>VRYO01001589.1:17279518-17339686 GCA_009812075.1 Sialia sialis
TTCCCTTCCCTTCCCTTCCCTTCCCTTCCCTTCCCTTCCCTTCCCTTCCCCCTGTCCTGTGAATGGTGCTGAGGCTCCTGAATCATGAATTGACAAGCGCAAACGACCTGATGAATAAATGATTGTTAGAGAAAAAAAACTCTATTGTACAGTTTCTCCCCTTGAAAATCCACTGTCTGAAAGGGAAATATCCCCTCTTCCATTCCCCATGTTTGAAGAGTCATACAGAAACTGAAAAGAGTGGGCAATTTTGATTTTTGTAATTGCCACAAGACAATTAAGGCTTTAAGCCGCAGCATAAACACTACCCTCAACTCATATTACATTCAATCAAGCTTGAATGCACTGTAGCAGAATTTAATTTAGATTTTGTAAGATTTGGCCTTTTGAAATCAGCATAAATTGTAATGTTCCAGTCAATAATTTGTCCAACAGACAGCAAGTTACTTGATTTTGCTTTAGCATGTCTCAATCTTTTAAACAATAGAGCTTTTCTTTGCTGAAGTGGGATTGGTGTGCATTCAGTAAGAATAAGCTCATTCTAACAGCTTGTCTTTGCTTTTCTGTTTTAGAGAGAATTTGTAAATACTCTATATTAAATTTGGTAGCAAACTGTGAACCATGCTGATAAAAGAAAAATTGACCCAAACTACTCAACCTCAATCTAATGAGATCAAAAGACATCAGGTAATTTTAGCTTGTTTGGGGTGTTTTTTTCTAGCTTTTTTTTTCACAGCTATTTAATTGTTTTTCCTGGGATTATTTTCCCCCAAGAACATCTGAAGACATGACTGCAAAATGCTGTAGGACAGGGAATTCTTACACCATTTTTCTAGCTAAGAATGAACCAGAAAGCCCACAAGAAGGATTCTTTTTATCTTTTCTGGACAATGTAATTATGTGCTAACTTCTCTGTGTGGTTAACTGAATAGGATGTTGCTAATTACTAATCACCATCAGGAAAGAGAATAAATATAAAACCATACTTATCCAAGATCCTTTCCAGATGGAGGAATAGGTTTGCTGACTTAAACCTTTTGTATATTGATTTTCTCAGTCTTGTTTCTCTTCACTGTATTGCAGATCAGACACTGTAAGGAGCTGAAGGAGAAACTGTCTTTGGCATAAAGCTCCTTCTTAAACCAGCACCAAGATATCCCAGCTATTACAGATTAAAATAAGGCTGATTCCTCTATTTTTAGGACTATTGCCCATGGCTTACCATTTTGGGGTTCATATACAGTACTATTGCAATAAAAAAAAAATTAATTTGCTTACATAAGCTACTGATTCTTACTCCTTGTCAATTCTAATCAGTCAGTTATTTTCTGAGAACTGTTTTGGTTGAATATCACAATTATTCAAAAATTCATCCATATGGAGAAAAACTAAGCCTAGGTTCTACACGGATTTTTTAAAAAGCTGTGTGGTAGAAACTGTGCACCAGCTAAAGAGAATCAAAGCCCAGGCATTGACCTCACTGGCACCAGATTTTCATTTTAGATGTTCTATAGGGCCACTGAATTATTTCTCTTTCCAATTTCTAAATGAAAATACAAAATTTTAAAAAACTTTAAAAATGCTTACACAGTGATGTACATCCATAATATGTGTACACAGTAATGTACACAGCAATGTACACAGTAAGTTCAGAAGTAATGGCCATCTACTCTTTCAGGATTTGGCTCCTTATTGAGCAAGATGATAAGAATTAACCTTTTAGGTACTTTTACAGGGCATAAAAAAAGGCTGATTTTTTAAATTTTTTTTTTTAAATTTCTTTTTTTTTTTTTTAAATTTTGTTGGTCTCCTTGCTGTCTTTCTGCCTGGATGCTGTATCTAATTCCCTTTGAATTCTGGGATATGATGTAGATGGGGTGGGAGTGTTTCAGTCCTCAGGATACCATTCTCTTTACTGGATATCGGGATGAGATATTTCATATTCAGCTTCAGTTTTGCTTTCATTTGGAGTCATCTGGCACTCCTAATTATCCCCATTTGGCAAAAGCTGAATCTCTGCCAAACAGAACCTTGAGGGGTTTTTTTTGTTTTGGTGGGGTTTTATTTCCTTTTTTTGTTTTGTTTTGTTATTTGTTTGCTTTTGTTTGTTTTGGTTTTCTTTCTTTTTAAAGAAGGATGGATTAAAAAATGGTCCTGTTTTTCCCTCTCATTTCTTAAGGGAAATTAAAAACCAGCAATGGCTCTACATTATGGCCTTCCTTTCTGCTTAGCTTTAATTTTAGTCCTCTTTTGCTGGTTCCTGTTATACCCAGTTCCTGAACTCTCAATACAAAAAATGTTATTGTTCACGGGGAGAATGAGTTGCATAGATGTCAAATCATCAACAATCAGCTGGCCAGTTGCCTGAAGCCTTTTTAGTTTTCTTCGTGGGACATAACTACAAGAACTTATTCATACAAACCAGTCTTACACACCTAAGTAGAGCTATTGACAGTAGTGGTGAATTGAAGGTGGGAAAAAACCAAAGTTGGGCAATGTCTTTTAAATCTAGGACTGAAGTTCTAGTTCTACTTGTCACAAATCTTCAGCTGATGGCGTAAATTTTCTTGCTTTTGCCAACATATACATCCCTATAATATTTTTATTTTTTAAAAAGGCAGATAGAAGAAATCAAATTCAGAAGTAGCAAATTGTTTTGCAAGTAATTTCAAACACAAGGGATGATGTGTTTAGGGCAAAGATAGAGGCTCTTGATATGTTTAGTAAAAATATGAAATTGGACCTGTCTCATGCTATTAGAATCTCATTGAGTATTGATTTCTTTGAAGAACATACTAGTACAGAGAGATTGTTGTCTTCCTTCATATACCAAACTCTTAAGTCCTGTGGAAGATAGATGTGACAAATTTGACAAAGACACCATGTAAGATGAGGAAGGAAGCTGAAAAGTAAAAACTAGTTATTAAAGAGTGATATAATGAAAGAGAACATTATACTTCTTGCAGTAGTAGGAACAGGAATTAATATTAATTTGTTCAATAATAAAAGATGAAATCCATAGAAATTTACAATACATTTCAAGTAAACATTCAGAGAGTCTCAAAATCAAGATAAAAAGGGAGAAACCTACTTTGAACTTGCTTAAAGTGGAAGTTGCAGGCAATAATAACTTATTGCCATTCAGTAAGATCACATCAGGGGAACCACCAGCTTGAAATGACTTGTATCTGAGGAAGTCTCATGTGCAGACTTCTGAATTTATTATCATGAAATTCTTCTGCCACTCCCACAGCTGTCATTACATGAGATGCTCCCTCACCTTGTTTAAAATGCAGCATGTTTCCTTCCTCCTCCCCGAGTATGAATTCTTCTCAGCTGCAGGGTCCCTTTCTGGGGCCATCAGCAGCTTGTGTGCTCCTCACCTAAGGTGGGGTTCGGGTACCTAAACAGTTCTGTTTGAGAGAGTGCAGGTGTTCTCTAAGCTCAGTGTCAGGCATGTCACACCAGCCAGTCCTGTGCATCTCAGGTATTACCAAGATACTTGCTTAGGTCACTGACAGGGTTTTACACATGAGCTTGGTATCTGGGCTACATGTGAAGTTCACAGAGCTGCTGATTTTGTTCTAGTCACCTCCAAGTGGCCCCTGACATGCCTCACAGACCCTGCTGACATCTTCAGCTTTACTTCTCAGCAGTTTATAGCTCCTCACCTCAGCCCCACAGCCTGTCCCCTGCCGCAGTTACCTGCTCAGCTCAGCAGCAATCACTCCCCCGTCAGCCCCTAGCTCTGCAGGCTCTGTCTGTTCCAGCCCAGCGCAACTCCAGTGCTGCTGGTGACTAACAGCTTGGCAAGTGTCACTGACAGTCCTCTAGCTCACTGGGGAAGGATGAGAATCCTCTGCTGAAAGGGAGCTGATTGTTCTTTCTGTTAGAGTCCACCAAAATCTGTACAGAGAACACCACAGCAGATGGACAAGAAAATAACTCATGCAAGAATTCTGAAATGCCATGAGATTTCTTTCTCTTCTCTAATACCTGCTCAATGATTCTGCCTTTCTGTTGTAAAGTCGGAATCTCTCATCTGCATTTTGGGAGTCAAATATACTGGTGACAACATGAAGTGTCTGTGCAGTGACTGGAACCATGGGAACTTTGAACAGAGGATTTGTTTCCCAAAAGTTAATTTGACATTTCCTCTTCTTATCTGGTTGTCTGGTTGCTTTGGTTCTTACAAAAATATATTTCTTCTTTTTTCTTCTCCTAGCAGCTGGAGCTGGTAGCTACTTCTCATAGAGGGGATTCTTTTCTCTGCTACATCCTCTTTCAAGGTGAATTTTAATAATATCTCAAGTGGTACAGACAATCTTAGTAATCTTAGTATTTTATAAAATGTCCCTTTTTTTTAACGTTAAAAATCCTCACAACAATCTATCAGGAAACCCATATTCAGTTTCTTTCCACAGTGGAAAACTGTGGATTATTTATAACAGTAGTTTGATTATATTAAAAAGCACAATCCCAAGTCTGCAGTGCATTACTGGCTCCATTCCTTGCCTAAAACAGGCGTGTTTATATTTTTCCTCAGTAAATATGTGATAATTAAATGCAAATAGACCATATTTTTCAAATGAATTCCCAACCCTGGAAACTTGGATGATGATAATCTTGCCTAATAAATGCACAACTGCAAGTGAAATCAAAGTTTACTGAAGCAGAACATTCTTAGCAGTCAGTAGCAGCCATCATTTAGTGAAAAAAAAAACCCCACACAGGATTAATATAGACACATCATTGAAAAATGGATAGCCCAAAGGTATTTTATAATTATGGAGTATACCTAAGTATTAATTGAAAACACTGTGCACTCTTTATGGGATGTTCTCAGCTAATCCATTCCTTTAAATTATTAGGCTATATTGAAGTCATGCCTAAGGCTGTCATCAGCTCTCTTGCATGTTCCCCATTGTGTGTGTTATCCCCTGTTTCTAGGTCAGCTTTTCAGCCTTTTCCTTTCCCTTGTGGAAGAAAGCAATTTCTCTGCCATACATTTCATTTATGAAGAGACATATGCATGTTTCCTGGCTGGCAGCACCTGGTCTTCTCCCTCTCCCTTACAGCCTGAGGTCCTGAGTCTCCCTTGGAGCTACTGGAAGGACTTGTTTTGCTCTGATAGCTCTTTCCTCCCATGAGCAGCTGTTTCCCCCTCTTTTTGATGAACCGTATCTCTGATGTCTTTCCAAACCTGGGCTGAAGACAGAGGAATGTAGAATCCCAGAGAAGAGATCCTCAAAGAAAGGACTATTGCCTGTTCAGCCTGCAATGAGAAACTACACATCATCCACAGCCATCCTTGTTCCCTCCTCCTTTTCTCATTCTCCCCAGCATGCTCCACTTTTACACAGCTGTTTTTTAACATCTGGAAATATATCATGGTATGCCCTTAAGAAGAGCCTCTAAGCATGGGATTTTTTCTCAGTGGCAGGATGTTGGCAAGAAGCCCAGCATTGTCTTTGTTCTACCTGCCTGGTTGTTCTCCTTGTCCCAAATAACTCAGCTTTCCTTTCTGGGATTCCTGTAGCTGCACCCCCAAGACCACATTCATGAGGCATTTGGAGAGATTCCTATGAGTATATACCCTTCTTTCCTTATGACTTCCTCACATTAAAACTATTTTTCCCCTTTAACTAATTCTCCTTAACAGTTAAAAACAAAGGCTGCATTTTGTTCACTCTTTATGACCTTGTGAATGGGGAAGAATATTACACAGCCCATAGGAAGCATGAATTTAATCTGATGGCTATTCCTTCTGTAGCTCTCACTTTCACGCAGTACTGTGCTCTTGCCTGAACCTGGAGCAAGACAGCAGTTGCAGGGGAGGGAAAGGCAGGTTCCTGGAAGAAGGAGTAGCTGACAGGATGTTGCTTTTGTTGGAAAAGATCCGTCCTGTTGACAACAGGGAGGACCCAGCAAGGCTGAGTGTTAGCTACCAACTAAGCAGCATGCTGCCAATCAGATTGCAGAGGCCAAACTTTCCTTCTTCCTGCCAAGAAAAGGCATTTAAATAAAGACTGAAGTATGATTTCAATTTCACTCCAGTCTAATGCAGACAGCAGAAAAACACAGTGACTCACTCAATACATTCTTGCCTGTTCAATAAATAAAATTTTCTCTCAGAAGCCTGCAATTTTGAATTGGTAGAGAGGCATAGTGAGCACTTGGTCCTGGGATGTACACAGCACAGCAGCTGAAATTTCATGCTCAGAAAGGCCAAGAAATGAACATGTTGAAAAGTTCTCAAGAAAGGTGACAACTTATATCAATTTTCTGTTTCCTTCACAGGTTTAGAAATAACTGCTTTAAAAAATATGAAGGGACAATAGCTAATCCTATTCCCACAGCTTTAAAGCTTAAAAAACCCCAACCTGCCTGAAAGCAGCCGCCTCTTTACCCTCGTGCCCTGTAGCTCTCTCCATGGTGTATGGTGAGGGGAGTGAGCAAAGGGGATGGCTGAAGGATGTCTTGCCACAGACAAGGCTGTAAAATTACACATTTACTCCATAGCATCGCTCCACTAAACAGTGATGGGTAGGGGAGATTTTTTTTCTCTTTCTAAGTCCTCCCTTGCTTGTGGTCCTAATGCCTGAGCAGTTTCTCAGTCACATAGCCCAGGCCAGATGAGCCGCAGAAGTTGGCACATGTATTGGCCAGTGGCATTGTTTGTTCTGTATCTGAAGGCGACCAGGAGATACGAATAACAGCTTAATTTTGGATTTTAGATGCAAGCCTGAGGTTTTCACTTTATGTAATGCTTTCTGAAATGTCCTGAAAAGAACTGAAGAGTTAGGCTGTAGTCCAGGAAAGGAAATGAATGGTAGAAATGATACATAATCTCCCCTGACATCCTGTTAACATAGCCCCGTGCTTAGCCCAGGAACTCTGCCTCGCAGAGCTGGCAGGGTGAGCAAGACCCTGCCTACAAACTTGTTTTGCAGCCCTGTCCTGGTTTGCTGTGTACCACAGGCTGTAGTGCATGCCAAGATCTCTGTTTGCTGCTGGAACACTGGGCTGAGAAAGCGTCACTTCGTGTGCCACATCCAGCCCCCAGTGCTGCCCTGCTCTGCAGAGGGGTGGCCCAGAGTGGCACTGCTCAGGTCATACAGCTCATGACTCTTCTCAGGCACACAGAGCTTGGCTCACAGCCTGCTAAATGCAAAAAAAAGACTTTAACTGACTTCAGGAAGTTGTGTTCAAGTCCTTTGGGAAGAGCTGGGATGAAGGAAAGGAAGTACAATGTAATGTGAGGGGGTTTTTCCCCAAATAATTATTTATTTATGATTGTATTTATTGACTTCTTTGATGTTTTAATCACTGTGGAAGCACAGCAACTTGATGGATCTATATTAACATACATTTAAATACAAAAGGGGCAGATTACTTTTCAGCAGTTTGAGCACCTGCAATTCACATTAGCTTCAGCTGGAATTCTGTGTGTTCAGCAAATTAAACATTCAGTAAACAATGTTGTAACAGCATTGACTTTAGGATGGAATCATAAATGCATGAAAACAGGACAGAGTCTATAGCTCTTTGTAGCTATATTCAAGCTGTTCTGCCTCTTGGTCCTGGAATAGAAGGCTGGAAAAGATCTCAGTGGCTGGGAATTAGCTCAGCTCTGTAATTATAGCACCTGAGATGAGAGCTGCTACTTTGCTTATATTAGATAACCAACCCAAAATTGTCATATAAAAGGAGGATTAATTTTTTATTACAATACTAAAACCAAATTCATCTTTGAGCTGAATTAGTCTGATTTGCTAAGTCCTGCAGGCCACCACCTTTCTTGTTTAATATGCTGAAACTACTAATTCTCCATTTCTGGTGGAAAGAATTGAGAGGGTGTAACTCTGCAACCTTATTTTGCTTCTGCAATATACCCTTCCCCATAGGATCCCATTTGTGCTGTTTGCCATCTCATATCGATGCATTTCTGGCAAAATCATGGTGCAAAAATGAGCATCTTATTAAACATACTGAACCCAAGTATCTGTGCATAATGAGTAACTTGACCTACTAAATTTGATCCATTAAGAGAGACTTGAAGGACCACTCAGGCCCTGTTTTCAGGTCAGTCCTAGAGTGTATTAACCTGTTTTGAAATGCCTGGAAGCTGAGGGAAATGCCCACTGAATATGCTAACAAAGGGAAACTAGAGAGCTTAAACGCAGCCAGAAAAGAAACAAAGAACATTTTCTATCGGCTTTGGTAAGATATTACTGACTCAAGAGATTATACACACCAGAAATGAGATTTTGAGTCCTGCTCTTGGAAATCACCCCAACAGGAAAAGGCTACATCCTTCCTTGGATTTAAAAAATATTGTGAGAAAATCCCGTCATTGTACTTGCCTTCCTCACCTCATAGAGAGAGTACCAGGAAGTCATCAGAAATTCTTCAGTGTGCTGACAGAGTCTGTGACCCTTTGGAGGATTATGGAAGTGAATAATAAGGGGAGTGAGCAGTTCGTAGCACTCTTCCTTGGTTTCCTACACGGATGCACAGTGTTTTTCTCTATTCTGATGTCGCTTCACACAGCAGTGGACTTTGAGGAAAAGAGGAGCTGAAGATGCTCAAAAATGACCCATTATCTACTTCAGAGGAGAAAAAAAACCCCAAAAAAACACATAGAAAGGAGGAATAAGGTCCCAAAGGTGCCACTCTGTAAGTCTAAGGAAATTAAGAACATAGATATTATTTAGAAATGGGGACCGGAGCAAGTAAAACATTGACCAGGTTGTCACAGAATGTCCTGTCTAAAATGGTCAGGTCCAGGGGAATTCCTTCCCTCTCAGCTGGGACCAAGGACTCATCATGCCTCTCACTGAACAAAGGGCAGCCCCTCCTACCTTTGGAGCAGTCAGATTACTTATCCAGCTCCAGGAGCACCTTTTATTACGTCTCTTTCGAAGGGATTTTTTCTGATTCATGGAAGTTAGGGAAGGGCTCAGATGAAATGCTGCTATTTATTATCAAAGCCTCTCCCAGATCCCTGTACTTCAGGGCCTGTGTTATGAGCCTGTTTCTCTTTTGCAATCCCATTTCTAATACTTCTTTCAGTAAACAACAGCTGACCCTTATAAGTATGTGGAACTGACTGGCCCCAGGCTCTCATCTCTAAAAGAGTGAGCTATGCTGTTGCATGTTCTTTAGCATGGGTGGAGGGCAGGAGGGGAGGTTTGGGTGTTTTTGATAGGGTGAGGGGTGTTAGTTTGGAATAGAGGGGACCATCACAAGACTCAGGCAGGTCTGGGGGTTCTGCAGCTGGTAGTTCTGATGTTGTTGCCCACAAATGGAGCAGTCCTGATGGGATTATGGAGGAACTAGGAGAGGCAGGGAGGTTGCAGTTTTATGACAGAAAACAGGAGAGAGGAAATCTCTAAAGTGGTATGTGCTTGTGGTTTTGCCTTTGCTGTATGACAGATAGTGTTCCTGAGACCCACGGCTCTTTAGCCTGGTTTTCTGCTCTAGACAACTTGGTGTGATTATTTACTTGGGATGGGGAAAAGAGATGTGGCAGAGTCTGATTGATCTTCCTCCAAAAAGAGGAAGATGATGACCACACATGCTGCTGGATAAATAAGGTCCCAACATGCCATTAGATATCTAACTGGCTCTGGGACTACAAAGATGTGTTTATTGTTTGCAAGTTTTGCTATTTGCACAGTGCTTGCCCAAGGCCTTTGTGGCCAGGTTCAAATCCTTTTTTATTCCTCCCACTGAGTAGTGGTTTATTTTGTTATAAATCATTTCCACACCTCATGTGAGACAGATGTCATTGTTTGCTTCTTTTCCATTTGAGATTTAGATGAGAATCATAAGGGATTCTTATACAAATCCTACAGACCAGAGCCTATCACACAAATTTGGGACATTCTGTCAGCACCTTGGCTGTTCCTCACTGACCTCCATGTGCTTTCAGGGAAATTTCCTGCTATGTTGGTCAGCACTGGTGGGCCTCCCACTTGATGGAAGTCTCAGCCAAAAATAATTTTCTTCAGCATAGCGTTTAAATCTGTAGCAATTCTATCTTTGATGCTAGAAATTCAAATGTCATCAGTTTCATGCATGGTAAATGAGAAGAAATAAATAAGGTACAAGTTGAACATAGTTTATATATACATATCTGTTTCTAATATATAGCTCTAATGGTGTCAATGTATTTTAAATACACTCCTAATTGAAGTTTTTCCTTTATTTTATAGGCAAGAACTAAGTCCCTCTTTCCCTGCTTTTAAGTTCTGATTGTTTTCTATTCACTGAACTCTCGAATATTATTTGGTGATGTGGACTAGGGAGAAATGAATAAGTTATCAAAATAAATCAAATATGTAAAGATGTAGGTGATGCCAAGTCTTCTAAGTCTGTATGGAAAAAAATGTGTGACCATGGAGAGCAATTGTATCTTTAATGTGCCTGGATATGGGAATTCATTTTTAAATAAAGGTTTTATCTGTCAGCTTGAGTAATAAAGGAATTTACACCAGAATGGAGAGAGTCTGCTCTTAGAGGGATAGAGCTGTTTCTACACAAACATGCACATGACAGAGGTTCGGCATTTTGGACTTGACTTTTAGTAGCTACTAAATCAGTGCGAGAAGATTCCTTCAACTTAGGGGCCAGCAAGTGTCCTACCAGTGGCCAAGGACTGCCTCTGTCTGAATTAAAATCTCTAGATCTCCAACATTTATACAGAACTTTGTTTTAATTCCTGACAACTGCAATTGCTATAGTATAAAAACATATCATCTAGGAATGATGCTGAATCAATATGACTCAAGAGAATAAACTGGACCACTTCACAGATAGTTCAGCCATGATATTTTATGTCAATTTGAAATCAAATCAGAAACATAGTTAGCTAATTTTTTTTTTGGTACAATCCAAATGGAGATCATTAATGTACTCTTCTATAAATCAGAAATGTCTTCATCTTTAATTTATGTGAAATAATGATTATTGTCTTCTGAAGAAATTATTTTGAGGAGCTATTCAAAACAAATTGAAAGTGCTCAAGAAACTTAGAAACAGACCACTCATACCAAGAGATTGATGTGAAAAAATGTGCAAAGCAATGACTGAGATAGAGATAGGAGGAAATGCTTCTTCAGCCAACCTGTAATTAGCTTGTGGAAGTCACAGCTACAGAGAGTCAAGGGTAAGAATATAATTAGATTCCAAAAGGGACTGGAAATATATATTGATGTAATTAATTATAGCTCTGAATATATTTCCTAAAGTGTTTTTTTTTTCTCTCTCAGCAATATTAAACCTCACTCTTGTCCCTGGAGGGACTGTACTTTTGCAGAAGGCCAAAGAACACATGGGCAGGAAACAGCTCTCAGGTAGTCTGCAGTGCAGAAATGACACTCCTGAGGGAGAAACAAAGGTGCTGTTATGGCACGAGCAGAAGGACCAGCAAGGTGCTGGGTGGTCTGTGTGTGTGAGACTGACACAATAATGACTTAGACTAATACTCAAACATACAGTCATGGATGCCAGATGGTCACCAGCTGGGAGACAAGTCTCATTTTTGAAACTGTACATCCCTTGTAAAATATCTGTGTTGCTATCAGCCTCTGTAAACTTTAACAGTCTGCTCAGTTGGCTGAATTTAACGGTACACTAAGTATGGCAATTACAGATACTGAGGTAAATATAAGTTACAACTGGAAAGTTTTTCAAAGGCAGCTATTATCATTAGTTTACATAAATTAAGAGGCTACTGTCATGTGCAAAGACCACATGGAGCTTTCCAATATTGCACATTCATTTTTCAGTGATATGATGCAATGCTAGGCAGCGCAGTGGAGATGACAGTGTTTGTACTGGGGGCTTATTTTCCCTTTCTTATCACAGAGGATAGGAGCTAATATTTTCCTCAGGACTTAAACACATAGCTTAGCAGCTAAAAAATTAGGAAAAACAAAGTAATCAAAAATGGGGTGGTGCAATCCCAAAAGTAAAATAAAACCTACTCTGGAATATTAATAAACCCTGTGATAAAAATACTGAAGGTTAGAAGTGTTTTTTTTTTTTTTTGCAAATGAGGAATAACAACTTTCTGCGTCTTCCGTTCTTGGCAGAAGAGACTTGTGATTGCATTTGCCATGGGAGGTCAGGAGCAGTCAGGTGATACCATCTGACCAGGTTATTGGTGCTCAAACCAAACAGGCTCAGCTCCCTTGGGATCTGCTCTGCTTGGTTCCAAGGGTAGTTTTGACCCGAGGACCATATGCAGAATTACCAAAAGTATTTATGAAAATAAGGAGATTGTGTAAATGAGGTAATAGACATGGGCATATATCATACGATCCCTTGATGTGCTCACTGAAAATTAGAGGTGCTTCAAGGCATGTGCGTAGTTATTTTGGGTGGGATTTCTTCTTGGCCAAGGTAACAATTTTCTTTCTTTCTTTCTTTCTTTTTTTTCTTTTTTTTGTTTGTTTGTTTGGGTTTTTTTTGTTTGTTTTTTTTGGGGGGGTTGTTGTTTTTTTCTTTTTCTGGTAGGAATACATTGTGAAGATATTTATAGGTGATCTCTCACTATTTCTGTTTCTTTCTTTGGATTTTCCATGTATGATGAAGCAATTCAAGCTAATAGAAAAATAATCAAAATAGAAATCTTTTGCACTGGCTTGGTACGGTCATGTCTGGATTAAATTGTGAATGAAACAAATCTGGCTGTACTTGTTTGTCCTAGTTTCATAACAGTCCCATTTAATAAAAAGACTGCTAGAAGCAGGGAAAGGGTATTTCAATGCACTACGGAAATACACTGATAAAACTGTGTGAGGAACCTACTGTCTGCTTTCAGTAGCAATAGAACCTTAAACCTTAATAGGTAATAGAAAGCTGGAAAGCTTTGTCTGTGTCTCAAAAGTAAATTGTTCCTCCTAACAAAGCACAGACAGATAACTTTCTGTCACACACCTCTTTGGAATAACTGCATTCCATCCATGACCAATAGGTAAATGCTAGATCCGAGCTACAACCTCCTCCTTCTTTGAGGAACAACTGAAGCCACATCTTAAAATGGACTTTCGCAGATCTGATTATAAGTGTGAAAAACTCCAGCATTCTTCTAGAAAAGCAGATGACTTATATTATCTGGGAAAAAATTAAAAAATTGTACACATTTTCAAAGGGGTTGTTTCCAGAATGTCCTTTTTGAGATCCTTCCTGTACCCACAGAGAATTTTGTATGCATTTTTCATCTCCTTATTTACAACAAAACATTGCTCTTGAAAGAAACTTGCCTGTTTTAAGGAAACCAAGCTGGAATGTTTTCTTCAGCAATGGCCTGAGCCATTGTGGTACTAATGCCTGACTAATGCCAGTTTAAGTTGCTGGTAATGAGTGACCCTGGCTCGAACCCTCATTTATTCTAAACTCAGTTGGAGAGGCATCTGCTTCTTCCTCTCATTCTTTCAGGCTCCAACTGGAAATCTAGTCAGTGTGGCCTTACAGAAAACAAATTTAGAAATGCTGAATCTACCTTTTGTCCACCCACTTTCCCCCTTTTAGTCTTGTACCTCTTTAGGGACATGTAGACTTGAAGGAAATATAAAATGTTGGAGTTGACAGTCACTGACAAAAGTATGAACATCCATTAGCAGGACAAGCATAATTTCGGGTAAATGCAGTTATAGAGAAATACAGCCAGTGCTGAAATACTCACCAAGCAATCAGGTGCCTTCCTCTGTACATGCTGCTTTCAGAGGTGTATTCATATTTAATGTATTTTAACTAATGCTTATGCAAGGGATGACAGGGATGTTCATTGCTTTCCTGGCTGCCCACTCTCAAGACTACCATGCATTAAATAAAATCTATTAATTCTGTTGTAAAGATGCAGGCCAGAGCACCTGGGATACAGGAATTAACTCTGAGAAGAACAACTGCCTAAAATGACATCATGGTGAGAACATCACACCCTCAGAGAGCCACGAGCCGCTCACAAAAGCAGTAAAACCAGACAGCGTCTCTTAAACTTTCTGTCACAACCTTGACTCAGAATGCAAAAGCATAGCTAGAATAGTTTTGCAGCTTGTGCTTCCAAGCTGGTTCTTTACAGATCCAAAAGCATGTGCTAGACAGATGTTGTGCTCAGTCTGATAAGTTTGCATATGGCACTGATGAGTTGGAGATATCAAAAAAATTCTTTAATTTATGTAAGTAGATATGTCCAAGTAAAATCTGTGAATATTAGGGGGTTGTTATTCAGGACTGATGTAGCTTGTGACTGGAATATTAGTATTCTGCTTTAGGCTTCAAATATGTAGGATATCAACATGAAATAATTTTTTTATCTTCATTTTTTTTGATGTCTCATCAAAATGCAGTAATTAAGCCCTAATTTCAGCAATATTTTTTACAACAAAGTCAGTATCTTTAAGAATCTCTAAGTTCTTCAGATTGGTTTTTTTTATTATTAATTACAGTGCTATAGACATTTTCATTACTTAGGATTGTAGTTTATGGGATTTTGGGCAGGATGGATGGAATCTTCAATGGAAAACTACATTTTCTTTTCAGAAGATATCATGTCTAATGTTAAAAAGGCACTTATTATAAATATTCTTATGATCTTCCAGAGGAAAATAACATTTCCATTCGTAAATATAATGAAGAAGAAATCTGTGGGAAGTTTTTTTTTCATCTTTATCAGAAACCTTTCATGTCACGCTGTCTTGCAGCCTGAACAACATATAAAAATCCAGTGTAGGAGTATAGTAAGGACTTGATTAAGGTCTAGCAGTTTCTATGAGTTCCACTCTAAGGCTTCCTCAATTTTTATCTATCACAGAGTATAGAATTAACAAATTTTGTTTCTTTGAAAGCATGCCTTTTGGTTTCTCTAAAGCTGAAAGTCTGTATTGCTCATTCCAAATGTGATGTGCTTCCTTCCAAGAGATCAGGGCAGTGGTGAGCAAAAGCTGAAGACAAGCCAAGTTTGGAGCATTCTCTTTTAAACAGGACTTGCCATTTCAAATACAGTAATTTCACAATTATAAGCCACACATCTGGGTAGCCGGGTAGAGCACGGGATTTGTCCATATATAAGCCACACCCGAATATAAGCCGCATTTTTTTTTAATTTTTTTTTTTTTTTTAAGCGAGGATCCATGTGCAACAAAAAAACGAATCAGTAACAGAATCGCACCAGCACAGGGTTTGGTGTCAGGCGCTCAAGTTGCAAACAGTTTTCATAGACCAGTGAAGCCTTTAAAGGCAGCCCCAGGCGCCCTCCCCAGCCAGCTCTCACTTCCAGGTTGGCATTTCACTGGGATTTGTCCATAAATAAGCCACAGCTGATGATTAGCCGCACTACTGGGGTAGGCTGGATTCTTCAGTGAAAAAGGTGCGGCTTATAATCATGAAATTACTGTCGTTGCTTCAGAGACAGGGAACTTCAGCCCTTATCAAACAAATTCTTGTGGGCACAGAGTGTTGCAGAGCTTTCAGGGAGTGGCATTCTGATCCTCATGGTCTGCTGTGGGGGGCAATACCTACAACACCTACTTGGATTATTACCCTCCTTTTACCAATGGGTATGGGATGCTTATCAAGAACTTGCAGCCCATGTGCTTTTGAAGAGTTTGACCCAAGCAATTCACTCAGGGTCTGCCAGTTTGTGTGCAGCAGAATATACTTGTAAATTAGCCCTTTAGTCCTCAGAGAAAAGTTAAAGTTAACACAGGGCTAACATCCCAGCTGCTTCCAGAGAGTGAGGTGCTGTAGCTGCAGATCTCTGGAGTTCATCACTCCTTAAGGACATGGAGCAGCTCTACAATGTACATCAGCTGTTCATGGTTAGTGGAGAACTGCCCAGCAAGGACTGCAGGAATGTGGTTGGAGCCCTGATACCTTTCCTAGCTCCTGACTTGCCTGTCCAGGCTTTTTTTGCCATATTAACTGCTGCCAATGCCCATAGAGAAGCCGTGCATGTGTGGGTGAAGCATCCTTCTTCAGTTTAGCAAAGACAGAGTACATTGGCACTGAAAACATTCAGGTCAGTACTCCTTAAGGCTTTTCCCTTCAGTTTGACCCATAGAGAGAAATTTGCCAGGTGGCTTTCATTTCACTATTGTGGTTTCACTCCTCTGCCCAACAATTAAATTTAAAATAATTAAAGTAAAGAGGTTAAGAGAGGGGTGAATAATTCACTATGAAAGATGGACCTGACAAAATTAATGTGTTTCTCTGTTCATGGAAAGTCAGCAGGTTGGTTGTAATTTCCAGACATTTTTTATGACTTTACTTTGCCTAGTGTTCTCCTGAAAATTTATTTTTATGCTTAGGACATATCACACAGAATTTGCTTCAGGTACTTGAGCTGAAAATCTGAGCTGTGTTAGTTATTTGTGTTTGCTCATAGGTAGTTACATGAGATGGCAGAAGTACAACAGAAGTGAAAGCAATTGGGAAGAGGAAAATATTGCCTTGGGATGAAGCCTGTCTGGGATGGGCTGATGAGCTGCTTACACAGAATTATTTTGGTTTCTAAAAAATCTTTTGTGAGTTGGAATGAAAAAGCAGAGAATGGTTGGGGTGGAAGGGTTCTTTACAAATAATCTGAAAAATGTGAACTTTAGCTAGTGTAAATTGAAGACAGGACCAGACTATTGGCTATAAGCACAGGGAAAATGTATTTTTTCTGTGGCTGTGTAAATAAAATAATTATATTTATTATATATAATACATATTATATATATATTATATAGATAAATTATTATTATAATTATTTTTTGTGTGGGAGGTCTAATTCTCCCTAATGGACACTTCTGTAGGGCACTATCTGCCCTTAAGGTAGGATATTAAGGACTTTTCCCTGGTGTCTAAGGTGTAGGTGCATCTAACACAAACTCATTTTCACATTTGTACAAGTCCCTGCCAAATATGTTTGGGAGTAATTGCTTAGCTTCTCTGTTTTTATTACAGAAGGAGCATTTGCTTCATGTGTTACTGCCACTGATTGCTATTTGAGGCCAAATTATTTTTAGGAGGGATAAATTTTTTATAGAACTAAATTTTTTATTACTCTAAATACAAAATATTTATGTTCCATTACATATTTACAATCCTATTCATGAAAAAATAACAGTCATCCTACAGAAATATTTTCCTTGGGAAATATTAAAAAAAAGAAGAAAAAGGGAAGGAAAAGACAATTGAACTGCAAATTTTCCCCTACATTAAATTAAACAGTTGAAGGGAAGAGTTGCAGGAAGCAGTGAGCAAGCACTAGGTTTGTGCTTGCCACTTTTAAGTTCAGCTTTGAAATTCCCATTTTGTCAGACATAATTATAGCAATGGACTGTAACACTTTGGGTAGAGACCTTTTCCTAACCTTCTTCAGCAAAAAAAATTTAAGAGAAATAATTACTGTTTGCTATTTTCTGTCTACTGTTGCAGTGAAACTGGTGCTAAATTTTGTTCAAACACCTTCAAATAAGTGCAGTACTTCATTAAAAATACAGCCAAATTAATTTTTGGAGCAATACTATTGAAATTGTGGTCAATGACGAAAGCAAAGCACATAAGCAAGTGTGTAAGCAGTGAGGGTAATCCTGGGAGCTCAATGGAACTATTATCATGGAGCAAGTTAAATATGTGCTTACTTTGCTGCACAGTGGGTCTCAATGCACAGCATCTCTGGGCCTGAAAGGCAGCTGAAGTTAATAGGAGGGCAGCCTCTAAGAGATTCTGAGCCAGCCCATGAATAATCTAGTGTTCATTCATGGCGTATAGTAGATCAATTCACTTAATTGGATGATGGATCAAATGTTTCTCCTTATCTGCAGACTACTCGCTCTTCACTAATTCTTAGTTTTCTTCTCTCTTTTTTTCATTTCATAAAAGAATATTGCTCATTGCCTATGACCACTCCAAGATCACCCCATTCAGCCTGAAGAATTGACCTGGCTCAGAATATGAGATTAGAAAGCTCAGTTTTGTTTTCCATGCAGTACATAACATGATTTTCTTTCTGGACTGCAGGAAGTTTCTAGCCATAATATTTTTTCTCTTCTGGGTAAGAATGCTTGGGGTAAATATTTTCTTTCCCATTGCCCTCTTTTCAATAAGACAGTTACTGAAAGGAGCATTTTCCTGACTAAAATTTGTAATAGTATTCTTCATAATGCACCAAGAAATCCTTTGTCAAGCAATTGTTTCCTGTTTTAAATTACAAATACAAAGCAAACTTAAAAAAAAAAAGGGGCAAAAGAAAAGAGACATTTGCTTAGAGGGTTAGAGAGGAGAGTGAAGAGAGGTTAGTTTGGATATGTTCTATGGCAAATTTCCCAAATAATTTTTGCATTAGATTTGCTAAACACTTATTTTAATGCGATGTCAGGTCAAAAATTATCTTTTTTCTTTGCGTGCCATTAAGACACACTATCCAAGCACAGTGGCTTTGGGTTTTAAGAGGACAAAGTGAGTGCACATATCAGTGTATGTTCAGAGCTTCCTGGCATCATGAGCTCAGAGCATTTGCTGCCTGTTCACTGGCACTGGGAGCTCCCAAATTCCTGAGAATACACATGATCACATCAGACCTGGAGCCACATACACTGCGTTCACCTTGGAGACTTGCAGTGAACATATAATCATTTCTCTCTAACTTCAGAAACATGACTCCAAGATAGTTTTGTTCTGACTCTCCTTCAAGTACAGGAAGTTGAGTCACGGCTCTTTGCAACTGCAGGACTGCAGGTCATGTCCTTGTGTTCTCAGTGGATCCATATGATTCTGATTTTTTTGTCATGGTGTCAGAATGAGAGCAAGGAAGGGGTCAGTCCCTTAGAGACTGAGTTGTTTTTTCCTGCTGGGATACATACAAGTAACATTTATATCTAATTTAAGTAATGAGATGTTCATCACCTTTTGAGCTTCCCAAAATACCCTGCTTCCCATCTGTCTGTGCTTTTTCTAGAGACACAACCATGTGTTTACATCCTCATGTGAGAGGTGAATTTGCTTTTCTAAAGGGACAGCATGGGCAAGAGCCCTCTTTGAAGGAATAATGAACAGAATTAAGGAGGAGGTGCTGTCAGGTGATAAGGACAGAGTGATAAAACAGCTCCCAAAACCTAGTTTCAAGAATATGTAGAAAGTCTGTTTTGACTTACCTGAATACATGCAGTTAAAGGGAGCAGGAGGCAGTTAGATTGAGATTTAGAAAGGCTTTCAACACGACACCTCATCTGGGACAGAAAGAAATCTGGTGTGATGGGCTCATGTGGTCCCCAGCACTCAGTGACCGAACCCTCTGGAGTGTTCCAGCTGTTGGAAGAGCCCTGCAGAAAAGGAGCATGCAGGTATGCATTCCGGGATCACTGAGAGCTGGGAAATCCAGCTGAGTTCAGTTCCCTTGAGCATTTGGGACATTGCCTCTAACACCATTGTTGCAATAGCCCTGGAAAGTCTATGAAGACACTGTCCCCTGGTTCCCACCAGCCAGATCTGTCAACTCTTTTCAGTCTTGTGCTCCCACAGTTTTCTCCCTTCTCATGTTCCCTCCCACCCAGCAAGCCTTTGGTGGCCAAGATCTCTCTGCTGGTCTCTGATCCTCTGTGGTGGCCCAGCTAGTCTCCCTGATCTGTTGTAATGTGATGCAAACACTTCTGCCTGTCTACAGTCACAGGGTGTGAAACTGTGACTCAAAATCTTCTCATGGAAAGACACCCATTGCCTTCTCTCACCAAATGGCTCAGATCTGCCACTCTTCTACCCTATTACTCACCATGCCCAGTGCATTTTCCTCCTGTCTGGTCTGAGTCAGCACCTTTCTGCTTACCAGGAAAGAGCCTTCCTGAGAAAGGTCTCTGTGGCAGGAGTGTGTGGAGGGTCATACTGCTTTGGGAAAGCATATAGTTTTGGAAAGAATGTTCCCATGGAGATTCCCTGCTAAATTTTCCTTCAGGTTCTCTCAGTACTGAAATGAACCTCAAATTATTTCCTGCAGAGTTCAGTTTCCTGAGATTTGAGCTTATTAAAATGTTGCCTGAGATACCAGTAACTGCCTCAGTCTTTGCTGCAGGGGCTTTTCCCTCGCCCCTGCCAAGGCTTTCAAACAGTATAATTTTCTTTCTTTAACTTGAGTCTCTCTATCCCTGAGCTATTCTATTCACCCACAGCCTCCTCTGCAGCAAATCCCAGGGCTTCCTACCTGAAGTCAGCTAATAGCTTGGTGTTCTCATCAGGAAGGAGCAGTGTGATTAATTCTCTAGAGTCTCTTCTGTTCCTCTAAGCTGTTTCCGTATGGGGAATCTTTAATGCAGCAGGGCAGGAGCCAGCACAGAACTCTCTTTTGCTTAAAATAGGTGCATCACCTGCTCCACCTTCACCTCATGGAATAAGCCACAATGAGAGCAAAATAAGCAATGCTGTCTCATCATTGACTTGCAGTTTGTCTTTTGTCATCTTGCATAAAACAAAGATAGTCTGTAACAATGAAGATATGACTCAAGAGGGATATGAGCAAAATACTACATTTAAGCATTAAAAATCAGCCACAGAAGTATGCCTTCTAAGGAGTACTCCCTGAAAAGATTTTGATTTACAGTGGGTGTAAAAGGAAGTGCAAATCAGAAGCGTTTTGATGGATGCCTCTTAGTGCAGAAAAGAGGGGCATTCAAATGTGCACCACATCCAATAGCACTTTTAGAGGTTATTTTACCCTGCAATGCCTTGATACACCTGAATATCACACCCTTTTAGAAGGGATGAAGAGGCTTAGGAGCTGAGAAGTCTTGATTTGCCTTGGGAAGCTCCCTATTTTTCTGTTGACTCCAGAGGAAAAGCAAACCAAGATACCTCCTTGCCTTGATCAAGTGTCTGAAGTAATTGAAGCTGATCCAGGTGAAGAGACACCATCAGAACATGGTCTCTTCCTGCAGCTACTCACAACCCCTGATTGTGCCAGGAATTCAGTCCTGCATCACCCCCCGGCTGTTAATGTGGCTGTGGTCTGGAAACAGCCATTACAGCAGGTTAGAGATTCTCAGGGCCATTTAGTGCCTTCTTCAGGGAGAACAAGTTTTCGTTCCTTCAGAGTTTGTCCTTCAGACCTGAAAGTTCATGTCACACGGACAAGCTGATAGTGTTATAATGGAAGTACATTTTTTGCCCCTTGAGGAGAACAGTCTGTGAAAGAAACAATTAATTTTCTCCACCTGGTAACAGAAGTTAAGAGGTTTGGCTTTTTGTTCAGAGCAAATGATGGGCAAGCTCCAGCAATACAAGTTGTATGGCATGAGCTCACTTCATGCCTGTTGGGCTCTTTTGGAAAACAGGTTCTACATTTTATTAGTTAACTTCACTGAGAAAGTGTTGAGCCATCCTAACATTTCCTGTGACAGCACTTCCATCTGCGTATTCTGTGAGAATTGGGAATCATTCTTCTTGGAAGGCCATGACAATGCACAGGCAGAAACTTGGGACTCATTTATAACTTTAAGCTGAAGTAACTGCAGTGAGTAAAGGCACCAGTTAGTTCAGAAAGATCTTATAACAATTAACAGTGCTTCTCAGCATGGATTGTGGCAAGTTTAAGCATTGACAAAAGATGCCCCAAGTGTCTGTTGTCTCCAGCAAAGTCAAGCTTTTCTCACTTTTGATCTCATAGAGTTTGCTGCTCTGAATGCTTATGCACACTGACATCCTTAACTTCATTACTACAAGTACTGGAGCAACACATCAAATGTGAGCTGTTCTAAGTCTGGAATTTCAGACAAACAGTTCTGTGCGTTTCATCAGAGACTGAGTGGTTCCAGAGCAATCAGTAGGTCTGTAGAATAGACAAAAATACAAACTTTCCAAAGCTGGGATCACACCACCAGGCAATGTGAATGTCTAGATTGTGATACGTGAAAATAAAAAATATTTTTCTCCAGAATTCTGTCCTTGAAACTTCAGGACTGTATAAAATAGAGAATTCCAGTTAAAAAATTTGCAGAGATTATAAAGGCCCTTCATTGTACTTTAAGTAAACAGTCAAAGAAGAGTTCCTGGTGGTTATAAAGATAAATACTTTTAAATATTCTATACACATGCTCTACTTGTAAATTTACTTTGAATCATATGCACAAGAAGGATTTTGAAATTGCTGTTGAGTTTTATACAAGAAGCCTGCCTTTGAGGAAATGAGTGTATCATTTGGTTTTAAATTGCAGAGGGGAGGAAAGAGGCCTTAAACTACTTCCCAGAGAACAGGACTGTAGCAATCATGCTATAATAGTTTATTGTTTCTTATAATACAGCAAGTGATAAAAAGGCTTAATATATAACCGAAATGGGTGTTTACTTGAATAGTTATACACTAAGCTTCTTGTGCCAGAGATTTAATCTATTCAGGGCTGTTTTTATATAAAAGTGACTTGTTTGCGTTCTGTAGGACATTTCTACTCTTTTATGTGAAGTCTTACATGTCTAGAGGATTAAAATTGCTGTAGTGTTTTTAGAAAATAATGACTACTAAAGACTCTAAAGTAGCTGGGCCACTAGAGGGAAAATGTGTTACAAAGGGATTTGTGCTATGAAAATGAATAGATACAGACAAGCAGGAAGGATAGTGTCATTATTTTCTAGCTCCTAATAAGGCAACTACAGCATACAAAGCATCTATGAGCTCTTAATTTTAATTTAAACTATATGCTTTAATATGCTTTTCATTGTTTTTCTTTAGGGATTTCAAATAGTGCTAATACTTTTACTTCCCTTAACTGAAAACCTTTTATTTTCATCTTAGATGAATGAGCTACCAGTGCAAAAGTTTTTAAATTACAATATATTGACTATACTTAACAGCAAATATGAAGTTCTGTCTGGACAGGTGATGGCAGATTCCTCACCGACTTCAAATGGCAGGATTTCTTTGTTGGAATTTAATTCCGGCTTATGCTGCAAAAATTTCTTTTAATATCTTTACTTTGCAGGATGGGCCACTGTGTCTTCCCTATTTTTGAAAGTATGACACTGACAGTTTCTACTCATACCAGGCTGAACACAGTCCAATATAGCACATAAACCCATATGTAGGAGGTTTTTTTCATTGTAGCATATTCATTTTGCTCAAATTACCAGCTTTCTCCACTTCCTGGATTCATGCAGTTATGCAAAAATGCTGATTTGGTTTTTTCCAAAGAGGAATAGACCCCTTTTAGTTAAGAAAACGTGAAGGAAAAGCTTAATTGTCTAAAGGGTAGTAGGTTAAGGAGATAACAACTCTATTGTTCAAGTATTTGTGTGTATGTGTGTGTGTGTGCACATGTATGTATTTACACCATTTAAGCCAGAATCATTGCTTTAAGGGGAGGAGATTAGGGGGAAAAGGGGCTGACTCATGATCTCAGTCCTGTGTTAATGGCTTGAAGGAAGCACATTGCCATGTCAGTGGGAATGTCTGTGCTGTTAGCTCCTTGGTGTCTCCACAGCCTGGGTCGCTTTCCACCCTGGCTGAGCCCTGGGGTGAGGTAACTGATTCCTCAGGCTTCTGGTGTAAAATCCAACTCTGTCCTTACAGGCAATATGGGTGCAACTGGGGTTATGAACTGTTCACACCCAAGCTCCTGCCCTGGAAGCAGCAACTAGACCAGAACAAGAGGGAAATCTGCTCATTTGGGGTAGTAGTGCAACCAGAACTAGATTATCCAAGCAAAGTGTTTTATTCCATTGCAAAATTACCAAAGAGATTGAACAAGACTAAAAATATTAAAAGCAGCATTGCTTAGCTGAAAACACAAGCTAATCTAATATTTTTTTGATAAAACAGATAAATCCCAGTAATTTAGCTCTCATGTTGGGTACATAATTATTGGCATCAGGCAACAGCACAATTAGATTAAGACTTTGCTTCCTGTCTTTTCCACAATATTTGGTAATGAGGCTGAAGACAATTTGTCTGTGACTGCCTCCCCTTACAATGAATCCATACAAATCAACTATTTAGTTTTGTGATTAAGTGGTTAGCTGGAAAATGGATGAAGATAACTGAAATTATAGACATTGTCTTGTTTCTTTTATCTGGGTTTGCATTTTATTCAGCACAGGGCTATTTGGAACGCCCTGATTTTCCATGTGGTGTTTCATAGCTGCATAACCCACTAACCAAGTAGTGTTTGCCCACTGCTCTGGCAATGGGGGTATCAGCTGTGCTTTACACCTATCCTGAGTCCTCCTCCCCTATAAAGCACTGGCTCTGTCCAGCCTCTGGCCTGAGGAGCACCACTAAATCCCTCCTCCCTTGAGCCTATGGTCCCAGCACACCAAGTCACCCTGGCTGCTCAGAGGGGACAGCTGTTGCCTAACTAGAGCAAACTGAACCTCACCATATGCCCAAGAGCCAATATTTCCTTCTTTACCCTCCTTATAGCTATGTATTAGAACTTTGGGGAATTCAGCACCACTAATAATAAAAGCATGGTAGGGATGCCTTTAGGCTTAGCTTTACATTTGACAGTTTTACCTCTTTGCTGCTATTGCTTTGTCACCATCTGCTGTGTTTGCACTCAGTTGTCTACTGGGACTTGTGCACGTGTGCACTGCAATCCTCCTGCCTTCACATGGCAGTTTGCATGTTAAAGTAGGTGGAAAAACATTGCAATTTATCCAGCCCTTGATCAGCATCCCTGTATGCAACACCACATTGTTTGAAATTTAATTGACATAAAATCATGATGTGGAACAAATAGCTGCTCACTCAGATGTGCAGCTATATGCTGCATGCATGCCTTGCTGTAAAGGCAAACTGAAAGTGAAATAGGACCCTGAGACACCTCAGCTGTGGTCAGTAAGACCCCAAGAATCTCTTTGTTCCTGTTCACTGGATAACTTTTTTAGAATCTAATTATTTTTCCTTCATAAAATAGAAAAGGTGAAACCTGCCATCCTTTCCACCCTTAAAGGAGTAGAAAGTTTTATGGAGGAGCTTGGTGCTGTTTACTATTACAAGCTATGGCTTGGAAGCCTGCATTTCAAGGTAGGGCTGACTCCTTACCTCCAAATGAAAGAAGGCATAGGGAGCCCAGGTCTGAAAGCAAGTTGGATGTTGAGGGCTTGGGGAAGTAAGGTGCAATCTCTTGGAAAAGGGAGGCAAAGAATAATTAGCTACATCCTCTGCTGAAACTAATGGGACAGCTATTACTGATTCTGACTTCCTCTTGGGCCACAGGAGCTCTCACCTCCTTCTCTTTCCCCTCCTGTCCTTTGTTTTTTCTCAGGCTTGCCCATGGAGGCTGTGGTAGCTCAAGATTAAAAAGGGAAAACAAGCTGTATGGCATCTGATGTGGTAGCAGCAAGTATCTTGGAGTGATATTTGCAGAGGGCCAGCAGGCAGCCATCTGCAGGACAGAGTAAATGCCCTGCTCCTTTCTGTGCTGTGTGGAAAAGGGCTGCCCTTAGCAAAGGGCCCTGCAAGACTCAGAAATGATTGCAGGACATTTTATTCCCTATAATGCACTGGAGAATATGATTTGTAAGGAATGGTGCCTTTAAATTCTACTAAATATTTCTTGATAACAGCACTGTTGACCCAATTTCTTATTTAACAAGCCTGAAAAATATCATAATCTAAACATATTTGGATCCAGAATTTGAGCTTGAACTTTTCTCTATTTATTAATTTATAGAAGCACACACATTAAGATTTTACTATCAGAAGGAGAAAAAATAGAAATAATTGTAACAGATTTTTAGCACTATGGGGTCCCTGACTTCCTTTTGCCCCAATGCTTGCTCCATATCTTCAGGACTTGCTTACTGATGGCACATGCTTGTTAATTTAGTGGGCAGTTTACTGATGTTGAGACATAAGGCTACTATTTCCTACAAGTTCTTTACGAATATTTCCACTTATGTTCTTAATTGCATACGCTGGGTGCAAAGTTTATAATGCAGTGGCTGCAAAACACCATGGTCTGATACAGCTATTGCTTCAACATCCCTATGTTTGGCCATAGATGTTTACCCAAAGCTCACGCAGAGAAGCCAAAGAGTAGCAATTAAAAGAATCTATCCTTGTAATTTAAAGCTTCCTGCGCTAGGAAGTGGAGGAGCATTATTGTCTCCGGATTTAAGCCTGCTGAAGACTTTCAGATTGTGAATTCAGGAACCTGAGGGAGGGCAGAAAATTTGAGTCAGCACATCACCACTTCCTCTGGAGGAGTTGGTTGCTGTTCCAGTGGTATTGTAACCACTAAATGTCACCATGATCTCTCTGGTCCAGCTCAGCACTGCTCCACAAACTCATCTTTTTACAGTCACTGACTCAGCTTTATGAGTAGCTTCTGTACCTTTTTTTGAGTTCAGTAGGAAACTCAACTATATATTTAGGGTATCTTATAAATAACTCTGCCCTCTACATAGCTGACACAAAAGAAGGTTTTAATTTCTCGCTTCGGTAATGATTTACAGCTGTTGTTCCATTTGGCTTCTGAAACATCATATATATGCTTCAATGAATGTTTCATATGTATATTTTTATATATAAACAGTGAAAAATTACTTCAGAGAGTCACTTGCAAAGCCACCATATTTTACACAGAAAACATGTCTTGCAGATATACTAAACAGTTCTTGCTGCTATCACAATTAAGCAGAGAAATCCCCATGCTTCCCTTTCTCTTTCTACATATATATCTCAGTAATGAGGATAGAGCTATGATTCAATACGACAATTTTTGGACAGGAGAGCTATTTTTCAGTTGTTGATTTAGAGTGAATGAAGAGCTGTTTATTCTGGAAAAAAACTTTGCTATATTTCCTTTTAGAAAAAAGTAATATTACACAAGGTTAATAGGGTTTTTTTTCCTAATTTGAATTCAGTTCTAATCTTGGCAATATGTTTGCCCTTTTCTTAGGGTTTGGGGGGTTTTTTTGTGTAGTCATTTAGGTTTTATGCCTTCTTTATCATCAAATGATGCAGATTTTTTCTTTGTCTCAGCACTTGAATTGGAAAATGAAAGGTGGGTGAAAAGTCAAGAAATTAAGGGAAATGTTCCCCTGCTGGAATCTGGGCTGTGACCTCAGATCTGCTGCGTAAGATGAGCAAGTCACTAGGTCTGTGCCTTGGCTTCCCAGTCTGTAAAGAGGGTCTATAACTGTTTTTCACGGAGATGCTTCACAATTCACATCTGAAAAGCACCAAGCGTGATTAATCCAAGCATGTGATGTCTGACATGCAAAAATACCATGCTGTTTAATCACTGGTGCCTTATGGATGTTCTTTGACATAAAGACAGCAGCTGGGTCTCTTCAAAATAATCCAAAAAAAATCTAATCACTAATGATTTACTTGCTATTCAAAAGAGGTGTTTTACGCAAGTAATTACACAGGGACTAGGAATTGAACAGTGATGTGATCAAGATTCATCTGCATGATTGCAAACATTTCTAAATTATTTTTCAAATATTTATTTTTAAAGAAAATTAAATTAAAATTTCTTAAAGCCTGGTATTTAAGATTGTGATGTTTTTTTAAAGTGTCTAGTGGGAGTTAAAGGAAGTCTAGAAATGTGGAAGGCATAATACTGAAAAAGAGAAAAAATGGCTTGTCATTTGATTGCTTGCTTTCACCCTCCCACTTAAGAGGGACAGAGGAGGTCATGGAGGATCCTGAAATGATCAATCACTTGCTGCATTACAGGCACTCCTGTGTCATCCTGCCCATCTCCCACTTCTGTCTCCCACAAGAGCTAATCATAATTAAATGGAACAGCCAGTGCAAGTAATAACATTGAGAAACAAAGAAAAATCAGTTCAGTGGGGGCAGTCTGCTTAGTTCTTTTTTGATTAAGAACTTCTCCTTGACTATGTGCACCTCTTTCTATTTAAAGGACTCACGCTCTCTGCTGACCCCAGTGACATTTTCAGTCCTACATTTCTTGCTCACCCATTTTCTGGTTTTAGTATTCCCATGTATTTTCGTGTGTCAAGGAGGAAGGAAGACACAGCAGCAAGCTGGGAAAAATTATAGAATTATTAATAACTTTGTCATATTTTATAATTAATGTTGTACCTTGTAGCCAGACTACATGGTTGTTGTAGGTCCTTCCAACTGAACTATTCTTTCTGTTTTGCTCTGTTTTGTTCTACCGATGGCAGGAAAGTTGAGCTTGTTAATGCAATAGCTTTGTTCAGGAAGGGGTTAAATCATAAATATATATATATATATTTAATATATATATAATATAATTTTATATGTTAATATATAGAATCATACAATAATATAATATTATATATAATATTATATATAATATTATATATAATATTATAACTTGATATATATAATATTATAACTTGATATATATAATATATTTTAATATATATTTTTAAATTATGTATACGTATATATTTTAAACCATGTGTCCAGCCTTATTGATGGCAGTGAGTATCTGAAATTCCTCTTTGGCCTTCAATGGAGCTTGTTACTTCCACACATCCTGAAGTGTCTTTTAGTGATACTGATACCCCTCGTGATAAGATTAGAGTATGTGATTGATGGGGTTTTTTTTCTTTTTAATTGCTTCAGGTTTTCTTCTAAAACATTAGCATTCCCTACATTTTTTCATCTTTCACTTCCTACTCTTCCCCAGTGCCTGTGCTGCCTGCCTGTGCAGGGAACACCTCCTTTCAACCTGACTTCCATTTCAACTCAGCAGGCACCACAATCTTTTTCTTGGCTCCTGGTATCTCATCTAATCAGATACCATCTTTTATGCTGGCTCCCTGCATCTGCACTAGGTATTTTGTTAGACTATCAGGCAGAACTGAAAGCTTCCAGCTTGCCTACCTTCTTGTCTGCCACACTGGAGAGAGGGGAGGAGAGAAGGGAAGGGGGTAGAAAGACAGACTGTGAGAGCTCTTTAGTGTGAGTCAACTTCAGTCCTTTCCCTACTCCTGTGGAAGTAGTACTTGGTATCTCTACTGTGCATGAAGATTCAGCATTTTGCCTTGAGCAGAGAGAATTCCCAGGCCCTTTGATAATTTCCTATTAAACAGTGGATATATCTTAATGGTGAATTTCAGGAAGTTTAAAAAATAGAAAAGCTCAATCTCACTGAGCTGGTTAAAATCTTCATATATAACTCTGGCAGCAAATACCAAAACAATAGCAGAAAGACAACTTCATCTCTAATAAAACTTTCAAATTTAGTAAGGAAGCCTGATGGTTTAGTAATACAGAGAAAGGATCACAATTTTCAACTGCATTTAGGTTCAACTTTTCACTACCGCATATCTAGGTTACTGCACACTGAAACAACAAAAAAGTTCTCACACTGCTCTGATGATTTGGGACCTTTTAAGTTGCATGAAATAAGTTAAAATGGTGATAAAGGCATGCCTGGCCAGGCTCATTGGTCTGCATGTAGCAGCTGGGAGTAATGCAATTGGTGGCCACATAAGTGAACATGAAATGAGGTGTCAATGCTGTGCTCATATTCAATAGCATCTGGACTAAAGTGTGCTTTCAGCTCCAAAAAAAAGCACAGACACTAAATTATGAAGAGATCATAATTTGGTGCCCAGGTAGATTTGGTGGGGAGAGCTAGAGGTTCTGCTGTACATCTTGCTTCTCAGTTCCCCTCCTGTCTCGTTCCTCTTCACCGCCCCTTTGCAGGGAAGCATTTATCTCCCCTTCTCACCATGGCTTCATCCAGTTTCTGAGCCTGCACAGCAGAGGAATTGGATGTTTGTCAGGAAGAATTACAGTCCAGGGCAGCCACTGCATGACGTACACAAAAGCCACAGGAGACCATTTTCTGCTGGTGTTGACATCTCAAATTCTTTACCCCACAGCTGCTATTACATATAGTTAAAATAAGTCACAGATCAGTTCAGAACACACATGAAAAGCTGCTGAAAATAGCAAACATGCTTTGTGGTGACATACATCACTTGCTGATTTGTTTAAGTGAGGACAGTCAACAACACGTTTGATTACATGTGTTTGGGAGTTTTACTTTTGGAAAATCAGTTTTAAGAAGATGAAAAGCATTTCTTATAGTTTAAGTCTGTCTTAGTCATTCAGGATTCATGGAGGAATTCATGCTCCAATTTACATAATTCCCTGACCCTTTGCTACCTACTTGTTCTGGTTGAAGTGAATAAGTCAAACTTTAATGTGATTATGTGGTTGGATAATAACAGAGAGCTCTTCATCCAATTAAACTGCTCTTCAAGGTGTGTAGTATCTGATAAACCACAGACACTACAGAAAAGAAAGAAAGCCTTGTTTTCTCTTTCCCCTTTTTTGTTCTCTGTCAGTTGGCCTTTGTTTTCTTTTTATGTCATGGGATTAGGTTAAGCAGTTTATACCCCTTGCTTATTTTTCCTAGGAAACCACTGCTTAATCCTTGTCTTTATGCTAGTTTGCAAGTCACTGCAATGGACTTTTTCTCTTCTCACCTCTTTTCCCTTGTATATATTGCAATATTTCAGGCCAATTCTTTTTCCAGTTTATTTATGTGGTAGCACGTGCTGCTATCACATTCTTTCCTCAGCAACCTGGTAAAGCTGATTCTCCACTGCTCACCCTTGTACAAACCTGGAGTGTTTCAGGTGGAGGCAGTGAACCTGTGCCAGCACAGAGTAATGCAGATAATGGTGAAGTAAAATGATACAAACTGTAAATCAACATAAAAGTGGCCTTTGCCTGCATATAAGCAGCTATAAGCATATAGACACAATTTCACATGGTAATTCCCACCTGGATTGTATTTGCTGCTGATTCAATGAGACCAGGAGCAAATTTTATACTAACGTACAGTATTTCTTTAATGCAAGATCCATCAATTTGCACAAGACAATGAGTCTTTATTTTTCTGGACAAAAAAAGTGTCTCTGGTCTAAACATGATGTTTGCTTTTGTACAAATCACATTTTTCTCTCATGTGTTCTCTGCTCATTTATGTGAGCAGAATATGGTACAAACTTTTATGAATGTATGTACAGCTTTAAAAATTGCCATTTTTCTCAAAATGGAACTGATTTTTGGTGTAGTGAAATCATCACCTTCATGTAGGCAGTACTAAAAAAAGATGGTTGGATATTTTGCAGCTTTCCTTCCAAGAAAGTGAGAAGTGATGACTCCTCAAAATCCAGAAAACTGGTTGCTTTAATAATAAGCCTTTTAAAAGACAAATTAAAACCCTGATGTACTCGAAGTTAATGAAAGGACACTTAAAAGAAAAACTTAACAGGAAAGATACATTGTGAGATACATCTACTCAGAATAGATAAACTTGTTAAATATATGTCACAAGAACTATAACTGTTATTTAAATCATTAATAGCAAGTCTGAAGAAGACATAACAAGTTGGAGTAAGTCATGAGAACAGTCTCATGATACACAGTGGTGTGAGGTACCAGCTTAGAAGCTGGTAGGCTGACAGCAGGGATAGCATAGTAGATCTGAAGATCATATAATCAGACTTTACCCACAGGTAGACACACTGATGTTCTTCACATCCTTTTTCTATTTATCTTTTTCTTTTTTTGTTAATCAGTAAGGAGGAATAATGGAATTATGCCTTCATGGATAACCACCTCTCTCAGAGTTGTGTTAAAGGCTTATCATGAAAGACTGATGTTGTGTTGGGAAATGTGGACAGGAGAGTATTAAATAAGAGGAAAATGACCTTGTCTGTAGTGTGTGTGTCAAAGGAATGCTGAACACAGGGAACTGATGTCCAATCCAGATGTCAGGTGAGGGTGAAAAAAAGGAGGATCCGAGAGAGTTCTGGATTCTCTGTTTGGCATGGTTAAAATGAGATTTACATACATTTCAGGCTTTGAATTCAACTTGAGGCAAAATACTGTCATCTTTTATATTATGTATTGAACTGGATAGTCTTTACTGTATTTAGGTGCCTTGCATTCCCCTGTTCTTTCCTTCTTTTACTTTGCAACCTTTCCTTAGCCTTTTCACTGTCTTCTCCCTTTGTAACTACACGGTTTGCAGATCTTTATCCACAGTAATATTTCACACTAGAGTCTTCTCTGCTGCAGCACTAAAGCAGCCCTGTGAAAATCACTGAGCTTCATTTAGGGAACAGAGGGTTAAGCATTGCCTTAGGTATGCCCATAGCACTTGCAGCTCTAAATAAAGATATGGTTTTAATCAAATCTTATGCTTCAGGGCTTTTATGACTGTAAGAATGGAGAAGAATATTTTATTTCTTTTTTCTCCCTCTTCTGTTCCCTTAAGAACAATTGCCCATTTTTATTTTAGATTTTTACTTAGCTTGTCTCCTGACTTCTCCAAAACTGATGAAGGGGGCCATTTGTTGAGAATGAAAATGGAAAGAGCAAGCTGAGGTTAGGATAAAAATGGGAAGCCTGCTCTGGAGATACATATACTGATGAGCTTTCTTTGTACACCTAAAATCTGGTCAGCTTTGGGGAAAATATAAATTTTGCAACTGGGAAAAACAGCTGCTCTGATAGATTTTGGTTTTGTTTTTCAGTCAGTGAAGTGGATTATTATCTTCTTGGCATGGCCTCAGTTATGAGCTGAATTGTCTTCCCTGTCCTCTGCCTGTGGAGAGGAACTGTTTATTCCCTGAAGGACAGAAATAATCCTTCTGTCCTTTAGCATAACAGTGTAGTTCAATGACACAGCTAATCAGGGGTACCTGTTTTCATGCACCTAAGCATTGCATTGGTTTGACTGTACCTGAAAAGGTAACCTAAGAATTAAAAGAGGAGAGAAATACAAAAGCCTGTATTATTCAGGAAGTCAGAATAGGTGATACAAAGGTCTCTTCTGTCTTTAAGTTCTGTGAAATAAAGGAACAGCAAGTCATACAGCAGTTTTTTCCCCAGTTTCCAAATACACTTATATTTTTTTCTTTAACCCTGAACTGCTTAATTTATTATTTCTTTTTCAATATCACAGCTTGAAGCTATATGACTGTTTTTTTTCTTTTTAGTGTATTCCTTTCACTGAGTGCATGTCCAGATTACTCTTTCATGCCTCATTTGCTGTGGCTTGCTGTACAAAGATATCAAGTGTTTCGTTAGCTAGTTTACTCATCCTGCTGCACTGCAGGTTTTCTGAGGCTTTTCTGTGCACTGTCTCCCTGCATGCTTCCCTTTGTTCTGCTGCAGCGCCATGGATGCTGCCTGAACATCATCCCTGCACAGCATTTTGATCTCTCCATTTAGCCCTGGCACGTTAAAAGTGACATGGTGTAAAAATCATTGAACGGGATAAAACTAATTTCTTATTGACATAAAGAGTGCAGCTGGAGGCTGAGCATTAGGCTGCATGCCTTTGCCCCATGGAAGTGTGTCATGTTGTGTGTGATGCTGTGTGTGTGAGGTGCCAGCAAAGGAGCCAGGCTGTGGCCAGTGCACAGCAGCAATCCCCGCACTTGGGACCCTGGTTCCAGTGAGAAAAGGGATCCCTGGGCTGTGCTCACTCTTTACCATTACTGGATTAATGTAGACACTTTGAAATGCTTAAAGCTAAAGATGTGCTTCACCTCAGTTGCTTAGGTATGACACAGAAGCCTGAGGTAATGCTTTCCTTCTGTGCTGAAGCTGAGCTCTGTGTGACTGCTTCAGGATCATCTCCTTGAAACCTTTTATGAATTTTGATGCAGCTTATGACATCTCTCCCTCAGGGTAGCTCTGTTTAACTACCATTTCCTTTTAGAATAACTTCAAGTCCCTCTCATTGCCATACAGCTGAGGAAAGTCCCCAGGAGATAGGCACACTCTGCACTTGCAGAAAGGGATGCATCTGCTGGAGTGAGCGCTGTGAAAGCCAGATGGGACGCCAGCAGCATGCCCTGCACCAGTGTCTCTGTCGAGGGGCTTTAATGCTTGTTTAGTCTCTCCATGATTTCATGTAATGTTGTATAACAGAGCTATTCCCAACCCCAGTCCAGATTTTTCAGTTTCTTGTATTTGAGCACTAAAAAGGAAAATCTCCTGTCATTTGGAGACCTTACATCCATGGAAATTCATATTACATGTATGCTAGGTTGGTCTTAGTCTAGTTTTGGCAACTATTATAGATGTATAAATCCTGCCATTTCACACTATTTAAGAAACAAAACAAGCTAGTGTTTGGTTTAAATGGCGAGAGTGGGCATGTTTCTACATGCAAAGTGAATCACCAGAATCTATCAACCAGTCAAGTATTGTATATTTTTTCCTGAAGTTAAATTACCTTCCAGCATGATGGAAAAACCCTTCTACTTTAGAGAATTCCAGATGCTTAATTTCCAGTAACTTCACTCCCTCTCCAGCATACTTTTTTTACTAAAGTTCTTTTAAAATTAATTGGGAGCTAGCTGATGTTACATGTGTGGGTGGAGAAACAACTCTTAGCTCAACAGAAAAAATACCAAAACAAATCAGATGTAAATCAGAGGAAATTTTTATTTTTAGTAAACTTGAGTGCATGTGCAGAGTTGGAGAATATAAGCCACACATTTGCAGTTGTCTAACCTGATTTTAAATTGTACAGATTGAAGTTAGGGGAGTTTATATCTTTGGTATTCTTAGGATACTTTTTCCAGCTGACAGCTAAAGACAAAAAAACCTCTCTTCTAGGAGCCCATTCAAAAAAATTTGTGAGGTTCAATATTCAATTGTTTAATTAAAACTAAACTTTCATTTTAAAAATTAAAGACTCATTAAAACAACAATTTAGTTCTTAGAGAAGATGATTATTTAATCTCAGATATTTCCTCGTTGCTTATCTTTATTACTTGAATACAATAAACTTTCTGTTTGCTTTTGTAAAAAATCCTTGCTGAAACAATAAATAACCATTTTTTTGTTTGTTTGGCAAGAAATATGCTCCATTTAGTTGATTTCTAAGGTGATAATCCTCTTGAATGATTGGATTTTAAGTGGCTTCTTATTGCATTTCTTCTTCTGACATCCTGCTGGCCCTTAAGGCGCTGAGATCTGGGTACAGTGGGGTTTCCACAGACACAAATGAACCCCTCTGTGCAGTGCACAAGATCCTGATGGCTTCCAGTGTCTTTCCCTGTGCTTTGCAGGAAGGGAAAGCTTGCCGTTACCTGGCTGAACTGGATAAATTAATGAGAGGGATATAATGGTGCAAAGTGGGAGGTGGAATTGGTGTTTCTGTTCAGTGGCTATCCTGTACTGAGTTTAAGGTCTTTCTCCACCATTGTGGCTTCAACAGATCCACACTTGGCAGAAGAAGATGCAAGACTGCCAGTAAACCCAGTAGGCTCTGGGAAATCCCTGAGTGTTCCCGGTGTAACACAAAGCCTTGGGACGTCTGCAATGAATTTGGACTAGAGTTTTGAAACCATTTCCTCACAGACATTCCACAACACTTTTCTGCCATCAAGGAAATAAATTGCCCTTGTAGAACAGGTTATTCCAAGGACTAGAGTTAGGAAACCCTCCTTCTCTCTTTTTGGGGATTCTTTATCTCTGCTAATCCTCCCCTGAGGCTGCTGGAAGACAAGGATCAAGATGCTAGCAGAAGTGTAGGAGGTACATAAGCAACTTTCCATTCAGCTGGAAGTAAACAGAGAGGTAGTCATCATCACAGGACACAGGGTGACATGAAGCCTCCAGGCTGTGAAACCCTACGCTCTTTTCAGAATAGCTTTTAGAAAACCTGATTCCATCCCAGATGGAAAATACAGTCAAGTCTTACTTGGGCTCGCCACAGTTCCAAATATGTAACTGCTCTCCCACTTGCTTTCGGAGACTTAATATTTCTTATTGTTCATGTATTCTTTTTGAGAAGGTCTTTGTGATATAAGATTACAACACCGTTCTTCCCAGTTCTGAGCATATTGCATATTGGTCTGGCAAATTGGAGGAAACTCAGCTCTCTGCTAGGATGATCTCAGAAAATGAATGCAGGGGACAGCTGCAAAGATGAATTACGTGTCTGCTCTCTGCAGACTGTGCTCCTCCTGCTTGAGCTACATAGGATTCCATGAGACTTGTGCCAGGATGGCAAGCTGCTGACATGTGCTCGGTCCTGGGATGGGGCAGGGAGGACCTGTCTGCAGGGGCAGGAGAGGGAGATGCAGCAGCTCTGGCTCTCTGTTGTAGCTGAGGACTCCTCTGACTTTGGGAATTTGTGCCTCCCTCAGCTGGCACTGCCTCAGGAACTTCTGTTTTTCCACATAATTGTGTTCAGAGAAATGGCTCACAAAGGAAAGATGCCTATCAGACAGAATGAAGGCCACAAGGAGAAGGCAAGATGAGATTCCAGTCCTTGTTGTTATAGCAATTTTGACAGTTTTCTGATTTATTACGATGTAAAATCAGTGTAATTGGAGTAACCTTCGGGGGATTATAGTTTCTTCTGATGCGGAAAAAGGAATTTATGTTGTATATGAGTAGTCAAAGATGCTACTCTGACTCTTTGGCTATTTTAACATCAGATAGATTGTCACCTCTGCCTTGTATAAACTTCTATAACTGCTTCTCTCTCCCATCGTCCCTTCTGGATTAGGGGCGAGCCTGTTATTCCACAACGCACATTTGTTTCTCCCTTTCTACCCTCGGTCCTGCACCTTCAGGATGGCAGAAGATACATCTGTTAAGGAGCTACACCAGAAAGGATTTTTTGTTTTGTCATAGCCTTGTCTGGTCAAGGCTATGACAATGCTCTTGAGGCATGTACCTTTGATGAAAATTCCAATATCAGAAGCTTTTGAATTTATTGACAGAACCTATTTGGAAAATTTTAAAACAGAATGATTGGTTTGATTGATACTTCACTAAATGGTGGAGCAAAAAAGCAAATGTCAATACTGAAAAGAAAGAGCTTGTTATTGAAAAAAATTCTGAATTTCCCTGATTCAAGTAATTTTCACAGAAACAGCTTGCAAAACAATAACAAAATTTCTTTTTTTTGTTTAATTTTGTATCAGAAATAACTTCAAAAACTGAAAATTTCTCCCATAACGGGGAGAATCTTTCCCAAAAATCTACCATACCCACTCTTCTGGGGCCAAGGATTGCAGCAGGCATCTGTGGAAGGGAGTTCAGCAAGGACCAGAGCACTCAGAATGTTTTAAATACTGTTAGTGCAATAGCAGGAGAACCTGCCTTCTCCAACCTGTCTAGTGTAAATAATGGATTCCTACTTTCTCATGAAGCTTGGAATCCAAAACTGAATAGCTTAAAAAGGATGTATTGCTAGCGCTGGGTTTCAAGCGGGGCAACTGCTGGTCCTGAACCTAAAATGAAAATATTTCTCTTCCCTCCCTGATCACTTTCCCTACCTAAATTATTCATCCATGGCATGAAGAAAGTGTATTCTTTCACGAGTTGTTCTTTGCTACCTTGGTGTTTTTTGTTTTGTGTGTTCCTTGGCCTCTCGGAGGCCTCTGTGAGCAGCCTACTATATGTGTTTTTGCAATCATTTTCTGCTCTGCTTATCTGATTGGGTCGTTTGGAGCTATTTGTAGACAGTACAAAAAGAGACCAGATTAAAATCAATACAGACATTGTGTTCCCACACATGCCCTGTATTCCTAGGTATTAGAAATGGGAATGAGTCATCCAGCAATACAGTTAAGTACTGACAAATGGTTGTCTAAATCTCTGATAAGTAAAATCTCTGACTTATTGCATATTTTCTGTCTCCACATGCTGCTGGTATAAATCTAAGACAAAAATCTACTCTTGGCCTCCCCAAGGACAGAACTTGCTGTCTTTGTTCAGGTGTATTTTCCAATGAAATGCGTGGGAGTTTTGGGGACTAGAGCACTGAGACTAAATTTATGTTTTGGAACAGTGAAAAATAAATCCTTCTTTATAGACAACATTTGTCTGTAACAAGGGAAATGCACATGTGTCTCTGCAGTCAGAGAACAATGATATTTTTAAAGCTTTGTTTGGTAATTCTCCTTCTTTCCAGCTCGAGAGATGTCTCACTTTCTAAATCATGCTGGTTTTAGCTGTTAAAAAGCTAACAATGGAATGAATAAAAGTGATGATTGTGATAGAAAGGATAGTAAAATATCACCTGAAGACAACTTAATGTTTTATCTGCAGTGTTTATTTTAAGCATATTCCTTGAGAATTGGGTTGGTTTAGCTACAGGGCTGTAGTTAAACTCCTTTTACAATAGTGGAAGGACAATTTACTAGATACACAATTTGTGTGAAATCTGGTATACGAGTTTATTCTTAAAGCTTAAGTGAGAAACAGTCACACAAAATCATTATTTCAGAAGAATAGAAGAACCCACTGAATAAATTTATGCAATTATTTATTTGCCTTTAACACATGCACTCCAGTAAAAGGTAAATTCACTTGTTACTGCTGGGAGGAGGATGGAGCCACCCCCTCCTGGCTTTTTATAAAAGTATTTTAGAATCCCTCTTAATGACTGAAAAGGAGCACATCACTGAGTTGAAAGTCATCTAAGTTTACCTTCTAATTGCATAGTGTTTAATTCTCAATACACAGAAGTTTGCACCCCTGTTCTCACTGGCTGCAAGGTCCTGTCAATTTTTTTCCCCTTTCTCCTACTCTCCTTTTAAAATACATGTGTGAGATACATTTGAATTTCTTAAGGTTGTCCTGAGCCGGACATTAAATGAGTGTAGGCCATAAATGTTCAAACATATCCTCCCAAGACATCCACAGGCATTATTACTGTCACAACCCGCTTGTTTCAAATCTGGGGTGCTCAGAGCAGCAGCAGCAAAGTGAGTAATGAATGGCTCTGATGACAGCATGTGGAATTCAGCTGAAGCTTTTTTCTGCATTTGCATTTGCAACATAAAATTTGAATGCAAACAGTAAAAGATGCAAAAAAAAAAGTCTCACCCTCTCCTTCCTGAATTCACAGTTTGCATGAGTAACCCCTTGTCACAGCTCCTTTTAAGCACTCCCCACCTTTTCACCCTCAGGACCCACCCACTGCTTCTTCCCACTCCTGGGCATAAATTGCACTTCTCCTTTTCCCAGAGGTAACTCTGGGCTACAGCATCCTGTGCACCTCCTGTCCTATTTCCTTCACTTCTCTAACAAACAAATAGCACAGCCATTTAGATTTTATTAAAAATAAATTCGAAAAGAAAACACTCTGCTGAACGCACATCTTCCCCTGAAGAGAGAAACAGAGAGCACAAACATTTGACAGATGTTGGACATGTTGTTTAGTGCATTACTAGGAGGCACTGAGACACTGTGGTAACAGCAGCAGCATTAGAACTGGAGCGAATGGAGCAGAGACTTGGAGTAAAGAATGGAGTAAAGACTTGGTGGGATATTTAATGTACTATATGTTGCTATTATCTCACCTTCCAGTCCCTGAAGAAATTTATGGGAAGTTATAATGAGTAATAAAGCATAATAATAAAACAGATTTTTTCCTAAACATTTTGCAAAGGTTATTGCAAACTGAGCTATGTTCTTGTTTCAACCCTTCTTTAATTTGCTTTTAAAGACTTGATTAGGGGTTGTTTCATAAACTCCCTGCCTGAGTAGCATACCATCCCTTGTATGTAATGTCCTTTGCTTCCCAACCATTCATACTCAGTAGAAATGGTCAAGTGGAATTGACCCTTGTGTACTAAAATAGCATAAGGTTTAAGTTCAGCTTCAGGAAATCTGGTCTTTTAGAACAAATACACAGTAGATGTTGATATGCTTTAAGGCCATTATTTGCCTGCCTGAACAAAACTCTGAAAACAGTCTCACAATCTCATATTGAGCTGCGGCTTAACTTTTCCTTTTTGCATTCTACATGAATTTATTTTATTTTTTAATACCCATGTCAGCTTTGTGAAATCTAAGCACTTTGGCAAGACCTGATATATGCATCTTCCCTCCCTGAATAAGCAGTGTGCAGCCCTGGAAAAGATTTCTTCTGGGTCAAGAGAAAGAAACAAAATAATTGGACACTGTATTGGGTCAGGAAAAGATAACTAATGGGTCAACTATTTATATACAGCGAAGCAGATCCAGAAATTAGAAGCATTGCGAGAAAAAATAATCTGGAACAAGGTCAGAGAAGGTATTTGACACTGGACCTGTTGTACTTCTAGTGCTCAGATGCTTTAACTTGCATAACCTAAATTAGTTAATGTTGCTCTTGGAAATTTTATCCCACCTCGGTTAAATTCAACTAATTCAATTTTCCAGGCAGCCATTTTTCCAGATGTAGAAAAAAAAAATTGCATTTTTTTGTGTTCCATAAATACTTCAGTATGCAAGTACTCAGAGCATTACTCCACAGAGCAGTATTACAAAATTGAAACTTTTTCACTGGTTCATATGCTAATGTATAATCCATCTTAAACCAGGTCAGAGAACAATGTCTCAAATATATAACATAGGTCTTGAAACTTTATAAAAGGAATGCTGTAAGGGTAACAGAGAAAGCCCCTGAAATTCTGTTTTTTAACTGAGATTATTTTAGGTGCTCTCACTAAATCTGATTCTGAAGCAAGTTGTCAAACAGATTACAGGAAATATGCATATTGGTGTGTATACATATATCTCCATCAAAAAATGGCCAATTATTGAAGAGTGATTCTTTGACAAGCCTTGATAGCTCTTGTAAGAGATTAAAATTAAAAAAAAAAATATTGTTGCTTCTTTCCCAGAGTTTACATAACCCAAACTAATTCTTCAACTTGTTTTCCTAACTAAATCTTACTCCACATGCTAGGATTATTCCTGTGATTTGGAAAGCCAGTATGCGAAACCATCTCTTGCAGACATCTGTTGCAACTGTAGTTCTGCTAGAATGCTGTAATGAATTCAAGGGAAACATCTTGTGCTGACTGCAAGGTATCTTGTGATTGCAGATACTGCTTCTCCCTGGTTGCTTACCTTGTGATTGAGTAGAGATTTTAAAGCAAGGCTTCTTAAGTCCTGTAATCAGCCCTGCTTCTTGACAATTTAGGTGCTTCCAGGACTACGTCCACATTTCTTGTGTTCAAATGAAATACTTTGCAGATCATCACAATAATGAGTGAACACTGTGCATCATGCTCTGCTGGTAGAGCCAACCTGAGATTCTCAGTTTATCTGCTGCCTTTACTGCCAGACTTCACCAGGATACCTTCTTAAGCCTGATCTGTCAAACTCCACTGCTTTGTGCTGAGATACCCAAAGAAGAGGGCTGTTAAGAAGTGTTTTTGAGGACTGCCAAGAAAATCTCAGACATTAAGTGTAGCTTTAATAAAAACGGTGACTGTCTGACCTTGTTGACCTTTAGCTTCCACTTTGCAACTTGTTAGTATCACTTACCACTCAGATGAGTATGATTATAGTCTCCTTCTCTGGAGGATCCTGTATACTTTGAAAGGCTCTAAAACCTGTAAATGCCAACTGTTGCTTTTGATTTGTCAGCTGAATCCTTCATTGATGGCATTTAAGGATCATTGCTTGTCATGGAAATTTCTGATGCACTCCTGAATTGTTTGCAAGATTTTACTCTGGTGTTGTGTTGAAGGTGGAAGTCTTAGCTAGCTAGGTAAGTTGTCCATATTCTGATCTCTGTAACCATTCAGGCAGACAAGCTGCTTTCTGCTGCAAATGATTTGTTGTCATTTCTTGTTAAACTACAATTTCCACCTTAAATTTTCTGTCAGCTTTATGGCTTTGGATCAGGTCAATATAGAAATTCAGTAAAGCTGGATCATTGCAAGTTAAGAATAGATACATATCTACTTCACCCAACCTTTCCATGAAAGGGAGGTTTTCAATATTGGAGTAATGAAGAATTATCAAGATTGCAATTATTTCACTCAGATTGTTTAATGCAGACTTTCCTGCTTTCTAGCCTGAAAAAAGAAATCTTTCACATGAAATTAGGTGGCCTGCTTCTGAGAAGCCTGAGCATCTCAACTGCACAGGCTGAAAGGCTTTTACCACTCAAAAAGCAGCTTGTCAAATAAAAGAATTATGGCAATAGTGATGAGTAGAGATTCAGCTATTTTACCTACTCCAGACTTTAGGAATATTCTGAACTGAAAGTGAACTTTAATGAAAGATCTCCTCACATACATGAGCTCGTATTACCTGATGATTTTGTGTAGAAAGGAAGATTGGCTGCAACATTTGTGTTGCATTGGAGAACATGATGGCTCCTACTTGCATTTCCATCAATGCACACTTTTAAGTGGGTTTTTCTAATTATAGAAGCAACAAGCGTGTTCATTTTTGCAGATAGTGGCTCTTTGATATGAAAATGCATCAATTACCAGCAGAGCATTATTGGTTTAAAATCAGTTTTTCTGACGCAGCCCAGATTCCTTATAAGAATGTAACCTGTTTTCCCAGAGGAGACAGAGCAAAATCTCAAGTAACTGCCCATTGTATGTGACAAGGTTTTGTTTCATTAGAAGAAAATTGGTTGCCCCTAGCTGCACGTATCAGTTCCAACAGCTGTTTGCATCTTAGCAGTATTATATTGCCTGCAGGAATGTGGGAATACCATAGTCCTGGTACAGATCTGCATAGCTGCCTCAACTCAAAACAGATCTCTCTCTTTTTTTGTTTCAATTCTGAGAACCCATCAATGCTGCAAAATGAAGTGTGATGCAAAAATCACTGAAAAGGGGTAAGATTGTCAGTGAATCCACATGATATAGTACACTCCATTCATGGAATTATATTCTGAGCTTCATAATCAGGATTGCCTTGGTCTCTGCAAAGCCAGGTAAATCAATAAGCTTCATTCAGCTGCAGGATATGGCAAATGTTGCTGTCATGCTTCAGTGCGGAGTGTGTTCTCAGTCATGTGTTTTGGAGTGACAGTTCCCAACATTTTCTGGTGCAGAGTTCAGGCCTTGGATGTCTCAGTAGGCACTAGAGAAAGTGTGCACCGTGTTCCTGACTTATGGCTAGAGTTCTATTTTTCATTTCCTAAATATAAAGCTAAAATTTTGCTTTTCATTTTAAACAATTAGCTTTAATCCAAGGTCCCAGTCTTTGGATTTTGAATTAATCACTGTGGCCCTTGTAAGTGAGACCCTTTAAGATGTTCTGTATCATTCACGATTTCCAGACTGTCACAACAGGAGATGGAAGGGGTAATCATAGTCACCACTGGAAACCATCTTATCTTTGAAGCTGTACCCTGGAACAAGTAGGGGCAATGTTTTCTTAGCACCATCTTTCCCTTATGTGCTGGACTCTAGTTCTAGTCATACTTTATTGTTAGCTTTCACAGTTAGTTTCAGCATCTTGAGAAGAGGAACCGCTGTGTTTTTTAGCTTTTCTTCAGAGCACGTTTCAAATCAGCTGCCCATCATGTGGTTTTTAACCTTTTCTTTCTAAATGCAGGTTTACCCTTTATTATGTCTTTCTTTGGAACTGAGGTTTACCTCATTCCCATAGCCCCTGACTGTGCTCAAGCTTTGGTTTTAATTCACACACTGGGCTTTGAAATAGACATTCAAACATTCAAACAGTTTTTCCAAATTTTTACTTCTCAAATTAAATACTGACATGAGATCTGCATTTATTCCACAACACCTTGAAAACTGAGTGAAGGGGAGGTCTGCTGAGGGCACACAATTGATTTAACTTGGGAAGATGTTTCTCCACAGGAAGAACCTACACATAAGAAGCTACACATAAGACCTGCAAGGAAATTGCTGTTGTTAAGCATCATTACTAAGCAATAAGCTCCATGTTTATTTTTTAACTTCTACATTTATTTCTTAACTATTTAGGATTCTACAGTAAAGTGAAGGGTTTGGATTGCACATTCTGCTTTGAGCAGCTTCCAGCAGTTGGGGTTCTTTGTTGGGTTGGGATATGGGACTCTCCGTACCCTGAGAAATGGAGGTACAAAAGAAAGTGTGGTCATAATCATGACAGATAATGTTCTTCAGGATAATCTGATTTACTTTTTATGGCATTTTTCCTGTAAAGAACAGAATCTACATATACAGCACACAGCGAATAACCACAGCTACCACATACTCATCCCCATGTCTATTTTTGGCACACACCAGCCAGTCACAGGGGGCTGCTGGAAAGCTCCTGTGGCCACTCTAGAAATGATGAAGGTGCTTTGTTGTGTCAGGGTCTTGAAACAAGTGGGATTTATTTTTGTAGGCAAATCATCAGCTAAGAGGAAACAGTTGTGCTCTGTGCATATACATTTGCTGATGCTTTGTTTGCTCTTGCTTGGAGCTGTTGCACTGACATCACTGCAGAGCCGTGGGTCCCTACAGCAGCTGCCAATTAGAAACAGAATGAACATATCATTCTCAAATGGAGGAAGTTAACAACTGGCCTTTATTATCATGTAATTAACTTAAGGATCTGGTCTTGGTCTTCAAAGTGTTTGGCTCAAATCATTGCTTGGGCTGTCCTTCCTTCCCTAGTCAGTGACCACTAACATCATTGCTTCCCAAATGAAGCACAGAAGAAGCTTGCTTGCTTAACTTGTTTTTCATGGCATAAATTATTCTGCAGACATGCAAGACACGAAAAATAGGAATCAAATGGACATATAAAAGACACTTATATAGCCAGTAGCCAAAAGCAACTTTTCAGGGAAAAGAGAAAAATAAAAATTGAAGAAAAATTCAGCTGTAGTTCACTGTGGGAGGGCTTTTACTGCTGTGTTTTAGATCTGTGCAGTTTGTGCCTTACCTGGACCTCTTCATGTTATGTACAGAGACAGAAGCTGTGCCCTTCCTCACATTGGTACAACCCCACTGGGACTGCTTTGGTTCTCTGTTTACATCTTCCCCTGCTGAACCACTACCCCTTCATGGCACTTGCACAGAAAATCATCTTTTCTATTTTTAGGTTCTCCAGCTCTCATCTCTGGGAAGACTAGCAGTGCACTGGGCATGTTTGGTTTAATTTATTTATTTCTCATCACTTATTAATGGTGCATAACACATGTATACACCATTAGATGCCTAGATTTATCCTTCATACTTCAAAAAATTATGTAATGAAGTCTCAGCAGGCTTGGGATGTTTTTGTGTATGCACATTTTTTTTGTGCTGACTTGCCTTTGCTTTCTTTAAAATTCAGTAGGGATTCTGTCATTTGCTTCAGTGGAAATTAGAATGCATCCCAAGTGAAATTTTCACCCCATATCCTCAATCCCCCTCCAAATTTTCTATTCTGAAAAGTATTTAAATATGACACCAGATCTAACCAATGTCTGAAATACCCATGGGATGGATGAACTTGCTTTCCTACCTCAATCTCAATGACCCAATTGCTGTTTTCTTCTTTTAATACAATGACCCAATTTTCTCTTCTGTTATGAAGTTACAAGATCAAGCCTCAGTTTTTCATCTTTAGATAGCCAGGGTCTTTCATGTACAGCTTAAAAATTGAGAAAAAGCCTACTAAGAACTTACATTTTTCACTGACTTTAGTAAAAACTGTGGCAACTTGGCACTTCCAAAAATCAGGCCAGCCTACTGAGCTTCTTTATATATAGTCATGTGGTAACCTGACTCTCAAAATGTTGAATACAAATAAGTTTTAATAAATCCAAGGCATCTTCATGTGCTTCATGCCTTTGAATATTAAGACAACACTTGAATAAAATCAGCAAGAATTTGCCAAAGTCTTCAGAAGTTTCCAGGGATGCAACAGAATATTAATTTGGTCTCTTGAGTTCTTTCCATAACACTGGACATGACTTACCCAGACTGACATGGGTAGGTTTTAACCACATCCTGAGCTTTCCTTTTAATTATTTTTCTCAATGAACATTGCAATATGCAGTAACACTTTGGTACAGGGAGCAATGACACATCCTGTACCAGAACAGATATGAGCACTGATAATAGAACAGAGAGCTCTTTGTTCATCTGTGTGAAAAACAACCAGCTACATTTTTAATCTCTTTCTCTGAAAAACTATTTTGTGCCTCATCTACAGTGTAGAGATTAAATTTGGGGTTGAAGAAAGAAAAAAAACAACCCAGTAGTTTTCACTTTTCTCCAGAACCTTAACAAACAAGTGAAGTCTCTCTAGCCCTTTCACATACATGTGGATCAACTCAAATGTGAAGGCTGTTCACTGCCCACCCCTCAGATTCCATACTAGTTATCTTATTGTGAAAAAATCAACACAGGAAATTTTTGCTCCTCTTTTCTGCTGCAAAGCCTTTATGTATTTTTCTGTACCCAAAAATAATTTATACACAACTGTCTTATTCACGTATTTATTTCCTTTTAGTAAAAATGAAAAATGGGACATTTGCCTCAAATCAGGGAAAATTTTTTCCCATGATATTTGTTACTCTAACTTCTGGGCTACAAATCAATATTGTCATTTTGCTTGAAATCCACAGAGTTTGCAATCACTATTTTCCTTTCCTTATTATTAGTGCAATTTTGTTATTATTTTACTGCTCTTTGGTCTCTTATAGCCCCTTTTTGTAGTAATCACAATGATTTTTGCAGTAAAATACCTTACTTGTCTTTTGAAATCTTGAAAACCACTAAAAAACACTGGGCAAGTGGATAATGTTTTTACTACTTTCTGTCTATTCAAACCCAGCATTTTTAGACTGATCTTTTAAATTTAATCCAGTAATCAATTTAATATAATGGCTTTAGCTGATTATATAAGTTATTTCAGGGCATTCTATAAGATTAAGACATTAATTCTCCTATATTTCATCTGCTCAGATAGTACACAAGTCACATTTTCAGTCTGAGATATTCAGAAAGATTTTCTGTCTCCTGTAAAATACTGCATTTTGATCTGTCTCAGTACTGTTCTGGGTGCTTTACTGAGCTATAGTGCATAGCTCTGCCATGTGCTATTAGGAGGTTTTAAAAAAAATCAACAAACAAACTACTGGTTTACATTAGATTTGTTTCTGCACATCAACAGAATAAGATCCTGATTGTTCCAAAATTTAAAGTCCTATCATCAGCTGGGCCCTTGCCTAGGAGATAAAAAGACAAACAAATGGAAAACACAGAATAGTTCTCATAAATTCTTATGTGACACTCATTGTGTCTTTTAAGCCCAGCCTAACTTGCCACTTAGTTGACAGAGCCACCTCTCACTGGCTGGGAGTAGAAGCCAGCAGCAGATTATTCTGGTGGAATGGAGTTCCCCTGGCTGGGTGGCACTGGGATGTCACCAAGAACCCAGGGAGCTGTATGATTTTACAGCAGAAATCCCCAGGGAGGCTGCACTGAAATGTTCTCTGCCACAGGGCAGGGTGATCTGTGCAGGAGGGAGAGGGAATTCTTTGGGATGTTAGGGATCCATGTGACAAGGGGGCAAAAGGGGTTTTTAGAAGCCAATGTGCAGCAGAGCAGGATCCCAACCTCTTTGCAAAGTTCTGACCAAATGTCAGATATTTGCAAGTGAGCCTGTACTTATTTTATTGTTTTGCCTACATTTAAATGTAAACTCAGATTTTGCCCTTCCAGATGAGACTTCAGACTCACAGTCTGTCCCTTTGCTGCTTTTGCTTTTTCTTTCTGTCCCCACGAATCTGGCATTTTTGTCTGCACAAGCAGGAAAGAAAAAGGAAAAAGGAAAAAGGAAAAAGGAAAAAGGAAAAAGGAAAAAGGAAAAAGAAAAAAAAGGAAAAAATTAAAAAGGAAAAAAGGGCAATTCACACACACCTCCTGAAACTTCGGAGACCCTGAAAGATTTGCTCCTTGATGAAAGGCTCTGATCCCCAGGTGATAGTTTGGAAAAGAGTTGCTCCAGCTATCCTGTCTGTTTTTTGACAGAATAGAGTAATTTCTCTACTTTAACAAGGATTATCTTAAAAGGAAATATTTTTGGTGCCCAACCTCAGGCTACAGAGCGCCTCATTTTAGTCACACTACATATATTTAAGGCAATCCTGCATAGATCTGTTTTTTTCTGCTGGGGAAAGACCATCTTCTCTTCCTCTCTGTTACCTTGTCCTTATTTTGTAGCTCAGTATATGTGATTTCTTGTCACTACAAGTAAAAGGTCAGGGATTTCTGTTGACCTGACAGTGCAGGGATTAAAAACTTGCCTGGGCTTGTCTTGGCCTGAGCTGATTTTAGCTTTTGTTTGCTGTGATAACCATTGCCTAGCAATCAGCTAACCATGCCCTGCACTTCTTTTAGCTCAGCTTCAGTTTCGGGTGACAACAAGAAGCTCCCCTGTGTAGACTGACCTGTCTGTGGCTCAGATTGAAGAGAGCACTGTGTCCCACTCTCATCTTCCCACCACCCATCACGCTCTCAGGGGGTTTGGCTGATCCCACATTTCACTCTTCTGAGGAGCATGGTGTGACTTTTGGGGATGCTGAGTCCTGAGAAGGACCTGGAGTTGGACTCTGTGATCCTTGTGGGTTCTGGTCCAGCTTGGCATATTCTGTCATTCTGTGAACTAATTGTCTCAAAAATATAAATTTTCGACAGGATTTTTTCCCTTTCCAGGTAGAAGTACTTTTATTAGTATTACTTCTCATGGCTTGATCTGAAGGAAAGGGAGTGTTCAAATGCAGTCTCTCCTTGATATCGCCATTACTTGCCCCATTCAAGTCATCTAATCCAAGGTTATAAATTATCTAGGATACAGGATCCTCAGATTTTTTCCAGATTTAAGCCAGAGAGTTTATTTCTAAGGCCCTCATTTAAATTCTAGGAAAGCAAAGAACTTTATAGACAGCACCTCAACCTGCAGGCTATGGTTTCTTTCCCTCTTGTGTAACAATATCCTTTGCAGTCTGTTTTATTCAAACACTGGTATGAGTATTATGCTTTTGCATAACTTTGCTTTTAGAGGGAAAGTTTCAAAATATATTTATTCCTACTGTTTCAAAAGAACTTACATTTTTCTTATCCTAGGAACAGTTGCTCAAGAAAAGAAGAAAAAACACTGTCAAGAGGACAAAAACTGCTAGTTTTTCTTTGAATATAACCCCCACCCCAAATTATTCACACAGTTCTATTTCTAGACAGAATTTTAAAGCCTTGACTACTTCAGAAGGAAAATACTGCAAATTTCTGCTGATAGATTATCTCTGTGAAAAGGAAGAGACTGGTAATGAGTAACCTTTCTCTCTTTTGCTTCAGAACATTTTAATTGTGTTCCAATTACTTCAACATATTTAATATACTTCCAGTATGTATTTTTACAGTATGCAGGCAAACGATTTTGCACAGCCTTATACAATATAGTGAGTCATAAATGATTGCTGCTCCCACTCCCCCCGATGGAGCGTGAGTCACAAAGTGGTGAAGTCTGTCTCCACCTGAATCCCAGCTGTGGAGCAAAGCTGACAGCAGAGCGGCACTGGGGATCTCTTGGCTCAACAGTGCACGGTCCCTTACGTGTTCTTTACTCGCTGTGAACACGGGGTCCATCACAGCCTTTGGGGAGTGCCACCATTGTCCAGGCCACTGCTGATCCCCCTGGCCCCTCCGGCAAGGAAAGCCCTGTCTGCGTCTGCGCTCCAGCTGTGCACCCTGTCCCTGCCCATGGGGGTGGATTTCCTAAGCACACTGCATCTGGAACTCAAGTGTGCAAGTTTTTGGGCTGAGTGTGGGGACAGACTCAGCTGTGCTGGTGGGGCGGCTCGGAGGGTTTTGGCAAATTTACAGCTGTGCACACACAAAACCTCTGCTCCCCACAAACACATGCAATGGGAAGGGAAGTGCCTTGAAATCAGAGGCCTCAAGGTGGGTGGCATTTACTTCCTTCTGCCCCTGCAAAATTAAAGCAATTTTTTTTTTTTTTCCAGAAAGAAAAAAAGCCCCAACACATGATGATTTGGTAGTGTAGAGACAAATGTGTCTGTGAATGTTCATTTCAGATCTATGTTGGCCAGGCCTATGAGACCACCAAGTTCTTATTGTCTGTTGATAAAATTGAACAACATTTTCTCAAGAAAATGTTTCACCTGTTGATGTACTCGATACAGGTTCCTGTCAATAATCAACTGTTTGAATAAAATCCTGGCCTTCTGGCAACATGACAGCTATTCCTTCCTGAACTTTCAAGGCAATAGATATATCATCATTAATTTTTGCTGATACACGAAAATAAAAAGTTCGTTTTAAATTCAATGTTCACAAACACCTCTATACTGTCATTTTTTACTATATGACTTTTTTTTTTTTTTTTTTTTTTTTTTTTTTTTTTTTTTTTTTTTTTTTTTTTTGGTGTGTGTGAAAACTGCCTCTCAGAAGCAGATCGACCAGCTCTAGCAATGAGCGAAGGATCAGGTAGGGTAGGGCAGCAATAGTTACCATTTTAAATACTTTGTAATGTACCATTAAATAACTTTCTTCAACATCTGAACTTTCAGATTTGCATGCCTTTCTAATTTTACCCAAAAAATGCAGTCAGAGATCAAAGCTGTATTCCCCTAAACACACAGTAATAGAATTTTCCATTAAAAACTCTGTAGTGTGGAACCTTTATTATACAAATATTTTAACATCTGTACAACTATTTTTCAGAGGAATTGCACTGATTTCAGCATGCCCTTCATGCGCTTCAAATGTGATTTAGCTCACTTAGTTTTGATCCCTTTAATGTTAGATGTCTAGTATAACCAACCTTTCTAGGTTCCCTCCAGAGTCAATGGAGAGATTTTCGCCTCCAGAGGGGTGATTCATACCTCCTATCTTAGACTTCTGCTTCTCTCAATTGACAACAGAAATGTAGCCTAGACAACTATGTAGATTAGATTCCTATCTCTTAGATTAGGTGAGATAAATCCTATTCTTGGCCATTTTTGTGCATACAAATTTGCAGGACTGGAGCTAAATTGTTAAAACAGCGAAAGTACCTGTGAGGGCTGACAGATTGATTGATTTATTTAGATTTCCAAAATCTGAGTACGAAACAAAGGCAAATAATCTAGTTCTTTTATGGAGGAAAAAAAAAGAAAAAAACAGAAAATATTTTAATATTCACCTCTCAACTATAAGAACATGGTAACAATAAAGAATGACAATGAAATATGCCTATTATAAATTAGCATAAATTTGTAAAAAAAATCTGTTAGCTAAGAGGCAAATTTGCTACGTGAGTCTCAGTGATGCTCCAAACATAGCCTTGATTGGCTGCACATGGCTTCAGCTACATGTTTTATTACAACAGGGCAGAATTCACATCTGAGTCATTCCTGATTTTTTTTGTCCCCAGATTTCCCTTTCTGAGAAGTCAGCTGGCTCCAGTCAGGCACCAAACAGTGTGCAGACCAACAAGGTGGCCAACCTTCCACATTTAAAGAGTATGAAAGTAAAATTTACGGCTAAGGGCCACAGACTTTAAAATGTTTTCTGTTTTCATTTTGCAAATGTTGACTGAAAAAATGCACTGGCAGTCTACTTGATGGTAAGCCAACAAAAGAAATGTACAGAAATGAGATAAATCAGAGGCCTCACATTTCAAATATTTTTCCTTCCACTACTGCTTCTTTTTTAGTCTTTTACATTCTTTCTTCCTTCTTTCCTCAGTTATCTCCCCCTGCTCTTTCTGGCCATGTCTCTCCTTGCCTTTCCAAGTTTCACTGTAGTTCCTAAGACCACAGCTCATGCATTTGGACTGGCTGAGCTAAAGGCCTCCCAGCTCAGAAATTGTCTACATGGGTAATTGTCTAGATGGTCAACTCAGAAATTGTTTACATGGGTAAGGTTAAATTGTTAAATTAAATAAATTCATACAACAATTGTCATTAGACTTATTTCCCCTCATCAAAGGAGTGGTTTTATAGTTGTTAGGCTGTATGGAGCATTTGGTGCATGTTTGTGTGCCATGAGTAGCTGACTTTGAGTCACACTCTTCTTACCCAGCAGAGGGTGGGTCCCTCCTCTCTGGTGAAAGAGCTGTGCTTGGAGTGTGGGAAGAGCCTCAGCTTGAGGTGGCATGTCTTCTGCCTGTATTTCTGCTTTACCTCTCGTGTTGTTTAACTTCCTAAAAAAACCCTCAAACCCAAGGCAAGTGAAGAGGAATAGCCTGTGAGGGATTTGGGCAGAAAGTACAATCTGGGAGACATACCCCATTTACCACAGATCTGATGATAACAGCTCTCAAGAATTTTGTCAGGACACAAGTCTGGGTTGTCTGGAGAGTCCAAAGTTGGTTGTGCATCAGAAGCAGAATAACTACATCAACAAAAGTTATTAAATCTTGCTTTCTTGTTGAGCAAATTGTCTGAGTGGACAGAGCTCACCTAAATGTATGTGTGCCCTCATTAGCTCTTTCTGAGGCAATTTAGCAATTTCCATATGGTACCATGAGAATCAGAAGTATAAATGCTATCAATATATTATTTCTAAAAATATATGAAATGAAATTGTGTGTGGATTTGTATCTCTAATTGTTGATGACTGTGTTGATATATATATAATTGTTGCTATGTCCCTGATGGCAGCAAGGCAATAATAGTGCTTCCCTCTCTCACAAAGGGAGGCAGGATGTGCTAAAATGTGTGAGGGACTGTCATGGTGATTGTAACTGTGTATAAAATTGTGATGTGAAATATATTATTTTTTATATGGTTATCTTTCTGCATGTACTGAATGGCCTTTCTTCTAAAATCTCTGAGGTAGGTATACAATTAAACATTGTCTTTTTCCTCACAACATTTTGTGAGCTGTAAAATAGCTTTTGCAAAAGTAAGAGGCTGCTTCAGTAGAAGGCAGTAAAAATTCTGAGATATAAGAGCACGAATAGGAGTTCAAGTAACACATGAACAATAGAGAGATTTGAGAAGAAATCAAGAGGGATCTAGTAAATATATTTTTATTTGGAGGAAACAGTGAAGAAATCAATAGTTTTTTGTCTTGATAATTCTTAAGAATGCAACATTTAATTGCAAAAAGGAAGGTAATAGACTATACTATTTTCTGCTAGAGAAAACACAAACAAAAATAGTTTATACTCAAACAAGGAAAATATTAAAAGTAGTTTAGAGAAAAAAGTAGCTTTCAGGAACGGTTTCCAAATTTCCACGCTAAGGAAGGAAGGTTGGTTCTGTTTAGAGACATAAATATTCTAGTTTTTTAAGCATAAAAACTTTGAAATACACTATCTCAGCTGTAGTCTTGGACAATCTTCACTGAGGTTGCTGCTGAATAGGCCAGACCTTTAGAGCATTTCCTTATCTACTTATGGATACCAAGTGAGCACCTGTCTGTACATCTGTGCAACCCAAATATTTTTTATCACTGTTTAATTTTTCAGTGATGACTTTTCTTGATGCAAATTTTACATTATTTATGAGAACATATCTATTTTCATGGTCATTTAATCTGCAGACTATTCTGTTCAGAACTGACCACCAAAAAACATTTTTGAGCCTTCACTTTGGCTCTGCCTAGAAGTTTGCTTACAAATGGATTTTTGTTGTGATTCTACCTTTCATTTTTCTGCTAGCTTCTCTGAAATTTTCAAAACTGTCTGTCATCAACACCACGGTAGCCTACAGATCTATTTGTGTAACTACAGGCAGCCTGTCTGTGTATGTGACAGTATAGATAGATTTCCTTGAACTAATTATCTCTTATCTAAAATGCCAATAAGGAGGTGACCAGTGATACCATAGGTGATTTCCTTCTTTTTCTTTCTCTGTCAATTTCCTTGTTGTTATCTGACAGGATCTAAGTGCGTGCACTAACGAGTATATTTCAGTGTGTTGAAAGGTTTATCCACACTTTGGAAGTATTTATGCAGATGTCACTTGTAATTACCTACCCTTTGTTTATACTAAAAATAGAAAAGTCAGTCCAGAACTAATAAGTAACATAGGTAGTATAATCTAATGGTAAAAGAGCTGAGACTTTTTGACAACTTTGTTTTGCACTTATGAATAATCACTTTTCTATTAAGGCTGCTGAGAGCAGCATGAAGGCAGTTCCCATCCTTTGCCACTGGTGATGTCACCAGTTTCAGCGTAGCATTTTCAACAGACATCATTCTGTGTACTTAGACTCAAAATGCAGCCCAAGGGCTGCTCACAAAACTGATGCAAACCTGTTGTTAAGCTCATTTCTGGAAAGGTGTCACAGTTTGTCATATTGACTTTAATAAAATCTCTCGGATGATGCGTGAAGTTCCCTCTGCAATACCTGTTGCAAAGTGCCATTGTCAGCATGGTGTCAAAGCTGAGCAGGGCTGGGAAGGTTTAAATTCTATTCCTAATATCCAGCACATCCATGTTCTCACAGGAATATATTTTTTTTTTTCTGTATAGTAATGCTTCCTATGCAAGCCTGTCTCCTTTTCTGGCATGAAAACCTTCCCTCTGCTGTCCCTGGGCTCGTGTTGAGATCCTCTGTCCCAGCCGAGTGCTCTCCCTCTGCTCACCTCCTGCTCAGCCAACACGCCTCTGACCAGGGTTTTGGCTCACCAGCCATCTTCAACACAGCCATGTTCACAGCCTGCTGGTTTTGAAATCATGTCCTCCCTGGGTTTTCAACATGTCTGAGGGATTGCTGTCCTCATTCTCCCTCCTTGTTGCTTGATAGGTTCCAGACCTGATGTTTTACTCCAGATCTGCCTCAACTAAAACCTCATCCTGGCTTGTTTTTTCCCCATCATTTCCACACTGCTGTGAGAAGCTACTGTCTACTGTCTTTTATCTGCCTGTGGTACTCACATCTCTTGTCTGTATTTTAAACATTTTTTGAAGAAACTCTTTTGGACTACAGCCCATGCTGCTAATCATATTTGTTTTATAAAGCCCTCCAAAGCTAATTTTCTTTTCTGAAATGGAAACTTCTGTTTTAAGATTTCTATCCCAGCTTGCCAGAGTCAAGAAGAGCACAAATAGTGACTGGTACAGTTTTATCGTTTTATTGCACTATCCTCCTCACCTCTACTCAGTTGCTTTTTTAGTCAGTCTATCCAGTTTTAGGGAGACACCATGTCCAGTGAGGGTTTCATGTACTGCTGAACACCACCAGAACAATCCTTCTGGTATTCTAGCATGATACTTTGTGCACTGGGCAGCATGTATTTGGTTAGCACTTCCTTCATCTAGATGGATGAGTGAGTTCAGGGTGGGCAGTGTAAAATTCTGGAAAAAGTCCCCACTGCTAAAAGTGATTCCTTACAGACAAAGAATGTTTTCTCTTAACCTGACTATGACAGAGATGTTAATAATCTTTCCCCTTCTTCTGTGTTGCTGAGAGGAGGAAGGAATAGGAGCATGAATGTGCTTTTTGTTGCCTGCCTCAGGCAGGCAGAGGCAAATGAAGCTGACTTTCCTAATCACATAGATACAAAGCGGGTAGTTTCCCACACAAGAAAACCACCTACATGACTCAAAAATTCTTTCTGTTCAAATGTTTCTATTATTGCTTGTTTGGATAACTAGGAGTTTCAGCAACACTGAATATGATTCACCCTGTTGGGAGGGCAGGAACACTGTGGCCAGCTTTGTGCCGTGGTGGGGACGGTCCAGTCGCACGGTGAGGTGTGTGGGTACAGCAGAGCCAGATGTCATTCCCAGCCTGCAAGGAGCTCTGCAGGAGCTTTTACACTCTATGCACTCCACCTATCACTGCTAGTTCAATTAGGAAGCAAAAGTCTTCATACTAGCAAGTGCTGAGATCTCTGGCTCTAGCCCAGACATTTATTAGGGATGTGTGAGTCAGATAATTTCTTTGGAATTGATGACGTGCCTAAAACTTAAGCTCATGCTTAAGTAATTTACTGAATTGGGACCAGAAAGCTTGGCATCTTGCAGGATTGAACCTTAAACTAATCCAAGCCTGTTTTTGTTTTTAGTTAAAGAAAAATTCTCCTCCCACTACTCCTAGACCCATCCTCTTTCATAACAATTTCAAGAATTTATAATTTTATTTTTAAATACAATTATCAAGAATTAAAGTTTCTCTTTAAATTGATAATTCACATTTAATTTTTTCTAAACTTAGTTCTGTATCTGCCACCAGATATCCTGTACAAATATTTTTTCTGGACTGATTTACAAAACCACCTTGTTAGAAGTATAACTCATAGAATAGATTGGTAACATGTGTAACTCAATCCAAAGGACAACAGATTCAGCATACGAAGGACTCAGATGCAGTTACTAAAGTCAAAGAAAATTTCCACTGTGCCTCCTTATACTACATCTGTGTTTCTTTTAACCTCTGATTTCCATGCCCTCGTTGGCAAGCTCTGAAATGAAACTTAAGTTATTGCAATTAAAGCACAAGCTTTTAGGATTACAGTAGTATAATGTTCAGCAATTCTGAAAAAACAGTGTTTGGTGTCAAGTGTTTCTGTGAGAGATATTTGCAATCAAATATACTGGTGATTTAGCTATAACAGATCAAATTCAGAATATTTAACTGAGAATTAATAAAATACTGGCATATTTAATTAGAGTGTCTGTAGATTGTGCTAAAAAAACCCTCCCTGAAAATAACACTTCCCACTTTGAATAGGATTTGGTGACGTAGGAATAGATAAACAAGTAAAATGTCCTCTGCTTGCAGTGTTATGCCTTCCAGAAAATATCTTTTTTTGACTCTTAATTCCCACGGTATTCTAAATCATCTGTGTTGACAATTCATTTGGAAATTCAAAGAATAAAAGACATTATGGATGTCTGGGAAAATTTCTGAATCAAAACCTAGAGACCCTGCTAGAGAAAAAGAACTAAGACCTATGTATAATATACATAATATTCTATATAAAATTTTCCTTGAGTGAGATGTAGTATAAATATAAAACATAAGAAAAAGCCTATTTTATTTGAAAAATAAAGTCCTCTTTCTTTCTTAGAGTATTTTTTTTCAAGAATATGCAACATTGATGTGTCTTCTGATATTGCCTGATGTGTTGTGTTGTCGCAGTGTAATGACTGCTACTGCTACAGCTCTGAAGACAGTGCTCAGGGCTGGGAGTCAGTGCTGTACTGAGATCTTCTTACCTGTGAGAAGAGAGTGAAATACATCTTCATAAGGAAATTAATGAGGAATCTTTTTGCTTTAGGTATCACAACAGTGAATGCTGTATTCTGCAGTAGGTGGCCAGGTTGCATTTCATTACAGAGCTATCTGTGTCACTTGAGTACCCAAGCAGGCAATCTGCCCTAAAGCCAGGCTTCTTTGGGCCTGTTTATTCATTTTGAGTTAAAATGAAAACAACAGTATTGAGCAAGAGTTCTCATGTCATGCTTTAGAGATGAACTTTTCTCAAATTGTGCAAGGTAAGTATTCCATTTAACTGTCCTGGAATGTTTCGTAAGATTATGGAATCTCTTTGCTTGTCTGTTATGATTTGCAACCTACTGTGGCAATCAAAGGCCTTCACCTGGAGTTGTTTCTGGTTCTAAACATTTTCTAATCCTTGCAGACTTGTTCACAGTGTCCTATGAATAAAATGGGAGGATGGAGTCTTTGTTGCTCAGCTTCTCATTGATGCAGCACAGGACGGGCTGTGTGACTCTCCAAGGGGACCTCAGTGGGTTCAGAAGTGCTGAGTTGCACAGCCAGAGTCTGGAGCTCTCTTTCCCTGGGGGCTCATGAAGACAAGCAGGTTTCCTTCACACATCTATCCATCCTCTGCTGGAAGCTGTCTCATATCTATTTGGCTGGGTGCCAGCTGTCCCACTGCAACTCGTTGGCCAAGTAAATTAGAAACAAACACCTCTGGAAAGAGTGTTCCTACTTTAGGGCAAGCCCTAGGACTTTTGCCCAGGTTTATGGAACACATTTAAAACCTGATTTCTGAGAGGTGTGTATAAAATCTATGTGTTTATCTTTAGGGGGGGGGAAAGAGCAATCTATTTTGATTTGAAATATAAATAATAGATGATACCGGTATTAATGGGCAAGAAGAAGGGGATGTGAAGAATTCTCACCTTTTCTAAGGATTCTTCTTTTGCTAGGTATGTAGTATCTCTTCTTTCATGTGGTTTATGAAGTTCTTGGCCATCAATATCAGTCATCTCTCCTTGATTCTCAGGTCAACATACAAGACATTAAGAAAATAAATAATCCACCTCCTTTTTTATTTTTTTATTTTTTTATTTTTATTTTTATTTTTTTAAATTTTTTTTTTCCTGAGGAATTATAGCCTCTAGACTTCTTAGAATTTTGGGGTAACAACACTCTTCAGTCTTAAGAAACTTCCTTAAAGGTTCACACAGGTTTGTGTTTAATGCTTCTCAAATACAAGTAATACTGAAAAGATCCTATCCATTTTTCATATTAATTTTTACATACAAAATACCTAAAAGCTGGAAAGCCTGGACATTGTTACTGTACCACATGCTGGAATTTATAGGCTGAACAGTGCAACCTTCTTCAAATATAGCAATTAAGATTTTGTGTGTATAACATGAGATACCCATAGTTTTTTGACATATGTAGAGATATGCCACTTCATACTGCCTAATAACCTGTGCCAATTTATTTTGAAAATGAATGCTGACAAATAAAATTCAGAAGAAATCCCTATTCATAGTTATGATTGTCCCTAAGGAGTGACAAATGAATGCAGGGTTACAGGATGATAAAAGGTGATCTGTGCTCTGCATGAAGGCTGTGCACACTGATTTAGGACTTGAGACTTCAGCGTGTGGCTTCAAAAAGGCTGGTGCTCAAAGGACACTTCCTTTCCAGCTCTTTCTTTTGAAGTGTGCTATTGTTGCAAGGGAAAAAATCACATCCTGCAATACCTACAAAGAGCCTGGCTTTATCATCCACTGCTCACGTCAAGTGGTGTCTTATGTAAGAAGTTCCATTCACTTCTGTTTAAATACTGATGTAAGGGAAGATTACCCAGAGCAAGCAAGGTTTGCAAGAGCGGACCATAAAAACACACACACACGCAAGGAAGAGAAATACAGAGGCCAAGAGCTTGGTATTCACAGCTGGCTCTGTTCTTGAGAGTAGTTTAAGGGAAGAAAAGGTGTTCTCTTAGCAACAAGTTTACCCTTAAAATACCTATAAATTACAAAGAGCTTTGGCTCTGTATATGAAATGTGAATTCATATTTACAATAGCATCAAGGGATAGGAATATTTTGAACATATTTGGGAAGAAAAGGATAGGGGGAAAAAAAAAAGAAAAGCTTCAGGGTGGAGCTTTAGATTTTTAGGCATTCTTGAAAATATTGGAAATGTCAGTTTGGAGATTTTTCTCTAAGCTAAGGGGATCATGGCTTTCCTTGGAACAGAGACTTTATAAATTCCTTTTTGACTGTCATCTGCAAATCATTTGACTGCTGGTAAACACAACTTGTTCTGATAACAGAGGGGAGGCTGGAAATAAGGAATTCCACTCTTAAAGCTGTTAAGGTAGGTCTAAAATTGATGTGTATTGGATCAAAGAGTGGAATATTTTCCAGATGATCCTCTGTTTCTTCTGAGAAAAAAAAAAAAAACAGGAACACAAACCCAAAAATAATTCCCAAGGTGTTAAATTTCAGTTGCTGAGCATGGGAGTTAATTTAAAATTGTGTATCCTGCTAGGATGAAACCTAAATTTGACAGTAAAACCCACTCTATCTTTCTAGTTCTTTTACTACAAATTGAAAACTACAGTCCATCAATAGCTATAGAGGTCTTGAAGGAAAAATCAGATAACCATAGCTAATGGAAATTATTTTTCTGTAATCTTTATTTTCCAACATCCTTACATATCAAAATAATTGGCCAAAGGAGGTTTCTAATTTGAATGAATCCTTAAATTTTGTTGTTGGAGAAAGTGGGAGCTTTTAGTATAGTATCTACTGAATTATTGGTCATTACAGCCTTGGAAAGTAAATAGGAATGTCAGCACAAATCAGCCTCCACTTAAATTTCAGTGCATGCAAGCCACAGAGGGAGATGCTTCTGGTATTTCATCTTCAGCCTCCTAAGAATTTATTGTAAATATGGTGAGCTCACTGGCCTGTGTAAAGTGAAGGCTCTCAGATCCATTCCTAGGAAGCACTGACCACTTCAAACAAACAACAAAAACACCACCATTGCCACTGCCATTAACTTTTCTTCCATTTTAGTAAAACAGACAAGGAGGGGATTATGACTGAGAAAGAACTGTGTCCTGTCCTTCTGTGTAGCATCTCCATGTCTGACTTAGACATAAATTTTTACAGGAAAGCTTCTTCTATCAGCATCAGTGTTTTCAATTTAGGATTATTTGGTGATGTCAGGAAACACTGGTCACAGCCTAGGCTGGCTTGTGTGCCCTGGTTGTGTAACATGGGGAGGGAAGATGTGCAGCAAGTACAGTAATTTCACGCCTATAAGA
>VRYO01001589.1:17340686-17371270 GCA_009812075.1 Sialia sialis
GCACCTTATATATCTGGACAAAGTTTGAAAAGTCGACAACCTGGAAGTGCGCCTTATAATCTGGTGCACCTTATAGTCGTGACATTACTGTACATATACATATATATATATATATATATAAAAATATATATATATAAAATATATACACACACACACACACATATATATAACTATATCTTCTCTGTGGGACTGCAGAAATTTTTTCCTGGGTGCTTGGCAAATTTTTTTTTTTCATTCAAAAATAAGGTTTAGGCTGCACATTCAACCTCTGTAGGTGGCTAATTATGATGTCAATTTTCTCTTGTGGTTCCATGTAAAAATCCAGCTCATCCCCCCCGTCCTCTTTCCTAATAGCCTTGTCTCTCGTCCATCTCTCTGTCCCTAATGTGAATATACCTTCCCATGTAGCAGTTTCTTCTTTCACAGGGTTTGGCTCCAGCACCAGGGAGTGCCAAAGGCACAGGAAAGGGAGCTGCTCTTTTTCTTGGAGAGAAACTTGACTTTTCTCAAAGACAGCATAGCGTGGTGTATTTCTTATGGATATTTGCAGGAGTAACAAAGGAGATATATCTTCAAAAAAGGAGATATATCTTACAAAAGACTTTTTTTTCCCCATCTATTTTCAAACCTATGCTTCAAATAATATGGTACTAGAATTTTTCAAAGGAAAGGTCAACAGAAATTTTAGGGCGTAGTTCAAGCGCAGTATTCTGTCCACCACTATTTTTGGAAGGATACTCACAGATTTTTTTTTTTTTTTCCTGAAATCATACATAAATCCTCATTGTACTACTGTGAAATTATTAAAATCACAGAGACTGTTGTGAAAATGGTTAATCGGGAATAAAGGCAAATCAAAACCTTTAGAGTGCAATTGTTAAACTGTTGATATATCTTCTACCATTCAGAAGATAGCCTTCTGTAAATGATCTGGCATCTAATTATGTAAACAAAATAACTTAAGAAACCCTACCTCATCCTAAATGTCTAATACACATTTGGCATTGCAGAATCCGGTATTTTGTGAATTCAGAGCACCTTTTCAAGGTGGGGTTCTATCATTTATTCTGGTAAGTTCACTCTTCACTGAAAACATGGGAAAAAACAAATGAAGAACTTTAATAACCAGCCAGCAGGAAATACAGAAATAAATCTAAATTGATTGCAATGCTCTGTGTCTATATGGCTTCCTTAGCAGACAGTATCTCAGCCTGCAAATTCTCTAAACTCATTAGTGTGGAATCCTAAATTCCAGTAAAATTCCCCTGTCCCATTTTGCTTGACCTTCTGCTATTGTTGACCTACTGTGCAGCTCATCTCAGGGCTAGCCCTCAGCCAGACATAAGTGGAACAGATATTCTTCAAATCTGTTACAAGCAATGCCACCTTTTCCAATTTTAAGTTGAAGCTGTCCATAAGGAGAGGTGCCGATCTATGGTTTCAAAATAAGTGCAGGGCATGCTCTTTCTCCTTATTATCTTTAAAAGGGTAACAGTTGTTTTCATAATCATTCCCAGGAGTCTATTAGTAAATTTAAATATCTCTGTGTTGGGGTCACAGGAAAGATTCAAACTGAAATTCCTTGCAAATGTGTCACTGGTAAGATCTAGTCTCTTCCCAGAAAAAAAATGCCTAAAAATTGACAATATTTAAGGCAATATTTCAGGATATTAGGTGTTGGCTTAAGACAGAGTATTATCCTGGTATTGTTTATCTGATTAAAGAAAATACCTACACGCTTTCTAAGTGGATATTTTCTGAAGCTGTATTCTGTTTTCCTACATATTGTATTGCAGGATGTTTGCTGTGGCTCATCCCATCAGAAATGCACAGTAGTGCATTACCCACCCCAGTGCTGATAGCGCTGCTTACAGTGGTGATATCATTCCATTCCCACTCTCCTCAGTCTCTTGGTGCTCTCAGTATACACTTACATTCTCTGTAAAGTCTATTAAACCTTTTAATGAACACATCCTGATTTGCTGAGGACATCAAATAATAGATTTCTGCTCAAATCCCAGGCCACATGATTCAAATTTGAACTTGGTCTTTTGAGGCAAATATAGTCTTTTTATTTTCCTCTTAAATTGCTGATGTTATTTTCAAGCAATATTGTGTTCTATAGTGCATTTACATTAAAGAAAAATATTAATTATATGACAGGAATCTCTTGTGATAGCAAACATTTTACAAATTGTTGCAGCTATTTTGAATGCAGTGCTCTCTGTATAATCACTAAATACCATTTCCAAATGTTACTTCTTTTTAAACTCCAGTATGGCAATGATTATCAAGGCCCTTTTTCCCACATTAGAAAATGTTTTGAATCTGAAACAGCCTAACAGTATCTTAGTAGTTGATTTACTATCCTCATTACTGTATGGCATGTGGCAGTCAGTTTTCTGGCTGCTCATCACAAGCATTCAGGAGGATTGAGTGCAGAAAAATTGCTTTTCTACAATACTAATGGTGATAAAAGGCACTGATGCTTTATAAAATATTTTTTTTCTAGCAGGTTTTCACATTCAAACGTTGGGAATAAATCACATAAAATTAACAAATTGCAGCTGAGAGTTTATTTCAATCAATCATGATTTAGAAAGGGAGCTCTAAGGAAATCCAAAATAATATTTTGCAGCTGTCATTCTCTGTCCTTCTGAAAAATGAAGTTCTGGCTACAGGTTCTGCAAGGCCAGCCCCTGTGTGTGTGTGGGCATGAGGGGTTTTTTCTCATGAGCACACACTTAGACTGTTTGAGTGCTCTCTTACATCAGTTTTACCTCCTGCACAGCACTGGCTGCTGATTGACTATAGGGTGCTACAGAGGGAGGTACATTTTAGTAGTAGATGAAGCTTTCTAAAAGAACCAAACATTTTGTTTTGCAAATGCATTTGGCATATAAAGTAACTTGCCAAGCTGCAGCCACATATTGCATCTGGCTGATTGGGGTTCGTGTTGTTTTGTCATATCATAAAACACCAGCTCTCTCACTTCAGCTGTTAAAAGATTTAAGAGCAGTAAGCCTCCCTTTTCTCTGCAGACATATACAGTAATTTCACTAATATAAGCCGCACCTTTTTCATTGAAGAATCCAGCCTACGCCAGTAGTGCGGCTTATATTCAGGTGCGGCTTATTTATGGACAAATCCCGTGGTCTACCCGGCTACCGGGAGGTGTGGCTTATAATCAGATGCGGCTTATAATTGTGAAATTACTGTAATTCCCTTCTCTCTGAATAGTTCCCCTTTGGTTCCTCATGCTTGTTTCTTTCTCCTGCAGCACTAGAGGGGAAGCTGAACAGGCGAGAGGATGCAGAGGATATAAAGAGAGCCCTACAAATGTAAGCATTAGGCTTTTTGGAGGCTGCAATGACACACTATGTTGCAGAGAGGTGATGGAGCACCTCAGGGCCCCCAGGGATGGTGCCAGGCTTGGGCAAGTCAAGGTCATGCAGAGGAGGGGGTTCGAGTAGCTACAAGTAAGGGCACAGAAAGATAAAAGAAATTTTAATTTCTCTCTGATGAAAATAATCCAGAGTCAACCAAGAGGGCTATTTAAGAATAAAACCAACAAAAGAGTTTGAAGATATTAAGGTAAGGCAGAGATGGTCAGGCCAATCACCTCTGACACTGTGGTTTCTCTTGGAAGACTAGAAACCTTATATTTCTGGCAAAAGCCTAAATTTTATCATCAAATTTTCAAGTTGTTCAACTACAACACAGTAACACTCAATTTTGAAAAACAGTGAATGAAACAATTATCTGTAAGAGGCAGAAAAAACAGGAATGGCCAAGCAGCACTATCCAAATATTCCAGGATACTCATAGAACTTTTGTTCCTTAGTTAACATTTGCAACATCCTGAGGGGCTAGAAATTATTTATTTTCATGATTTTCTAATCATCTCATCCAAGATAATTAGTTAATTTACCTAAGACAGCTGTCTATTTTAAGCTTTTTGTCTAGACTCCTCCTGTATTCAATGAGGAAAGACAGGTCAATTGTCCTTTCTGCCTCTCTTCACTGACAGGGAGAGTTTGGATGAACAATTTTGACTAACTTTCTTTAACCCATTGAAAGAAATTTCAGTGAAATGTAAAATACTGGCAGAGAAGGTAAGCAAACATGCTGAAAATAAGGTTGTAGAATACAGGTACCATTGTTCAAGTTAAAAAAACTCTAAAGTAATAAATAACTTTCTAATGCAGGTTAGAAAAAACCCAGAATTCAATTCAAATAAATTAATAAATAAAAAGTTAATAGAATAAATAATAATATAAGTAAAAATAATTATAAACACCAGAAAGAAATGGAGACTCAATGTCTGGCTGTATAAAATTCAGAGAAATCTTTGCCTCTTGGATCAAACCCTGTTCTTAACTGTATTCATATAACATTACTGATGTTAAGAGCACTACAGAATTTGAATCTCATGTAGTGTGGTGTGGGATCATGTACTTTCATTACCTAGAAACTCATATGATGAGAATAAAATAGATTTTAACTATGTGACTTTCAAAATTCTTGCAAAATCTGGAACGTGGCTTTTTTCCCAAGGGTTATGCAATGTTTACTTATTGGTAAAAAAAAAGGAAAAAAAATGCATGCTGAAATTCTCAAAGTTTCAATCTGCAAACAGCCCTCTTGCATTTGGCAAAGACTGCATTGAGCTGTTTGAAACAGAGTGTGCATCCTTCTGCTCTTGCATATGGAAAGGGCAGAACTAGGGAATGGAGCTGGGACTCCCTGGATTGCCAAGTGCTGGAGCATCCTTTCCAGCAATTTTAATTCATAAGTAAAGGTGATTAATTGCTAGAATAGGTTCTGTTCTTTCCAATGGGCTCCTGTCAAGGAGCTTGGAGCAGGTTTGGGCCTTTAGCGTTACTGGCTGTGATCTTTTGTGATCTACTTTCCCGTTTTCAGTCTTCAAAATTTAGCAGTTCTCCTTCAAATGCTGGGATCCTGCTACTCATAACTGTGGTTACAGTTCCCAAATCAGACCCATTTTACTTTTATAGAGTTAATAACATTAGCAAATAACACTGTGCTGGGTAGTATCAAACAGAATACAACATGCTAATGTAGTTGGGCGTTAATGGACCAGGACCTATTCTTGTTTAATGAATCCTACAGGTACTAGTCTTGTCCTTCGTGGGACAATAAATGAAAGAAAAAAATTATTTATTCAAATTAGGATGAAAAGCTTATCGCAGATAAGAAAAAAAGTATTTATTCAAATTAGGATGAAAAGCTTATCACAGATAAGAAAATCTACAAGTCAAGTTAGCAAAAGATTACCATGAAGACTTTTTCATTAAGTATTATTTCTTCTTGAAACAAAGTAAAAACTATTCAAAAGTTTTATTAATATTAACAAAAATATTTTTTATAACTATTATACAGCAGTAACAAAGCAACGAGATAATTGCATGAAAATGGTACCCAACATTCCCAGACTAGAGATGCACTAGATAGTGAGCAGGAAAACAAGCAGTTGCTATCATATACCACCACATATTTCACTTTTATAATTACTTTCACCAGGAGATCTGAAGATGTATGTAAAAGATAAATTAGAAAAGATAAATTAGACCCCTTCTCCATGTGTTCTTATTTCCTTCTGCAGCCACAGAAGAAGGAGCAGGGTAGTTTGTAGACCAGTGATGTGCAGTGCTGTGGCTCAAATGCTATCAGTCAGAACCAGCCCACTTTCTGCTTTTAAATGGTAGCACACTGAGTGTCTCCTGCTTCATCCTGCCCGTGCCCTCCTCTCTCTTTTAGTGTGTGCTGTCACTGGGCACAATGTGGATGGAACACATGATTTGCAGGAAGGGACACAGGCTTGTCTGGGAGCCATCTCCATTCAGCAGCATCATGTGTCAGAGAGAAGTCTGCTCTGTGGAGGACTGGATGACTTGTTTGATGAGGTGGTGGAAAGTGACAAAGAAGGTTTTAATTAAAAAAACTCACATTTTATAGGATGGTAGCACCCTGTTGGGTTTTCTTCTCTAAAGTATGTACATAATAATATAATTCATATCATATCATATCATATCACATCACATACAAGCATAGCTTTTTGAGGAAGAAAGTGGTTAAACAAACAGGAAAGTGCACTAGACACCCTTATGTTTTACTTGCAATGAACATGTAGTCGCTTCTAGATTGTCAGTGCAGTAGGGCATGTGTTTGTGTTATCATGGCGGAAGGGACCATTTTTTAATAAAATCTGCCCACATGCTTCTAAAATATGCCAGGAGTCCAACATTCCTGCTCCAATAGCTTCAGTGCCCAAGTTTACCACACATGTTCTCAGTTTGCATCACTTTCTCTTTTCAGTAGGTGCACTTTTATTTCAGTGCCACAGTTGTCATCTTCCTCACTGTTTGCTTGTGCACACCTCAGGAGCTTTGCCAAGAGAGCCTGGGAGAAAGTGTGCACACATAAGGGATGGATTATATCAGGGGTGCAAAGCTATTAAACCAAACATGCAGTATGACTGCTGCCAGCAGTGAGATCTGGAAATGGGTTGATTATAAGAAGCACAACAGGAAGGTGAGTTTGAAACTGATTTTGGTATAGCTGTGAGAAGAGAATTGCACATCTGCCCCACAGATGGCCAGAGATGGAAGAGCATTTCTGAGTCTCAAGTATTCCTTGCTGTTTCAATTTAGGATATATGGGGGCTTCAAACTGAAGTGTGACTGTAACACGTGCAGCACATACCAATCTAGTTTTAATCTGAAACTGCATGCCGTAGGATACAGCTGCCAAGTATTCAGGTTTGTCTGCAAGCACACTTGGCTCACAGAAAAAACATTCTGGGAGGGGGGTTTTGTGCCATTCTTAGAGGAACAAAGCAGATGAACTTCATAAAACTAGCCCATGTATTCCTATATATGCAAACCTGTATCCTACTTGTAGAGTAGATGTTGATTTCTGTCAACACACTCTGTTGGTTGTTACTGACGTGAATTTATGTAGAATATCTTTCAAGGTGTAATGGTAGGACATTTATGTCCACATTCAATGACCTGCAAAAGAACAAAGCAAAATATTATTCTGCAATAGATTATTTCACAGAATGTTTTCAATATGTGTGCACATAAAATAAAGTATAAAACACCTTAAAAAACTTTCAGTTGTGATATTTTCTATCTTAGAGTTTCAAGAGTAGATGTCAGAAGCCAAGAAATGATGGACCAGCCAGGACACACTATCCATATTAGCAAAATAAGAGGTTGTCTTTACTATGAAAATCACACAGATGTCCTCAGGAAATAGGGGAGCACTTAATGCATTAAAATTTTGGGAAAGGGTAGGAGAGATAATACTTGCAATTTTTACTGCTTTACTGACAAACATGTTTCATGGGTTTTTGCTTCAAAGCTACTTGAAAACAGCTTAGTATTTCATAGTCACTTATGAAACTAGGCACTGACAATAGAAGTATTTTGATGGTACAGATAGAATGTGGGTTTTTTTCTCTATAACAATACTGTTGAAATTTAGGGCTTTTTCTCTCTTATCCGCATATGCCATATGTAAAAAAAAACCCAAGCAATGTTTAATCATAATAAAAATTTCCTCTTCTCCCATCCATTGAGAAAACAATCTCTAAATATCAGAAGAGATAAGTAGTGAAGCAGACTTCAGAAAGAATCTCATGCCTCTTCTGAAAGGAGAAATCTATTTTAGGAATGCGTTGGGCAGACTTGTCATGGATAGCCTAGGTACATTTAATTTTTCCTCAAAAAAAGCAGATAGACTTCTGTATCTTTGAAGTCTCCTCTGACACTACACAACTGTGATACCTTTGTTTTTATTTATGTTAAAGGGATTAAGGCTGAGTTGGTGAGTATTATACAGGATCTACCGTAAAAAAACTCCTTCTCTGATGAATTAACAGCTTCCTTGCCCTAAGGCTCTTAGAGTTCAACTACAGACAAAACTACAGAGGTGAGGAAAGCATAAAAAGAAAAGATCATAACAATAATCACAGTACTGCATTTGGCTTTTCAATTGCATAATTTTAACATTTTTTCTAATCTCCTATAAGACCATCTCTCATTTTCCTACAATAAGTGACTGCTAATATAAGAGATTTGTTACAAACACACCAAGATTAGTGATCATTCTCATCCCCTTTGCAAGAGCATTTCATAACTGAGTGAACTGGTGAGTACATGCTGTCCCCTTCATGCACCTCACATTTTTGTTTTATAGTTACCATTGCATCAGTGTCACTATATAATTGCTAATGCAGATGGTAGCAGGGAGAGACCATTTCTAAAAAACCACTTTTAATAACTGGGATTCAGACCTGGCCTTTCATTTTGATCTAGTATTGTAGACATGTCATCAGTCTCTGGCCTACGGGCAACATTGCTGAGCAGGAAATGAACTACCGCCAACACTAAACTTTTTTTTAATATTCTCCCTGTAAGCTAATGAGACATGGAAAAAGCAAAATACAGTATTGCAAGAAGAAATCAAAACAATTTGTTGTGTGTGTAGTATAAAATAGGGATTACTATGGGTCAGGTATTATTATAGAAAGACATTTGTTGGCAGGGTAGGATGGGATATCATGATTTGGAAGAGACCCACAAGGATCATTGAGTCCAGCTCCTGCATTCTTATCATTCAGGAGAGTAGGTAAATGCTGGGCCATCAATAACTCTAGATCCAAAGAGAAAAGACAGTTGCTGCTGCCCCAGACCCACATCACTGGAAGCCAGGAATGCTGGACTGGAGTTATTGCCTTCTGCTGGGTATAAATCGGAGGAAAAATACAAGTGCAATACAGGTATGGGGAGTTGCTAGGAGCTCTTCAGAATAACGCAAGGTTAACAGTCCAGAAAGCTGTAGATAGGCTTTTAGGCTCAGGTTATGGTGTTGGATAGTTACTCAAAGTGTTTATCCTATCTTGCTGTCATTGGATCCATTTTGCTATGTTTAAGTTATTCTTCACTGACAGTATGTGAGAATCTGCATTCTGCGGAAGGCTGCGTGCCTCCTATGTTGGTATGACCTATGTTTGTATGATCTGGATACTTCCAGAACTTTTACAATGCTTTTATTAGTGAAGAAAAATAGGCTGAACTTCAACAATGCCCCTGCACCAACTCTTCCAGAAAGTAGCAATGAGATAGTACGATTAATTTACTTAAATTATTCTCAAATGTTAAGAAGCTATGGTTGCAGTACAACACACTCAACATGAACCTTTGTACACTCTTTACTGTGCTACTTTAGCCATTGAGTTATTGTGATTCAATGAGTTAAGGCATGAGATTTGAATGAATCCTAAATTAAAAATACATTTTCCTATGTATATGAATAAACAGTTGTTTTGACAAAATATGAGTTCCACGTGGCATCACTAAAATAGCCCCACCAATCCTTTTTCCTCTCATAGTCTCTTGAAATGCAAGAACACCTTGTATTTTAGCTGTCATCTTAATGGTAGATATTATTATAGGAGAAAAAGAGCTAATATCAGCTGCTTTTAATTTAGGCAGGATTTCTTTTACATTAAGATAGAGAATTTTTCTTCTATAACCATTTTGACTGGAAGTCTTAGGGTCTTTGCCAAGAAGTTTCAATTATGCTTTTAAACTATAAATCCTAGGAGTCTTGAAATTACAGGGTGTGGGTAGCGATATGTTAAATGTTTTACAAGTGAGGAGAAATTAGTGCTTTTTGGCTTATCCTGAGTGCTGTTAAGAAACAAAACTGTTCTTTTGTTGAAGTTAGAAGTAGTTTCTTTCCAAAGATATCTGTTAAAACTTGAAAGTGTTTTCATATGGTTCTGTGAAAATGACACACAAATAACTGCATAATGTTGAAAATAAAGCCAGCCGGAGAGCCTCACCCAGGACATGTTCATCAGGAGGACATGGTGTAAACACAATGTAAGAAGTTTTGACTGCTAAAGCAACCATGGGATTATTTGGGGTGTGTTTTAGCTCTACCAACCTAGTAAATTTCCCATGTGGTATTTGGGTGGGAGAAATGAAAAACTACCCTCTTGTCAGGTATGAAACGATTTCCTTTTTCAGTTTGAGGTTAAATGTATGCCTTGGTCGTTTGGGTGGAGGACACAAACAGCTGCAGCTTGAAGGAAAGGGTATTTCAGTTGGGCCAGGAAAGATTTCTCCACACCTTAAACTTACTCATATCAATACTAATTAGGAAAAAGATGCTATATCAGAAGATAGTATAAAAGACTATTCATAAAGCCCTCCTTCAAGTGAGGCAAGTTTCTTTGCAATCCTGCCATAACAAATACTGTCTTTGCTAGTGATCAATAGCAAAATTAATCCTGCATGAAAAAAATGTGATCCAGCTTGGCTGTGATCAGACCACTCTACTTCTATCATATTAGCCAGAATACACAGGAACAGAGTTTGTTTTGGAATTGTGTATTTTTCTAAAGGCAGGAGAACAAATAACATCAGCTCTGGTATCAAGATGAAATGGTGCAGATGAGCCTTATTCCAGTGAAAAATATTTATACAAATTTAACCCTTCAGGTTTTTTTTTTGGGGTGGGAAAAGTGAGCCAGCTGAATGAAGTAATATAGAATCAGCCTTTTACATCACATGGCCTTCATGTTTTGAACCAGTATCAGGAGCCCTAAAGCTGACATTCTCTGTCTTACACACCTATAGCCTCAAGTAATTTATACACAGAGTTCGTAAAATCCCGTTATGGGTACATAAATCAGTGCACTTCAGAATAACCGACAAATTTTCAGGTAAACATAACAAGAATCACATTCAGGGTTACTATTGACACCTGCTGAATTTTTTTCAGGTGCTTCAGTCCTTAAGGCAGTCAGTGAGTTTATTATATTTCCTCCTTTCACAGTTGAAGTAGGGCTCAAAACCTAAATGGGTAAATATGAGACGTATCTCTTCATTTTGCTAAGCTTTGCCTAAAAATTGTGTTGAATCATTCCTTTTCTTTAATTAGCATTAGCAATAATAAACTCTTAGAATTTTTCTAACCAAAGCTTTGGCCTTTGGAGTACTGTAAGGAATCAAGGGCAGTTCACTTTTCCCAAGTGAATTCTTCTAGCCTGTAATCTATGGGAAGGAGGGAATAAATTCCTATTGCACTTCTGAATGCTGAATGTAAGATGGTCTGCAACTGGAGTTCTTAATCACAACCACTAAATTACAAATCAGCAACTACTTTTATTTCAGTCATGGACTAACGGCTGCTGTGCTGACATTGGAAGAGCTGATGAATGGCAACATAATCACCTTTTTCCAACAAATGTGAACTACTGTGCTCAGTTCAGGGGTAACTTGGAGAAATGTTAGGCATCTGTAATAAACAGGAGATGAAGATTAGGTAGTTGACTCTAGAAGTCTGTGACTCTAGAAGAACTTACAAGAAAAGATGTGAAATGGATTCCTCTGGGCTTCATGCTGTGTTTATCTTTAAGATTTGTGTTTTCTTCAAGATGATGTGTGGTTATTATTAATAAAACTAAGGAGAATTTACCTGGATATGATTAGATTTTTCTGTAAGGCTCATACAACAAGTCCAGACATTTCTAAAACTTTCATGAAGTAAAAGAGAGCTGGAAATGTACCCCCCATGAACTGAATGTAAACTGTGTCCAAGAGCAAAGCTCATGATCAGAAGATACTCTCATAAATTTGACATTACCTTCTTTCCGCTGCCTCTCCCCAAGGTCATTCAGAATTAAAAATCAGTGATTCATGTTTCCTAAATTTCTGTTCAGTAAGGCATGTTTTGCTACCTCACTCTTGATATTTCACAATAATTCAGCAGGATGTAACAGCTATTAAAAAAAAAAAAGACAAATGAAATTTTTAAGGTAATCTGAGAGATTTCTTTAAGCAGCAGAGATTCTTGATCTTGCAATTTGTTTCACAGTGATAGGGGCTCACTACAGGATAACACAGGAAACAAATAATCAGGGATGCATTAATGCACAAGAAAGCTGTAGGATATTATAATCCATGTCGGTTTTCAGTATGTGACCCCCCTACCTTTTGTCCCATTGTATCCGCCTCTGATATCTGGTGAGAAAACCACAGTCCTGACCTAACAGGGCCATCCATGTGTTCTATTCATAAGCCATTAACAGATTCCTAGAATTGAACACATCAAAACAATTTTGTAATTGTTTTTTTTTCCAGACCTTCCCAACTAAGCAAAGAACATCTGTTTGTGCTGAAAGCTGAGCTCATATTTAAGTATATAGCTAAGCAGCAGCATTAATTTTTAACTTCCTTTATGAAACAGTTCAGAGTAAGCAAAGCTCACTAATCCAGAAATAACTGGGAGATAGAACTCGAAAACTTGGCACAATTTGTTTCTAGGATATGAGATAAATGTCTGAACCTAAAGTTACTTCCCACCCTTCAGAGATAAAAAGGTCAGGAAACATCCTTTCATTCTGCAAACATGCTGACCCAAAGACAGAGAAATGCTTTAAAAATCAAATCTGAATCTCTACTCTTCTTAGGTCATGAACTCCTTTTTAGTAATATTTACTGTGACAGTATTCAGATTATCTGACAAAAATAACCCCAAAAAAAACCCCTGTCACTCTAGCTAATGTAGAGGGTAACTGTGTTCTGTCGAATGCCCAGTGGCTTGTCTTCTTTTTTTTCTGTCGACCTGTGATACATACTTGTGAAGAATCAAAAGAAGTCATTTATACAACAAGGGGATGTTCCCTAGAAAATTTCAGAAATAAAAAGCTTTGGGGATTTATGTGTCAGACTAGGGCATCAGCTTCATGTTCAACTGAGGCTTCTTATCTTTATCCCACACTACCTAGAAGAATATAAATCTATAACAGGAGAAGTACCACAGATGCTGTAGTTTACAATGTCTAGAAGAAATAACAGAGGCAGAGGAGGCATAAAAGGATAATTTTGCTTATACAAAATAGCAGCCTGAAAAATAAAACCAGGAAAACAAACAAGCAGATGGAGAAGGCGAAGTCTGCAAGACACAGCTGTGCAAAGTATTTAAATATCCAGATGCAAAGCAGCTTAAGGGTCAGGGACAAGGAAAGGACACAGAATGCTCTTACCAGCTCTGTAGCACGATTGAGTAGTCTGCTTTAGAATTTCAATCACATTAATGATTGTTGATTATCCAGCTTTCTGTCAGATTTAGCTGGAATCTTAGATTTTGTTAGAAATCCAGACTCCTGAAACACCTGAGCTGCTTTTAATATTTGTTTGTTGCTATTTACATGGCAGTAAAGTAATTATTGTGTAGGGGGGAGAAAAGCTTTTTCAGTTGGTCTTTACTTAATTATTTCTTAGCAAAAGGAGTAATAAACCATTATTTTTTAGAATAGTCACAATTGTTTTCTGAAGCAGTTAGTACCCATTATAATAATTTATGCTTTTACTGTATACTGCCTTCATCTAAGGGATTCAAGTGCTTCATGAATGTTAATTAGGCATCTGCAGGCATCTGTTAGGCACCACCAGTTGCTAGAAGATGATTTTGGTTTATCATTAGCTGAAAAGACTCCACCTGCCTACTTTGCTTAGTATGCTGTAAAGGGGGTTAAGGGAGAGTATCTGCAAATCGAAATGTGCAAAAGATAGATTTGGCTCTAAGATGTAGCAGCAGTGGAAAGTGTTAACTTAAAATGAGTTCCTGAATAAGATTTTATTACTGCTTTGATAATCTTCCTGGGCTGTGGACTCCCTCCTGAGCTGGCAGATGTCCCCTCACTTCACGTCAGTGGCTGAAAGACAGGTTTTCATTCCTGCCCTCAGTCATGTCTCAGGTTCTTCAGTAGTTTTGGGTTCCTGTTCAAGGCTACAGGTTAATTTCATAATCCCTCTGCAGACAGGTTAAAATGCCTCACTGCTTACCTTCCCACCACGCTTGTTTCCCATCTCCTCCTCTGCCTTCCTGTTCTGCCTTTGGTCTGTTCTGGGTGTAAGAGGGTCCATGGGCCTGTTGAGGCCCCTTACAGACCTGGCCACTGTCAGGAGGAGACATTGAGGTCAGTTTTGTGACTTAGCCAACTGAGGAAGGTGTCCCACCTGGCCTGGGTTTCACAAACAGAGAAGGATTGTGATTGATGTGATGTTTGGAGGTCGTCTTGGGCACAGTGATCATGAAATGGTAAGAATGCTTACTTAATTCCCAGAGACGTAAGGATGATTGCCAGAAAAGCTGCTTCCCATTTGGATTCCCAGAGGGCAACTTTTGTCTGTTTGTGGTTGAGAGATCCCTTGGGAGCAGTCCTGAAAAGCAGGGGAGTCCAGGAGGACTGCACATTATTCAAGAAGGAAATCTTAATGGTACAGGAGCAGGCTGTCCCAATGTGCCAAAAGATGAGCCAGAGGGGAAGAAGACTGAGCTGACTGAACAGAGAATTTGGCTAGACCTCAGTAAAAAACCCCAGGAGTTTCTGACCTTTGGAAGAAATTTTGGGGCACAGAGCTCAGGAGGACTATATGGATTTCATGAGGTTTTCAGGAGGAAAACTTGAAGAGCCAAAACTCAGATGGAGCTATTTCTGGCTATGGATAAATAAAGAAAACTTTCTATAAAGGAGGGCCAAGGAAAAACTCCGTTGTCTACTGCTTGTTGGGGCAAACGTTGTGACAAAGGATGAAAAAAAGTCCAAGTTATGTAACGCCCTCTTTGCCTCAGCCTTTAATAGCAAGAGCAGTTGTTGGAGTACCAGGCCCCCTGAGCTAGAAAATAGGGATTGGGAGCAAAAGGAAATCCTCATAATCCAAAGGGAAATTATCAGTTGCCTGCTACACCACTTGGACACACAAAAATCTGTGGGGCCCATTCAAGGATACTGGTGGAAATGCTCAGTGGCTGGACTCAATGATCATCAAGGTCTCTTCCAACCTAAATGAGTCTGTGATTCAGCCAACAAATTAATCACCCTTCTTTTCAGAGTGAAAACTACATTTTACTGCATTTTTCAGTAATGGTTTCTTTTCTCTTTACAAGGAGCTTCAGAAATAAGGTAAATAATAAAAGAGAGCCAGGGGCAATGAAAATTGAGATAGGAAGTCACGTGGGAGCTGGAGTTGTGAGCATGGCATTTAAGCAATTATACTGCAGGAACTTGCATTCCTCATAGGGGAAACATGCAAAGCACAAAGAATATTGTTTTCCTAACTTTTGCTTTCATAAATAAGGCAAGAAAATGCATTTAGATGTTGAAAACACACACAGGTATTTCCTGTGACTAGAGAAACAAAAGGAGAATAAAAAAAGATTTTGATAATGGAAACCTTCTGATTCACTATACATTTTCACCATGTGTTCTGTTCACTATACATTTTAAAGTGCATTAAAATTGTACTTCAGTTTGGTTATAACTTGCAAGCTCTTTCTGTAGGACTCAAAGATATCAGCTCCCATTCACATGCTAAAATGTTTGCATTAAACAAGGTACTATGTCTTGTACTTTCTTAAGAATTTTTTTGTAAGCTGCTATAACAGACAGGATGTATATTAGAGGTCTGATTCTGTCTTTTCAGTATCTGACACTACATATGGGCAGGAGGAAGCTCTGAGACTCTGGTCACATAATTACATCCCAATTTTCATTAAATACCATTGGCACACAAAAAACACCCTAAGAAAGCTGGTTTATCCCTAGGCCAGTTTGGTGTACATGGATCCAACAGAATTAGTGTCATTTTACTGTGGGCCAATTCAAAAGTTATTCATGAGAGTTATATGGGCAGAATTAACCCATGTCTTATAATTTTAAGAATTGATTTTAAAGCTTGCAAAATCTGATATATCAGTGTTGGTTATCCTTGAGATGTTGGTCATCCTTGATCACAAGCTGTGTGTTAGATGTGCTAGAATGTCATTGGGCTGTTCTGTTTTTTGGTAAGGACAGAGGCTCCTGTGTCTGAGCTAGTCTGTAGTGATTGTTTCAAGGCTGCATGTCACCTAACGCAATTCCAGAAGCCTGGAAGCCTGGTTTAGCATAGCCCACAGAGCCATATCTGCTGGGGAGGCCTGGTGGCTCATGCTGGATATCTGGGAGAAAGCACTGCTGCCATCACACAGCTGACCAGGATCCAACCCCTTGTGTCTGAGAGGCGTCAGTCTGGTCCCAGGCTGCAGCATTGCCCACTTGTTTTTACATCACACATTTCAGCTCTCTCCAGAGGAGGATTTTCCCTCAGAGGGATCTGAGGACAAAAGCAGTGCTGCAGTGCTGCTCCCTGCCCCAGTCTGGTTCCAGTTCTGGCACCTCTGCTTCCCCTGCATGGCACAGACACCCAAGTTCTCCTGGTGGGGGTGAGCTCCTCCTCAACAGCTCATTGTGAAAGCAAACAAGTGAAGTTCAAGAACTCCTGTTCTCTCCATGTAGCTGCAGCATAATTTCCTAGTTATGAAATGAATCATGTTTTCATTTTACAGACTGTTACCTAAAAGAATGAAAAAAGGAGAAGTGTGACTGTCAAGTACATTCCTCTTCCCTTGCATTCAAGAAATGAAGCTAAAGTCAAAGCATTGCTGAACATGGAAGCAATTAGTTCTTTATCAGCTATCTAACAAAAACATATCCGCTGGAGAATAAAACCCCAAAAAATATATTAGGCAAAGCTGCCTCAAAATCTGTAGATATTTTTTGTTTTTTTCATTCTTAAAATCCCTTGGATCCCAGCTATTTTCCTCCTGTTTCCTGTCATCAAACTCTTTTTGGTGAGCAAAGATTTCTTTTGTTGCACGGACTTCACACATGATTCTTTTTTCTTTTCCTCCTTACAAAAAAACTTCAAAACTAACATTGTTTTCAGAGTCTTTTCTTCCTATGTCCTCCTCAAATCCTTTTTCCTGAGGGACATCCTTGTTCATGGTAGCTTACTGTAAACAAAAGATGATATCAAAGTAATTGCTTCAAATATAATTGAAGACAGATTTCTTCATGTACAACACTTAGTAATGTCTTTGCATGCACATAATACTTCTGCACACTTTGTTAATGCTTAGGAAATAATCATCCTTTGAAGAAACAAAAGAGAATAAATGAAAACCACACAAGTATATTACTTTAAAAAGCTTGGAAGCTTGTAAGGTACATTCAGTGCTTTTTCAAACATGGCCTGTGGCAGCATCTCACCAGTATCTTCCAGCAGATTTTAGTCTCTCATCCCTTGCAGATTTTGTGTTTGAAAGGTTTTATCATCCTCTGCTCCATAGGCTATCACATATTTCATTATATGATTTTTTGGTTTTTTTACAGCACACCCAGAAGGCTGCTTGGGGGGCCTCCTGCTTTTTGGTCAATCTGTAATTTGTTCTGCTTTCATCCCTTCCTGTTTTAAAGTCTGTTTTCTTGTTCATTTGTTATTGTTTCCATTCACAGTTTCAAAAATTGCAATAGGTATGGTAAGAACAGATAGCAAGGAGTATTTCATCACCGCTGGGCCAGTCCACCTTTCCATCTCTATATCCAGTAGGTAGGAAAGTGGATAAATACACAGGTACATTCAAGAGATTTCGCAATTACAGGAATAGTGATATTAACTGACTTTAAACTGAAAATTTTGATTACTATTAGTAATTTATGTGTAAACAACAAATGCTGTTTTACCACAATATATTGTGACAAAAACAGATATAATTCCAAATATTTTATTTTTTATTATTTGAGACAAGAAATGAAAAAAAAAAAAAAACAAGCCAGGAAGAAAAGAAAAAAATATATAAAGTAGGAATTTTGAATAAATTTTAAGCAATATATTTTGATTTTTTGCAAAGTGTTTCTTTTACTCTTCATCTTTATTATTCTCACCTCTTTTCTTGTGTAAAGTTTGTATGTTCTTCCCCCAAAGGTTACTTGAACTAATTTTTTATCATGCCAGAAGTACCTCTTGTCCAGATAAGACTCAGTGGAGATTGTGAGTATCTCTGAATTTATGGGCTTATATTTGATGATTCATCATATAGAAAATAAATAGTGACTTTTAATTAATACATCAATTATTATTTAATGTCTGTAGGCACATCATGCTGCTGTTGTATTTTTTCTCTTTATCCCTTCCATACTCATTCATATTCAAACGGAATGTTTCATGCTTTGAGACAGTGGTTGTATGAGACAAAGCGTAATGAGATGTCAACCTGGATCCAAATCTGCTTGTTTTAGCTCACTGCAAACAGATAATAGCAGCAGTAGTTTAAAGACAGTGGGTGGGATCCTCTTCATGTAACTTGGGAATATAATTGCACTTTAATTATAAACGCTTCGGGCGAGATTTCATTTCATGTAAGTTTAATTGTTTGCTGCGCAGATGTCTGCATTTCAGCTATTTATTGTGGTTTTCTTCATACTCATTGGAGAAAAAAGAGGCACTTACAGGCAAAATTCTGATCAGCTTTAGAATGAGATGCATCACTCCCTTCAAGAAAGCGAGACTTTTGATGGATGGGACATAGATGGGTTCAGAGGTTTCTGCCTCAATGAGCTCATACAGCTTACATGTGGAAAGCAGGTCTCTAGGAGAAATTAGATACCACTGTGTGGCCGGTGCCTCGGATATAAATTTAAATAAGGTTCTGAGTATCAGCTTCTGATATCATGGCACTGGTGATCTTGATACTGATGGAAAGCCTTTGAGAAATCCTCCTGTGATTGGATTAGGGCTATTAAATCATACTAACTGGAAAATGAAAAAACAAGCTCCCAAAGAAACTAGGTTTTCTGACCTTCCTGGGAAGACATAAACTAGTTCTTTTAGTAGAGCTGAATAATAGGAATAAAAGGAATAATTTCATGACTAAAATAATTTTCCTTTGGAAACATATTTCTTTCTCACAGACACCTTTTTTCTACTATGTAGAGTAGAAAATATAATCAGTCTTTGTAAGTCTAGTAGTATTTTTTAGAAATTCAGAAATTCAGAAAACATATATTTGGCTGAATTTTCTTTTCTCACTTTGGAGTTCTGGCTGAGATAAAAAATTTATAGCTGAGTCTGTGGACAGCTGCAAAAGTTGTGGAAATCAAAACTGGTATGAACAATGCACAAATTTTAATACAAGAATTGCCTTTTGGCCTTCAATCCTTTCAGACCTCTCGTATTTATGGCAAAGTATACATCAGTAGATCTGCCCAGAGAATCATCAATTACCTTTTGTTCAGCCTGCTCCTGGAATATTGTCTTCGACTCTCTTGGTCATTATCACAGAACATGTAAAAGATAATTTCAGACAGGGTATCAAGTGTACAATTCGGCTTTGGACTTAGAAGAATTAGTTAAGCAAGCCTCTGAGAATTTGATAAAACCATACTATCAAGAAAAGCACTAGAAGAACAAAAATAAAACCTTTCTTTAATGTAAAATTAGAACTACAAAAATTTTCATATTTGTGTGAAAGTTAAGCTATTTTTAACATAGCATGCCTAAATTAAGATGCTGCTGGCCACTGAAACCTGATGCTAAATCATGAACTTTCTGAATGTATCCTTCCTTTTTCTAGAACTGTAGCAATGCTCACAGTTATACTCTAGACCATGAAGAGCAGCAATTTCCTTAGGACTTCTTTCTCTTATCTACAACTGACAGCAGTGCCTTTCACTTACTAATATGTTTTTCTTTTAGCACATGAACATTATTTGACAGGAATATGGAAATGTTGGTTGGAAAGATGCAATTAATTTTATTTCATGTAGTTAGAAGGGCATGATAGCCATTTAAAGAAAAGGAGTAAAAATCCACAAGAGAAGAAAGATATATGGCATTGATTTCACCCTCTAATTAGTTGCATTGCCCAAGCCCAGAGCTGTATACTATGAAAGAAGGCTTAAAAGTGATTGTGTGATGACAGTTATGTAGCCATTACTCATTTATCCCAAAGCAGCAAACTCATGTTCTGCAACAGCCTTTTCTAATATATTTTTTATTATTTTTCTCTGTATTGTAAAATGAAACAAATACAATGTCAGTAAGTTCCAAAATATAAAAACTTTACAGACATATTTTCTTCTGCCTTAAGAAAGGATGCAGATGTTCTTTCTGCAATAGTTCCCTAATTCAGCTCTGCTCTCAACTTGCTGATAAAAACATAACAAAACCTAAATTTGTACTTGTTGTTTAACAAATTATGTGAAGTGTTTAAAAAAAAATGAAATGAGGATGAATCAATCTGAAAATAATTGTTAGTTTGAAACCAAAAAATATTAGTTTCAATTTATCTTTTTTGTAGATTAAGTTTATTGAGAGCTTTCTTACTACTGAGAACTAGATCTGAAGTAGCTCAGTCTTCTGCAGACATACATATTGGGTGGGTTAATGGAAATATTTCAGCCTGCTAATATGCTTCTCAGTATCCATGAAATGGAATGTTAAAAAGAGGTAAAGCATCATTTATGATGAACCCATGAAGGGGAGGCCATTTTCCATTGAGTTGTCAGAATGAACATGGAGCATGTGTGCAAACTGCAGCCCAGACACACCTCTTACTTCTGAAAATAAGTAATAAGCCATGCATACTACTTGTTCTAGAACGTCACTTTTAAAACCATTATACCTATATTTTTTTTGGCTTTGCTCAGAGAAGCTCTGTCTACTCCATCCCTAGAAGAGTTTAAATCCGGGCTGAACAGGGCTCTGAGCATCCTGCTCTACTGAAAGGTGTCCCTGCCCATGGAATTAGATGATCTTTAATGTCAATTCCAACTCAGGCTATTCTACGATTCTATGATATCTAGAAAAGATATTTAAAATAAATTAGGCCAACCTTCAAAGATTAGGGTATAGCAAAGTGTAAACAAAGAGGAATAGAAGTAACGTAATGTCAATCTTTGGCCCATTAATTTCACAATTATAAGCCACACCTTTTTCATGGAAGAATCCATCCTACCCCAGTAGTGTGGCTAATCATCAGGTGAATCTTATTTATGGACAATTTCCGGTGAAATGCCAGACTGGAAGTGTGAGCCGGCCGGGGAGAGGGCTGCCGCAGAGCGGTGGCCGGCCAGGGAGCTGCCGTGGAGCCACAAGCAGGGCAGGAGAGCGGGGTGGTGGGGCTGCGGGAGAGCAGTGCCGGTGGTGGAGCGGTGCCTGTGGCAGGCAGGGGAGCACTGCCGTGTGGGGCCATGGCTTGGGGCTGCCCTGCGGTGCCACGGCTCGAGGCTGCTTCACAGCGCAGGGAGCTGCTGCTGCAGTTGAGCAGGCAGGGAGCCAGAGCTGGTTTCGCGTGGTGAGGCGGCAGTGGGCGGCTGGCTTCAAGTGCCTGGCCAGCTTCCAGCGTGCAGCAAGGGGGCGAGCCACCGGCTTCGCGAGGTGAGTGGAGCCGCCGCTGCTGCCAAGCAGGTAAGGAGCTGCGGCAGCCAGCGCTGGAGATGGGAGTGCTGGGACCCACAGCATGGGGAGGGTGCCTGGGGTTGCGTTTAAAGGCTTCACCAGTCTGTGAAAACTGTTTGCAAATTGAGCACCTAACGGCAAAGCCTGTGATATTGCGATTCTTTTACTAAGTCGTTACTTTGTTGCACATGGATCCTTGCTTTAAAAAAATAAAAAGCGGCTTATCAACTGATACAGCTTATTTATGGACAATTTCCGTGGTCTTCCCGGCTACCCAGAAGTGTAGCTTTTATAATCAGGTGTGGCTTATAATTGTGAAATTACACTACTCTTTTCAGGAAGCAGTTCATGATGCAAATGTGATTTCTGACAAAAGTAACCACATGGGCCATTTAGCTGAACTAGTCTTTGATTTAATATATTCATCTCTTAACTCCATAATCCTTCACTGCATTACCTGTGGCCTATTGTCTGAGGCCTAGGAGAAAGCAGCCAGGATTCTTTCCCAGGTTGGATGAGCTTGGCTCTCAGGCTCGTCAAGGACACAAAACCAAAACACAGATAGAACACCTGTGATGTACGTGACTAGCCTCACAGACTGTGTTTCTGAGAGGTGTCTGCTCCCCTGTCCAATCATATGTCTCTAAATTGTTTTCCACGATCTATACTTTTAAAATCCATTATTTCCTTGAATAAATGCTCTTTCTTGGTCATCATGTAAGAGAGTGCTATGTTGCTGTGAACTTCACTGCTCCAGGAACCACGCACGGTAACAATTACCAATATGTAGCAGGCATACCAAGAGGGAATTAAAAATAACAAAAATTATAGAGCAACAAAAAAGAGAAAACCAGAAAGCAAATAAAAATTCCTTCCAGATTCCCTCAACATTGAATGACATTTCACAAAAAGTTTCTATTTTTTCCTATTTCCTATAAGTGTTTGATCAAATTGTTTGGTCATACAAACTTTATTTGGTTTTTGTCTTTTCATCTTTTCTCTTTTTCCCTTAATGTTTCACACTGTATTTTCTTAATATGTGCTGTAAAAATACAATCATGTTTTTGACAGCAAAATCAATTCTACGAGATAGAAAGGAGAATCACAGAACATAAGGAAAGAGCTGTGGGCTGCAGCTCCAGGTGCTCTTGACCCCAAAGGAAGCTTGGAACAGCCACTCTCGTAAGGTAAACACCTTGGCTGTGCCTTTGTGGTTCACCAGAATGAATCTGAGCCTAGCAGCTGCACACTGCAACAGAGTTAAAGAACATTTTGATTCCTTTTATTTATCAAGATCTTCTGGTGAAGAAAAGTGAGAAAAAAAGTGCTTATGTGAATGTCTAAAACACATACAGTATCTGATATAATGCTGGGTAAATCTCTTTAATACTGCCTCATAACAAACATAGTACACAGTCATCCTCAGCATTAATTTAGGAATGAATTCTGAATGAGAAATTATATTCCTTTAAAATCTGTAAAGCAAAAGTTCCAAGGATTAGGTTTACAATTTAATCTATTTACAGCTCAGTTAAAATGTACACCCATTTGAATTTGTCTGATGGAAATGCTGAGCATGACTCACTAGTTCCATAATTTGTGTTTTATTAAACCCTGTCAAAATACGATTTATGGCTAAGCCAAGACAGCCTTGAGACATGAAAGCAGAAATCTTTTGTAGGTGGTATATGACAGATGTTAGTCTGAGTTTGCTTCTCATGTTCACAATGCATAATTTGCATGAGAATGAGCAGCCTGACTTCAGCTAATTGATATGTGCCTCTAAGTGTCACATCAAACCTCTCTGCAGCAGGGCAGACACCTTCAATAGTGCAGGTGCCATCCAAAAGTAACATTCCAAATGCACAGCCATGCTCTAACCCACTGTTGAGGGAGTTTTAAATTCAAGGCATCTTTTTTATTCCGCACAGCCCTTAGAAGAACAATACCAATCTAAACATGCACCAAACACTTCACACTATTCCTGAGCACCTGACCAGGGTTTGTGAATATAGAGAAGATAAGAATAGTAGAACTGAGTCTGAAAATAGAGAGGGTAGGTTGTCCCAGGCTCAGGTATAATTTGGTAACTATGAAAAGGGTTTTCTGAGCGTTGAGGGAATCAGTCATCTCTAAATTATACAATGAATGGTAGTCCAATTTTAATTACTGGTACTCTATCTATATAGCATTTGAATCTTCCTACATTCTGCCTTCTAAAAGTGGGTTTCTGAAAGAATTCTCTCTGTAAGTGCTGCAAGGATCCAATTAGAGGAAATTGCATGATTTCTGACTCCTTTTGATCGGTCTTTGGTAGTGGCCCATTTTGGAATCCCTCAGGAGCTTTCAACTTCATTGACAGTCCAGAAATAATGCCTCGGCAGGATGTCACTTGGTGCTCAGAGCTCTGACACACCCTCTATTCAGGCACCTGTACTAGACATTATCAGGCCACAGCAAGAGTCTTTGGTAACAGCAATAAAGGCAACCAAAAAAACAGGAGTATTGGAATTGTTAAGCACTTTCCAAAGCTTCAGTTTCTCAAGGAAGTAACAGCTGACTTCGGTCTTCAGAGAATTATGGTGTCTTGCTGAAATCAATAGAAAGTTCTAGTTTTTAATTTTTGTATGCTCAGGACATTCCAAGAAGACGCGTTCATGATATAGCATAGATACAATTCTCCTTTAAAAGGAACTTACAGAATAAGCACCATGCAGCTTTGTAGAAAAATGGGATTTGTGTTAGAGAGGTGTGAGGAGAATTCTGGTTTTCTTTTGGCCATTAGGCAAACTGTGGGAATAACCCAAGTACTTTTATATTCAGATGGAACATCTCAATACCATATGCAGTAAAATTTCCTGCAATGTATTTCCTACATTTTCTCTGTGTAGTTTTTTCTGTCTTCTGAAAGACACTAGTGATAAAAAGGTTGGGAGAACATAGAGATTTCAGCAGTCATGCAGGTTTCAAATAAACAATATTGGGCTAACTATAGCAGTTCACATCACAGAAGAATTACAAAACTTCTGCCTATAGACTGATATTTTCTTCTTCCTTCAGCTGATAAGAAGACACCACTTGCAGGATACTAAACACCCTCCAGCTTGGATATAACACCTTGGCTTCAGCCTAAATGTTGCACCTATATGAGATTACTTAACATTTGTAAAGAAAGAGACATAATGTTTGAAAAGTCTCTTCCTTCCCAAAAAAACACAAAAAACAAAACCAAAATCAGTTGCATGTGGCAAACATCACCTCAGAATACGCCTTTGAAAATTAGAACTAGCTAAGAAATTATCCTGTCACAAGCGAATGTGTTTTTGGAGTTTCATCTTTTGGAAATGTAGTTTTTAAATTGTAGCAGAATTCTTTTTTCACTTGTCCTTTTTTTCCAATGACAAACCAAACCAAAAAATCTTCTTATTTGAAAAGTTTGGCAAGACTCTGTAGACCCATAATACTTCAACAAAAAAATGCATTTTTCAACAATGTTTTCCTTCAGTGTTCTCAAAGTATGAATGCTATACTATGTAAATTTGTCAGGTGTTTGTGAAATGTTTGTATTTAACTGCTTCTTTTTTATAAATGCATATATTATCTTTACAGCTGAGAGTGGTTTCACTTTATGGGTGTTTTAGCCCAATGGAAATGAAAGAACATGCTGGTTAGATGAGTCAGTGTTGTCAATATTCCTAAAGCAACTGGCTTTACTGGACAGAACTCCCTTAGGATTTATTACATAATAAAATAAAAGAGCTAACGCTTCTGTAAGTCTTCACAGCTTCTGTGCCTTTGATACCTAACATACATGTGAATTAATGATCATCCATGTGGATGCTATAGCAATTTACACCAGCTGAGTATACCATAGTTAAGATTTTAAAGTAGCACTTCTGCAAGGAAACTTAATCGTTGGGGAAAAAAAAATCAAAATAGAATCCCAAAGTCTAAGTGGAAGATGCTTTTAGGATAAAAAAAAAAAAAGCAAGCTCGGATGATTTAGAATAAATTACTGAGCCAAACACTTCTGAAATGTCTATGCTAACTTATCCAGCATAACTGCAAATTGCTCTTTAACATCTCAGGCTTTCTTTGTGGTCTGGTGGCAATCTAGTAATACCAGTTTGGTTAAAAACAAGTTTAACTCGATAAATCACATAGTAATTAAATATTGGTCTTAAATGCATCTTCCAAGATAGTATGAATGGTCTTTTCAGCTTCTTGCTGAAATTTTAAATAGCTTGTCCCAATTCCTCCTTGATTTATGTTGGTATAAACCAAGAATAATGTGTTACAGAGGCGTGAAAATTGCTTAAATGAGGTTGTCATCAAGGTAATACTGTGGAGTTTTTTGGAAATACTTTTGACAAGTACATATACTCTTGATTGAAATGTTAGCTTTCCTCAATTATCAAATCAAAACCATGGAATCATAGAATGGCTTAGGTTGGAAGGGACATTAAAGATCATTTAGTTCCACTGTGCTGCTATTGGCATGGACACCTGCCACTAGACCAGGCTGCTCGGAGCCCTGTTCAAGCTTGCCTTAAACACTTCCTGGGCTGGAGCATCCACAGTTTCTCTGGGCAGCCTGTCCCAGTGCCTCACCACCCCCACAGCAATGAATTTCCTTCTAACATCTAATCCAAATCTGCTCTCTTTTAGTTTTAATCCATTCCTCCCTGTCACTACATTTTCTTGTACACTGCTGCTCTCCACCTTTCTTGTAGGTTTCCCCCAGGAAGGAGGTTCTATATTAAATTCTAATATGGAATTTTTTCAGATTTCTTCATTCCTTGCATTTTTCGCAAAGGAGTGGGGATTTAATATTGGCACATGAAAGAATTGAATCTATGTAAGACTCTGATAAACTCTATTTTTACTTTCTCTGTTCTGTGGGATCATCTCACTCTGATAATTGAAAGAAAAGATTGAAAAATTGCAGTGTGGCATTTGCACCAGCAAAGTGCTGAACTACAAGAACAATTATGCTGATTTGAAGATATTTTCCTGAGTGCCAGTTCATTTCCAGTGAAGCAACTTCTGTGTTGAGAAACATCCATGACTATAAGTGGCTTTCAAATCTGAGGTTTGAAATGTGTACTCTGTATTCTGTACTCTGTACCCACAATTAGATTATTTCATTAAATTTCCTGGATTCATTTGAAAAAGAGTGTTGTTTTTGCCAGATTTTCTACAAGAGAAACCTGAGCCTGTTTTCCCGGAGACAGAAAAAAATTTAAGTGTCAATTAAAGGCTAACTTCCCTAAAGCAATACTATATTTGGTCAAGCTCCATGACTCATCTTTGCTAGAAATACTACAGTGATATCACAAAGTCCATTTCCTTCTTGTTCCAAGTAGGTTTAGTCTTCTAACTATACAGGGAATTCAGTTTTCTGAAAGCTCTTTTATTTCTAAGGCAGCGATATTTCCTAATGCATTGGACATGGAGCAAAGCAGGCAGTTCTCTCACTTAGCAGTTTTAAGCCTCTGTTTTCTCCACTGGTTGAGCCAAAATTTGTAACATCAATTCCAAAAATAGCCCATATAACCTTTACAGAAAGGTCTAAGGTGAAAAAAATCAAAATCTTTTCTTTAAACATCCTTTAAGGATATTTATCTAAATCTTTAGATGTATTTCTTTAAAAACATCCCATCTCTGGATCAAAAATGTTAACCTGTAGGTTGAATTTTATTTTTTCATTCTGTAAGTCAGTCCGGCTTAAGTTTGTATATAGGGACGTTCTGGGACATGCTTTGCCTAGTACTGGGTACATGTAGCTGTTAGCAGGAACAGATTGCAAAGCAAGCCATTTTCCAGAAACAGAAGAAATAATCTGGAGAAATTTTATATTATCCCTCAAAGCAGTTAAGCAGTGCTTTATCAATCCTCCTGCTGTTACTGTGCAAGCCATTGGAGCCTGGCTGGAGCAGTGGGGCAATAAGAGCTAAACCTGATAAAGTCAATTATCTGGCTGTATCTGTCTAGTTCCCCCTCATGCTCACTTGCTGAGAGAGGAAAGACACAGCATTCAGTGGTGATGGGAAGCACATAAACCAGGAATGCAGTGTCCTTGGAGACCTCCTGGAGGTGAAAATACAACTGCAGCCTGCAGCAACAGGCAGTATTGTAGCAATAATGCATCTTTAGCAGTGAGAAAGAAGGAGCAGAGCCTGGCTGTTTGGCACAACATTCGTGTTCCAAATCTGGCCTATTGCTTTTAGAAAGACTAAGCAACCTTCACTGATAATTATGAGGCTGGAAATGTATAGCAGAATGACTCCCATTAATCAGCAGATGTGGAATTTCCTGTAATTTTTAAAATATGGAATAACTGCTTTTCTGGGATATCAGTGAGTGAAGATTTTTTCTTCATCCTGTACTTTACGCAAACTGAAAGCAAATGTGTTTAGTAAGAGAAAGATACCCAACATGTTATTGCTGCTGTAACGGTGTGAAGTCTGTGTGGGAGCCACTGGGCATCAGAGAAAAAGCACAGCTTGGAGCTCTGTTGAAGATCAAGTGCTTATAGTTTTTGAAATAATTGCATGACTTTACCTGTTGTCAATTCTGTGATAAATATTGAAGAATATGCAAGAATACAGGGCTCCTAGAAGATGTGTGGGTCACAAAAAGCTCAGTCACTGTGATATAAACCTAGTGCTGGCAGATTTCAGATTTCAGTGGCAGTTTACAGATGAGAGTGAAGCTCATGGGAAATACAGAAGCTGTTGCATAGCTGACAATAAATTGTTAACATGTATTCTTTTATGAGGGAAAAGAAAAATCAAGATAAAACATAGAATGTGCTTACAAGAACGTTGAAGAGGAACTTTTTGCAAGGCCTGTAGTGATAGAACAAGGGAGAATGTCTTTAAATAAAACAGGGTAGATTTAGACTGATATATAGAAAAAATTGCTTGACTAGGAGAGTAGAGAGGTGCTAGAATAGATTACCCAAAGTTGTGGATGCCCTGTCACTTCAGCTGTCCAAGGCCAGGTTGGATGGGGCTCTGAACAGCCTGGTTTAGTGAAAGCTGTCCCTGCCCCAGTGGGGAAGTGGGACTGGAACAAGATAATCTTTAACATCTCTTCCATTATTATATAATCCAACCCATTCTATGATTCTAAGATTTTCATCTGTTCTTTCATGACGGGGTTATTAAAGTGCAGTGAATGGGGATATGTCCAGAAAGGAACTGAGATTTTGGTGCATGCTAAAGGGAAGTATTTTCTTCTATAAGAATTGCAGTGAAGATCATATAACTACAGATAACTGGTACTAATCATCTACATTGTGCTCATATCATGATGAACATTGATTGGTAGAGAATAGCAAAGAAAGGATCTGTTAAGTTGGGAAATAGAGTAAGATATAAATTCCTTAACTTCAGCCACCTAGATGGAACTATTCTAATCAAGTTTCTAGTTTTCCTCTAATGCTAATGGAGAAGACAGTTTTTAAGGATGGTTAAAGGACCTGATGTTTTTATAGGTGCATGTCTCTTACCACTGGCTGATATACCAGATGGGTATGATGCCACTGAGAGGGACCTGGAAGTTTTGGAGAAAGGAACCTGAAGAAATTCACAGAAAGAAATGCAAAGTCCTGCACCTAGGGAAGAAAAAAACTCGTGCACCATTACATACTGGGACTTATAATCTGAAGAGAAGGACCCAGGAGTACTGGTGAACAAGATGAAAAATGTGGCTTTCATGGTGAAGAAGCCAAACAGCATCCTGGGCAGCATTTGGCAGACTCTTGCCAGCAGGTCAAGGGAGGTGATCTCTTCTCTCTGTTCAGGACTGGTGAGGCCACACGTGGATTCCTGTGTCCAGCTCTGGGCTCCCTGTACACCATGGAGTTACGGAGAGTTTCCAGTAAAGGGCACCTGACTATATTAGGGGACTAGAAAACCTTTCTTACAAAGAGAGGCTGTGGCCAGAGAAGAGAAGACTCAGGGAAATCGGTTGGGATTCTCTCTGAACATGAGAAAGATTTTTTTGTCACTTTGAGAAGGGCTGTGTACCGAAACAGGCTGTTTGGAGATGTTTAGAGTCTCTTTTGGTGAAGATATTTAAACCTGACTGATAGTAGTTCTGGGCAACATGGCATGGATTACCCTGCTGTGAAGCTTGGATTAGGTGATCTCCAGAGGTCCCTGCCAAACTCAGTTGTTTCAGGATTTTGTATAAGAGGTTGTACCTAGTTCAGGAGACAACTGGGTAAAAAATTAGGAAAGATGGCTTTTTCACAGAAAGTCTTCAAATTTGGGAAAAAATCAAACAAAATTTAGGCAGGCAACTGATAGATTCTGGATTTTTACTGTAATTTTTACACACATAAAGACAAAAAATTGATCATCAAGAATGAAAAATCACTGACTTTTACAAAGCTCTTAAGTGTCTCAATACATTGATTCTACTAAAGATGCTTTCTAAACTTAAACTCCTATAAAACTCTTAAGTTATCTTAACATCTGGACTATAGGTAACACTACAAATGAATAGTTAAGAGCAAAATTAATGGGTCCAATAATATTTCTGCTGGTTTCTGTGCTTACTTTTAACCTTGCATATGCATGCATTTTGCACAGAACGGAGAGCGAATAATTTCTGAGTGAAAGTATTTATCCAAAAGCAACCCTGGTCAGACATAGTTATGAAGGCAACAGAAGACAGAAACAAAAAGAGATGGTATTTAATACTTGTCAATCTATGAAGTCTTTATATTAGCTGAATTTCAAAAGCAATATTTAAAGTCTTACTTGTATTAACTAAATATGAAGCTACATACATGTTCAATTTACAGGCAAAAAGAAGACATCAAGCTACTGAAATCTTACAGAAATACTAAGCTACCGAAATTAAAAACAGTTGTTAAAGTTATAAGATAATTGGACTCATGCAAGCTTCTGCTTCACTGAAAGCCTGCCGGCCTTAAAGATGGGGCAGGGTTAGTCTGCTCTTTTAAATTAGGGATTATCAGTGGATAAAGGTGGAAGACTCTCACCTGAAGAGCTGTCATGAAGTTCAGACATGTGAGCTTTTCTCCCTATGGAATACAAGCGTAGTTCTGAAGGATTGTTTAGTCCACTGGAATTAGTGCCTAAGGAGAACAAGAAAGGTAGGACAATATTTATCAATGGTGCAACTGCAGTTCCAAGAAACTGAAGCTGGGATCACTCACAGTTTAATAAATAGAAGGTACAGTAGTTTCACGATTATAAACCGCACCTGAATATAAGCCGCACT
>VRYO01001589.1:17381621-17419732 GCA_009812075.1 Sialia sialis
GGCACGGGGAGGGCGCATGTGGCTGCATTTAAAAGCTCCTCTGATCTGTGAAAACTGTTTGCAATTTGAGCATCTGACAGCAAACCCTGTGATCCTGCAATTCTGTTACTAAATTGTTACTTTGTCGCATGTGGATCCTCGCTTAAAAAAATAAATAAATGCTGCTTATATTCAGGGTGTGGGTTATATATGGACAAATCCTGTGGTCTACCCGGCTACCCGGATGTGCGGCTTATAATCAGGTGTGGCTTATAATTGTGAAATTACTGTACTTACTAAATGTACCATGATTTGTAATTAGACACTAATCACTGCATAAAATGCTAATATGGTATAAAGGTACTTGGTATTTTTTCATACTCCTGGCAAAAGTTCTCTAGTCATGCCATTTTCTTGGGGGTATGATTAGCAAAATCTGACTGAATTAAGGAGTAGGGCAGGGCACACAATAGCACACAGGACTATTGTTTCTCTGCTGAAAGGGAATTATTGGTGGTTTGAGGAACATTTTAAGCTGATTAAAGCATTAGGTACCATTCCATTCCCAGTCTCTGCCCATGTGTCCTGCTGTGTTCCCTGTGCCTGCAGTAGCAATTACCTGAGTGACTCTGGCTTTGCTTGTCAAGACAATGATCCAGGTGGAAATTAATATTAGTTTCTTTTTGTCAGATTACATTTTAGTCTTTTTGGTCTTCCCTTGTGGCAGGAGCAAACATTTAGAATGAAGATTTGGGGAAAGAGAATGGAAAAGGGCAAGGAACTTGTTTTGGCAATGGCCTTTGTCAGCTTATGTTGGTCATATGGTCTTATGTCACCTCAAGTTAATTGCCAATACTAACTTGATTTGGAAGGCAACAGCAGAGCAACTGAAAACATTCTGCTTCTGGTGTGCATGCACCAGTAACAATCTTATGTGTAGGATATGGGATTCCCTCCACACATTTCTCTGTACTCTGGGACGGAAAGTGGATGTGCATGTCCTTAGAGCCTTTCTGCACCTAGACTGCATGCACTGCTGTGTGCACCTGTGCATGCTCCCTCCCCTGCCTCACATGGAATATGTTCAGAAAAGCACACTCAGAACTAGTTCCCCACACAAATTCTCTCTAAATAAACCATATTTATTTTCAGTTAATTTTTATTTATTTTATTGCACATTTTGATTTATCCCTTTGGTAAATATGCAGGGCAGTAATTTCCAGGTGTAGAGAAGGTTTTGACATCTTTGATTGGTTTCCATGTCAGTTTTCAGCACAGTGTCATGTGTCTGCCTATGAGAAGGAGGACTCTGTACTTGACCTCGACATTCTTTGCCATCTCTGGTGAATGCCATGGCAAACCACCTTATTCTGTATTTACTCTGACACAGGGGAAGATAAAAAACACAATATTGATAGGTAAAAGGAATGCCTTTTTTAATCAGGTGCTCTTCATGTGTAGACTTTATTTCAAATAAAAAATTAAGTTACTTCTAGTTAGAATAAAACCAGTGTCGTAACTGGTGCATTTTTTATAGATATGAGAAGAAAGGTAGGAAAAGATAAAGTAAATGCAGGCATTTTTCTTTTTAAATCCTTGCCTAAACTGTCACAGCAGCTAGTATACCTAGGATACATGGAGGATTAAAATAACTGTGTCAAATCAGTTAATTTTGTGAGAGCAGATATGATTTTTAAGCTTTCTGAATTCTCCTTAGATTATTATTTCATTTTTCAATAGCTATGAAAAAAAACACTAAGGAAAAACTTGCCATGTGTCCTCTGTATTGGTTTGCTGAATCTCAACTATCTCAATGTCTATAAATGATTCAAAAGTGGTAGAATAGAAAACTGGTCTGAATATTATAAATGGTTTGGTCATGTTTAGTGTAAGATTGAAAGTCTTCTAGTACTCCCAGATCTGTATCATCTCAGAAAAAAGATTTTCTTAGGTGTAATAGCAAAAACATCATGTCAACATCACAACTCATTATGCAGTGATATCATGTTTTTGTTTATATGAAAAATAAGGTTACCATAATGATCTATGCAAAAAAGTAGATTAAGTTAATTTAGTATAATTTAAGATTAAGTATAACTTAGATTAAGCTATAGGGGCAAGGGAAGATCAGTGTTTGTTAACCATTTTTGCTTTTCTCTGTATTACTAAGAACTGGTGATTTGCATGATGTGTACGTCACTAATGTCTATTATTGGCTTCTGGGGGTTCTGCTTATTGATTTTAGTGGTAACAGCTGATGCTGTGGCAGTACAGGTGGAATGAGGTTTTAAATAGATGGCATTCACTGCCACAGAGAAACTTCTTAACTCTAATAGTTTTCCCTTATTTGTTAACTTGGTGTAGATGAAGGCTCACATAAAAGTCTGGAGACTACAACTCTTAATACAGCATTTTGTCCTCATTTGAAACTCAGATTTTTCCATTGTGTCCTTGCACAAGAAATTTAGAAGAATGGGCTCCTAAAAACAGGTGCCCAAATATCAGCAAGTCACTTAAGAGTTAAACTGGACAATAAAGATTCTCAGTCTAAAACTGCCCTGGGCCTGCATGCCTTAGGAAGACATCCTTACCTGAGATCCATAGAGTGGAGTCCTTTCCTACCCCTCTCCTCCTGATTTTTGCATGAGTTCTCAAGTTGTTGGTGGACTACTCTGTTATAGGGGCCTCTAGCTGTTGCCAATACCAACGTTATTTCAAATTACGTATTGGCTAATATGTTTTGCATGCAACCTGATCCATCTAGATCAAGGTGAGACATTGCAATGATGTCAGTGCTCAGGATGGTGTGAAAATCATAAGAAACAACTCTTTTCCTTCCTCAGGTATATGTGCACTTATGGTATCTTCAGGGTTAGGCAAAAGTGATACAGAGGCTGAGTTTTGGATTAGTTTACCTCTATTCTTTTCTCTCTTTTTTATTTTTTTTATTTTTTTTTAGTTTTGTCTTAAATCTCAGTTTTCATTTGGAGTGATAGAAATTATAATATTATCTGTTTGTGTTGTTCTGTGATCACATTTTTTGAAAACAACAAACTACAAAACTATGGCTGTTACCCCTGCCTGGTTTAAAAAAAACTAAAAAATTAATAATTTTTACAAATTGGCATAGTAATGGTGCTTCTCATAGAGTTATTCTGATGCTTAACTACTGTATTTGAAATAAGAGCAATAGTTATGAGGGTATCAGGTACACCCTGAGCCAGATACAAATGGCTCCATTTTCAAAATACAGTAAAATATACAAGAGCTAAATAATTGTAACTGGATTCAATCAGCTGAAGAGATTTATGACCTGACTTATGAGGGTAAAAATATATCCAGTTAGGCATAAGTTATAGCTGATCTTGCCCTCTAATGTGGAGTTAACAAATGGACAGTTAAATAAAAAGAATTTAGATGCTATGTATTTTTTTACCACCTTTTATCTTTGGCTGCATGAATTTGTGGAGAGTTTTTTGAGTTACATTTAACGCCCACAGAAGACAAAGTCAGACTTTCCATTCACTTTAGAGGTAGGAGGACTTGTTTATTATTCATTTTAGTAAAACCCAGTGATTTTCCTGTCAGCTGTGTAGTGCTAGTGATCCTAGACTGTTCTAACAGACATTTCAAAAAGTGTAAAATGTTGGAAGATGTTTGAAAGCAAAATGTATGTTGCAAAATCTAAAAAAGCTATTTAGGAAAGCATGACTTTTTATAAATAGGCAAGAAACTACAGGGTTACTTATTCAGAGAATATGGTGTAATTTCCAAACCACTGCTTTCACTGCCAATGAAGCAGACTAGTAAGATAATAGATTTAGAAGTAGCAATAATACCTAGCAGTAAAACAGATTTCAGAAATCTGTAGCCTTGAGATGATTCACATGTGCTGTAAAATTACTTGGAGGTGAGACCACGTCTCTGCTGTGATTCTGAAGTGCCTCAGCACAATGCACTCATTGGTGCCTGAAACTTTATACCATTTTACAGTATAATTACTAGTGGTAATTACCAATTGTTCTTCTAAAGGGCAAAAAAACTATGGGCAGGACAAATATTCTTCATTCCTTCTGAAATGGACTGAGGCAGCATAAAGACATCTGTATCAGCATGGTTATGTACCCAGTAAAAACAAAAGAGAGAAACTGCTACCAGAGTTTTACAGGACTTTTACAGATTTTACTTGTTTCAACATCAGATGATCTGTCAGACTTCAAATATATTTTCTTACATATGTAAATATGTGATGGGTTGTGCCTGCTGAGCTTAAAATCTTCTTGATGCTTTGGAATGAATCAAATGTGGTTTGTGAAGTTATAATTTTACAGACTGAAATATGACATCCAGCTGTCTATGGGGTTTCATTTTGTTCTGCCAATAGGTCAGGAAACATGGATTAACACAGTGTTGAAAAAAAGAATCAGGATGATTTTAATGTACTGATGTAATGTTTATTTCTAATGTGCGGTTAAAGGAGGGGTTATGTCATGATGTACAAACCACTGACATTATCACATGGAAAATTACCTTCTGATCACTTGCTTCCAGATCAGATATTAAGGATTACACTAACCTGTGGATTGTCTCAGTGGCGTCTCTTTCAGATGTAGATCTTCAGATGCCTTAATTTCAGTTGCTGTTTTTACTGGGTACAGCAGTTCAGCTGAGTTACACTGAGGATTAATTTGCTGGGTGGCTTTAAAATGGATGTCTTGCTTAATCAGAAAGCATCTGAACATCCTAGTTCTTTTTATTACTGGTAAACCAATATGACATGGCTGTGTTTTCTAAAATTAAAACTAAGGATAGCAAATTAATTTACCTTGAATGGTGAACATGGTTATACTGTTAATGATATTCAGCAGGAGTAGCAAGCATTAGAATGTATCTTGAGAGAAGTTTATCAGCCAAAATTTTGATTTGGTACAGTGACCCTTTTTATGATACACCGTTGTCCAGATTCTTCTATTGTATTAGCCAGGAAGATGTGACAATAAAGGCCGAACAAGTCTGTGCCTAGGAAGTATTATCTTTTATTAAACAGAGAAGAAGGAAAGGAAAATATTATCAGTGAATAAGAATAGCAGCCATGGGTTTGCCTTCTGAGTCCTATTTATAGAGCAGTCAATGTAAAAAGGGACAAGAACGAGCTTTCTGAAGTCTTGCTTCTACTGAGATTTTTGCCACATAAGTTCCACACGATTCTCAGTCAGCAGCCAGAACATCTGTTTGCTGTCCCTGTCTTGTTCTGTGCATGGAACACTGGCTGGACTGGATGCCTTGAACTAGGCACCCACGCCATAGTTCAGACTACCATCCTCTGAGGAAGGATGTGGGGAAACTTTATCTTTTTGAATAATGGAGTAAAGGGTGATATCTTACCCAGAAGAGGGAAGGGATTCTCCATCCCCCATTGTCTCCCCCAACAGTCGAAACACACATTTGATGAACAATGCTCTCGTGTTCAGGTTCATATTCCCAGGGCTGTACAAAACTGGGACCAGTTGTGGTCTAATACTCAGTGTCTGTATTGCAAGGAGTAAGGTCAGAAACATTACTTGTAGTAGACTTTTCCCTGGTCTGCCTTAGACCTCATCATTAGGTGGTGTTTCCTCTTCAACAGCCACAAAGCAGATCTGGGGCCAGGACTCTTCTGTAACTTCTCAGGCTGAGTGGAGGAGATCAGTGAGCCCAAAGCTTCTATTTCTCAATGCAATCAGAAAAATAAAATCAGTTATAGAAGATGGTGACTATTAGGAGGGAACAAAAATCCCCAGCACGCACACTTTTCCCCTTGTAATGGGTCACAGTGCCGGTGGTGCTCCAGGTGGTTCCCTGGGCTTTAGTCAGATAAAGACAGAGCCTTCTTTCAGTGTCCTTACACTGCCCTCCGGAGGTGTTCAGGGCCACCTACAAGTGGCGTTTTTAGGGAACTTGTAACCACAGAGCTGTCCTCAAACTAGTGGAGTTCAGTGTAAGCTCTGATGCCCACCCACTATAAACCGCAGTAACTGGGGACTTTGTTAGAGCCATATAGAGTCAGGAGCATTCAAAGGAAAAAGGAAAGCTGTAAAAAGAGAAAGAGAAAACTCTTCTGCCAAGTCTGAGCTTTGGAAATAGAAGAGGGGTTGAGTCATGAGAACTGTGAAGATAAGTGAAAATTGGGGGAGAAGGAGATGAAAGAAGAGGGATGAATGATATGGATGATGCTGGTGAATAATGACCAGTGGGAAGCAGGGATTGGAAGGGTATTCCTCATTTTTCACATTCAGCCAGGTCATTAACATGCTACCATCTTAAAGGTGTAAGGACACTTGGTGATTAATGTTTTCAGTATAGATCAGTAGCTTGATTTACTCTGCAGATGTCCTGTATTTTTCAATTTGCTAATGTTTAGCTATATTAAATAGTTCACTGTCTTCTCTTGCAAGGTAAAACTAACTCTTAATGAAAGCAACAGGTCTAATTAAATGGTCTGTCCTAGGATTTGCCACTGTTGTGATTCATTTCTCCACGGTGATCAATCTTGGTAGCCAAACCAAACAAACAAGAAAAAATAGTAAGTCCTAGGTTGAAAGTACTTTGAATTTAATTACTGCATAATGTTTCCCAGATGAGATTGTACATTCTCATAAATGTCTGCAGTTTGTTTGTTAACCATGGTACAATTTGTCCATCCTTCTTAAAGTGAAATAATAGCATTTTTCAAACAGGCAAAAGCATCCCACAAAAACAACTGAAAAGCCACTCAGCTTATCCAGACCAGAGTAGAGGTCTGTTTGTTTCTTCACTCTAATTATGCTCATATCAGATTTGTCCAGGGAAAGTGAAGAACTAAGAAATAATTTAGCCTGAAAAGAAAATCTAAGTGTGATGATGATTCCAAATAAAATAAATGGAAGCAAGGGACAAGATCTGCACTGAAGATGATGAGATTTAGGTTCCTACTTCCCTTTTCAGGTTTTGAAAGCCTTTGTCTAAATCCAATTTTGCAGTCTTTCCAAAGATGGTTTATCAAACAATTTGACAAATCAGCTGCACTGTAAAGTAGTCAAGTTGGTGCCACCCTCCAGGTTATGGAAGGTCTACAGTAATTTTTGTCTCTATAATGACCTTCAGTTTTCTAATGTACTTTTGCTAGCAGTGGTGGGATGTATGTGTGGGTGTTTGGTTTTTTTTGTTCTTTGGTTGTTGGAGTATTTTTTTTTTGCATTAGGAAGCCTGTTTCATATATTAACAGCTGCCTTAAAAACAAAGGACAGATTTTTTTCTTAACTCCACTTACAAATCTAGAGTAATAGCCAAAATGATTGATTCATTTAAATTGTAAATTCAGAACATTTGGTAATCTACTTAGCTGAGTGAAGCACTAACTCTGTCATTTTTCCTGCTGCATGTAAAGATTCTACAAGCTCCTCCACCACAGCACACAGTTGTCTGTGATTTCTTTCTTCTTATTTTGGCATTACTTCATAATTCTTCACTAAAGTGAGTTTCAGCTTACACCAGAAGGAAGCAAAAGGAAGGCCCCTTCCAGTATCCTTAGGGAAGGCAAAGTGTATTTGCAGAGAAAACACGTGGAGTAACAGCAGCAATAATGTGTTTACTTTGCTGTCCTCTCACAAACACTTTCATAAATGCATTTGAGGAGGAAGGGATTGCTATGGGCAAATAAACTTCTGTCAAGTTCAAGTGTCTGGAAAAGTTTATGTTTTTTCCTTGAGCTATCTGTTTTGTGAGCTTTCATAGTGCAGGGCAGAGCAGAACGAACATGAGCTTCAAGGTGCTAAAAAGAGAGCATATGAAAGAGCATAGGCTTCAACAGAGAAATTAATTGGAAATGCCTGCCCCTAACAAGCATTCAGAGAGAAGGGAAGTATGGCTTAGACTCACACTTATGCTCCTAGGGGAAAGAAGTCATTGCTGGAAAGCAAAGTTCAACAACAGATGAACTCACACAAATGAAGGAAATTGCTGTCTTCTGCCTCCCTGGCTGTTCCTGCTAAGGGAAAACATACATTTCCCATAATAGAGCTCTCAAGTTTTTTCTATATCTTGATAAAGATGTTTGTCTATCTTCTTCCTATTAGTATTTTCTTAGACAATTTCTTGTCTTTTCTGTCAGTCCATTCTGAGACTGAGAAAACTGTCTTTGTGGCAGCTGCTGAAATAGTTTGGATTGAAAAGTAATATCCTGAATAATAATCACATCTTTCAGCTGCCTTTTACTGGGATTTAGAAGGTGGAACCAGGAGAGCTACCATCAGGTGAACCACCATATTCTGTGCAGGCTAGGGACAGCCTAGAGATTGCAGCATGAGACCTCCACCTAAAGGGCTCTTCTGGAGGGCAGTGGGGATCCAAGGGTTGTGGGGCATTTTGGCAGAGCCCCTGGGATGGCTGGTGGACAGGCATGCACCTCGAGGAGGAACGCAGAACCTTTCTTTGTGAACTGCTAGCAATGCTGTAGCTGCGTTTTCTAAATGCAGTTTTTGGAAGAGATAGCCCAGCAGCTGATGTAGAACAGAGGGTGGAGAAGGCTGAATCATGGCCACCTCTCTTCCCTGCTCTCACAGGAGGACAGAGCTGTGATTTAGACTGATCCCTAACAGGCTCCCTGAACACCTTTGTCACCACTTCTATAAAGCAGCCACTGAAAAAGACACACATATATAAAAGAGAGAGGAAAAACCATTGTGTATTTTCTACCATGTTCTATATATTGAATTAAATGAGGATCCTTTGGAAAAAATAAACAATTCCACACATGAAATAGTATACATCACAGAGCTAGGGAAAGACATACCTTTTTTTTTTTTTTCGTCACAGTGTTGAAGCTTATTTTTATTTCAGTTTCAAACAAATAAAAATATTATTCATGAAATAGATGTCTAATAAATTTGTTGCAGATGTACATGGCATTTAAATTCTGTAAGACTGAAATGTCCCTACTTTAAACTCAGGGGAAAAAACCTTGTCTATTGGAATCAACATTTATTTTTAAGTTGAATAACCAGATGCTTTAATATTAGTGAGCATTTTCTTTCCTTAAGAAGAAAGTTTAGACAAAAATGATTGAATTTTAAAGTATTTTGATAGAATTGTATTTTCTGTTAGAGACCTGCTTACCTGAAGTTATTCTGGCAGCCTGGAATAGTGTCACTTGCATAAATAGAGTTCACTGACTAAACTACTCACTTGAGTAAACAGACTGGCACTAGTAGGTAGTTCTTCCCTCTAGAGGAGAAATCCTTTCAAAACATTTTCAGTGGTCCACTTTACACCAATTTATACTTTACAGCAGTGGAAGGACAATAATGTTCAGAATACCAAGATCCACAGAAAAATGTGTCTTGCAGCGACTTACAGTTTTGTGTAGGCAGTTTTTTTCTGATTCATCTAGTTTCCTGGTTTTCTGCTCTGCTCCAGCCTAGTCATACTTGCCATCCTTATTTGTGTCTATCCATCCCTGTTGTCTCCTGCAGCTTTCGTGCTAAGACATAATGTCACCTATACTCACGTAGTGTCACCTACACTCACTCTTTACAGCTCTGAATTTCTAATTAAGCAGTGATGCATTGGCAGACCGTGGTATCCATAGTCTCAATTTCCTTGATGAGAGAAAAAGTAGAAAGAGGAGCAAACAGTCCATTTGGCCACCAAAGTGCGGTGTGTTCTTTGCAGAGAAAAGAGTCATTCCCATTTGCTGCTAAATGAAAATATTCATGTTTCTTTGGTGTTCACAAGCTGAAACTTTTGAGGTATAGTGATCTCACCATGTTTAGATCGCTTTTCCCTAAAGATGACAAAGAGTATGTGGGTGCCCACTTACATTTCTCTCTTGGCTGGAAAGCTTGAGCTATTGATAAAGTGGGATTCACTCAGTTTTTAAAAATTACTTGGCTTTTCCTATGTTTCTCCTGAGGAGCAGAGGAAGTGCTCAGTGTGGGACAAATATGTATTTTGGAAAAGTCTGAATGAAAAGACAAAAACTAAAAAACGAGTGGAAACTGGAGTGTTAAATGAAAAGAGCAAAGATTTACCAACTCCATCATTAGTAACTCAAACTTTTTATGGCCTCACTTTGCAAAGGCCACATATAGAAAATCTGCAGCCTCCCCCAAGCCCTGCTGTTGGGGCATTTACTCACTCAGATGACATCATTGAGGTCACAATTAGCCAGTAACAAAACAAGGCTGGGCAAATTATCCTTTATATTCAGTGAAATGCAGATGGGGGAAATAATTAGTCATAGTTTATCCCCTTTTGTGAACAGCTTCCTTGTGCTCTGGGAAGGGATGTCACACTGTAAATTAGTCACTTGCAATCTGTCATTTTCTGACCCACAATGGTAAAATGACTGTCCTGCTAAACAATTTGCACAACGCTTGAAAACTCATGTGCTACGATTGACTGTACATGAGTCAGATTTGCAACTGATTGCTTAATCAATCTGCACCTTGGATCCTGGGTGCTGTTCTTATTCTGCTTGAACAAAGAATCTGGGTAGCTTAGCTAAACTGGCATGCATGCCCTCCTGCAGAAAATTATTACTTGAGGTTTCTGGCCTCCAATCATCCTCTTCAATACAGAAAAGCCAAAAGACCTACCTGCCTATTTTGTGATGTACTTCTATACTTGTATTGGGATCTTCTACCACTTAAATGCCACTAGGCTGTTTCCTGAGCAATGCGTCTCATCAGAAAAGGGCTTAGTGCACCAAAAGATATTTCTTAAAGGATAACTGTGGAAGTTCAAGTTGTGAAATCACTTGGGGTCATATTCTATAAAGCTAAATTATTCTACTTTCATAAGTAGGTAGATTGCCTGTCCTTTCTACAACACCAAAACTTCATTCTTCTCTGGAAGTAATTTAGCAGTAATTTATTTCTCTATATGATATATAAATAAAAAAAAAAATAAAATAAATTAAAATAAAAATCTTTTACACAAAAAAGAGGTCACTAAATGTGCGTTGGTGACAGACCACTATAGGTCAGAGGAAAGAAATCAACAGTTTTGAAATAATGAACTTCTGCAGTGAAAATTTGCAGGAGGAAATCCCATTTTGGGGAATGCTGCAAATGAAGGAATTCTGTTGTTCAGCAAGTACTTCCAACAAGTCCTTCCTGAGGGAGAAGGTTGGGAGCTGACCACAGATGGCTTTAGGCAATTAATCTGTTCCCATTATAAGGTTATTTTATCTCCCTGAACTTACACTGCAGGAGTGCTTGTGAGCGAAGATTATGAACCACTAAAGTTATCAATGGGAACAAAGCATATGGGTACTTTAAAACCATGACAAAAAGGCTGTGCCTGCTCTGTTGGAGGGAAGCAGGCAGGTGTAAAGTATTATTTAATGTTTCAAATAGATTCAGCCTAGTAGGAGCAGAGATGGACTCTGCTGGAAGAAATGGAAGAAGTGTAGGAAGTATGATTGTTTTTCTGCGGACCAGCACACTCTAACCTTCCACCTGCTAATTTTGGAGACGAGAGAAGTGGAACCTTCTTTAAAAAGAACCCGTGAGCTGTCAGTTAAAAACCAAACTTTGTTCTGCTACTCCTGTAGCGAACTCGTTTATCCCACATTCCCCTTAAAAATCTCGTATTGAATCTTACTAATAAATTGCAAAAAAAAAAAAAAAAAGAAAAAGGAGGGCAGTCATGGATCTGGTGGTGAAAGGCAGAGGGGGAGATGCTGAGATGCTGTGCTGCAGAGCACATGGGATGGTTGGTTGCTGTTCCCCTGTGCGGTTCTCGGCGCTGCGCGGCTCCGCGGCTCCCGCAGCCGCGGCCGTGCCCCGACACCTGCCGGTGCTGCGGGGAACAGGAGCTCTCTGCCCGGCAGGGATGCACCCCCGGCTGCTCAAACACGGCCTGAACTGATGCCTGGAGAGGCTGACCTGGAACAGAGACTGGCAAGGAATAAAATAGGTATTTATTGAAAGGATGAACCTTGGGCAGTGCAAGAGCCTGGCTGGGGCTACACCCAAATCGAATCTAAGCTGGATCCCTGTCACTGGTTTTACACTTTTATAAGTTTTGGTTCATTTATATATTGGGGTCAATTGTCCAACCACAGTCCCAGGCTATGGAGTCTCAGCCCTTGGCTTGCCCCCTTCCCTTAGCCATTATTTCTGCTTTTTGGGTACGGGTTGTCCTTGATTCTCTAGCTGGGAAGGGACTGTTTTGTCTTTGGTTAGTTTCATGTTAATATGAAGTTTCAGAGTTACACATTAGGCAGCCGACAATCTGAAAAATACAAAAGCTAAAACCCAAGGCATCTCTTCCTTGGAGTTTAGGGCACCCTGGTTTTCCTTTTAACAAGCTACTGCTTCGGCGCAGTCACAGATTTTAGTCACCAGGCAGGAGAGATCTCTAGTCCAGTCAGCTAGAGGACACCTATTCTGCAAAGAAAGCAGAGATTGAAGTAGTTAAGCAGTCATATGATAAGAAAAGGAAATGCAAGAAGTGCAGAGGAAGACGGAGTTAACTTAAACTCCATCTATACATGGACCTTGGGTAGGAAGAACTGGATGCTTCAGCCCTGCATTTTCTGAATTCCAGGTAGAGCCCAGTGGCACACCTGGGGCACAATGAGGAGAAAAAACAAAGGTATAATTTTCATAAGTCCTTTGCTTTACATCATACAAGTTCATTGGCTGATATTTTCTGCCACTTTGCAACCTATGATGTAAAAATTCCTACCATCTGGTTTATGGAACTAAATTAAAGAAATTAAATAAATGAGAGAAACAGTATCAAACAGTAGTCTATTAGCAGGTGAAAAAATTGCTCCTTTGTCAGAGTGGCACTGTCTTTGTTCTTCTGTATTTCTTGGGTTGAATCTAACTGTAAAGAGGGTAAAAATTCCTATTAGAAATATCTTGGCAGGTTCTAAATACTTTCTCAATCCTTGCCACATTAGTGGGACAGTGGATACCACAGCATTTAGAGACATATTGCAACAGATAAATGAGTGAATGTGCATTGTAAGAGAAGGTAACTGTACAAAATTATAGGGATAGAATATTGTTTGCTTGTTATCTTCTGGCCACACCCATTCAACTCTAACTATTTTATGATGTTTTGAAGTTATGGTTGCTGTTCTACATAGCCTTTGTATAGACTGGATAGGTTTTCATGTAGAACAGAAATTGATGCATCAAGTCACTTGACAATGTTGACAAACATTTAGTTTGGGTTACCAAGAAGGTAGTGATGTTGACTTCACCATCCCTAAAAATGGAAAAAGAAGTGAAGATAAGGGAGACTTCTGAGAGGAACCACAACAAAGAAGGGAACAGTGAGAGAGGAAAGCTGCTATTCCTTAGCCTGGTCTTTTATCCTTACTAGGAAGTGCTTGCCCTTGCCTTGAACCTGTCATTAGAGAATTGTCTGGCTGGCAAAGTTGAAATAGTTTAGGGTGGGTTTTTTTGTTTATTTTTTTTAAGTGTTATGGACTATTGATATTTCATTGGGGAAAAAAATATCCTTAATTTTACTGCCAATTAACTGATCCATTTCTGTCACTTATACCTGCCCAAACTAATCCAGAACTCTGGCTGAGATTTTCCATAAACTTAGAAGTAATGTTTTTAGACTCCATTCATAATGATGGCCAGCCCTAGCTGCAGTACTATGCCCTGTTGTCAGAGTTACAAAATTGAGGAAACTTTATTTCAGTTTGCATTATGAAATTGTAGCACAATTTCAGTGATGTTGATGTGCATCCTGGAAAGACTAAAGGACAAGAAGTAGTATCTCAATCACACAGACAAAACCAATACCCAAGTCCTAGCGCTTTTCCAGATTTATGTATTCTCCTTATTAAAGCCCTAAATAATGGGGGCACTACGAAAGACAGGACCGTGGAAGGAATGGACTTTCTTCCAAATATAACTTCAGTGGTGCTCAGCTTTGTTCTGAAAGTTATTTGTGTTGGTCTCCTCTCTCCTTATGGGACATATGCATTTCAATCATGGTTGTTACAAATTTTCTTTAAAAAAAAACTTTATTTTTTTCTCTTCTTCTTCCAAGAACAAACTTTCCCAAGGAACTTTGTTATCCATACAAAGACAAGGCAGTGCTCTAAGTGGTCATCAAGATGAAAAAAGTTAGTCCTGCAAGAGGCAGAAAATGGTGGGGGAATATGAAAAAAAGAGAGCTCTAGCTTGCTAAACTTTGTGGAAAGGTCAAAAGCCATTGTAATGCAGAAATACTCAGGTTATCATTTGAAAATTGTCTAAGAAAGGACAGAAAATGTAAGAATACCAGGAATGTTAGAGAAAGGGACTAGGAACATTAGTGGAAGACAAATTGTAGGTAAGAAGAGTATTCTATGGAGAGGAGTATTCAATGGAGATGAAAAGAAATCTGTTGATAAATAAAGCAGTGAAAACTGCCTGTAGTTGATAAAAGCCAAACACATACAATTCTTTCTATGATTCTTTCTGCTAATTGCTATTCTGAGCTTATGTCACAAACTCCAAAAATCAAGATCTGACATAATGATGTCTGTTCATTGCAATCACAGCTCTGACCTTTGTGATGTGATTTATTGTAATGTTTTGAAAAGAAATATATATATTCTATCTCTTAACATATGACCATAAATCTTTCAGGGACATGGGAAGTCTTAGTTTGACTTCCAGTGCTCTGGAAATGATTATGATCTAACCTGTGTAGAGCAGAGAAAGAAAATGAACATAACACTGATGGAGCAACTCTCCTAATGTTAGCTTCCAACATCTTGTATTCGGTCTCATTTTATTTATAACCACTAACATGACAGCAGAGGCATTGCTGTGATTCAGGAACATTATTTTCATTATCAAAATATCTGGAACTTAAGTGAATAGATACTAAATGTCTATTACCATAGTATGTACTTTTATTCCATGGCAATGTGGCAGTCACAAAGGCATAATTGTGTCTTCTTTACTGCCAAGGATTTTAGGGGACTTATGGTCTCTCTTTCCACAAAATGCAGAGTGTAATTCTCCAGTACTAAAAGATGTCCAAACACCTTTCTCCTTGAGTCCAATAGCTTTCACTTTGACTAAAGTAGGAAAAATTAATTTACTATGAAATAGTGCTGTATTTTAATAATGGAATTCTTAAATATATGCATAATCTGCAATAATATGAATTATAAGTATAACAAAAATATTTTTTAAATTATCCCAAGACACTGGTTTGGGTTTGTAAAATAAGGGGAACATGTGAATACATATACAACAAGGGAACATCTGGAGGAATTGTTTTGTTAAACTACCAGTGAATCATAGAGGAATTTATTCTGATAAAGGATTTTTGTCATAATTTCAAGGAGTTAACATTTGCCTACACTTCAAGGTCACATTTGACTTTTGGCAACCTGGGTTAGGAAAAAAATGACAGAGGTTGTTGGAATGATGTGCAGATTGTTCTGCCAAGTCTTGATTCCCAGAGCAATCCATGCTCAGGTAAGGAGGGTCACTGCATCAATAATTAGCTCGGACTTTCCAGGAAGAAAAAGAAATGTGCAAGTTGTCAGGTCTAAATACGCAATGGGAACAAAGTTCTGCAGTTATGCCAAGACTAACAAGTGATGGAAGTGGAGATCTATTTTAAGACCAATAAGACTCTATAGTACCTTTATTCAACACATGATATTACTTATCTTTAGATAAGTTTTTTTTTCATTGAACTCACACATGCTTTTAATCTTCTCCCATATTAATCATAACTATTATTTCTGTCTTTTTGACTGTTTTTCAAATGTGTGACGCATGCTTTTTTAATGCCTTCTTCCGCCCTTGTTTTCTCATTGTTAAACTGGATGCAGCTCTATTGTATTTCATACAGATAGATTACAGATACAATAATATGAAGAAGAAAGTTGCATTTTGTTTCAATGGGGTAGCAGCACTTAAAATGAAAATTACACATGAATTTCTTTTGTTACTCCCACCTGGTTTATTCTGAATTTACTACAGCAAAATCTCTGCTGAAGATGGTTGAAAAAGTGGAAAAGCAGAGGCTCCTGACTGCAGAGCAATTCTCTTTTTTAATCCCTATTCACCTTTTCAAACTTTAATTCAATTTCTCAGTCATGCATTCTGTGTAATGAGACCTGGGCTGGAACTTCCCATATTGATTTGTGTAAAGTCTCTTTTCTCTTGGGACTTATTTCTTCTCCCTCCTCCTACTTTGCTCTCTCTTTCTATTGTTTCCCTGATCTTTATATCTCCCTGGCTTTTGTACTGTAATATTTTTTCCCTGCTGCTCATTGTGATAAGAACAAAGACCTTATTTTTTCCCCCAACTGTCTATGTGAAATATCTCTCTCCTATTCAAATGTTAACTTCATGCTTAAGTAACTCTATATTAGGTTAAATTTAAAAGGAAAAAGTAGATGACATTTCTGCATTATAAGGGAGCCAACGAATAATTCTAATACTTCTATGCAGAGAATTCTATAACAAATGTTGAAATATACCCGTGTTTGCTATGTCTGTCCCTACCAGTAGGAGATTATTCAGTTTCTACCTACTTCATTTGAAATCTGAACTATTTTCGGGCAGTTTTTCTGTTTCTATGAAATATATAGGGTTTTTTTTCTAAAATTTATCTAATACCTTACATTTATGAGAGCTCAATTAAAACAAAATTGACTTTTTCACGACTTCTTTTTGAGAGTGAAATACCAAAAGAAATACTTTTTTTTCTTTTTTTGCATTACAATGTGTTTATGACATTTGTTTTCAGACATGTCAGCTTCACGAAGAACCAGAATCATCAAGCAGATCTAGTTTCTATTCAACCTTATCTTCTGTTCCTTTGTTTTCCCCAGCTCTGTGATGTATCCTAAAACTTTGGACACTTTATGTAAGTACCTAATAATAAACAGACTATTCTCAAATCTCTGCATTTTGGAAATAGGTCTTTGCCACTGAATTCTCTAGAAAGTTATTATTACTAGTTGTTGCTATGGTGGTGGAGAAGTTTTGGTTGTGTAATAAAAAGCAATAGTGGTAGAAATACTTCAAATATACTATAAAAACATTTATTTTTTTTCTAAAATTTTATAGTCTGACCATCATTCTCACTAAGTTTCAGCATGAGAGTCTTATTTCATATCCTACTTCTGGGGGATTATAACGTGGGTGTCATAAATATTAGCTCTTTTTCTGACTGACAGCAGTACAGAGATGTTCCTACTTTTTTGTTAGGTACTGATTCACCAGGGGCCAGCAGGGAATGAGAGCAGAGCAATGCCTTAAGTTGTGAAGGAAGGGGAGCAGGAGAACAAGTTATTAAGGAGCAGTCAAGAGGAGTTACATTTTCTGAGGTTTAGAGAAGAGACTTGAGAACAGATCTAGGAGTTAATCATGGATTAACACTTCTGGGATTGAGGGAGTCAGCTAAGACTCAGTAAAGCTTGTGCCGGGGAGTGTTTAAAGGCATTATCTCACAAAAGATGGGCATTGCCATGGAAAATGTAAGCAAGGACTGCAATTATTTGCATTAAAGCAGCATGACTAATCTGCTGGTTTTGCTTTATCTGAACAGGCAATTCTCTGATGGATTTAAGAGTCTCCCAACTTCTGCATTCTTTTTACCTGTATAGAGTGGTGGCTTTCAGGGTACCTGAACAGAAGCATTTTTATTGTCTCTGAGGAGCTGATGTTACATTTAAAGTACTATTATAAGAGACAGTAGAGATAAAAGATAGGAATTTCTTCTCTCTTAGCAATGACATCTATTAGTTGTCTCACTTGGGGCTAGCTGGGCTTCATTCCCTGCAGAAACACTTCCTGAGAGTGATTCATCTCAATATAAGATAGATAAATTAAACAGTTCCAAAGTTAGCCGAGTCCCACGCTGAATAAATATATTTGTTGCTTGTTATTCAGATCCCAAGATTTACTGTACCAGGAATGGCTAAAATAACTTTCTTCCTTTTCCTCTCCACCCTCTCTGTTCTCAGTACATATCTACTGAGAAAAGGCACAAGGACTCAGTTTGAACGTCAGCCTTGTTCCACTTTTGGCCAAGACATTGTCAGTGTCCGAATGGCTGTAGAAGCATTTTGAGTACTTCTGGTTGGGATATTTGGTGTTTTGCAGTCTGCATGGCAGAATTTGGCCTACAGGGTGTTAAGAGTTGCTTGTTTGGAAGTCTTTCTTTCTTTCTGTGCAGTACTGAGTGAAAAGGCTATTTTGCCAAACAGAAGTAGCAGAAGAATATTACATATTCCTGTCCAGGATCCTTATTTCCACTGTACCCTCTCTGCATGGGTTTTTAGCTCTTGCATGAAGTACCTGCTTCTAGATGTACCACCTTTGTGGTATTAAATGTTAGATATGAATGCATTTCCTAAAATGAATCTATATATGCAGTGAGTAACACATTTCAAGATACATCTTCTACTCTCTGGTTTGCCATGAGTTAGGGAAAGAAAAGCTTTAAAGTTAATGGTGCCAGTGGCAACACGGTCACAGTTTGGAGATGTCACATCTCATAGAGGGGAGATGAAGGAGATTAGGTAATTTTCTCCTGCCAAGCAGAGTTCCCTGGTTGCCAGTGAGAGAAAGAGCACCACCTTTGTGTCAGAAAAAGTTGCTGGTCACCTCTGGGAGAGTCTCCCAGCTGCCTGCAGCTGTAGTTCCCACATAAAGCCAAATTTGGAAGAAGCAGTGTTACTTCCAACCTCCAGACATGCAGCACACCAATGGAAATTATTAACGTGCTGCTTGTGTCATCTCTGCCGCAGGGTCACTACCTGTGGTGATGCTCGTTTGGTGGAGTTCTGCTATCTAATATACATTAGAACCGTTTGCCAAACTGTCTAATTGGTTAGCTTCTGTAATTTTCAAATTAATAAGAGAAGTTCAGACTCAGTAATATATTTTATTTTGCTCATAATGTATGATTTGTTACACTTCTGTCTAATTATCTAAGGATTGAGGAACAGAAGAACTGGAATAAAAAATAATGAAAATATAGCAGAAAAAAATCCATATTTCAATCAGATATATTACTGAAATATTATAGATGAAAATATGTTTATTGCATGGTCCTCATCACCACAGGTATATGAACTCTCACATAGCAGGCTGAAGTTTGTGATCTTCATAATAAATTAGAGAAAACAAGAGTGAGGATTGCAAAATACAGTAATTTCACGATTACAAGCTGCACCTGAATATAAGCCACACTTCCGGGTATCTGGGAAGACCATGGGATCTGTCCATATATAAGCCGCACCTGAATATAAGCTGTGAATTTTTTTTTTTTTTTTAAACTCCACAAGGCAGAGTGGGCCAGACGCTCTGGCCCGGCCCCACACAGCCCGGCTTCCCAGTGGCAGGGGCCGGCCCGCCCTTGCCCACCCCCCATTCCCAGTGGTCCCACTCTCCCAACAGCTCCCGGTGGCACAGGGGCTGGCCCGCACACTTGCCACTCTGCTTGGCCGGCTCTCACTTCCGGGTTGGCGTTTCGCTGGGATTTGTCCATAGATAAGCCGCACCTGAATATAAGCCGCACGACTGGGGTAGGCTGGATTCTTCAATGAAAAAGGTGCGGCTTATATTAGTGAAATTACTGTAAGTGTATGAATCCTTCCGTGTTGCCCCAGAAGAAATTTCTCTGAATGTATTTTATTCTTCATTCCTTCTCATCCCTGTCTGCTTCAGTTCCCCAGGAAAGGGATCCTTTCTCCTTACAGCAGCTGCTCTGATTGGGTGAGGAGGATTCCTCACTCCCAAACAAAGGGAGCACAAGCAGAGCTGTGACCTCCCATGTGCACTGCAGGAGCCTCCAGCTGTCAATCCTTCCCTTTGTTCAGTCACTGAGCTCAGCAGAATTACTGGGTGCTTGCTTAAAGTTAAATAAAACCACAAATGTTTGCAGGGTCCAGGAGGCTTTCAAAAGCAAAGACTGTTACATGCTATTGCCAGAACAGAATAATTTGGGGCACTTCTTACTCAACAAGAGAAGTACAGCTGCCATTGTCCCCAGCAGTATAAGTAGTAATGATAATCAGAAGGATCTGTTAGTTCAGGGAAATTAAAAAACCACAACCTGAAAGACCCAGGCTTTGTTCTTCAGTTTGTAGTTTGGTACTTTACCAAGGTGTTAAATTCCCATTTGTTTGCATTATTCCATCTAGAAGGTCATCAATTAGAATCTGGGCTCCAGAGAGGTGTGAACTGTTGATCTTCAGTTATTTAATGGTGTTTCAAGTCTTGGACAGATCTGTTGCCTCCAAGTTCCTGGGTGTTTTTAAGTCCTTGTTGGACTTGTTATATTTCCTTTTATGATGAATGCAAAACTATTATTCGTGCTGTTTAAGGTTGATCTTAAAGTATTTATTGTCAAATTACACAGCTGAATTAATTTGTGGTGAATAATTTTCTTACAGATTTCATAACAAGATGCTAATAAATTCATTCTGTGCTCTCTAGATCAACCCTTCTCTTTCCTAAACTAAATTGGGAATGCTAGAATACACTGAAAACTAACTAAAGGAGAACTGTTACTATAGGAGTGTTTATCTGCATACAATTTTAATTATTTTTTTGAACACTTTCACCTCAGAATAAAGTATTGATGTAATATTCACAAGAAGAAAAAGGGGAAAGTTGAATTCAATGCTTTGTGTTCTGAAATAATGAAAAATGAACTTTGCTCGGTTACAGCAGAATTAGCAGATATTTGAAATTTTAAAAAAACAGAAGGATTTTTAAATCTTTATGGCACATCACTTTGACAAAAGCAAGAGTTTAAAGTTAAAAAAAATACATGAAGAATCCCAAAAAGTAATTCTGCACTGCAAGTATACATGGAATTTTTAGCCAGCTACTATTCTTTTTATCCGGTTAGTTCATCAAATATAGGAGTCCTAAAAGTTTGGTGATTTAGGTCCCTTCCACACTTATTCTTGCTCAAGGATATTCCTGCAGTAGCTGCAGCAGGAGATAGTGAACTCCACCAGTCATGGGTAGCAGTGGATCAGGTCAGTCAGAAAGTCCTGAACTCATTAATAGGTGGTGCCTATTTCAGAACGGTTTTTATAGTGATAACCTATGAAATTTTTTCTTTCAAAACTCACAGATAAAAAACTCTCACTGCCCACTGAAAAGGCCTTCCATAATTTTTAGAAAGTCGAGATGTGGTCAGTGTAGGAGATTGGCCTCTGTATTGAACCAAAATGGCAGTTTCTCCACTCTTTTGAGGCTTACAGAAGTGGCTGTTTCTCAGTTATGACAAAAATACAGTGAGGAGAGTCTAATCTGACTGTTTTGTATGTCTGAGGATGTAAAGAAATCTTTAGGATGCAGCATGGGAAGATTTTAAACACACACTCTTACTAACTAGTGGCTGAGCTCACATTTTGCCTAGTAACAGCATTCCCTTTGCCTGCAAATTAATAATAAACTCTAAAGAGAATCCAAATTCCAGTACTATGGTATCCTGAGAGAGAGTATGATAACTGTAAATTTTTAACCTGAAGCCTTTAGTTTAAGAAATCAATAAAATTGAAAAATTAAGTGCATTTACTGAATCTATTCTTTCTCCTCTGCTTTTCTCCTGGTTTTTATATATGTCAAATAGAGTTTAGAAGGCAGTATCTTTATAGCAGTGCACGAGCTCTGATCCAACTGGAGTTCCACCAACTGGGTCAGTGCTAGCTAGGGCACACTGTGTACATAAAGAATGCTGCCTACCTGAGCTTTGCACATCTGAAATGTAGAAAAATAACCTGGCAGTGCAAAGAGTACAAGTAAGCATGTAGAATAAAGGGGCCAGGGGTCTCCAGCACCACCAAGGGAAGGGAAATGATCAGCCTGTCTTCAGAAGGAAGAGTTGGCTGCTGTGTCCCAGTGCAGGACCACATTGGTATCTCTAACAGCAGCAGGCTCCCCTGACAGGGAGCAGGTGATCCTCATGTCCTGAGCTCTGTTGAGGTCGAGATTAAGGCAGAGCTGGCCTTGGATTTGTACAGTTTAAACTCTCTTTCAACTCTTACACAAGAGAACAACATGTTCTCAGATGTGATTAAAATTCAGGCTGTACTTCTGGCACTGTTGGTTCTCATTTCCTGGCTAAATTATATCACAAGGAAATAAAGACCAGCCTACCTGCATTCACCTGTGGGCACAAGAGGATAAAGTAGCCTTCATTTCTGCCTTAATATACTGTACAGTGCTCCTGGCAGTGGGAGCTGTCTGCTGCCTTCCCACCTAGAGGAGTCTCTATTTCAGCATGAGTGCAGTGATCCATGTACTGTTATTATCACACCATACAACAAAAGCTCTGAAACACCTTGGGGTCCGTCTCTGTTGGATGAAAGACATTATAAAATGAAAAGTATGTTTATAACAGTTTGCAGCAGAATATTGCATTAGGCTCATTGGGCTACAGTGATGGATTAAGGGGAACTGCTGCCCTCGAGAGGGAAAGGCCTGAATGAGTTATGCACTCCATCTTCAAGGCATTCAGAGTGTGCATATATTAAAAGGAGTTTTGGCATTTTCTGGCAGAAAGCTGAAAAAGTCACAGGGAGGTGACCAGCTTTTGATAATAGCTCATTAACACTATTTGTCATACTTAGAACTCTAAAGTACACACAGAAATGGCAATTCACTGCTGGGAAGAGGGGAAAACAAAGTAGCAATGTAAGAAAGGAAGGTCATTTTTAAATGTAGTTGATTGAATGAAAGCTTGAAGAAAATTAGCCTTCTGAATTATTCATATGCTTTAGAGATATCTTTAAGTGACTTAATGGGAGGCCACAGTTTGAGCAGGCGGCAGAACTAAGAATACAACACTATCTTTAGCCTTACAGCCTATAGCTTTATTCCCTTTATTGACAAAAGTGAATTTTTTAAATGGAATAAATCTTCCTATGGGACTACACTAGCGGCAGTAAAAGTTTCAGGGAGAGTTTCCCCAAGAGAAATACACGAGGAAGGTTTGTTGGTGGGCAGATCGTAGACTTGGGAGGTGGGAGAGTTTGTTTTGGCAGTTTTGCTCAAATTAAGAAAAATTCAGAACATCCCAGATGAGTTTCAGAGTTGCTTTACTCTCTTATCTCATTAAAAGTAGTCAGAATTCTTGGGTTTACTCCAGCCTGGAACAGAGGATGTTTTTGTGACCTCAGCATGTTCTCCAGAGCAGGAAAACAAGTTTCCTGTTCTACATTACTTTTCCCAGGGCTGATCATTCTGGGGTGGGGACACAATCATATCACAATTATATATATATATATATATCAAAGGATTCATAACAGGGCTTGTGTTTAATTAATATTCAACTTTTTTATTTGAAGCTGCCTTCAAATGCAGACTATTTTTGTTTTGAGAATAAAAATAATTGAAATGTGGCTTTGCTGAGGACAGGAATGTGCTTCAGGGGGCACTGAGCTAGCAGCTGGATTGAACAGGGTTGATCTGCATCCCCGATTCTATTATCTGGGGAGGAAGTGTCCTTCAGAAAGCTCCACATGCATCCCTGGCATAGCTGTCTGCTAAGGTTGTAAGTGGAAGAAAGTTGGGATGTGACTTTTTCCTGTTCTTTACCATCCCTGTGGAGGAAGGAAAAGGTCCTTCCCGCACTGTCCATTCTGTGGAACTGGCAGGGAACAAAGTGGGAGTGAGAAATATTTTGAATCCTCTAACATCCCCATCCGGCCATGTAGATCAAATCAGAAGTTGGCCTGCCCAGTGGAAAAAAAAAATGGTTTAGTGAATTAAATATTGAGCAGTGTAATTTGTTCCCCTGATATATGTCTTTGCAGGTTTAGGTTCAATAATTATTTGTCAATTGTTTTTTCTTTCATTTTCAATATATTCTAGAACTTTCATTTTTTAATCTTAACCCTCAAACTATCCATCATCCTCCAGATCCATGTGGTATATCCGTTGTTTAATTTTCTCTTGTTTCTTCTCTTCCTCTACCTTTGACTCATATTGATTTTCATAACATTCAGTTAATATTTCAGTATATTATTAGTTTGTGTGACATTTTACAGTCCATGCAGTTAAATTACTATGGGCCTCTTGAAATTACTGGGCTAGTAAGTCAAATAATTAAATTAACTTTCAAGGGGGAAACTGGCAGAAAAACAACACAGAATCTTTTGACTCTGTTGAAATAATTACTTTTGTGTCTCTAAAATACCAGAAAGAAAAGGGCTGGTTTTGGATTTAGTTTTATGTAATAACTTAAGTTCATACATATTCTCAAAGATATCTATTACACGTTAACTGCTTATTTAGCTGTCATCATATCTGAAAATTAATCCTTAATGTATTTCTGTCCTGGTAAGAAAATCATATATTGTGTTAGTTCACTGATACAAGATCTCCTCATGCTGGATCAAAACATTTCCCTCTGGACTTTTGCCAGCTGACCCTCTGCTGGCAAAGCAATGGATTATTTTTATGTCCATGGGGAGGAAGGAACAAGTAGCAGCCAGTGGAGATTTTAATTACAAATTTGGCATAGCAGAGATAATCATACAGAACAGCAAAGTTCATCTCTTTTGGGTTTTGGTTGTAAGTTAGCAGTTATTAATTAATATTTTTAGACCTGTGGCACAGAAACATGCTACCTGTAACACACTCACCCTTCAATGCATGTGAGTACAGGGCATAAACATTTTATAAGTAATACTGAGAAAGTATTTGTTTTAAGGTAAATCCTTCTAAGCTTTATATTGAATGTAGTTTTTTCACTTTTGAAGAACTAGACTCAATTTTTGTGACATATCTTACACAAAACAACATACAAAGCTTTTTCATATACCAGTAATAACACATACAATAACAAGTACAAATATTTATGTATAAATGATGGAAAGAGAAGGATTTTTACTTCCAGTGCTAGTGCTCATACCAAAAATCTGGCATTTTCTCCATTTTGCCAATAGATGGCAATATGTTATAAACATGTGGAATCACATAGCCCAAATTTAAAACCACTTTTTTTACCAAGAAGTTTTTTAAACATTGATCGATCTGCATAGACACCAAGTGCAGTAAAACCAAGCCAAAATAACTTTCTTTTTTTGTCTTCTAATTATATGGCTGTCGTGGTTGAAGCCCAGCTGACAACTAAGCCTCACACAGCTGCACACTCACTCTCCCCTGCTGGAATGAGGGAGAGAATTGGAAGGGTAAAAGGGAAAAAAAACTCAAGGTCAGCCATCCGGGGAAAGCAGGGCTCTGTGACACACAGCAGTGGCTTGGGAAGACAAATAGCATCACTGGACATCCCCCACTCTTCCTGCTGCCCCCTGCTCTGTGTGCTGAGCATGAGCCCATCTTAGCTGGGACATCCCTGGGGTCTCTGTCCCAGCTGGGTCCCCTCCAGCTCCTTGTGTACCCCCAGTGTCCTTCCTGGTGGGTGGGGTGAGGTGAGGAGCAGAAAAGGCCTTGGCTGTGCTAACAGCAGCTCTGTACTGTAATGTGACCACTGAAAATATCATGGAACTTGTAAGGACGTTGCAGTAAAGTTGGTATTAAAATTGACAGAGAAGAGCGTTGTGAGAAAGTATATAAAATTATGGCTGGGGGATGGAAGAGATGAATAGAGGTAGAAGGGGTTTCAGTTCTTAGCGACATCTTCCCTAATAAAATGAGCAAGATTGTTGAAATCCAAGGATAGGTATTAAATTAGCATTTACTGAATGGTCGAGTGTGCTGAATATGATGAAAGCAGCTGTGTTTCTCTCTTCCTCAGCTGTGACCTTTGCCAGTCCTTCAGCTTTGCTCCAGCATCACTACCTGGTTGTATTTTTTAATGGGCTTCAGGGGAAAATGAGACAAAAGCTTTACACACACTTTTCCAAGGCATTGGAAATCTGCTAGAGAATGCACAGCTGCTTTTCTGCACCCAGAGAGAAACAGCAGTTGCACAAGCTTATTGGAATAGAAACTGAGCTGCACCAGGGAACTGAATCTTTGTGCGTTAAAACAGTGTCTTCTGTTATACTTTGTGTTGTTAAAAGCAATATAAATAGCAGCTTTGTTAAATAAAGGACCAAAATATTTAAAGAACAAAACTAAGATGTCCAGTAGAATATGTAAGGTAGTTAGAAACTGCCTGTACTACACCAGCACTCATTTTATTTTAATGGAAAAAAACCAAAATCAACAACCAAAAAAAACCACAATAGGCTGGAATGAATGTGGTATTTACATAAATAATCAGGCAGTATCTTAGTTTTTGGAGGAAACAAATCATGACATGAAAGTAAGGTATACTACCCCTTACTTTAGGAATTGACCCCTAAACACATGGTAATTTGTATTTTTTCAGTAAGATTGTTTTAGTTGCAACTCTGCATTTCACAGGATCTGTATCTGCTTGATTTTGAGAGGTTTTTGTACTCAGAAGAATTAAAATAATATTTTTATGCTTATTTGGAAGCATGTGATCTGAAAAGTATAAATTTAACTTAAAAATCCCAAGTCAGATGAAAGAATTGATCCTCAACACCTGTTAAATGTTTCTTTTGAATCAAATTTGCCCAGTTTAAAGGCCTAAAAAAGGCTTTTATCCCTAAACTGTATGCCCTGAATAGAAGATAAAATCTATTGTGTGAAGAGCAAGACTCTGCTCTTTTTACTTTGCAATCTGTCACTAAAATCAGAGACTACAGATTTGGGATTCAGCTGACAGGTTTGGTAATGGTGCATAACATGATATAAAGGAAAAGGAGGTTCTATGTGGTTGTAACACACCAGCTTTACAGAGCAGCCAGCTAGACGTATTCTGGCAATTTTTGACAGGTCCAGGGTTTTGGAACAGACTCATTAAAAAAAAAATTAGTCTTAGTATTCAAAGCTGCTTTAAAATAATTGCAAATATTTGGACACAGAAAACTGAAATGGATTCCAGTGTTTGGTGATATATTAGCATATATTACCATCATAACTGCTGACTCAAAAATTAATTTCAGAAAACATCAAATATTAAATATTATCAGGAAGAACATATTTTCAATTTTTTAACTTCAAAAATGTCCAAATTTTTCATTTTTTGCATCTTCAGGTCAAAATATATTATAATTTGAAAGACTCTTCAGTATATATAATTGTAATCTTTAAATCATAGAAAAATTACTTTGAACTCTGCAATTGAAAACAAGCCCACTTTTTTTATTTATTGCATTTTTGAGAGAACAGTTATTTTTCTGCAAATGCATCCAACAGTAATCCCTTCCTCATCTTACAGTTGCACAAAAAGAAATCCTGTTGAGCTAATTGACTGTTATTTAGTTTATAGATATTACATATGATTCCTAGTTTACCCTAAATCCAGTCATCTGTGATTTTGCTCCCTGAAACAGCTTTGCACATCACCATAACCTCAAGGGATAGAGAGAGATTAGTTTGTTATATGCAGAACACCTGCATTTCTGCCTGTGTTTTTATGAAGTTTTTGCAGGTGCTGCACTGAATGTGTGAAATGGCTCCATCACATCTGAGGAGTACTGAACAGTGTTGGTAAACTGTGTTTTTTTCCAGGAGGCTGGAAAATAGGTGCAATCCAAAAAGGCTTTGGTTTATCTGTTCATCTTCTTGGGTCCATAAAGCCCAGACATGCTGACTCCTGGGGAAGGTGATTTCTGCTCCCCAGAGTGCTGGGCTTTGTCATGTAGGCAGAAAGTGACACAAGATTGTGGAACACAATGAGTTTTGTCCTTCATTCTCAACCTCTTCCTCAGCTGCATGAACTCTGGCCAGCTTGGAAGGTGGAGAGGAGAAAAAAATGAAAAAAGAAACATTTGTTGAACTTGTAGATAGTCATAAATTGTGCACTGTGCTGTCTTGGCAAGTTGAGAGACAAACCAGATAGAAGAGATGGGAATCCTTCCAGTATGGAACTTCATGTATTTTTCAATTTTGAGTCTTGCAAGATGCCCTGAGCATCCAATGAGCAAATTGCTGAAACTTATTTCCTTGTGGGAGTATTTGTATGCCTAAAGTTAAGCAGTATGAAATGCTGTGCTGCATTAGATAGTGTAGAAGTGAATGAAATTGCTTTCAAAACCTGAATCAATCACAACACATGGAATTTCTACGATCTTTGTAGCAAAAATGCTTTGCACCAGTGGATGTCACTGTGTGCACCAAAGCAGAGTAGATTAATGATGCTGCAGGTGAATCCTTGTAGAGGATACATGGAAAAAAATATCCATTTGCGATTCAAATAAATACTCTTGCCATGCTCTAACAGATAGGAATATACTTCCATTGAGAGTCTAACTCCCCTTGGTACAGCCCCACAAAACCAAATAACCACAATAATCTAGCTTGAAAGTTTTTCCAGGGTATTTTATCATACAAAGTCTTCTATCTCCAGTTCTTTTATGTCTAGAACAATCAAACTAAATACCTCCCCCCCCCACCAAAAAAGTATAGCTAAAGCCAGTGATAAATATTGCTGTATTCATAGAGTTTCTGGTTGTCTTGCTATAAGTGGGATAGTTAAAAATTTTGGAAATCCCTGAAGCACTATTCCATAGCCACCACAGAAATTTTATTTGTGTAGATAAATAGCACTCTTTTAAAGTGTTAAATCTGTTAGAATGAAATTGGCATGGTTTCAGTACTTGTAATGTGAGCATTTCGGAATCTTAAGTACTAGTTTATGCAAATATGTCCCAATCTCATCAGTTTTGCCTACCTTATTATTGATATCTATCTCCATTATGTATCAGCTATGTACTGAGTGCACTTCTTTAAGACTGACAATCTAAAGGCTGCTCCTTCTCCCTGGGAATTGCCATCTTCTTTACAATGCAAAACCATTAAATGAGCCTTTTACAATAAGTCAACTCTTCACCACCAATGGGGGAATTATTTTTTTTTATTTTGCTCTACAAATCCTACTTAAAGATACATGAAAAGATCCCTTACAATGAAAAATTTTGCACATTTGTCCCCCCCCCTCAGAGCACTATATTTATTTCCCAGTTTCCTAGCTAAATGTTAAGATGCTAACATTGACCCTGTATAGAAAGTTGTGCATAAACTTTTAAAATTCTATTATTCTATTGCAAAGAAATCTTATTTCTCTCCATTGCCTCTGTTTTTTAATTTTTTTTCCTACAGTAGATTATAATGCATCTGTTATATAGTGATATTTAAAAATAAAACAAAACAAAGTTGTTTATGTAAAATTTTCTGGCTAAAACTGATTTGTACTCACCGACTTGGTATTTGTCCAAACTTTGCTAGAGCCTTTTCTTATAAGTTTCTTTCTAGATCACTTAATATAGGGTCACATGTGACATTTAAAAGGAGAGTTCAGTTTCTTGGCCTATATCAGAAAAAGATTTCCACTAAACTGATATTAAAAAAATACTCTCATGTTGGTGGATAATGCAAAACAGGTTTTCTACTGAAAGCCAGGCCCCTCCCTACCTTGAAAAACCCACTCCTGTTCTTTTTGTCACGTGTGTTCTGTACACTGCTCAGAATATAGGCTGCATGATGACACATTGGCAGCTAGAGTTGGAGTAACATGTTTGAGCTTAATCTTTTAACAGCATGTTAAAAATACATAGAAAAATGTTCAAGAACTCCTTTATTTTTAACTCATTGCTCAAGCCCAAGGCATAAGCTCTTGCTGTTACTCTTTAGACTGACCACATTGGAAACTCAGTAAAGCACTGCAAAGAGTGAATTGGTGGGTTTGATGCATGGCTAAAACTTTGTCTTAATCTGTGAAGTGTTTTGAAAAAAATATCCCAAGACAACCGCACCATTATCTGGCTGTCTTGCTGCAATTGTGATTTATGGCCGGCAGTCAGAGATCTGTTCAGATATCCTGATGGGCCAGGTGAGCATAGAGGCTGCAGTGCCAGTGGCTGAGAAGATGCTGATCTATTTTTCATGTCCTTTCTTTACACAGGAATAACCATTCCCAAGGTCTTAAATGGCTTTGCAGGTTATAGTGAAGAAAATGGAATTTAGGCTTAGGTCACTGTGGTAGTAGGAAGGACCACAGAGCATGAGATTTGGGATTCAGAATAATGCTTCTCTTGGATAATATTTTATAGACGTGGACCATGTGAATATTTAGGGTTTGTTTCACCATTTTCAGCCTTTCAAAGCATGGTGCAGCTAATTCTCTTGCTCATTATATTTGTGAGAGTTATCTACTGTAATGTCTCAGATTTCTTTGCTGCCACTGTTCCCCCTCCACCTCTCAGGAGCATTTCTGCTACAGATTGTGTGCCTGTAAATCTCTATGTAATGGTCCAAGGGATGGATCCAGGCTCTGAGCCCTAAGTGGGACACAGCCTTGGGCATGAGAAACAGCTGCTCTTCACCAGGCTTTTAACGGTAGATTTGCAATTGGATGTCTTCAGCTGTTCTTCAGCCTGAGCAGGAAGCTGTCTGAAGGGTTAGGCACTCTCATTGTCAGGTGTTCCCCTTTTCAACTTCATTTTCCAAAACCCTAGGCTTATAGGCTCAGTTTTTTCTAAATTAAAATAAAAACAGACCTGTTTCTGTGGTGCATGCACATTATAGGTCAGTGGGCTGAGATTTGGGAAAACTGATCAGGGATTTCACTAGTTTGTCTTGGAAATGGCAGGATGAAGTAAAGTGTCTACAGAAGAGCTGAGGTATTGTCATATGAAGCAATCTTTCCCTATCCCTAACATATGCATGTGTACAAATTGCAAGAAGGAACTGAACTCAGAAAACAGATTTTTAATTTTTTTTTCCCCCCAATGACTTATTTTTTTCTTTCTACACAGTGACTCAGAGAGGGTGGCCATGGAACTTTGAAAATCCATGAGATGTCTTCAGGGAGTTTTGTATCAAGTTTTGGCTGTCTTTACTTATAATAATAAAACAGATTTATCTGAATGAAAAAAACCTTTCTATTTCACACTCATGGGTTAATGTGAGCCGAAATATAGAAAAAGTTTTCAGATACATAGGCAGTAGCTTTCATTGGGCTCCCATATTGTGATATGCTGTTGTTCTGAGCAGCTGAAAACACTGAAAACAAGAAAATGCCCATAAGAGTAATTTTATAGCCTCAGTGGAGGTAATTCCTATAAATCAAGTCTAACATACATGGTCTTAAAATTCAAATAGCCTCCAAGGAGCTGCCTGTTTTCTATTAAGGTGGTGGGATTACAGAAAGATTGACTTAGTGAACCTTTAATTTTCATAGAATCCCAGAATTATAGATTGGTTTGTGTTAGAAGGGACCTTTAAAAATCATCTAGTCCTATCCCCCTGCCCTAACCAGGGACATCTTCAAATAAATCAAGCTTCTCAGAGTCCTCTCCAACTTAACCTTGAGTGTTTCTGAGGGGCATCTAGCACCTTCCTAGCCAATCTGCCCCACCCTCATGACAAAAATTTCTTCCTCATATCTAGTCTGAATCTACTCCCTTTCATTACACCTTGTCCTGTCAGAGCAGGTACTGCTAAAGAGTTTGTCTCCATCTTAGAGGCTCCCTGTATGCATAGAAAGGCTGCAATAAAGTCTCTGTGGAGCCTTCTCAGGCTGAAAAACACTCAGATTTTCTCCACAGGAGATGTTTTTCATCCATCTGATCATCTTTGTGGCCTCCTCTGGACTGACTCCAGCAGCTCCATGTCCTTTCTGTGCTGGGACCCAGAGCTGGATGCAGCTCTGCAGGTGGGATCTCATCAGAGCAGAGCACAGGGGCAGAATTCCCCCCTCACCTGATGCCCACAGAGCTTTGGATGCAGCCCAGGGCACTTTTGGATTTCTGGGCTGCAAGGGCACATGGCTGGGTCATGTCCAGCCTCCCATCCATCAGATACCCCAGGTCCTTCTCAGCCAGGCTGCTCTGGGTCTGTTCCCTGCCCAGGCGCTGCCTTGCCCTGATCCAGGTGCAGCACCAGCACTTGGCCTTGTTGAACCTCATGGGATTCCCATGGGACCCAAGCTTGTCCAGGTTCCTCCGGATGTTATCCCATCCCTCAGGTGTGTTACTACTGAGCGTGGTGTCATTTTCTAAGACAATACTGTTGCAATCAGAGTTCTTGTCTCCATAACTGACACTATTTTTGAAGTACCTGTTCTAACCTGGAAGTTGTGTTTGGAAAGACTTTCTGAGTTGGGTAATTGTCATTTGGCTGATGTCATTGGTTAAAAGTGATAACATATGAAATACATACAGTAAATTAGGCTACTCATTTATTCATGTGTACTGCTTAAATTGTAAATAGTTGTTACAGATAAATCTTTTTCATAGATTTCAGTTATAAAGAAATGAAATAAAATAAAATCTTGCAGTTTGAGAGAAGTACAATTCTCCATCCCAAAATTATTTCAAATAAATAATTTTTTCATTTTTAATTCTCTTATTATGCAAATGAAGCTCCTTTGAGGAAAGATCTTAAAATATAATCATGAAAATATTAATTAATTTTTACACTTTCTCGATTGAGAGTAACAGGAGAATAACTCTTTAAGTCCTGAGAAATGTATAAAAACTTTCTTGATGGTTAGTAAAAGTCAGTTAAATTGCTGTCTGGAGGAGTGTTAATCATCTTTGAAACTAGAATATTAGACATAAGCCCTGTCATTGTCTTAAAGTAAAAAATAACATCCATTCTAGTCTCCAGATTCCTGTTGGATCCTGCATCTGGAGAAAGTCACTGCAGTAAATGTAGCATCACTCCTAAACACACTAAACAATTTCCTCAAATTGTATTATCACCTAATATCTGGCAGCATAGAATGTGATTATCCCCTCCTGAAAACACTTTAGATCTTATCAAGGTGTATCTAATCCACCAGCCTTGGAAGTAAGTATTACAAGATGTACATGCTGAATGCAGTCTAATCCAAAGAATTTGAATGCAAAAAGACTGGAAGACTGAAAGATGAATGGTTAAATATAATTAGGTTTTATTGCAGATTGCTGTTCTAGTACCTGTTCAGAACTTGTCCATCATGTCCTGTCACAGACAATAGCCAGTATTTAATGAGTTTGTTCAGTCCTTTACATTCTCTTTCATAACGGCTGAAGCAGCTTCCATTTATCTCAGGAAATTGAAGTCCTGTACAAGAGTTCATTCACTTAAATATTGCAGAAAGAAATTGCTTACCTCATTGATCGAGTGTCCCTGCACTGTCTGTAAGTCTACTTCTACTTACAGAAAGGATTAATGTATTGCGTTTATGAAGAACAGGCATCTGTTTTAGTTACAGTATTCCCTAAAGTGATGACAACTCCAGGACACATTCAGAATGTTATTTCATTCTTACTATCAATAATCATAGATATCTTTTTTTTAAAGCCAGCTTGTGTCTTAGTTTGGAGGACAGGTGTCTGTTAAGAAAGGCAGGAGCCTTTCTTTGAAATGGAGAATATAAACCCTCCTCTTTCTAAATTATTATAATTTTGAAATCAAGGGGCTCTCAGGCAAAGATATGGGAGTTAGGAATAGTTCTTTACTAAGAAAATTGAAGTAGAAATACAGTACTACAAAGAACAAACTCCAAACCCTGACAAAGTCAGAGTACAACCTGACACCCCGTCAGACAGGGTGTTGGTAGCAGTCCCATTAAATGGTGGCTGCAGTCCTTATGCAGTGACAGATGTGGTTCAGTTGAAGCAGTGGTCCTGTAGAAGGGTGCAGTTTCCTTCCAAAGGTCCACTGATGATGTGGAAAAGTCCAGTTTTCCTCTGGAGTCCAGGGGACAAAGGGCTACCTTACTGCCTCCAAACCTCTGTTTTTATCTTGGCTGGAGCAACTCCCAATGGGATGAAGTAATTTTATCAGTCACACAGTGGGACTCAGCGGGCCATTAGCAGAAGAGAACTCCCTGGAGGAAGGATGGGTTGTGAAAAGATAAAGAACAATGCCCCACCTCGTTTCAATGGAGGGCCCATTAGCAGAATATCTCCCACAGAGAAAAGGATCACTGCCCCCATCCTCAAAAGATGGTGATAGAATCGACACCCTTGATCAAATCCTGTATTGTAACCCAAGACAGCTTGGAAAAGCTGAAGACTGAAACTTTGCCATAGTTTGGTTAAACAAATGGCAGAATGCTCCTTCTTTAAAGCACTTTATTTCTTCTTTTCCCTCTTGCATTTGATTTTACAAATGAGCAGAGTCACAACATGGTGAGAGCACAACAGATCAAAGACAAAAGAGCTTTGAGATGAAGTTAATTTTACTGAAGTCTTTTGTGAAGCCTCTTAGTCACACTGGGCTATGTTGGTAACTAACTTCAGTGCTTGTATGATCATTCTGGATCTGCCACTATATTATAAATTACATCACATTGATATTTCTACTAATGAATCACCACAAAAGCAGAAAAAGCCAGAAAGGCATAGCAACTTTCAGGAGCAAGAAGAGAAAAAAAGAAACTTGTTTCTTTACCCAGATTTCTGGTTTTATTTCTCAAGTTGATTTTTCCTCAGAAGAAATTTGGTTTTTTCCCCCTTTCTTAGAGTGTTTTCATCCCGTCTTTTTCACATTATTTCTCAGTTCCATCTATCGCTTGTAATATATGAATGTGTTTGGACTGTGACTCATAAAAGGACAGCAACATTCTTTGGCCTGATCTTTCTATAGCATCACTTAGTGTAGCTGAAGACTTTCACTTGCTGAGAGAGAAAGTGAGTATAAGGCAAAGAGCTGAACATTCAGCATAAGGAAGTATACTTCTCTTAGGAAAGGTGTATTTGAATTGCATTCTAAACAAAAAAAAAAGAGAGAAATATTTGGGAGAAATATTTGATGTTTGATGAAAAAATTTTGTATATAATATAAATATGTATGAAACATTTTATGATGAACTATTTTTGTGTATGATTTAAAAATATTATTTTTGCAATTTATTTATTAATTAAAAAACTCCAAACTTGTCTAGTTAACAATGTTCTTTAAGATCCTGTACTGGATCTTTCTCAAATTTCTGTGACTGATAGTATTTGATGCCAGTCCTGATGACAGAGGAATTCAATTATCCATATCATCCCTTAACCACACAAATTTTGATAATTGTTAATTTTAATCTTTCTATTGCTTTTCCTCCTTCATATTTCAAAGAGAGATTTAAAGGCAGGGATCTCTAGGGAAAGAAAAATCCAAATTCTGCACAAGAAGGACAGGATCTGCTAATGTCTGTTTGGCTAATAAAGAGAAATCTGGCAACTAAGTGAAATATGGGAGCATCAACAGGTTGGACTAAGCATAAAGAGGGTTAAAAATAAAATTAATCAAAGAGAGGAATTGATATATATTTAAAAAGATATCTCTTATAACTGCAGTTGATGTGAAGTTCAGGTTAGGTAGAAACAGACTATGAATATGGAACTAAAGGAGGCCTTTCAATGCAGTGATGGTTCCATTGATAGATCTCAATATTGGTAGATGAAACTTTTAACTCTTTATCTAACACCGCTGCTCGTGGAAACTATTTTAGGTCACAAAATTAGCTTCCACTACTTTACTATATTAAAGTGAAAAATGGGCTGAACTACATGTACTACTTCAAAACCACAGTGAATCTCATTCTTTGCTTCTCAACTATGCCTCAGTCATGTGACATATACAGAAATAAATTAGTATATTCTATATTCCCTCATTAGATTAAAGAAGTGATGTACATTTCCACTGAAAATTAACCAACCCATGAACAATCACTTTTATTGGAGAGATAAAAATTTAGTTATAAGATTTGTGGAGCTTGAGGAGTGAGGTTCAAAGTGTTGACTTATCCTGGTCCCTCAAGTACTGTATAAATAAATGTAAGGTCTTAGGTTTCGATGATCAAACATCTAGCTAGTGACTTTGAAGATAACTCAATGAATTATGTATTATTTAGTTTTAGAGAAGTCATTGAGGGGAAGAGAGAAATTTAAGGAATATGATGTTTAAAATCTCAGCAAATAATTGCAAAGAACTTATATGCAAATTAGCCTTCTAAGAAAACTGTGCTAGAGTTATTATTCTTTGAAAATGTGTGTTTTTTCTTTTAATAGCAGCTTCTATATCTGTGTTCTGTCCTTCAGTACTATAAATATGTACAAAAAGCTTTGTCTCACGATGCTAAGAGTTTAATCAATTTTCTGTGACGGAGTTTCTGAAGGTATGGATTTGCATCTAAGCAGGGATAGCAGTCCTCTGCTCATCCACAGATATCTCCTTTGTTTAAGTGAGCTTTATATAAATTTAAACTTCATAACATGCTTAGCTAGTTTTACGCTCATTAGCAAAGATAAGGCTATTATGTCCTAAAAGCTCTAAAGGTTGAAGAATAACAAGGAATCTTACACAGTTTATTATTGTGCTGCTTCTAATTGGCAAAGAAGAGAGGAAATGTTATTCTCTGCTGTTGTACAAGTATACTAAGTGCAAAGATGATTTTGGGATTATATAGAACAGCAGCGTAGAAAATGTGATGCTGGAAGGTTAAAGAGAGGGAAGTGAGGAATAAGTGCAATTGTTAAAAGGGAAAACACATGGAAGAACACAGCAACTGAACACTCACTCATGCTCCACAGAGTTAGGCAGGACCAAGTCAGGATTTCAAAATAATGGAATAGAAACTTTGATATTTACATAAAGTGGAAAAGGGGAGCAATAAAAGCATGGAGTATCACAGAACAGGTGATTCCTCTTTTTTTAGGTGCATGGACTCAGATATACAAAGGGATTTGAACTCCTGTTTACCTCTAAAGGTATATAAATTCACACTTTGTTTTCACAGCCTTAAAAAAGTTTTTTAGATGAGAGACACAATGTCTTCAATTTGGCAGTCACAAAGATTTCCAAATACTGTTAAAGGTCTTGAAAAGATATTAGAAAACTGCTATCTTCTTTGTTTAACCCCTAAAGGATCATCTTAGAGGTGTTCTCTAGGCTATGCACAGACAGTGATTAGGAGTATTCAAGTTTGTCTTAAAAGAAACATTTCAGAATAGTGGTTGAATTCCTGATATTGCAATACAGAGCTCAGTAAGAGACAATTCAGCGAGGCTTTCCTGGGATAGGCTTTGGTAGAAGGCACCAAGGAGGAAAAAATACCTATAATTCTGCATGTAAGGGTCTATCATCCCACAGTACCCTGCTGAATTTGATTATTATTTGTCATCAGCATAAGCCTTACTGCAGTCTTTTTCCCCTCATACATAAATTGGAGATTTTTATTAGAGCCATGTCAGACTCAGACAATTTTCTTTAGACTGCTTGTCCAGGCTTCTTTCAATGGAGAAAATATAAGGAAGGCCAGATGAAACCAAGAATGGCATGACTATTGCCAGAGGACCTGGAAATTATATGCCAAGTCTGTGCTTTACATAGCGAAGGAAGAGAGCTATTGTGGTAGTTTGTGGTAACTGTTTAAGAGAAAAAAAGGTACATAGGACCTGATTTTAAAACTTAGTGAGACACTCAGTGAAGAAATGTTTATCATATTAATGTGTTTAAAAAAATTCTCACTGCATTTTTTAATATTGGTATTCTTGAGATCACATATTTATTGTAGAAAAATGGAAAAAGCTTGTGCTTCTGGGTTATAGTAATATAATATTATGTGTATCCTTGAGTAAATTATGCAATGTTCTCTAATCTGAATCACTATCCCTTATTCCTAGAGATAAGGGACAAATTCTCTTTCTGTTACCTCCATATGGACTTTGCACTACTAATCCATGTCCTTGTTTAGCTGTTTTTCATAATTCATTTTTATTATTTCTTTCTTGTCTATAAGGCTCAGTGGACCATTATCTTAAAGCATTAAACTATTTTTGTAAAGTTCCTTTTCTGTGTTCTGTACAACAATTTATTTACAATCCCATTACATCTTGATGTATTGAAAGGCCAGTAAATATGTCCACTAAGCGGGGAGCTTGTGTTGATCTATTGGAAGGAAGAAGGGCTCTGCAGAGAGACTTAGGTTGGATAGATAGATGGGCAGAGTCCAACAGCATGACGTTTAGTAAGTCTAAGTGCCGAGTTCTACATTTCGGCCACAAAAATCCTCTACAATGTTACAAGCTGGGGACAGTGTGGCTGGATCGTGTACAGGCGGAAAGGAACTTGGGGGAGCTGGTCGACAGCTGGCTGAATATGAGCCAGCAATGTGCCCTGGTGACCAAGAAGGCC
>VRYO01001589.1:17420732-17475443 GCA_009812075.1 Sialia sialis
TGGCACTTGGTGCTATAGTCTAGACTCTGAGTTGATATGTTAGGACATAGGTTGAACTTGACAATCTTAGAGGTCTCTTCCAACTTCATTATTCTATGATTCCATATATATGTTAACTCCATAAATATGGCACTCACAAAACACTATTCCTACAGAGATTCTTTAACTGCTTCCCAAATGCCAAAGAACAAAACTTCTCAACACCTTACAAGTGTGTTAACTGTTAATCATTTCTAATTGTGGGGGAAGTAAAGAAATAAATTATTTAGGTGAATTTTTAAATTCAATGGCAACATAGAGAAAGTAATGACTGATTAATGCCCCTGCCTCCTTTCAAGAACACCTTTTTTTTAAATTTTTCTTATGTTGTAGTTTAAAGCTATTATGCATTATTTTCCCTTAAAATCTTAGGTGACAGCTACATATTTTAGTAAGAAGTATAATTAAGCAAAGAAACAAACAAAAATATATGAAAAATAGTGTATTAGAAGTTATTTTGTGAGGAATGGAACAAATGGAATTTATTTCCCTTGGGCTTTTTGTCATTTCATCACCACAATATCTCAAGTTGCCACCCACCCTCAAATTATATAGTTTGATTTGGACTTTTAGTGTATGTGGTAAGTATTTCTTGGGCTGTAGCCAAGTCAGGTGGAAACCCTCTGCCCCCATGCTGGAAGGACAGCACCTGAACTATTACCAGGTTTTATCAGAGAGAGCACACTTGAGATGCCAGAGCTGCCGATTTTCATGAAACTTGTATCCATTCACTATCTTTTTCTGGCATTTAATGCATCACTGAATTTTATTGATATTTACCATAATGTTACAAATTTTCTATAGATAGATGGGAAAGAAGGGGTGAGGAGCAATTATAGTTATAAAGCCTACTGTCAATAAAAAGCCAAACTAGAAAGCAAAATATTTATGCATATGTAAAGTAGATGAAATTTCCTCCTGAATGGACCTGTTACATACTTTCAACAAGCTCTCTCCTAGCCACATGCTCAGGGAATCACATTCCATTTCCACATGAGTATGATCTTTTAACTATTGTCATTATTGTGGATGCAGAAGTATCTGAAGACTCTTGAACATGCTTACAGAACAACATCAATACCAGCTAAATCACAGTAAATGGTTAAACAGATAGTAATGGATTCAGAGTATTGAATATTTGCATCTCACCTACTGCTTGGTGCTGACTGGAAAACCTCTGATTTGAGCTCCTATTTGGCTATACATATTCTCTCCTTGTCTCCTTTCCACTATATTCCCAACTGCATTTGCCAACTATTTTCAGCCAAAAAAAGAACAGAAGAAGATGCAGTGCATCCTCCAGAGCCTGCATGATGCAGATATGGAGAACTAATATATTCTCATATATTCTCTCAGGGGAAAACAGTGTGAACAATCAATTTGTGAACAGCTAATTTTTCTGTAATTTTCAATATCTAGATGCATCTGGATCAGAAATATATTTCTTGTTTCCAGGGACAAAATGATAACTTTGCTAAGCCAGCATGCTATGTCACTTTGAATAATTGCATATGCCATACAATATTTGAAACATCCATAAGGATTAATTAAATTAATTTGATTTTCCTCTGGAAGAAATTGAGGTACTGAAGAGTCTAATCTCTGCTTTCAATGCATTGTTGATGCTACAAAAAGAGCTTTATTTTTACCTTGCAAATTTGTTTTCCCAATTTTTTTCATTCCCTTTTGGGGGAAACAGAAAGCCTACTTTTCCCTTAAATATAAAAAACCCAAACAAACAAACAGAAAAAAACAAAACCAAGAAAAACCAAACAACAACCAAACCAAAACAAAACAAATGAAAAACCAAACAAAGAAACAAATGAAAAAACAAACCCACAAACAAAAACCCCAACAAAACCTCAAAAAACAAGCCCAACCAAAAAGTTCTAAAGAAGCAGCCCTGGAATTCTTCCATTGCTGACTCTGCTACAGAGCTGCATGAGTGCAACTCAACAGTGAATTGGCTGCTTGAATCTGTACACAGGGAAGAGAAAAATAAGTGACTGCTTATCTAAGAAAGTATACCTCAATCATGGTTCACACAAATAGTGTGTATTTTCACACAAGTAGTCAGGATTCAAATGTTTCCATGAAAAAAAATAGTCCTGTTTGACTTATTGACTGAAAATAAATTCAAGCTAGTAGTGCCAATTATTTGCACTTGCCAGTTGACTACCTAAATCTGCTCATGCATTGGAATACATATATGCATTTCAGTAGGAATATTTTCAGTGCTAGTGAAAATTATACAGTGCCTTCTCTAAGAAGCACAAATAAATCTTCTTGTCAGAATCACAATCTCTTTGTCTAACTATAAAATAGATGATTAGTGTCCCAGGAGTTTCTAGAAGGAATTATAATGTGCTAAAGGGAATGGTGACAGCTTGGCTCCATATTGTTTCCTTTACTGAGGGCTGTTCTACTGCTGTAAATAATACTCCTAGCAGCAGTGTAAGATGTGTTGAGACAATGCTCCTGAGGTAAGGGTTTATTGCAGGTTAACCCCAATGGACAACTCAATCCCCCACAGCTGCTTGCCTACTTTCCTCTGGTGGGATGTGGAAGAAAGTTTGAAATGTTAAATGGTCAAAACTTATGGGTTGAGATAAAGACAATTAAACAGGTAAAGCAAAATCTGTGTGCACAAGCAAAACAAGGAATTAATTCACCACTTCCCATGTGCAGGCAGGTGTTCATCCATCCCAGATGAGAGTGACTCCATCACGCAGCCTGGTGACTTGGAAAAACAAACACCATTTCTCAAAATGTTCCCTGCTCTCCTCTTCTTCCAGCTCCATATGCTGACACCACGTGGTATGGGACCATTATTGGGTCAGCTGGGGACAGCTGTCCTGGTTGTGTCCCCTCCAACTCCTTGTGCAGCCTGCTCACTGCAGGGGTGGGTGAGGGACATAAAAGCCTTAACCCTGTGTAAGCACTGATCACTAATCAGTGAAAAGCCCTGTGGTATTGAATTGTTTGGCATTGGTGCCCACCAAGCCCCTCTATCACTTCCTTTCCCAGTGGGACAGGGGAGAGAGAATAAGATGGGAAACAACCCATAGATTGAGACAAGGAAGTTTAATAAAGTAAAAAAAGAAAAGTAAAAGTTTGCATAAGCAAAGGGAAAAATTAATCTCTACTTCCAACCAGGGAGGGGTGTTCAGACACTTCCTGGGAAGGAGAGCTTCAGCTCACAGAGCAGTTGCTCCACAGGGCAAATGCTATAGTTTAACAAATGTCTTGCTTTCCTCCCCCTTCCCTTAGCTTTTATATTTGAGCTGACATAATACTGTAGGCAACATCCCTTCAATTATTTGGATCAACTGGCCTATTTGTGTCCCCTCCCAGGATCCTGCCCACTCCCAGCCCCTTGATGAGGCTGGGGGAGAAGGTGAGAGAGATAGTGCTGTTCAGTAGCAGCCAAAACATTAATGTGTTATCAACACCCTTCCAGATACTAATCCAAAGCACAACACTGTGGGAGCTGCTAAGGAAAAATTATCTCAGTCTGATCCAATGCAGGTATCAATGTTGACTTCTTCACAAATCCTAAACTTAGCCCTGTAGTACTGTAAAGAAAATTAGTTCTAATTCAGCTAAAACTGGTCCATGTTTATTGACCAAAGGCAGAGCTCATGACAGAGGTTACTGAAATAATTTGGATGAGTATACCAAAAAATTTTAAAATCTATTTTGGTTGGTTCATTTTTCATTTTAGTAATTGTTTAATGTTTAACCAAGAATAGATTTCAAGGATGATGTTATGGTAACGCCAAGCAATGTACATGGTAGATGAAAACCTTATACTGACATAAAAGGGAGTGACCCTACTGAAGTGAAATAGATACAAGCTGTTCCAATGCCATCTGATCCCGTGAAGTTAAAGAGGAGAAGCTATGACTATGAAAAACTAACTCTCTATTCATGGACCAGAAAGAAAATCTCTGGGAATTATTTTTTTACTGCCTGATGACAAAAAGAGGAACAATAAGGGACAATAGACTAATCTTAATAGTTTTGCAGGTCTGACACTATGTTGTAAAGCAGAATTATTTTCCCATCTTTTTCATTTCAAATGTTATAATTTAGCTGAACTAATAAGAAGCTATGAATTTTGAGCAATGCATGTGGGAAGATCTGTCAGAATGTTCTGTTCTCTAGCAGCAAACAAGAGAAAATAAATGTAATCTGCATTACAATACTTTCTTCTCTCAGGAATGACCTTCTGCCTTAATGTTGTAACAAGGATGGCAGAAATTATTTGCAACATATTTTTTTTTGTGTTCATCAAGTGCTTCTGTGTGGTTACTCTTACATGATAAACTATGCCCATGTAAAAATTTTTATAGAATTATAGAATCATAGAATCACAGAATAATAGAATAATAGAATCATAGAATCATAGAATCATAGAATCATAGAATCATAGAATGGCTTTGGTTGGAATAGATCTTAAAGACCATCCAGTTCCAACCCCACTACCTTTCAGTAGATCAGGTTGCTCAAAGCCACATCCAACAACTTTCATGGAATCCACAACTTCTCTGGGCAGCCTCTTCCAGTGCCTCACCACCCTCACAGTAAAGAATTTCTTCCTAATATTTAATTTAACACTGTAAATAATTTCTCCCCATGTTTCTTGAAAGGTCACGTTAGGTACTGGAAGGCTGCAGTTTGGTTATCCTGAAGCTTTCTCTTGGTAGCCTCCCCTGGACTCACTCCAACAGGCTGATAAGCCTCTGCTCATGGAGACTCCAGAGCTGGATGCAGCCCTGCAGGTGGGGTCTTAACAGGGCAGAGCAGAGCAGAGGGGAAGAATTCCCCCCTCCCCTGCTGCCCACACTGCTCTGGATGCAGCCCAGGGCACTTTTGGCTTTCTGGGCTGCAAGGACCCATGGCTGGGTCACGTCCAGCCTCTCACCCACAGCATCCCCAAGTTCTTCTGGGCAGGGCTGCTCTGGATCTGTTCATCCCTCAGTCAGGAGTGAAAGAAGGGGATGCCCAGATCCAGGTTCAGCACCAGCACTGGGTCTTGCTAAGCCCATGTTCCCCCTTCTTCACTTTGTCCAGGTCTCTCTGGATGTCATCCCATCCCTCAGATGCATCAACCCCACCACTCACTTGGGGTCATCTTCAAGTTTGCTGAGCCTGCTCTTGAACCCTTTTTCTATATCATTATTGAAGATATTAAATAGCAATGGTCTGAATATGGACCCTGAGGGACAACACTTGTCACTGATGGTCCTTTGGGACTCTGAGCTACTGACTACTGCCCTCTGGATCTGACCATCCAACCACTTCCTTATCCATACAACAGCACACCCATAAAATACATCTCACTCCAATTTAGTGAGAAGAATGTTGTGGGGAACTGTATCAAAGGCTTTATAGAAACCCAGATAAATAACCTCTGCAGCTCTTCCCTTGTCTATTCATGTACTCACACCATCCTAGAGGGCCACTGAGTTGGTGAGGCAGGTCTAGCCCTCCACGGAGCTGTGTTGTCTGTCCCAAATCACATCCTTGCACCTCCTTGTTCCTTAGCAGAGCTTCTCAGAGGATCTGTTCCATGACCTTCCCATGCACAGAGGTAAGCCTGACAGGATTCTCCTTTCTACTCTTTTTAAAGAAGGCTAAAATGTTTTCCTTTTTCATGTCACTGTTATGAATTTTCAAATATCTTGGAAAGTGGCCTGGAATTGCCATCAGACAATTTCCTGAGGACGCTGAGATGCACAGACAATGTACATTCAGGTTCCTCAGGTGGTCATGAACTTTGCTCCCCCAGCCCCCATCCTGCTGTCCACCTGCTGAAGATGTGTGGGAAGAGAGATTGTCATTGAAGATTAAGGCAAAAATGTTGGTGAGTACCTCAGCCTTCTCTGCTACTACCCATTTTCTAGCACGGCTTATTGGGAAGAGGGAGTATCCTTTCTCTGACCCCCCCTCACTGGTTAACGTAAGTGTAGAAGCCTTTCTTTTTATTCTTTGTGCCCCTTGCCAGATTCAGTTTCATCTTCAACTTGGACCACTCTTTCTCTTCAGCTAGGATTTCTGAAATAAGAGTAAGCTATTAAAAGAGTTGAGGATAAAATGAATAAGTGTCATCCCTAGGATATGAATGGAATAGAAGAAGAAAATGCTATGAAAAAAATGTTTGTTAACCTCTTAGATCCAGTGGTATTTATACAAACACATGAAGCTGCCAAGACTATAGCTGTCTTTTTTTTCTCTACCATGGAAAATACTAATCTAATAAACCATTCTGAATGTAATATACTCTGATCTATCTTAAATAAACAAAACGTGTTCTGAAAGCATAAAAGAAAAAGTCTTTATTGTAGATAAAATCAAATTAAGTTCAAGGCTTATAATTGAAGCTTTTTGTGTCCCAAGAAAAGATTAAGCTATAAAAGAACTAAATTGAAAGGAAAGCAAAGAGTTTGAAGGGCAGATAAGGTCACCATAATGAAGGGCAAGAAGAGTCAGAAAGACGAAAATAGACTAACAGCATGAGCAAATAACTAGTTTATTTGATTTAGTGTAAAAAAAAAGGACAGCAATAAAGTAAGGAACCAAACACCTGAAAAAAGAATGTGTCTGGAAAAGGTAATCAAAAAAAGAGCAGAATAAAGGACTTAGGTATTATTACAAAAAGACCATATAATCTTCAGCAAAGAACTCAAATACCCTTCCCAGATATGTGACAAATCCAGAAGCAAGGCAAGAAAATACCAAAAATGTAAGGAGACAAAATACTCTGAGAAACGTCATAATGAATTTGATATTTGTGTTCTTTTTTTTTTTTTTTAAATAAAAACTCTTTTAATCAGAACATAAGGAGTTAGTTTCTATGTGCTGTGCATTTTCAGTGTCATGTTGCAGTATATTTGGGTACTATGGAGATATCCTTTAGGCATAAAAAAACCCCTAGTAATGTGGAGGATAAGAAAAAAATTTAAAATAGGTAGATTATCAAAAGGGTACATTAGGACCAGTTATGACAAAAATACCCATCAAGATAAACTTTAAAAAAAAAAATTTAATCAACTTCTCAGCCTTTTCAAAGCAAGATCTTTAAAAATCTGATCATAAAATTGTCCCAAAATCTTCATCAAAAGAAACCCTTATTTTCTTTCTGAAGCCTGTCTACAGTAATGACAGTCCTTAAATCTGCCATTCACAGTAGCGTAAATGGCTCCTTAATAGTGCTGGGGAAAGATGTTTCATCATGAATCATAGTCTGAAGCAGCTACAGGGACATTATTAGCTGAGTCAAAGCAGGTGACCGTGAAATGCTATCTAGTATTGTTGAGTATTGTCATCTTTGTATGTTGATTTAATGGCAGACAGAAACAAAGAAGTTGAATGATGTCTACTCTATTTCTTCTTCTGTGTGACACCTTCGCATGCCTGTGTGATTTATAGCTTTGGGGTATGTCAGCAGCAGGAGAGATGGAGGGGCTGAAGGATCCTAGGCTGCCAGGATTCTTGTAAAACTTTCTAGCTGGAAAAATGCTAAAAGCTGGAGTGTTCTTTGGAAATATTTATATCAGAAATCTACATCTTATTTGAAAGTCATAAACAGCAACAAGTAAAACTCTCCATGTTTACCTTAGTGAGACCATTCTAAGTAAAATTAATTGTTTATCCTTGCAACAAAATTTTAGTCTTTGAAGAGAATAGTAAGACCAAGTCTGAAACACTTAGCTGTGCAGAAGGAGGCTGTTGCCTATATGTAAGTAAGGGTCTAATTATCCTGCATTCACTTTGGCTTTAATACACTTTGTGTATTAGACTTAGGTCCCAGTACAGCTCCAAGGTCGGCATTCTGGACACCCTCAAAAGCAACTTGGCCAGGTAGTTAGCCACTGTCCCAGGACCCTTTTGATCATGAAAAAAATGTAAATAACTACAAGGATTCTATGAAAAACTTAGCACCATAATTTAGGTGTTATGCAAACTTTGGCACTGCATGGTTTCAAAGGTCAGTGAAAAATTCATTGGCTGCATTTTTTGGAATATACATCCTGTGTATGCTTAAAAACTATTTTGAAAGCCAAAGAAAACCTCTGAGACTTGTCCATAATTATCTGGCTCTTGCACTGTTCAGTTATCATTAATTTTGAAGTGCCGGGATTTCCTTTATTCTGCAGGGTCCTGCGTGCTGCACAAACCGTTTAGTCCGTTTTGAGGCTATGTTCAAAATTAAGCATTTTCCTCTCCTGCAGTTTGCTTTCTTATTTCACACTATCTAGTTTTTGTTTACCTATGCTGCACAATCCTTAAGGATCAAAGAGGCAGAAAATTCAAAATGAAGGAATAAGTTCTTTCATCTATATATATCAAATCTTACAGTTCAAAATGTTCTACTTGGCTACTACATTTTGCTAAAGCAGGCGGTACTGAATCTATTCAGAAAATATCCACCCCAGACATTTTAGTGTTCAGAGATATTTCTGCTTTACGTCTTTTACACAAACTGTGGTGGATACAAGACATTTGGATGACTATTATGGAACTATAGCCTTCAGATAGGAAATTGATATTTTGTGGAATAATTCCATTATTTCAGAATCAATAATTGCTGACATAGCAATAATAACTGAGAGCTTATAAAAGTAATCTTACCTCTCTACTTCATCTGTGCAGCAAACCTCCATGAACTCTGGTTCTTTCTTACTATTCTTTCAGTAGTATCTCTACCATACATATTGGCAAGATGGGTGTTCTTAACTTGATAGGAAAATCTTTTGTTGTTGTATACTGGAAAAATTTGTTTAAAGTCAATGACCCTGTATTCATACAGACCAGAGGGGATTCAATGTTATTATTTGAAGAAGTTGAATCCTTTGAAGCAGATAAAAGGAGTTTTATATGTGTAACTCTGTAGATGAGATCTAGTTGAGAAAACATATTTTCCTACTTTCCTTACTATGCTCCTACTTTTGTTCATCCCAGTCAATGCAGGATGTCTGGAACCCCCTAAGTACAATAATTACTGTTTTTCAGCAGTAATACAATTAAGAAAAGCTCAGCATTTATGAAGTACTAATGAAGACAAGTAGGTCAGATCACAGAATCACAGAATGGTTCAGGTTGAAAGGGACTTCTGGAGATCATCTTGTCAACCTCAACCTTGCCTCCTCAATCAGGTCTGGTTGTCCAGACCATGCCCAGATGGCTTTTGAATACCTCACATTTCTGGGCAACCAGTCACCCTCACAGTAAAAAAGGATTCCTGATGTTCAGTTGGAACTTCTTTATTCCCATTGCTTATTGCTCTGTCCCTAGGCACCTCTGAAAACAGCCTAGCTCTACCTTCTTTGCTCTTCCTGCAGCAGGAACTTATACACATCTGAGATATCCTGGAGTCTCAGTACCTAGGCTCTCTCAACTCTGCTTCATGAGAGGTCTTTCAGTCTCTTCCTCAAACTGCTGGCAATCCTTTGCCTAATACAGCCCAAACACCACTCACCCTTTGTGTCACAAGGACAACTGCTGGCTTATATCCACCTTGCTGTTCACTAGCACTCCCAAGTCCCTTTTTGACAAGTTACTTTCTGACAGTGTGGCCCTCAGTATGAGATAGTGGATGGGGTTATTCCTCCTCAGGTCAGGACTTAGAGCTGCCTTTCATTGAATTTCACAAATTTCCTGCCTGCCATTCTTCCGGGGGGGGGCTTTTGGGTGTTAGCATGACCCTCTGTCATATCAGCCACTCCTTCCAGTTTGGTGTCATTTGAAAACTTGCTGAAGATACACCCTGCTCCATCATCCTGCTCACAAATTAAGATTTTGGATAAGACTGGATAAAGTATTGACTTCCGAGATACACGATTGCTGGCCTCCAACTAGACTTCATGTCTCTCATCACCATCCTCTGGGACCATACATTCAAACAGATTTCAATCCTTCTCTCTGCCTGCACATCTGACCCAACTTCACCAACTTCACTGTGAGGATTTTATGGGAGTCAGCACTGATGCCCTTACTGAAATCAAGGTAGACCAGGCTATTCATTTATTTGTGGAAGTTTATCAGGTAGGTGAAGCATGATGACTTCTTGGTGCATCCATTTGGACTACTCCCGATGAATTTCCTATTCTTTGTGTGTCTGAAAATGTTTTCCAATATTAAGTGCTCCATTACTATGCCAGAAATTAAGGGAGGTGAGCAGTGCCAATGTCCTCTTCTTGCCCTTTTTGCCTTTTTCTAACTTACACTCCTCCAGTCTTCAGGCACTTTTCCCAGTCACCAAAATCACTCAGAGACAACCAAAAGTGGTCTCACAGTGACACTTCCAACACTCCCTTAGCACATATGGATGCATCAGGGTCCACAGACATATTCCAGTTTACTTTAGCATTCTCTGACCTGCTCTTCTAGACTGTCCCCCAGTCTTCAGAGCCTGCTGTTCCTGAAAGCCAGTCTTGCCAGTAGAGAATGAGGCAAACAAGGCATTCAGTTCCTTAGCTCCATGTCGTGGGTAACCAGATGTCTTGCCCCATGTGCCCTAGTCTTCCTTCAGCCACCCATGTCCTTGCAGAAACCCAGTTGCCTTTGGCATCCCTTCCCAGACTCAACTCTGGGTGTGGGCCAAGGATTTCCTAACCATACATGCCCATGCTGTGTTTCTATATTCCTTCCAGCTTGCCTGTTCCTGCTTCCGCCCTCTCCACGCTTCCTTTTTGCATTTGCTTTTTGTCAGGAAATCCTTGTTCATCAGTGTGATTCCTCCTGTGATGCCTTCTGGCATTTTTGGTTGATTTCCTGTTCACTGAGATGGACAGTTCTTCAGCTCAGAATATTAGCCTTCTTCGGCTCCTCTTCCCTCTAGGGTCTTATCCCATGGGATCCTTTCAATCATATGCCTGTAGCCCCCAACTTCTGGTCTTCTGAAGTTAAGCTCTATGATCTTGACTTTTGCCCTGCTCTGTCAGGATCATGATACCGATTGCCAATTAATATCTATGGTGTATCCAAGCAATCCAAGTAAGGATTGTTCTTTGTGAGAAAAGGTATGTAATTTTTGTGAACTGGGAAACGTGACAATATCTAAGACTGAATGTTGTAGATCATGAACAGTCAGTAAAGTTCCTTTTACCACTCCTCTACAATAAAAAAAACCCCAAACCCCTCTCCTCCAAACAAATAAGAAAAAAAATCCATAAAAATATATCTATGAAAATAGGAATATTAAACATCCAATGACTTACAAATTCACCCTTCCTTTGACTTTTTTTTATCAGAAGGTGTGCTAGTAGCAGAGGGCCTCTGAGAAGGGTGCTTTTAACATCATGCAGAAACCACCCTATCTTTTCTGATAGGACTTAAATTTTTTATGAAAGAGTCTTTATATATTTCACAAATTTCCTCAGGATGATATTCATTGTCTTGAAAAAAATGATTTAAAACTTGCATTTTTCTTGAAACACTTCTGAGTTAATCTATTCCTTTTCAAATGATTTCCAAAACCTGCTCATATCTAGAATCTACTTTCAATTTTGTCCCATAATCTCATGACAAAAATCAGTGACTGTTTATGACCAGATTGCCCTCTAAAATAGACATTGCCTGGTCTTCTAAATTAAATTGATTTATATTCTGCTTGCCCCTCAATATGTTTCTAACCATTTTTATGTACTTTTCCACACCAACACAAAGCTAAATACAAATACATATGGATTTGTCTGTATAGATATAGGTAAATACAGAATGAAGTCAGATCTAGCAGTCAGATGCTTTCACATTCTGCAAAGCATCAAGATTGAATACTGGATATAAAGGAAACAAAATAGTCACCTAACATGTTCCAATTAACTGCATGCCAAAGGTCTACAATAAGATTTTCAGTGCTGCATAATTGAATTACAAGGACTTTGTTTCCCTTAATCTCAGTCCAAGAGATCAATCAAAACTTCATTCCAATTACCTGAAGTTTGTGGATATTGACAGCTTGCAAGAGATTTTGTTTTGAATAATTCATGAGGAAAGATATATCTGACTTTATTTTCATATTGGTAGTATATCTTCATACAAGGAGCTAGAGCGTAGACATTGGAAGGAGAGGAAAATGATTACACAACTTTTAGAATGATGCAGAAGGACATGCCAGTAATAAACAGGTCTATTTTGGTAAATCGAAGAACTTCATATTTCTGAAAGCTACTACATATGTACCTACATAGTTTCATTTTACAGCAAAATCTTATTTTGGAATCAGGTAGACAAAATAGTTATTTACTTACAATAAAAAGTCCGTGTCTCCATGAATAAGCTATATTTACATTAGCAGAAGGTTGTAAGATGAGCAGTAATAAAACATGGGTTTCAGCTATGTCAAACTTCATACTTCTATTTTAAAAGTTTATTTTCATTTACCATTTTCATTACTAAAAAAATTGATTTTTTTTTAAATTTGGGCTTTTTATATTTTTAACTATCAGTAGTGTTCTATCTCTTTCACTTTACAGTTACTATTTTTCAGAAGAGAAGCAAAAACTATCACAAAGAGGTTTCCAACAGGTGTGACAGTGCAGCCAAAGTATAAGTGGATTATGTGTTCTTAGTACAAAGAAGAAGGGAAGATTATTATTCTTGCATTGGATATTTTTCTGGATATTGGTTTAGGAGATTGTATAGAGATCAGAACTGCAAGATCCCAAATCAGGAAAGTTGAAATGAGCATATTGATTGCATCTATGTCAACAAATATTAGACTATAGTACATATTATATATTTATTTATGCTTAGCTGTATTTATCTATTTTGGCTTTGATTTACTGCTCTTGTATGGGACCAGCAGCAGCTGAGGACTTAATATTTGCACTAAATAATTCTGTTCAATACCAGATGCGATACCACATACTTTCTAATTCCAGCAAGTGTGCTCTTATTAATGTCATTTTTCCCTTTCATGTTGACAAGAGCATTAAATACATGGTTTCTGTAAAAATGGAATAATGTTATTGTCGTAATTTCAAGGTCCTTTTGGTCAGTATTTTCTGTATAATTGTTCATTATTAGAATAATAAATGCATTGGAAACAAAGAAGAGAATTTCTGCTCAGTCCAAGGACTAGACTTGGACTGTAAATGGATGCAAGAACACCAAAAAGAATAAAGAGTATTTTACTTGGACTTTTGCATGCAGAGTGCAGACAGTAACCAGTACTTTCTTTTTGACTGTAATACAGATGGATCATAAAGACCTTAATATTGAGCTAATGAATTGCTGATTAAAATCAATAGAAGATAATCTTCTCTCTATCTAAGCCAAAATAAATGGAAGAAGTGTTGTTGTTTAAAGCCCCTATATTTACTCTGAAATTTGGGCAATTTAGGAACACGCAAAAGTGTTCAGGATCTCTTTGGTTCTGTAAAATTTAGACCACATATTAAAGACTTTTTCCTACAAATAAAAATTTCACAACACTTTTTATGGTAAGTTTCTTTTGTAAGTTCTTTTAAACTGTAATTCACAACTCTTGCTCTGCTTTACTTTCTGTCACTATTTGTTATAGTGTGTAAAGATATAAAAGAAGATACTAAAGCTTTGGTAAATAATTCATTAATGAAGAATGTTTTAGAAATACTAAAGATTTAAAACTGCAGAATATTTTTTGAAATAGTATGACAGAATAACAACTTTTCTATTATGTTCTTCTTTGCCAGTTTCCAGAAGAGGTGAGTTCTTTCCTTGTAAACATTATCCAAAATCACATTTTTTTAAGCTCCTATTTCTTTGTTCATGTCCTTTTTTTATTCCTTTGACTTAAAGGCTAAGGAAAATAATTTTCGGATCTTATTGGGTGAAACATTTTCATATTCATTGTACAGTTTACTCATATGATGATTTTGAGATTTAGACCTAACATGAACCAGAGAATCACAGAATCACAGAATGATTGGGGTTGGAAGAGACATTTGGAGATCATCTAGTCCTACCTTCCTGCTAAGGCAGGTTCTCCTAGAGCAGGTTGCACAGGATCTTGTCCAGATGGGTTTTAAATTTCTCCAGAGGAGACTCCACAACTTCTCTGGGCAACCTGTTTCAGCTCTCTCCCACCCTCAAAGTTAAGAAGTGCTTCGCCATACAAAGAGGAAATTTGACAAGGGGGAAAAAGAGAGATTTAAGACCACATCAGTTGTCTTCTAATTGTCCTTGCTTTGTTATCTGACTCAATCTATATACTTATTAATTTATTTTGCATATTTCATAGGAGATATTTTATCAATAATTAAACATTTACTCATATTTTAAATTATAGCAGATTGATAAACAGAATATATATTAACCACATTTTAATAACATATTTTTTATTTTTTTTCATGGTCATGTAATGTTCTACATTTAAAATATGTGCCGTTATTCTCTACATTTATGAGAATTTATTTTCTCTCTCTCAAATTGAAAGCCAGAAATCAGGATACAGTCTATAAAATCTTCTTTCTATCTAACATTTCAGTTCCTATCCTATATTTGAACTAGAAATGTGAGCACAGCTGATGAGCCACAAATAAAATGCATAAACTCTATCTATGTGACAGACTAAGATACATAAAATGAGGACAAACATTAGCTGTAGCATTGTCTCCCAAAAAGACCTTAATAACCCTTTTGACTTTTCAGTGTCATTTGAAAGATTTAGAGTTTCTATTGAACACTTAATCTAAGACCAAATTAGAGTCTCAGGCAATTTTGATACACTCATTTACTCTAAAACAAACACTATCTGTTTTGTTCAGCAGAGTGGCTTGAAAGTGCACAGAGTGAGAAATATCTTTCACACTTGCCACCTTGCAATATCAGATTCTCAGCCTATTTTTTTGTTTAATAGTCCGGATTTTTCTCGCAAATGGACAAGGCTTTAGTCATCAGCTAGCAATTATGGCTGCATTTATGTCAGTAATCTAGTAAATCCAGGTTTAAGCAAACAATTACTCCAGTTTCTAGAGTTCCAAAGTTATTTACATTTCACACTGTTAATATGTAAGATGAATATACCCTCATTACACCTCAGAGAGATGTTAAGATTGCTCAGTATAAAATAAAATTACTAAACATAGGCATCTGAGTAAATTTGCTCCTTGAACTTCACTGTACTTCAGATATACCTTCCTCTTAGCACACAGTCAGAAAAGTTGACTGCTTTATCAAAGTTTTCTGAGTGCAATTTAAATTGTTTGTGTGCCAGAGAGATTTGGTGCTACATAGCACACTTTCTTCAGGCTTCTCAGAGAGTTGTGAAACCATTTAAGGTACCATAATACTAACACCCATGTCCCAAAGTAATTTTGCAAAACTAGTGGAAGAATGAGTATGTGAGAATTAGATTTTTTTACCTTTATAAGAAATAAGAACAGTTGCAAAGCTGTACTGACTTTGTTTTAAAAAGTGGTTGGTTCCACTAAGGGGAGATATATTTGTAATTTACCTTAGGAGCCCCAAATTGGATTCTTCTTGTGCTCAGCAAATGTGAGATGTGGCAGTCAGCTCTTGGCCATGTGGGATATTTGGGAATGAGATAAGTACTGTATTTCCATCTGTAGTGGATTGAACTTGATTAACTGCCAGACACCTACTGAGATGTTCTATCACTTTCCCTTTATCAAAAAAATGGTCAGAAGGAAAAAGCTATGGAAAAGTTCATGACTTGGGATAAGGGCAGGGAGGTTTCTTACCAATTACCATCACAGGCAAATCCAGACTTGAACTTGGGGAATTTAATTTATTGCCAATAAATTGCAAAAGAGTATTATAGTGAGAAATCAAAGCTAGAACCACCTCCTCCCTACCCCCCAGGGTTCTTCCCTGGCTCAACATCACTCCTAATTTTTCTACCTCCTCCCCAATACTAGTGCAGGGCAATAGGAGTTGCAGTCAGTTCACACCACATTGCCAGTTTCTCCTTTCTTTCCATGCTCCAGTGTGGAGTCACTCCCTTGGGAGATACTTCATGAGCCACTTCATGAACACTCCAACGTGGATCCTTTCCATCTGTGCTGGTTTGAAAGCAAAACCAGTAAGAGACTCCAAGTCAGCAATACAATTCAATGGGAAAAAAGACAAAAGTAAAATACATGCAGATGTACAAAAGAAAACCACTGACAGAGCCAGAATACAACCTGACACCCTGCTAGTTAGGGTGGTGGTAGCAGTCCCGATGAAGTGGTCTTGTTGAAATTGTGAAAGGACTGGTAGCTCTTGTTCTCTGGAAGCTAGTGGGTAAAGGCTCCTTTGATGTTCCAAATCTCAGTTTTTATCTAGGTAGGAAATGTTTGGCTCCTCCCGCTGGGTGGAGCACCTCCCAATGGAATGATGTAATTATATTAGTCATGCAGTGGGACTCAATGGATTATTAACAGAAGATATCTCCCTGGGCTGTGGAGAAGTTAAAGAACAGTGCCCCACCTGGTTTTAAACAGCTGGCCCATTAGCAGAGGATATCTCCCACACAGATGAGGATCACTGCCCCATCTGGTTTCAACAGATGGTGACTTTTGGATACATCTTCACATTGTAACCTAGGACACCATGGGCTTAGCTTGTCAAGAACTATTCCAGAATGCATCCTTTCTTCAGGGAGCAGTCTTTCAGGAGCAAACTGCTCAAGCACAGGCTCCCCATGAGCCACAGGTCCTGACAGGAACCTGCTTCTGCATGGATTCTCCTGGCTCTACAGCTCTATTCAGGGAATATCCACTTGCTCAAATGTGGTGCACAGCTGCCTCACCATGGTCTGAACCCTACGCTGCAGGGAAATCTGCTCTGCACCTGAGCACTCCTTGTTCTTTGTCCCTGGTATCTGCAGGATGTTTCCTCACACATTTCCTCAGTCCTCCCTCTCACAGCTGCTCCACAACCTTTTTTAACCTTCTTGAATATGTTACCATGTTGCTGCTGGGCTCAGAATTGGCCACTGGCAGGTCAATTTTGCAGCCACCTGGAACTGGCTTTGTCCGACATGGGGACTGATTCTTCTGTTTTCTCATAGAAGCCAGTCCTGAAAACCTCCCTACCAAAACATTTCCGCATAATACCATGTGTGGTCAAGACTGAGATGCTGTACAATAGACAGAAAGCAAATATCTAAGGAAATTATTATTAAAAATATTTTGGGCTAGGCAACAAAAGGGAATTATTTTCCAAGAAATCAGGGCTGAATTTATTTACCTGTGGTTAACCCAGTTCAGGTTGTAGAGATGATGATCCACTTAATACTGAAAATGTTACCATGTATGTCGAAGAGGGAACAGTTACTTGATTTTAATGCTATTTCTGAACAACTTTAGGTTATATATATATAGATAAATTTTCCTTTTGCTTTGCAACACAAGAAAAAAAAACAAGCCACTGTTCAAAAAGAGTACATAATTTATACTCTTCAAGAGTCTTTATGCTTCTGGCCTTTCTTGAAATAATTATTTCAGGCACATTTTTCAGTCATATTTTGATCTCTTTGTCCAAAAAAAGTCTCTTAGAGATTTTTTATCAACAGTTTAAAATATCTCAGAATCAGTCTTCTTGATTGTCTGCTATTAATCATAACAACAGAATTCTATCAAGGGTTGACTTCATCCTAAAAGTAATACAGAGAAAATATCAATAGATGAGGTAAGCAAGCTAGAATTAAGCAACAATGTTAAATCTACTTACTATAGATCACACAGGCAATGCATCACTGAGTTGACAAGAAAATTACATTGATGAAAGAATAAAAACTGGTAGGTAGGAGAGAAGAGAGTCATTAGACATAAAAAGCAGTAGAATTTGAACTTTTCCTTTATACTTCTTAATTTTATTTTATAAGAAGTATATTATAAAAGCCCCTTGTGCAGATTCAGACAAAATAGGAAACATTGTGAAACAATTTCTCAAGACACAGCAATCAAATCTCCTTATAGTTCACAGACTGGAGTAGGGAGGAGAGACAACAACCAAAAATAGTCTCATAGGCACAGTGGACAGCAAAAAATGTTAAGACTTTAGCATCATTTGTAGATAAGTAGAGTTGTATAGTAACAAAGGAAAAAACAAAGCGAATATAAAAGTGTTAAGTTCAGAATTACCACAAAAAGTCAGCCCATTCTCAGACACAGATGTCCACAAATCTAGGACAAATTTTCTCCAAATTCACATCCAAAATGCGTGATTTAGGCCCATCTCTCATATAAATTAATGATGATTAAAAATTTGCAGAGGAAAATCTGTTTGAATTTACAGCATAGAGGTACTGAGTGCTATCTGCCATATATATGCCTAATTGTGCCATTCATAATGTTCTTAATATTTGGCCAAATGGTCTGCTTTAAATCACAACTCAAATAAAAAAAAAACACAGCCTAATTAGAGATTTGATTTTTTTCCAAAATGCATTTTGCGACACTTAGACCACTTCATTTTCTTGCTATGACTTCATAGCACTAAACAACCTATAAACAGTCTTATTGTAGTGCAGTTGTGGGTTGATATAGATATTGATTTTCTTGCTTTTTTTAAATTTTTGAGCTACACTAATGAGCAGAAGTACCAAAATGAGCTTGTAGCTATGTCATTGACTAATTATGCATCCTACCTATCCTAGTACGGTGTGATACTGTGGTCAAAGTCACGTCAATATGAAAACTAATGGCAAGACTGTCTTTCACTGGAACTGAAATGCTGCCTACTGAGTATAAATTAAATCTAAAAAAAGTGTCCAAATATTTACATTATCTATAAAATTAATTTCTCTTCAGTGCAAAATAGGCTTATTATAATAATAATCAACATCTCAATATAAGAATTTGAATTCTGATTAATATTTGGTTCTATTTACTGATCTGTACAGATCACTACAATAATACAGAAAACCATTTTGAGGACACAAATTGAAGAAACATAAAAGTAAGAAGAAATATGGAAAAAACTCCACAATATTTTACGGATTAGTAAAATTAAATAATCTTCCTCTTTTGGATTCCAATTCATTTTAGTTATTTTAACATTGATATGTGAATTGATATTCTTCCATGAAGAGTTTGAGAAGGTAATTTGTCTGAATTGGAGTTCCACAATGTATAAGTCATATAAAAGTAAAAGTAGGAATGTGGGAATGCAAGTTTTCACTACTGAAAAACAGGCTGATATAGTTTTTGGTTTCTTTAGATAGAAGTGATTTTGAATGCCACTGATTTCTTATTACTGAAAGAGTTTAATAAAGTCTACAGGTTCTGATGCTCTAAATGCCCTTCCTTCATGACAAATCTTTTTTAATGCTTGCTGATGCATGAAGCACTTAACTTTATGCTCAGTATGTAGACTCAAAAAGAAAACAACTGGATTATTTAAGTAAAAGGCTTAAAACATCAAAGTATGTATGTGTGGCAGTGTTTTTGAACATATGATGCTCAAGTTTTTTCAATAACGTAGGGAGGCAGGGGCTTCACCTTTAGTTCTGAACTTCTCTGTAGCCATCAGAGGATAAACAGATAAACACAGCTGCAAATTTCAAGAGTGAAAGAGGAATAATAACCACAGTAATGCCACAAATCTGACATCGATGTTGGACTCCCTGAGATTTTAAAATAACATGAGGTATGTGGGAATGATTGTATTTCTGTGACTGTGTAATGTATTTTCAGATGAAACAATGAAAAGTCTATGCTTGAGTCCTTCCAAGAGATTGCGTCCACAAGCAATACTTTCAGCCATGGACAGAAGAATAATCACATGACAGTGATTAGATGATACATGGGTTCCTTTCACATGTAGCTGTGGAAAATCAAAGTATGCAGCCCTTGCTTGGTGCCGGAAACTGATGTAATATGCCAATTTAATAAGCAAATATAATACATAATTTGATAGATTGACCAAAAAAAATCTTATTCCCTTTTCCAAAATATTGCTTCAGAGGAAAGATTACACACTGAACTCATTATAATAGATACCATTCTAATACATATAAATTTAAAATTCTTTGAGTAATGGATACATGAATTATTGCACAGATTACTGTTAGAATAATTCATGATTATTCTGGATTTATTCACAGTTCACTTGTACAGATAATCAATCCTCATCTAATTGAGAATGAAGCATAATTACTAAACGGGCATGAACTTATAGCCACAAAGTGAGATTCAAGCCAAAAATTAGAACAATATTCACGTGAGGTTTTAACTTCTTTTTCGTGTAGCTCCTGATGATAATGGATGTAGCATTCAATCTGTTCATCTGTCTTACTTCACCCTCATGCTTTTAAATTTATTTCCTACATCAATCATTAAACAATTATCTGGGGAATTGGCTTTAATTGCAGATAAAATGAAGTAAGAAAAGCTCAAATTAAAACTGACCTGGACAAAATATGGCAGTTATTTATGCAAAAAGATCAGTACTTCATTTTGTTATATTCTAGGACTGGTGTTTCCTCTTCTTTTCTCTCCAAGTATTTAATGCCTTTTTCTTCTTCATTATCCTTTCTAAAAAAGTTAAAAGGAAGAAAAAATAAGAACAAGGATGCAAGAGGATATAAATTTGCTGTTTATTTTTCTATAAAGGTACTGATTAGTGCATTTGCTGACTTTTTACAGAGTCTATTTATTTACTATGTACTAAGAAATAACAAAATCACCTCCACTTAGTGTGTCTGATAGTCAAGTGATTGGAAGTATTTAAAATAATAAAGATGGCCAGGTGCCTGTGTGGGGCTGAGCTGCCAGTTGAAGTTAACCCACACCACCAGGATAAAGACTCCTTTGAATTTTGTATGACATTGAGAGAGTGTAAACCTTTCTTTCGTCTCAAGACATTTTGTTTGTGAGGTCAATTTCAGGAAATACACTGATCTACAGAGATGTTGTCTGCCTTTGAGCTTGTCACCCTAAATTCTCATAACAATCAATGGAGAGAAATAGACAAATTGAGAGCAATCATGGGCTAACCATGCCCATTATTTGTTCTTGACCAGCAAAAGAACTTGAAGTGGTTAGTTAAAGTGTAGATGTCTAAATTTAATGGGATGATTTGCACCCTGGCCATGTACAGTGGTAAATTGCACCAAATGGGTGTGCATCTTTTGCTGTGTAAGTAGGAAAAGAAATACTGAATGTTGGACAGAATAAAGAGGAAGGGACAGAGAGAAGCAAACATGCTTAATATAGACCTATTAATATAATATAAGGAGATAGTATGCTGATCATAGGATAGGTTATATTCTGTGCTGGAATTGTATTTAAGGAGATTCTGTGAGGAACACAGTCCTGAATGATCTGGTTTATAATCATATACTTTAAGAGTTGATAAACCAGATAATGTGTCACGGATGTTCTGGGATATATTTTTTAATTATTTCTCTCTAATCTAAGCCTACAACAAGGAAGCTAGAAGGGAAAACTAAGAGTAAAATCCAATTGAATTTGGTCTTTTGACAGCTTCAGAATGGGGGAGTCTTACTGGAATTATCAGTGAAATTTAAATGAAGCTATGCTCAGCAAAACATAAGAAATGTAGCACAACCATCATGCATTTGAATGTAGCTTCTCAGCTTTAAAAAGATTACTTAAGGTTTAGCTTCCTAATTTGAGGCACTGTGTTAGGTGCCAAAGGAAGCGCTTGACCTAACACAATAGATCCCATTCACTGCATAATAGATGGAGAGAGGTAGGTGATTCCTAAAAGATGTCCTGACTAAGTTTTGTATCTAGGATGTAACCTGCCTCAAGTGTTTATGGACATTCAAGGATAAGGTGTTAGCCTAAACTCATAATACAGGCCGTGTTATAGACACTGGAGAGAAAGTTTCTCCCAGGAAACAATTAAACAGACACAGATGATATCTACAGTGTGGGTGCCAAGCTGCCCATTTCTCTGCACTGGCTGCAGATTGACCCTGACTCATTGTCATAAGAGAGTCTCCTCACTACTGAGCAGCTGAAGGTAGTTGAAACATTCAAACCTTGAAGTATCATAGAAATATAGAATGGCTCGGGTTGGGATTTTAGAGATTAATTAGCTCTAATCCCCCTGCCACAGGCAGGGATGTCACCCACTACACCAAGTTGCTCAAAGCCCTTTCTAGCTTGGCCTTGAACAGTTGATCAAAACTTCTCTGGGTGACCTGTGCCGTCATCCTCATATTACAGAATTTCTTCCTAATACCTAACACCTCTCTCTGCTCTTTATACCAGCCTGTGTAATAATGTTGCTCTCTCTCTTTTTGATAAGGCCCCTTTAAGCACTGAAGTCCATAATGATGTAACCCATGAGCCTTCTCTAGGCTGAACAGCTCTAATTCTCTGCCTGTCTTCATAGGAAAGGTGCTCCAGTTCTCTGATGAACTTTGTGGCTTTTTTCTGGACTTGCTCCAACTGATCCATGTCTGTCTTATGCTGAGGACCCCAGAGCTGGATGCAGCACTGCAGGTGGGGTCTCATCAGAGCAGAGGGGCAGAATCCTCCCCACAGCTTGCTGGCCATGCTGCTTCAGATTCATCTCAGACACAGTTGGCTCTCTGGTTGCAAGCACACACTCTTTGCTCAGGTCCAGCTGTTCACCAACCAGAATGCCCAAGTTCTTCCTCACAAGGCTATTCTCAGTGATTTTTTTCCCAGTCTGTACTCATGCCTTGTACTGGCCAGACCCAGGTACAAGATCTTGCAGTTGGATTTGTTAAACTTCATGAATGTCTTGTAGGCCCACATTTAAAGTGTTTCCAGGTCCCTTTGGCTCTCATCACTTCTTTCTGTTGTGTCAGCTTCCTCACTCAGCTTTGCGTCATCTGCAAACTTGCCCAGGGTCTGCTCAATCTCACTATTTTTGTCATTGTTAAAGACATCAAGGAATACCACTCATAAGACAGAGCCTTGAGGGAAACCAATTGACACTGACCTCACCTTGGACATAGAGCCAGTGACCACAACTCTCTTGCTGTTTTCATTCAGCTAACTCCTTATACATCTGTTCCACCTTTCACATCCAGTCTCTCCAGTTAGGAGATAAGAATGTCTTGTTGGACAGTGTTGAAGGACCTACAGAAGTCTAGGTAGATATAGGTATAGGCAGCCATATTCTTCTAATGAGCTTCAAAGACAGCTCTCTTCATTAACTGTTTTTAAATTTAAATACTTATTTTAAAAAACATCATCTTGAAGTGTCTGAGATTTCATCCCAAAAATATCAATTTACATTCAGCAGAATCAATTCTCTTCATCTTTGTTTTGCTTCATTGGTATTTTTTTATTATTATTTATTATTTTATTATTTATATGTTTTAATTAACATTTGTTTTATCAGCCAACATCAATAATATTTATATACAAGAAGTACAGATGAGTTCTTAAAACAAGGTTTGACTTTCACAGATGTATTCATGGCAAGAGTCAAATAGAATGACTGATACCGCCTGGCTCTTCATTCTGCCCTATGTTTTGGTGCTGGATTATTTTGTTAGGCTTCAGACTTGAGGGTCCTTATCGTAGCAAATTATTCAAGAGCGTGTGGCTTGCATTGCATGTATTATAGTACATATTTTTCTGGAAGCTGTGTGATATGTTTTAAGAGTTAAAGTTCTTTATGATCATGCAATTCAATTGATATATATGCTATATAACAGATCATAAAATAGAGTAAGTTGAATTATTTCTATAAATTAAAATTAATTCAAATTAAGAGACTATGTCACATTTTTGTAATTTTTTCTGTAGAAATTGGTAGCTATTAATGAAGCTTAAATTACTACCTTTTCTCCTAATAAATAGTTCAGTAGAATTAGTGATCCGTTTCAGATATCTGCTTTTCATTTTTATCAGTAACTGAGAGATCACAGATTCATAGAATGGCTTGGATTGAAAGGGACCTTAAAGCTTCTTCCAACCCCACTGACATGAGCAGGGACACCTTTTACTAAACCAGGTTGGTCAATGCCCCATCCAAACCAGCTATAAACACTGGCAGGGATGGGGGCATGCACAACTTCCCTGGGCAACCTGTTCCACTGTCTCAATGCCTGCACAGCAGAGAATTTTTGCTGAATATCTACTCTAAACCTACTCCCTTTCAGTTTAAAGCCATTTCCACTTGTTCTGTCACTGCATGTCCTGGAAACATCTCCCTCCATGTTTCTTGTGGGCTTCCTCCAGGTACTGGCAAGGTGCAATTAGGTCACCCCAAAAGCCTTCACTTTTCCAGATGGTGCAATCTCAATTCTTTTAACATTTCCTCATAGGAGAGGTGGTCCATCCCCAACCACCTTGGTGGCTCCCTCTAGACTCGCTCTGCCACTCCATGTTCTTCCTGTGCTGTGCCCTCCCCCGGGCTGGATGCAGCACTGCAGGTGAGGTCTCATCAGAGCAGAATCACCTTCTTGAACCTGCTGACCATGAATGCCGGAAAAAAAACATCTGTTGCTCAACTGTAGTTTCACTTACAGTGTTAGACAGTTAACTCAGAATTCAGCTAAGCTATTCATACCAAAGCTAGAATCCCTACTTCTTTCTCAGCACCTAAACGTAGCTAATATAGTGAGGCAATAACACTTAAAAGAAGAGAAGCAATCAAGCAAATTTGTCTCATTACTGCCTAGAAGTGATTAGCCAGGAACAGCTGAAATCATCCCAGAGCATTCTTGAAAAAGGTTGTTAGATCATTGGCAGCATTCATGATAAAAATAAATGCATGATGGAAACTTTGGAGACAATTCATATATTCATACATAGCATTTGTTCCTTGTCTGTGAGTTTGGTCATTGTATTAGTGCTGTCTGTATTTCCAGTAAAACTAATTATGAAATGCTTTAACACTTCTGCACTCAGATTTTGTAACAGAAGTCAGACTTCAAGGCTGGCAGAAACTAAGAAAAATAAAATGACAAAAACACTCAATTATATTGAATATTAACCCTGTAGGTATTAAAGTAAACTCACACTGACAGAACTCACCTTCTTGAATCAAAAATCAGAAGCAGATGTCTGTAAATGTCATTTAATACATAATATAATAAATGTCATATACTTTAGAAATTGACATTCAAAATTGCTCATAAACATTGGACTTAGCAGGTGATAAGTAATGAGTAAAATCAACTCCAGTTTCACCCCAAGAAGCAATGTAATTTACATTTATGGGATATTATTTGCATGCATTATTTATAGAGGTTTTCAAATACTTGTCCTATTACTTTTAGAGGCTATTTTTCTGCTTATAAAGAGGATTATTACAGCAGAGCTGTTCACAGCTGGCTTGGTTGCCTTTGCAAACAATCAAAGAGTTCTTTCAGTCCTGGCAGTGAAACTCTTGACTGGAAAGTCCAAGCAGGCTCTGCCAGGGCTGGCACACTGCAGGTGGAAGCCTGGCCAAGCAGCGAGTGCTTCTCTCTGCTGAAGTCAAATACATCCCAGCTGACCACCCTATGGCCTGTGGTTGTGTGAGCTCTACTTGGCTGCACCTGAACCAGTTTAAATTGCATTTGTAGATGGAGTGGTTGCATGATATTAATCTATCTCTGCAGCCATCCTTTCTCAGACTTTAGCATGGTAACTAGTTCAGAGGGGGAGATGACCCAAAAGTGAATGTAAAGTTCATTGCACTAAAGAAGGACATGGCATGTCTGACCACAGGAAGTTGCTAGTTGGAAGTTATGCTCTGGTATTTCTATTTTGGAGTATTCAGTGTCCCTCTCACTCTTCTGAGCTGAGTATCCCATTCTGACTGTTATTCCCACTATCTTGTGCTTTCTCCTTTTCTTTTCACTTTCTTGCTTTTTGCATGGGGAAAATTTTTACTATGAGAGAAGAACCAATATCAGATTGCCTAGACCCACCTCACCACAAAGTGAGGATCTGCCCCTCTCGCCAATTCTTTCAGCAGAGCTGCACGTGGTTGCAGCATCTTGCTGCCTGCAGCACTGACATATATTGAGGAGGGTAGGAAGCTCATGCCAGATACTCCCTACATACATTCTCACATACTTTCTATTTTTTTTTTCCTTCCCCTTTCAAAAACAGTAATTCAGCGTGAATTCCCTGTGGATTGTCACCTTTCATGGAAATGCTGTACAGTGGTACCATGTATAAATGTACAAAATACAGGTAATAGTTTTCTCAGATTATAACCTCCCTTACTCTTTGCATAAATTCTACCTAAATGACTCAAACTTTAAGATTTTGACTACTAAAAAATCTGTAGTGAAATTTTCTGAAAACTGAACATATTAGCATTCCAAATCTGTCTGAACTATATCTGTTAAATTCTATTAATAAACAAGAAGATATTAAGAGATTGAATAGTTAACACAAACTAAAATAAGAATTCCACAGAGAGATAGGGATGCTAACTATAAACTGTGGGAGAAACTTTGTGGCTTTGGAACTTTCTGGCATTACTGATTTTTATATTTCCAGCTTTGGTATTACTGGTTGATATTGTTTCATTAACTGTAGAAGTTTAGCATATCATTTCCCTAGGCTGTGTGTTTGGAAGATAAGAGCAATAATGCAAAAAAATACATCTTGCCCAGGTTTTATAAATTCTTTACTCTGAAGCTAATTGACTTGTAAATTTCATTGTTTACAGTTACACAAACCTAGAACATACTCCGAACCTCTGACTGATGGTGCCACATAGAAGCATGCAATCCAAGTAACACAGCAGCACAAGAGTACAATTTATCTGATAAAGTGTCTTTGTTGTTCTTCACCTATGCCTCTACGTGCACCTCTAGGATCACAAAACATAATATTATTAAACTGTCACTTTTTTTGCTCAGGATATATCTTCTTCATACTTAAAGCAAATGCTATTCACAAGTCATCTTTGTTTTTCAGAACTCAGCCTTGGTAATTCCTACATATATGACAAAAGAAGAGGTAAATTGCAAAAAATAGTAAAACCACTTTGCTAAGTAAGGATGAGACGCATCTGTGGGTACTGCACTGCTGTTTAAATCCAAATTTGATTGAAATCTACTATATTAGATTTGCATGGCCAGGTTTTGGTAGCAGCGGGCCTGCAGGGGTGGCTTCTGTGAGAAGCTGCCAGAAGCTTCCCCCATGTCCAGAAAAGTGAATGCCAAGGTTGACATGCTTCTCACTAAGGCTGGGCTAATCAGAAATGGTAGCAATATGATAACATAACTAAGGAAATAAAAAAAAGTTGCTGGACAGATGTAATTGTGGCCAAAGAGAAGGGTGAGACTATGTGCAAGGAGCACCCTGAAGACCCCTAGGTCAGTGCAGAAGGAGGGGCAGAAGGTGCTCCAGGTGCAGACTCCCCAAAGCCTATGGTGCAGCCTATGGTGAAGCGGCTGCATCCCTGCAGCCCATGGATGAGAGCCAGGCTGGAGCAGGCTCTGGGCAAGGGACCATGGAGAGGGGAGCTCACACTGGCCCAGGTTTTCTAGCAGGACTTTTGAACCCATGGGGACCCACCTTGGAGCAGCCTGTCCTCAAAGAACTGGATCATGTGAAAGAGTGTCCCATGTTGTAGCAGTTCATGGAGAACTGTTGCATAGAAATTATGTTGAGACAGACACAATTGGCACCATCACCAGTCCTTTATTAAAAATGCTACTTGCCCTCTCTCAATGAACTTCTCTCAGGCAACCCTGACTCCTTTCCTCATAGGCAGCTTCACACAGCACTGACTCCTCTCCTCTCTGCAGATTTCGTTCTTCCTTCTACATGGGTGGCTAATCACAAACTGTCCCTCACGCAGCCACCTAACCCTGTCTCACAACAACATCTCCTTACCTCAGCCATCCCTTGCATGGCTGTATGTCGCAGTATAAACTGTGACAAGAGTTGAGGCGCACTGGTGGGACAAACCCACTAGAGGGAAAAATTCCAAAAGAGAGGGAAGATTCGGGGAAATTCAGGGATCATCCTGAAGGTCCCTGGCCCCAGCTGCAGAAAGCCAAAAAAGGGGTAGGACCCCAGACCTCGGACCAATCACAGGAGCACAAAAAGATACATTTAGAAAGCTATAAAAGATCTGTTCTGAACAATAAAAAGGCTTTTTGTCACAAGAACTCACACTGCCCGTGTCTCTCACTCGGGGGCTCAGGAACACAGAAAAACAGACAACTTTCCAACTGTTTATCCCTTACCACCTCTAAGCACAGCCAGCAGACTCTGAGTCTCAAGCTCAAACTGATACTGATGGCCAGCTAGCCCACTCTTTTATAACATCCAACCTCATTGGGCAGGCAAGGCTACTCCTCAGTAATCAGTATGTCTGTAAGTCATTGGGAAAGATTGCCTTCTGCACTATCGCCACAAATCTATGTTCTCACACTCTTGCTGTGAGAGGGACTCACACTGGAGAAGTTCACAGAGAACTGTGTCCTGTGGGAAGGACCCCACACTGGGGCAGGACAAGATCTCCCCTCCCTGAGCAGTGGCAGGAATATCTTGTCATGAACTGACCAAAGCCTCTACTCCAAGGTATTATTTTACTTCTTAGTACCTTCTAATTATGTGATATATTCAATTACTATCTCTATTATGAGTCTGTTTTGCTTGTGATAGTATTTGGTGAGTGATCCCTCCCAGTCCAAATCTCGGCTCATGAACCCCTTGTTACATTTTCTCTGCCTGTCCAGCTGTGGAGAGGAATGATAGAGGGGCTTTGGTGAGTGCCTGCTATCCAGCCTGGGTCAACTCACAACTGTTCCTTTGGTGCTCTAGTGGCAATACTGATGATTTTTAAATTATGTGGGGGTGTTTTTTCTGCTACAGCTGGTTTTCTCAGTGTTGAATGACTACTTCCTTCAACATAGTTCAATTTACAGTTCCAAACTTTCCTGTGTATAACAGCGAGGACTTGGAATTTATCTAGACAGAGTGCTCTGCCACTGCTTCTTCATGTCTTTCTTCTGCAAATTTGAACACACCTGTTCATGCAAGTTGATATTTTGTCTTTGTGACGTTTTGTACTTTCTGTGACATATTTCCTTCAATTCAGATTATAACTAAGTTTGTACCAACTGTCAGACAATAAGTTTTGCCACTAAATCAAATTTAGCTCTGAAGTTTATTGGTTCTATCTTGTCTTGGGGAAAAATGTGTCCCACATAAAATCATTTTATGAATGATTTTATTTGGGATGAAAGCTGTAGCCAATAAAAAAAAAGCATGTGCGTAAATAACTTCAACATTTAGTTCAAGTCGAAGTTCAACTACAACTTAGAGTACTTAGTTGGCTGACAATGATGTAGTTAAAACCCCTGAGCAATGCAGCTTAACAACGGAGTTACAAATCCCCACATCATTAGTTTCTTATGTTTCCTAATGAAGTGACTTTTGAGAATGGCATTAGGTCACAAGTAACATTTAAAATCTATTACTTAATAACACAAACAATTTGCCTAAATGGCAGAGTTAAGGTTAGGTTAGCATGCAGCTTATTCTTGGTAGCCCTCTGTATTTGACCCTGTAATGATATTTTAAGTACTGTTGTTCTATGTTAGACAATATTATAGTAAATTTAATATCTTTTTTGCAAAAAATCTCTATTCTGTATCTTACTATTTACTTCTCAAAATGTTTTTAATCTGTTCATAGTTTAAAAAATATGAAAACAAATTTAGTTTAATCATCACAGTACTCCTAATATTTCCCCAGCAAAGCCAAAATGAATGTATTTTCTCCTAAAAATCTGCATATAATTTTTCATGCAGAATCTGAAACTCAGAAATTACTTTGGGAGCAACTCCTAAACTGAATGAAGATGTGACTTCCCCAGAATGATTTTGGGCTGCTATATGGTCTGCTTAAAATTCACAATTACCTTGATAAATTAACTAAAATTTCCAAACTATACGTTAATACGTATTAATGGAACTTCTCACAAAGTTGAATGAGAATCTTGAAGGTTGGTTGGGTTGTTTGTTTTGTTTTATGTTTCTTCCCCAGAAGAAAACATTCTTTATTTAAATAAATGTTTAATCTGTGTCTGGCATGCCTGTTTAGAACACCACTAATTTGGAGGTCAAGGAAAAATAAAAGCAAAGACTTCCTTGCTTATCTCTCCTAAGACAATGTAGGAGCTCTTCTGTAATGACTCTGTCGACATTTACTGTCCAGAGTTTGTGCATTTCTCATAATCTCTGTAAAATGTCAGCATGTTCTCTAATGGGCACTTCTGGAAAACCACTTCAGCCTGCACTGTCTGTGGCCCTGTGCTGTTTCTCAGTACCAGACCATTGGGCTTGATAAAAAGGGCAGCCTCATTCCTCTGAGTAAGAGCAGATAAGGATGATGAGGCAGAGCAGCCTGTGTGTGCTGATGGAGCAGTTCTCTTTGAGTCCCTTTCTCACCTCCCCTAGCTCCTTGTCTTGGCACATATCCACAATGAGAGGGAAGCAACATTTCTTCAGGACTGCAAAGCACAGGAGGCAAAATATGATGTTTCCTAGGAAAACGGAGATAGATCCCCTGGAACTTTGTGATTTCATTAAGGTCAAAGCAGATGTTTGCAGAATTGATCAAATGTTTGCAAAGCAGTCTATCATTGATTTGAGTAAATTTGGCAGCTTTTTAAAAACTAAAATTCGTATGTTTAATGTAAGCAACATTAATAAAGATTTAACATTAAACAGAGACCATGGACAGGCATTAATATCTACACGCTTTTTTACATCTTCATCTCTTGTGTCATTGGTAATATTCATAGACTTTTATTAACATTTCCTGCCTGCATTAAAGTACATAGAAAAGATGTGATTGACCTTCAGATACGATGCATTTGTTTATGTGATAATGACATTAATGTATTTTAAAAGTTCTTTCAATTTGCAAAAGAGTCAGGTAATACATTTTCCTCTCACATTTCAGAGGAGCTAAGGCCAAAATTCTCACCGCTCTAGTCAAGAAATAAAAAAAATTCTATGTTTGCTGCAGTTTCTGTAGCTGCAATAGATACTGAGTAGGCTCAATGGAAAAAGTCATTAGAGATCAACACTGCACACAACTCTGACAAAGTGCAGGCTGTTTAGCTAAGGAAATTTGCTGTCACTCCTCATTGTGAGTTTGTTCTCTACTTACTGCATTCTCAAAGGTGCTCTGATCCTACTAGAAACCTGTAACTTTATTTACATGCCCATGAGAAATATATACAGTCAATATTCCTGTTCCTAGTATTTCCTAATGCCTTGTCTGTATGTGATAATAAGTACAGTGAGAAAAACTGGTACTGATTTTAGCAACCTGAGCATACTAAACTCTGGTAGGATTACAATGCCATACCAATAGAGAGTCAGAAACTGACCCATTTCCTCCGAACAGGTGCAATGACCATTAGCAAAGACTGGGCTCTGTGACTTGACCTTGATGAACACATTTTTTTGTACCTCTTGGACTACCCTGAAAATGCAAACTGAGCTTTAAATATGGCAGTTGAGTCACTAAACTTTACTGATTAATGCTTCTCTCACTACTCAAAGTTATATTTAAATCTAACAGTCAAAACTTCTTATGCCTGCATACTCGACATTTACGCTTTTATTCTGCAGAAATTCCAACCTATGAAAATATTCTAGGCTGAAAGTGATTTTTTGGAGATTGACAATTAAAGAGGTATTTGTTTTTACATTCGTTTGGTAGATTTGAGGACCATAGGTAATTTGTGTTAGTGGTCCCTAATCATAACTCAGATTCAGCCAAGCTACTGAAATATCCCCATTTTAACTCAGCCTAGAAGTGTGCTGTGCAATCACATGTAGTAAGAATCAAAAGGCCCAAATGTGACCTTGAATATACAGAGGGTACAAGACCTCTTAAAATGTATAAGATTCCTCAGCTTCAACACATCAGATGAATTTTAATGTAGTGATATGTTTTACCTTGTGTTGGTTACAGAACAATCTTATGACTAAGGTATAAATTTGGTGAATTTAATCCCACTATTAGGCTCTGATGCTGGGTAAAAGAAAAGGAGAGGAAACATGAGTTCTAGTACTACCCTAATTAACATACAAAATAATACTTACCATTACATGTTAAACACTGTTGATGATAAGAAGAAAAATAATAGCAATATGAGCATTTATGGTGTTAAGCTACGAATTACATGTTTACTTAAACATGTGCTTTTACATTTGTGTTGCAGTGTAAAGTACATATGTTTAAATGGGAACCTGTGGATATGCTGAACTAAATGCAAAATGTTTCCACAGTATTTCACAGCACCCTTAAGGGATTCTGTCTTCTTCCATAAGGATATTTAATTTAATGCCAAGTAAATTTAGTACTGTGTGTAGGTGAATGTGCATCTCCTGCTGAAAGCTGGCAGGAAATCTGGATGTGGCATGATAAACCTAGGATAAACACTGGGTAAGAACTATGAAAAACAACCTCGAAAATTAAGGGAAAAAAAGTTAAACTCCACCAATTTGGTCATCTGAAATTGCTATTCGAAGGTTTATGCAGTGTGAAACAAGATATAGCATAACTAGTTATGCAGTGTAAGCATTTAAACCTCCATGTCCATTCCCCTCCCTCAGGTCACATTAATCTCACTTTAAAGGCAAACCATCATGGTCTCTCTTTACTCATGCAAATAGTCAGCTGAGTCAAAGCTAAGTGGTATTTCTTGACAGGTATCATCAGGGAATTTTGAGCTGCAAATACTGCACAGAATGAGTAAAACTACATTAACTGTAGAATACATAACAATGAGAAGCAAAAAATCATCAACCAATGGCTGGAAAAAAATCCAAAAACCAGCAGCTAATGTACAGTAATTTCACACTTATAAGCCTCGCCTTTTTGACTAGTTTCGAGGCTACCCTGGAAGTGCGGCTTTTCATGTGCTGCGGCTTATTTATGGACAAATTCCGGCGAAATGCCAGCACGGAAGTGCTAGCCTGCAGCAGCCCTGAGCTGAGCCGGGGTCGGGGCTGCCCCCTGCGTCAGTCCCAGGCGGGGCCGAGGGCCGCTGTGAGCTGCTGGGAGCTGGCGGGAGTGGAGGGGGCCACCGAGAACAGGGGGTGAGCGGGGGTGCCCCGGCCCCTGCCGCCGGCAAGCAGAGCTGTTTGGGGCCGGACTTAGTGGAGCAAGCAGGCAGGACAGGGAGTGCCCCGCCCCCTCTGCCGCGCGGGAGGGGAAAAAAAAAAAAAAAAAAAAGGCGGCTTATCAACCGGTGCGGCTTATTTATGGACAATTTCGGTATTCTTCCCAGCTACCCAGATGTGCAGCTTACAGTCAGATGCGGCTTATAATTCTGGAAATACTGTATTCATTTTTAATGTACCTGGCCAATAATTAATTTTGCTCATTACACAATCTTAATTCAAAGCCTATATTTAATGAGCTATCTGATGAATCAGATTTATGTTTGAAGTTAAACCATCAAATAATATATTAGAATTTCTTGATTCAGATATATACATCTTTAAAAGTATCTGTAAATGTGTTTTCACCACACCTCTTTCTATGTCCCAATAGACTCACGTATGTTGATAATGGAACCATCATCTCTCTGCTTTCTAAATTTAAGAGGAGTTTTTAATCATGATCTCTACTTATAGAAGCTCAGTAACAGCATTTTAGTGGATTTTCAGTGCAAGGTTTGGTTTAAACTGACCATAATATTGAAAATGGCCCTTGTCCTGTCTTCCCATCATCAGACTGCAGTGTCCTGGGTGGCTCCCTGGAGAAAAAACCGGCATGGAGCTACAGATTCAAGTGGAGATTTAAGACAAAAAAGCAGTATGGTCTAGGAAGTCTCCAGAAGACATGAATGCAATGACCTTGTTAGGCAAAAATACAACTACTCCTGAGGGGAAGAGGAGGGGCAGCCACTGATTTCTGCTGTGTGGTGGCAGTGACAGGACCTGAGAGAACAGCCTGCAGTTGTGTCAGGGTAAGTTAGGTTGGATATTGTTCACCCAGAGGGCAGTCAGACTTCACAACAGGCTCCCCAAGCGAGTGGTCACAGCACGAGCCAGGGTCCAAAAAGCATTTGGCCAATGTTCTCAGGTAGGTTCTGTGACTGCTGGGGTGTCCTGTGCAGGGCCAGGGGCTGGACCTGATGGTCCTGGAGGGTCTCTTCCAACTCAGCTTATTCTGCATTTTTCTAAAAAGTGGAATGATGTGGATTCTTATAAATATTTACATTGAATTTTTCAGATCCCTTTTTTCCCCTTTTTAATCTGACACTCATAAACATAATAAACTCTGAGCTGTGATAGTTTTAACCATGCACATAAAAAACGATTAAAAAAGCAACCAAACAGAAATGCCCAAACCCAAACCCAAACACAGTGCCTCTCCCTCCCCCTTAAAAATCCTCAGAACCTAATAGCAAAAAAACCCAAAAACCTAAGCAAAGCAAAGAAGACTAAATAATGACAACCAGTAGAATTTATCCAGATAATAAATAGATGATATTTTTTGTGTTCTGACTTCATAATTCTGGCATTTAAAATAAAGATTCAATGTAGAAATAAAGACAATATTTGAAATTGATCCCTGTTGCTGTTAGTTGCAATTCCACTGAAGCTGATAAAGTTGTGTCTGCAGTTACTTTGGCTGGGAGTGTGGTCATATTCTTTCAGTACAGTGTAATTTTTGTCTGTTTATTTGTGTTTATTTTCTTTTAATTTCCTTTTTAGCCATTACAGATTTTATTTTTAAATAAATGCTACTCTTCATAGGGACATCTGCTTGTACTGGCAATATGTCTCAGTGATGATGATTTTGCTCTATCAGTTTCTTGTTCTGGAGCTGAATATTAATATTAGCAAATAAAAGTGTGCATTCCAGACAGCATAATGAAGAGGAATGGTGTGAGGACAAGCAGCACATTGTAATGAGCCTCAAGCATAAAAACCACACTGCTGCTGAAATAAGAGATGGTATGTATGGGTGATTCAAGAAGAAATGATCAATTAATAAGTCTTTGTAATAACAGAATGCAGAGAGATGGGAAATCTAGCAAGACTCTTGGGCCTACTTTAAAAGGGAAAGGCATTCTGCGCAGAATAAAATAGCATCTTGTACTTTCTTATGCAGCTCAGAAAACGTAATTAATCTTTAGCTTGTGAAAAGCATGTATAGATATATATGTATATACATATATATAAATATTATACAAATTATATTGATGATAATAATGATAGTAGTATTAATTTTAACCATCCACATAAAACACCAATTACCAAATAGCATTTGGACACCTGCAGTTCCAGAAATAGATCAGGACAGAAATGTATAACTTCACTTAAGTTGAAAATTAAGTTTCTTGACTTGCATAGAAAATGAGCAATGAGCTACTTCAGAGAACAGCTCTGCCTGCTCATCCCATGGGGAATGGGCTGTGGGAGTTTTATGTGATGTGATGATAGAGCACTTCAGGAGCTTTGTAAAGGGGGAGTGTTAATAAGTTGATGGTATCAAATTATTAGCTCTCTAAATCAGACATTAAAATGGCAGTAAAGAAGACACAGCAAAAATAATAAGGAAAACTTTTAACTTACCATGCTTTATTTTCTTTTTACCAGAAAAGACCACGTTTGCAGGAGCAAAATTAAAGCTGTAAGTAGAATGAACTTGTTTCCTTTTTTCATTTTTATAATAAAACAAAGAATTATATCACCCCATGACTGTTTTTAAAATCATTATTATTTTTAATTTGCCAGCTGTCTCCACTGCAAGCAATAAGAACACATTTAGACAGCTGAAGAGTTACAAGCAAGTTGCATGCAGTATATCTGGTTGCTGCAGAAAATCCTTATTTGCTAACACTTATCACAGAGCATATGCCAAGCTTTTTTTTCCTGCTTTGGTGTTTGAAATAAACACCATGTTTATTAACCAGTATAAAATATAGGGCTATGAATGAATGTTTGTTTTGTTCATGCTGAAAGCATCAGTAGCCAAAAAAACAGTTTTAGTCCACTGTGTATGTGACATGAATTTCTAGTTTTGTTTCAGAATCCAGCCCTAGGCTACAGGTAGAATGAAGATATGCTATAGTGTCATAATTATTCTACCCGTAAGTGTGTCTCAATTCTCTTTAGAAACCTCAGCAGTATCCTACTGATTTTATTAGGAGCTGCTTTTAACCATAAATTTGGTTAAGTCAGAGCTTTCTATTCAATCACTAGTGAGAAATGTTGACCCAGTAAGGAAATCTAGACAAGTTTCTGATTTTTTACTTATTTTTAGATAATAAAAAGGTAAGAAATATACTCAAGGAAAAATAATTTAAAAAAACAATGCTGTGTTGTGCTACATTTCCAAGTACAGCACCCTTACTGAAGTGAGCTGGAGTTTCGCATCTGCATATGCTGCCTGCTGAACCAGAGGGTTGAAGTAAAACACTTTTTGTAGCTTTTGAACAGGTATTTCTTCTCCTGTACTTCTTTGTACTTTATTTTGGGGAGCACTTCAAATGACAAGCTAACATTTTAAATCGTAATTTGCTTTTTGTTCTATAATAAGAAATAGGAGAAATCATGCAAAAACATTCTGTAAATTTGAATATCTGCAGAAATAAGGTTCTTGGACTCAACTGTAGATCCTCGTGTTTCCTTCTGCCTTGTAGGCTTTTTCCCTTGCTTGTGTGTCTGGTGAAAGTCATACAGAGCCTTCTTATAAGGGCATGAGTGCATGAAAATGGGAAGATAGGCTGTCCTGGAATTTGGTATGCAGAATGAGCAGGTAGCATTTTCTTTATTTCCTGTTCAACTTTTATTCCTTGTTTCTGTAATTTGGAAAAACAAGTAATTGATTGAGAAATATATTCCATGCCTAGTGAATTTTATGGAAAATATTTTTTTTATTGCAGAAAAAAGTCTGTACTTGCTGAAACTAAATAACATATAGTAAATATTCTCATTAGTTTCATCTCTCTATATATGCAATTGAGGTTATCTTTAGTGTTGTTTAAAATACGTTGTACAATCATTTGTAAAGGAAGAGAAAGCAAGCTATAAGCTCTAGATATATCAGTGAAAAAATGTGATTTCAAAGTGCCCAGGCTACTCTCATGGATACAAGATTATGAGTATCAGGTCTTTTCTCAAAGAAGCTTAGCAAGCTGCCACTGTAAAAAAAAATAAATTCCTGAGAATGAGTACAGTATAATGGCATTGATAACATTTGGATTTGTTTGATTTGTAGTTCCAGGTCACAATTCTGACACAGTGCAATCAGAGCTGACTTTTGTTCTTATAATTGTTTTATATGTGTAATCCTTTCTTCATAAGGGAAATTATTTGAGTGACTTACTTGCTCTCTTTTTTTTTCTCTAAAATGTACTGCCTACTAAACTTTCCTTAGTATTTCTTTGAACTTGTGGAACAATTTTAGTCACATTTAACAAACTATAAAGTGATCTTAAAGAGAACAAATTCCTCATGGCTAGAGAAAAAGACCTGAATGAGTGCTACTGGGAAGCAGAGGTTGCTGCTTTCACTGGATTTGAGTACCTAGAACAGAGACTCACAAGAAATGAGACTCTCCAGTTTTGTATTAATCCTTGGGGTTTAATTGAAATAAATTAATGTGCCTGCCAGTGCTATAAATTCCTCTCCCTGACCAGCAAAAAACATATATGGGTGTTGAAGACATTTTCTCTTAGAAAATTTGAACATCTAACTAAAAACAACATCTTTCTGGAATTTCTTTCTTATTTGTAATTGAATATGAAGTTAATTAAGGTTTCTGGAATGCTAACTGTATTTTTATATGTCTGTAGAAACTGAAAACAGCAATGCACCTTTTATTAGACATGCTAAGGAGTTAAGTAACATGAGAGGAGTGAACTCACGCTGGAACTGTAGAGTCAGGTCTACACTAGATGGCACTTGAAGCTCCATTTATTCAGAGTGTGTTGAATTGCAGCAGCTGGAGCTTTGGTTCTTAACATTTTTGTGTCTGTTAGACATGAATCATTAGTAATTCTAAAATGAGATTTAATAATTCTCACACAAGTAGTAAGCAGGGAATAAATATTTCATATTGCAACACATATTAAAAACATTTTGGCATCCTACATATGCCTCTGGAGTAGCTCTGTGGCATCCTTATGGAAGTCCTTCAGTGTATTCTAGAAAAACTATTGCTTAAATAGCATTCATAATGGCCCTCAGGCAATTTTCACACACTTCCCAGATTAGTCTCATACCACCTCTTGTTAGCTGGAGGTGATTTAAACAAACAGCCTTGGAGTGTGTGCACACAGCGCATCTGGGGCAGTGATAACATCTCTCAGAATGAAAGCTGGGCTCACATCAATAATGTCTTGGAAGTACACATTTAAACAAAGAAGGATGCTTTGGTGGAATATGAAAATATGCAAATTTCAAATACTATCTTTTTCCCCTCTTTTTTGATTGAAAGGCATGGAAACTTTTTTCTGTCTTTTTCTGGTTTTTTCTGTTGGCATATTTGCAGTACTGGTATGGCTCAAAATGTGGCAACTTCTTATGCTGGAATAAAAGAACAGAATGTTTTCTCCAGATTTGCTCTTCAGTAGTAACTTGCCCTTTTGAATGTGCACACATCAACAGAGCTCTTTATATTTCTAATGCATTACTACATGACATAGTAAAGCTGTAGATGTAATTGCTGAGTCTGCAGAGGAAAAATGTGATGAAGGGTAAATCAGAAAACAGTTTTTGTCCAGTGAAGGTAGGATGCTGTGGTTAATCCTATGAAAGGGCAGTTTCTGCAGACTGAGAGGTCGTGGTGGAGCAAACCCTCTCTTTTTTTGGAGATTGTGACTATGCGTTTTTCTGTAGGTGCTTGTTACCTCTTTTGTGTTTTCACCATGTGTGATCGTATATATATGTGGGCTATACAATGTTAATAAGATGTTAGAGCTGGTGAATATCTGTGGGTTGGGGCTGGTGTGAGCAGGGCTCTGGCGCTGCCGTGTGCCGCGCTCTGTTTGCGCTCTGCACAGAACCTATAACATCTCCTTATTGCAGCCACACCAAGACACACCTGCCCCTGCTCTTCTCTTTCACAGCCTGCTGTGGGGCTCCTTCTGCTCTAATCATCCACAGGGCTAATGGCAGAGGAGAGTCTTTCTCCACAGAGCTGGCTCTTAGAAGTGCTGAGCACAATTCCGAGGGAAGTTAATGTTAGCGTTAAGCGCTTAGTGGTTCCAAAATATCTCATCCCACATATGATGAGCAGTTTTGCAAAGGCAGTTATGCTTGGTAAGACAAATAAACAGCCTTCAAGGTGAAGAACTGTAGTTTGTAGATGACTCTTAAGACAAAATTTCTAATGGTGAGCTAGAGCAGGTTTTTTGTGGAGCATTAAATCTCCTTTATTAATAAAGAAATCAATTATCACACTCCAGCAATTTGCCATTAACATTCGTTCTGCATCACTTAAAATGTTGAACAGCTATAATCACAAGCAAAGAATTGAAACAAAGAAAAGCTGTCCCCTAATTTCCCAAATAGTGTTTTAATTAAATTTCCCATGAAAGGATAGCATTCACATAACAAAAAAGGTTACATATAAATCTCGGGTCCTTAGCTGTTGTCTTAGACATTAGCATTTTCCTAGCTATTGTTGACATAGCTGCAATTTGTGAGGCATATATTTTTAAAATGTACTTTTATCCTACCCTAGACAAGGATTTAGTCCATATAATAGTATCCTAAGATGTCCCCCATAGTCTCTGCAAGGGTGGAAGCAATCTGCGTGCTGTGCTTCAATCTGCAGAGCACACTTCAGATGGTTAGTATTCCTGCAGATGAGCATGTTAGTGTACCATTCTTCAGAAGAAAATACACACCTCCCTGAGACATCACAGCATGCCTTCAAATTGGGACGGGGTAGGATTCTTATACAGCAATGAATCAAAAAGATAAAGTGTGCATGTGTTCCAGTGTGTGTCTTTTGTCAGAGTCACAAGTCAGGAATAAATGTTTAGAATTGAATATGAGATGTTTTACCTATTAATTATTTAAATTCTTTAATTCATGGATGCTTTATCCATCCATGTTGGAAGAAAAAATCATGTTTTAATGCCCATTAATTAATAACAGAGCACTGTAAGGTCATTTTAGACCTTTATGCTAAGCAAGCTCATGGTTTTGCAAATGTTCAGTCTATATTTGCACTAGTGCTATCAGACCATTAGTCTTGCAAAATGCTGTCTTGTGGTTGCTTGACAATTCTTCATTCTTCTTGGTATTCACATGTCCTTTCTGTTAAATACTTGTAAAACTTATGCAATACTGACTTTTCTATGCATGGTTTGGTTAGACCAAGGTCACACAAAACTGTCACATCCTTGAGCATTTTACCAAAACAAAGTTTGCATCAATGACATTTTCTTGTTTAGTTTTAAATAAATTATCAAGACTCTCTCTAGCTGGCCTTCTGCTCAGGGTTAGCAGATGCTCTTTGTTACACAGTTCTGTTTCTCTGTGAAACAACAGCAGGATGTGTGGGAGTAGTTTGGGTTTGCTCTACTTTCCTTGGTTCTGGAACAGGCCATCACAAATATGTTCCAGACTCTTGCTCCTTACTCCAGGACACATTACCAGAAAGTGTAGGGATATTAATTTGTGTGTGGATAAATTAAAATAAAAAATGAATCTTCTTTCTATGTATCACAGCTTCCACTTTCACTAGCACAGCCACAGCAAATAACATTTCCCACAACGAATGTGTTACCAAGGATGAACTTCTTGGGATGCAGGGATAAAATCCTTGGATGAATTTATATGATAGCATCAGTGGGAGACAGTTAACTTGCTGTTAGTTGATGAGTTTGAAGAAAAAAGTTTTGAATGACTTTAGAGGAAAATTATACAAATCACATAGGAGCATTCACTTCTGCTCTTAACAGGAACATTTCTATAGAAAAACAGTGAATAACACTGGCACAAGGTTTGACTCAGTACTTTGGACTTTAAGCTTCAACCTCAGTGTTGTGTTTTTCACAAAGAAATATGCAAGCCCTAATTAATGATTAAGTCTCTGGCCCCCAAAGGGATTTTAAACTATTTATTCTAGTGCAAACAATCTAAGAAACAAACAATAATTTTAAAAAACCCAAAAACAATTCTCACCATCCCCCCACCCAAAAACAAAAAGCAAAAAAACCAATAACCAAAAACAACTAAACCCATTGCAGAACGTGAATTAACACAAATGTTCCTGTTTTTGACAGATGCAATACAGCACTGAATTGCATAATAATGTAGGAATTCTAAATAGATTTACTCTTCCCACATCAGAGGATTTGATTCAATAAAGCTCTGAATTGATTGAGACCAGTATGATAATTAACATGTTGTGAATTGTGGTGCAAGACAACTGTAATTTGGTACTATATGTTTGTGATTTAATTCTTCCAAATTATATGTGTGGTTCATGCACATGAAAGAAGAGTGAAAAGGAGTTGAGCAAAAGCACTCAAACCTCTTTGTCTTGTGTTGGCAGCATGAGATGCCTAAGGTGGGAGCATAGCCCCTGTAATTTGTCTCCGCAGTAGGCAGAGGAGTGAGAGGCTTTTGGCAAAGGTGATTCAGAGGTTAAGTGAACAGAGCTACAGTCTGGACCTGGCTCTCTCTGTTCCGTAGTGGTGGATCCTGGGGCAGCCTGCCCCTCATTTAAAAGGTTCATATGATGATGGCTTCAAAAGGAAGTGCATCTGGACCTTGCATGATGGGGTTGTTTTTTGGGTTTGTTTGTTGATTTGATTTTTTGATCATTTCCTAAGGCAAATTTTCCTTTGTTAGCTAAATTATGGGAAGTAACTCTCAGAATCACAACACGAAAGTTTTGTTGTACAGAGTAGGCAAAAGCTTTCAGTGTTAGAATAAGGCTCTGGATCTGAATTTAGTTCCTTCTCAATGTCATTCATATTTAGTTTATCAGCTGTTGTGATGCCTACTACGATCACCTACTCCTATAAATTACACATAATTGTAACTCACTAAAAGAAAGCATAAAGGTTGCTATTACTGAAAGTTATTTGGTCAATCAGTTCATTGCAGCTAACCTCATCCTATCATTGTCAAATGGGCCTTCTGACATTTTCATATGTGTAACAGTTGAATAGGGATTTAAATATTTGTATTTATTTTTACACTTGTTTTATCACCCTATTACTACTACTAGTTTGTTCTCAGACTAAAAATTGACATTTTAACAGTATGAAAATTCATATAAGTAATTGTAAAATAACATTTTTAAACGTGTGTGTATGCAAGGACAGGGAAGCATTTGCTCCCCTGTTTTGGCTCTGATGAGGGCACACCCCAAATGCTGTGTCCTGTCTTGGGCCCTTCGCTTGGAGAAAAGCTTTGAAAGGCTGGATTGTGTCCAGACAAGGGCAAGAGATATGGCAAAGTGTCTAGAGGGTGGACTGAAGGAGCTGGGATGTTTGGCCCGGAGAAGAGGAGGCTCAGGAGTGACTTCATCTCTCTCTGTAACCACCTGGAAGGAGGTTGCAGCCCAGTGAGGCTCTCTCACTGGCAGCCACTGACAGGACAAGAGGACACAGTCCCAAGTTGCACAAGGAAGTGTTTAAATTGGATACTAGGAAACCTTTCTTTACTGAACAGATTCAAGCATTGGAATGGGCTGCCAGGGAAGTGGTGAAATCACTGTCCCTGGAGGTGTTCAAGAAATTACTGGGCATGGTACTCAGTGCTGTGCTTCAATTGACAAGGTTCTTTAAGAGGTTGAACTCAATGATCTTGGAGGTCTTTTCAAATCTTGATGATGCTATTCCATGATGGAAATAATAGAAAAATTTTCATCATATTCTATGATGGAAGTTAAAGTTTTCTCTTGAACTATGTTCTAACATGGACTAAAGCTGTTTTTGAATTGATGTCCATTCACTGATTTCAGAGAACAAAAAATAGTTTTCAATTTATGAAAGTGTTACAAAACCAAACAAAATCTTTGATCTTTTTATATTATTCTTACAGAAAGGAGACTTTTGATATCTTTGTAATACTTGGTTGTCTTCTGCCATCAGACTCTTAAAAATTTGGGGAAAAACACATGAGAAGTGATACAGTTAGAATGTAATTTTAAGTAAATCAATAGTGGGCTTAGTGAAATATTTCACATGAGCAAGATATAAACAAGCATCCCAGGGTTACTAAATTAGACTGTCACAACCAATTTTATCAGTGGATTCTGTCTCAGGTGCAGCAGAAAACTGCTTGTTTATGAACATTGAAATCTGTATTTACCTTGGCCTATGGCTGAATTTGCCTTCCCAGGGGAAGGGATTAATTCTTGATAATACATTTTCCTCCTAAAATGCAGCATCGCTAGATAAAGCCAAAACAGTATTAGCACTAGATTGGCATACTTTAGGTCATTAGACATGTATATTTAGACAAAAAATCAAGGATTAGGAAGACTATATTTTTATGGGATTAGAGCTTCATTCCACCTAAATTCAAGGAAGATGCGGTTGAAAGAATCTTGGAAGTCTCTGAAAGAGCAACCTTTAAAACTCTTCTGCTCCAGGTCTATATCCTTTTGGGTAAAGGAAGAGTTAATCCATCAACACAAAGAGCCCAGCCCCTACTAGTCTTTCTTTGGTATATAGAATTTAATAGCTAACATCTATTTTTTCCAGTCTGGTTTGATAGGCTGCCTCACTGAGGAGTAGGAACTCCTCTATGAATTCTGTGGGTTTTGTTTCATTTCAAATACATCTTGTCTTTTAGGATGAAAAAGAGTCAAATGCTTGGTGAAATTAAGGGATGGAGGGTTGTTTCTCAGTGGGTGGATTTTTGTCTTTTACTTTTCTGTGAAGGCTTTAATCCTAGAGGGCTGTGTTGAGGGAGTTGGTATATTGGCAGCTATTTTTAAGGACTATAAATCACGGACTGGGAAAGACTAAAAATCTTGAGGAAGCAGGAATAAATGTCTTGGAAGAAAGCTTTATTATTGCCTCTGTACAAGGTCAGCAATAAAAGAAAACAGTGAGCAGATATTCTCTTCTTTCTTGGGTGCTTTTCTGGGAGAACATTGATATAACCAATTTGATATCACCTGTCAAAAATTTTTTGGGGAAAATTCCATGAAAAATCCTAACAAAACATTTGCATTTTTTTAATTAATGAAATGGGCAGGTCAGAGGTTCAGAGTTCAAAAGGCTCCTGAATAGCATAATACATCAAAAAAGTAACTGCCAGTTCTCTGGGTATAATCCCTAGGTTGTAAGTGGGCCTTGTTTAGTTATTATTTCTAAGTTCAAATATTGGACACCAATATTGAGACTTCTGGAGGCATTTTTTGGAAGAATATGTCAAAATGATCTTATGAAACAGTGCCCTTGAAATAACTGTGCAGAAGCAACTTGGTAGAAGGTCTCTCCTTGCTCCCCCTGCTCCCCCTTGATGCTTCCAGGTCTATTTTTCCAGTTTCTTGAAAAAAATAATTGAAAAATCAATTATTAGCATTCTTTCAGCATTAGCATTGGAAAGTGCTGTTCTGTGAGCAGAACTTGTGCTGCCTTGTTTCCTCTTGCTTTCAGCTATCAGCTTGTCTTCCTCCTCTTCAATATACAGAGCTAATGTAGGGGAGAAGATCAGATTTCTATTATCCAGCACTCAATTTTTAGAATTGTAATAAATAAGGAAAGGGATTTAAAGGTTAGTTCCACCCAATAACTTCACAATGTATTGACAAGTAACAGTCAGATTTGAGCGTGGCAAACAAATTAACCAACTAAACTAAGCCCTAAGTCTGATTTCCTCTAAAAAGAAAAATCAGTCAGGAAAACAGAAAATTTCAGGGAGACCTCATAGCTGCCTTCCAGCACATGAAAGGGGAATATAAGAAAGCCAGAGAGGGACACTTCATCAGGAACTGAAGTGACAGGGTGAGGAGTGAAGGGTTCAAACTGAAAGAAGGGAAATTAATGTTAGATATAGGGAAGAAATTCTTTGCTGGTGGGTGGAGAAATACAGTGGGAGATGTCCCCGTCCAATGCAAGGGAGTTGGAACTAAATGATTTTTAAGGTCCCTTCCAACCCAGGCCATTCTATGATATATTAATTCAATGATTCTATGATTCAATGCTTCAATGATTCTATGATTCCATGGTATAGATAATTTAAAACAATGGAACTTCTATGAGAATAGAGAGAGGGGGAAGGAATTTTATAATGTTTTATAATTTCTTTCATTTCAGGGCCTGTTTCATGTATGTCAAGACTATTTTATGAAGATATTTTAGACTTCTTTTTTGATTTAAATATCAGCTGAATTTTCTCTTTTGATAAGTTTCAAATTTTTTTTCCTAGTGGCCCCTTAAAAGAAAAAAAATCAAAAGAAATGATATAATTTTTTTTCTTCCATATATAGAAGCTACATTTCACAATGAGATATTTACATGACATTCTGTGGACTAGTATTTTTGGAATTTTCCTAGACATGCTCAATGGGTTTATGTGTTTTGAAATGTACAGAGATTGCTAAATGCTTCAAAATATTTATCGATTTCCAGTTGACATAAACTACTTCATGCCATTAACTAACTTGACTTTGAGAAATTCAAATAAGATGATCAGGTTAATGAGTAATGTGATGGATTTCAGCCCTTCTAGGAGAGACGGATGACAAAGGTCTAAGGTAGGGTTCAGTGGTCCCTTTGGTCTTGGCGTAAGGGTGGAGGAAGAACCACTTATTTATTTTTTCCTTACTATGCGATTAAAGGATGAGTTTTTTCTTTCCTTCTATGCTCCTTCCAATCACAATCAATCACAACTCTAAATAGGTCCTAAAGTCAGGAGATTGTTCTTAGTTAATAACTACCTGTGAGCTTCCCCTGCTCTCTACTTCTAACAAAACAGATTAAGGGATCTGAACAACATAAATCAAAATCTTATAATTAATTTTAGTTATTTCTTTGGATATGGATGTATTTGGATATGCTCTGCTGCTGGAGTCTATTTAGTTAACTGAGGATTGTTCACATCCAAAAAAAAAATACAGTAATTTCACGATTATAAGCCGCACCTTTTTCATTGAAGAATCCAGCCTACCCCAGTAGTGCGGCTTGTCTTCAGGTGTGGCTTATCTATGGACAAATCCCACTGAAATGCCAACGCAGAAGTGAGAGCCGGCTGGGAGGGCACCTGGGGCTGCCTTTAAAGGCTTCGAGGCTCTATGAAAACTGTTGCAACTTGGGCACCTGACACCAAACCTGGCGCTGGTGCGATTCTGTTACTAATTTGTTAATTTGTTACTTTTCTACACATGGATCCTCGATAAAAAAAAAAGAAAAAAAGAAGGTGTGGCTTATATTCAGGTGCAGCTTATATATGGACAAATCCCATGGTCTACCCGGCTACCTGAGGTGCGGCTTATAATCAGGTGTGGCTTATAATTGTGAAATTACTGTAATTGTTTCTGAGATTGTTTTGCCACTTCTATAAAACAAGTTTCCAACTCTAGACACTCAAACTTATATTTTTTTCTAAGCAGAGTTCTTAAATCTAAAGGACAATATGAAATAAATGATTATTTATAATTTTAAAAAATCTTACATCAGGAGATCAAAATAAGGTATTATCAGAAAGTTGACAAAAATTAAAGGGCAGTAGTAGTAATAGCAGTAACTGATGATAGGTATTCTAATTTATAAGAGAAAATTACATAGAATCATAGACTTGTTTAGGTTGTAAAAGACCTATACAGTTGAGTCCATGCATTAATTCAGCACTGCCAAGCCTACCCCTAGACCATGTCCGTAAGTGTCACATCTGCACATCTCTGAAATATCTCCAGGGATGGTGATTTAACCATTATCCTAGACAGCCTCTTCCAGTATGCCAATATGTTCATTAAAGGCTTAAAAAAAAAAGAAATAATGAGGCTGCTTTATGCCATGAAAGCATCTGGTGCTAGCAGTAGGGAAGAAGAATCTCTGAGGGACTGTCATGCAGGGTGACACAACTTTTTAGGGAGGGATCAGCTTGCCACCTGGAAATGGGGGACATGCAGACACTGGACACTGAAATCTGCAAATGGGCCAGAAGGACCCAAAGAGACAGGGCTTTGTGGGTAGGTAGTAGTTTAAGATGCAGATGTGGATAATTAAGAGCTGTAGAGCTGCTTGCCTCTATGCATGCTGTGTTTGGGAAAAGCACTTTGTGTATTTTATTTAAATGAATAAAGTTGCACGAAATTGTATCTTTGACTGATGTCTGCAATTTTCTTACTCCAATTGTACTAACCTTTCAAGCCCTCAAATTACAACCAATGGGCTTAGGTCAGAGAAGTAATGGCATCTTTTGTTGTTGCATTTGCATTTCATATTATGTACCAGTCGTGAAAAGAATGGGCTTTATTTCTTTCAACATGAAATTATATGAGCTTAAATAGGTTTTTTGCCTATTGAGGCTACCCATACAAACTTATGGCAATAAAGCTGCACAAGTGTGCTGAAGTATTTCATTAGGGATTAAAACCTCTCTCTGTCTACCTCTCCAGGATGAAAAATCATCAAAACTGTGAGTGGTTTGACCTGCTGCTTCTCTTACTTTTTCAACTTTGAAATGTGTGCTTGCCAAGTGAATTGAAGAAGTGAACACGTTTTGTAAGCTGTCATTCCATACAGAGATTTACAGCTTTCCATTTCTATTTAGAGTTAAAGAATGATGGTGTAGCCCTTTCCTGAAAAGTCCAATAAAACCAAAGTGATGCACCCAGTATATAATGAGAACTAAATGGAGCTTTCAAAATCGCTAGTAGCTATGCATCTCTGTCAAGCTGTCATTTATCACACAATCAAGCCTCAAGCAAAAACCAAGCCTCAACGTGGCGTTTAAGAAAACATGTTCTTGAAGCCTTGCTGAAAAGTTTTCAGGAGAGCATTGTCAGAAATGCTGTATTTCATTTACTTTTTGAAAAGGCACGGTCACTAACTAGTGGGCAAGATTTCTCAACAAGTATCAAAAGTCATAGCTTCTACTCTATGTATGAATATTAATAAATGTTTAAATTATATTTTCCAATGGTTATGATATTTTAATGCATATAGCTCAAGTCTAGTAATCAAAGAACTTTTTAGAGCTATAATGTATATATAATGTAGCTCTTCCCATAGGACAGTAAAACATCTGGTTTTACATAACCATGTTGGTTAAAAAGGACCTCTGAAAGTCATCTAGTCTAGACTTCCTCTTGAAGTAGAGCTCCTGTGAGCACTAGGTCAGTCATGACTTTGTTTAGGTGCGTCTTGGAAACCTGCAGGGAAAGAGATCCAAGTTCTTCTAAGTCAAAGTACCACGCCACACTCGTGGTGAAGAAGTTTTTCTTGAAATTCAATCTGGATGTCATAAACAGCTGCATGTGGCTTTGGTCTTTGCTGTTGCATCTGCCACTTCATCATCTCTGCCATTCCTTCCAAGAAGATGTAGGTTATTATTAGGAGGACCTTAGTCCCCCTTGTCACCAGAATATGTGAGCTAAGCCTCCTCTGCCTCTTTCCTCATGGTCTAGATTCTCTAGGCAGTACCTTCCAGTGGACCCTCTTCAGTTTATCCACACCCATCCTTAATGGAAGCAGAACAGGATGATGGCTTCTTCCAGTCTGCTTGCTACCCTTTTTCTAATGCAATTATGTGGGAAGTTGGAGTTACGGAATGAAGATGCACTCTTGATGCCTTGTATTCAACACAGTGTCCACAGCAGTGTCAGCAGGATGCTCCTCTCAGCCTATGCTGCTGTGTGGAGTTATCCTGCCCCAGGTGCAAAAGTGGGAGCACCTCCTTATTGAACTTATGAAGCTTCTGTTGGCCCAGTCTTCGTGTCCATCCCTGTGATACAGAGTGGAAGTTCAGGCGTTGTTGAACCACTTTCCCCCCCAGTTAGTAAATCCTCTCTAAAATTTGTCACTTTTATTATTAACCAAATCAATATCAAAGTGAGCAAGAGTCAGTATTGCTCTCTGTGGTACCCTGCACATCCTTAGCCACCAGTAATCAATTGTCTTTGGCTTTGTGAGGGGTAACACTGTAGTGAACACTCAGTGCTCTCAGGTTCTTTTGCGATTCAGAGGGCTTAATAGGAAACTTCCTTTCATTTTACAAGAGTACTTTAAAACCTGAAAGGATACTAGTGGAAGAAGCCCAGTATTTACAAAAACATTTCGGGATTTCGCTCTTTTTAGGTTGAATAATTAGAAAACATTTCCACGTGGTTTAATTAATTTCTAATTAAGAAAAAGATTTTTTTTTTCCTTAGAAGAAAACTTTTTCCAAATAAAAATAATAATAATACCTTTAAGAATGTTAAAGTATTCCAAAGGCACAAGAAAAGCAACAGGAGTTTAAAAACTTTCAAATAAACCACTTTTTTGGCTTTTTTTTTACTTTCTTTTTTCAGGGGCAGGTGTTGACACCCCTGCCTACAATTATTTCTGCCTGCAATTTAACTGACTTAGTCATCTTGCCTTATGGTTTGTCAAACATCTTAAAGTAACATAAATTGCAGGAAAAAATTTTGTTCCACAAAATTAGAACCCACATAAGAAAAGAGAAAATCAAGGTCATCTTGTCCTTTTAATTCTAAAAGATACTCTTCTATTTATTATGATTAAACAATAGTAATCAATAACTTCTTGTGTAAAAAATATATATGAATCTTCACATGCATTTATAATCTGAGTGTTCAAAGGTAAATGCAAACAGCTTAAACAAAGTAGGACAGTAAAATTCAACACAACAGGTTTATGGGAATTTCTATTGTGGGGATTGTAATACCAAAGTGTTGCATAAAGGTTGAAAATCAGGAAGTAAGTTTTGTTTTTGTCCTTCTTTCAAAGTGATTTCTTTTCTGACACTCCAAATGCTGTCAAATTCCAGATCTAGAAACCCGTTTTGACTACCTTGGAAAACCTTCCTTAACAGTCTAAATGATGACTCTTAGAGGAATTCAGTAGTTTACTGTGATGTCTTTAGGCAATTCTGTCCTCTTGTTTAGACCCCTACTTGAAAAAGAATGCAAAAATATATGCAAGTGTGGCCTTCTGTAGAAATAGGCCTGCAGCATATTCATTGTCATCTTTTGACTGTCTATATCTCCATTCTGAAACTTTTTAGCAAAGATAATTGATATCTGAACATTGCTTGGGATCCTGAATAATTTATTCACCTTTATAAAAGTCTGCTTAGTCCTCAAACTTGCATCACAGTGTGTGTCACCTCAACACCTGAAAATAGCAACACAACTTGAATGAAGTTGGCTTAGATCTCTTTTCACTGAATAGAATGATGTCCCTGGGAGCTGGAACAGGCACTGCAATTCAGCAAGGCCTTTAATGTGATCTATACTCCTTTAGATCCCTGTGGTACTGGCAAAGCTATTAATGAGAATAAGCTTCCATGCTCACTGCCACCTGGACTTGCATCTGGCATCTCTGATCCAAGGGTTCTGTGTGTTTTAAAAGAAGGGGCACCGCTTCCACATATAGCACACAACTATTTCTCCTTTTAACAGCTAAACCTCCATTTACCAACTTCAGCTGTTATTTGCTTGCTTTTGAAGATGACAGAGTTAAAGTCATAAAGATAGAATGTTTGCTACGTTGTAAAAGTAATGGGAAAACAAAGCAAAGGAACATTTCTGAATTAGTCCAAATTTCTTTTGCTCCCTCTCTATTCTTGATAAGAAAAAAATAAATATTTAGAAGGAAATAAATACATCTTCTTCTTTCTTTTTTTAAATTTTTTTTAATATAAATCATAAATTTTGTGACTAGCTAACAGCCAACTAAGCTCCTGGCAAAGTGATAAAATCTTTCTAAGATAAACACTGGCAGTGTACCAGCTGCAAATATTGTTCAGTTTAAAGATAGGGAATGCATGGGAGAGATAAAACTGGGCCAAATATCGCTGCATTTTGCACTTGTTTAAAAGAAAATTTAAGGATGTCTATTCCTTCTGCTCTGTCCAAGACAGATCCAAATCGGCAGGAAGACCCATTTCCACATAAGAAATTGAAGTAGATGTTACACTGGTTCAATTTTTGATTTGTTTGTTACTGCTGCATTTCCAATGTGCTGCCCTGGGGCATCACAAACATTTTACTCATGGCATTGGCAGATGCTTTTCTTCCCAGAAAGGTGAGAAATCCAGTAGACAGCGGATGCTGTGAGTTCCCCTACCTGTCTCTCATACTTAGTGTGCCAGAATATAATTTACTTACACTTTACTGTCTTCAGTCCTATGTATTGAAGGAATAGCATGGAGTAATTTTTAAATTATTACTTTCTAGGCCTCTGATTTTGCCTGTTTCTCTGTCCTGTGAAGATCCTTGCATGTTCTCCCACCTACCTTTCTCATGTGAATCTCCTTTGAATCAGAAAATTCTCGTTTGAATTAGAATTTTTATTTGAATTAGAAAATTTCCATTTGAATATAGAAAACTTCTGAGTGTGAGTGAAGGAATATGAACCACACTTTTTGCAACATACTTGTGTGTTTGCATGTCTTGTCTGCTTAGTCTGAGAAAAGCATAGCAAGCAACAATCAAAAATATCTCCTGTGTCAGCAGCCTATGGGGAGACATGGCTGGTGCTACACAGAAGAATAGTAAAAACATGCTTTGTCCAAAATATGATATTTGTGTGCAATACACAGCTTTTTAAAAATAGTAAGCAAGAATCCAGGGGGGAAAGTGCTCCTATATGTGAACAAAATATAAAAAAAGAATTGACTAGTGTTAAAAAGAGCAAGTAATTCAGCATAAATTAATAGTGAGATCCTGAATAAGAATGTGCAGCTCTCACAGAACTTCTCTGAAAGCTGCTGACACAGGACAAAGCAGGAAAAAAAGTTATATCTGTATGTAAAGCACAAGGGGAATAAACACAAAGATAATTCATAGAGAAGCACAAAGAAAACATGATGATAAAGGGGGCAAGACATCAACATCTGTGCAGAAGAAAATTTAAAAGTATAAAGTTGTGATAGCAGTATGCAAATGCAAAACTGTGAAGCTATGGAGAAAACTGTGATGAAAAGCTCCCTACCTCTAGGTTCATTATAACCTAAAGACCATTATGTCAGAGGAGAAAGACAAGAGAAGAAAAGCAATTCATAACATTGAGGACATAATCAATTAGTTGAAGGATAAGAGTTTGCATAAATGCAAGTAATGCAGAAAAATAAAAGGTTTGTAGAGTGTGCAGTAGCACAAAATACTTGGACAAGTTAGCAGAATAAAAACAAACAGGTAATTGAAGGCCAAATAGAGAATAGTGTATGGATGATTGCTTCAGCCTGAAAAAGCTTTCTCAGTTCTATTCAAGAAATGCATTGCAACTAGGCAGAAGCAAATTACAGTTTAACTAAAAACGTATTCACTATAGAAGGATTTACATAAGAGGTAGCAGAGCAAGGAAAATGCACAGCCTGAAATTTCAGGTGCTGCAGAGAGTGAAGGAGCTAAAATGAGTGAACTTATGAAACATTGACACTAAACTTAGGACAAATGTTTCTCCTGATAAGCAACTGAGGTAGAACAAAAGCACACAGACCAGCCAGTGTGCTGCAGTAGCCTGCCAGAAGAACTCCTGCAGTATTTTTGACTGGGCACCCTCCACCTACACTGTAACTATAGAAGGATGCGATACTTTGGTACCCACAGCATCTTTTTCCTTATGTTCAGAAAACTACAGGGGAGGAGTTAAAAAACCACAAACAAACAAAACCAAAAACAAACAAAAAGACAAACAAATAAAAAGCCCAGGGGAGAAAAAGCCCTCTAAAAGCAAGCAATGAAACACACCAGTAAAGAAAAGAACATTGTTAAAGTTGGAGTCCTCACTGTAGTGAACTGCTTTAAAAACCAGTTAAGCTTTTTTTTCTTAAAATTACTTGATTTGCATATTTAGTGTCCATTACAAATTAATTACAATGCAGAAATATTAACTCAAAAAGCAAACATATTTACTCTTTCCTTGCTGAAAACAGGAAAATTATTTCTGAATAACTTCCAAAGGCCATATTGACAAATAACACTGTATGCAGGAAGCAATTTCCTGATAGGTGGTTTTGAATGTATCTATTTACAAATGTTGAGAATATTATTTGCAGTATTGATCTCCAAATATGTCAGAAACCCCCAAAAATGTTGTAAATCAATATTCAACAGATGTTTCAAAAATAAGTATAACATTCCTCTAGAGTGTTGCAGCTTAATAGTGATGAAATATCCCTTAAAATGTGGAAACATTACTACATAAACAAAGGATAATTTATATATTGCAAATTAGAAGGCTCTGGCTATGCTGTTTCTTGAAAAGAGTACTTAAAACAAAAATGTTCATTTAAAAAAATTTTACTTTAGAGCTTCATGACCAGTTCCCACCCTGCCTCAAGGTAAGATAATATGCAGAGGCCAAAACCCACTGCACATGGCAAGAGAATGAACTGCCAGCAGGTATTAAGCAGACACGCACTAGCATCTTCTAGAGGTTCCTTAAGGAAAAAAAAAACAACATACTTTTAGATTAGCTTTATGAAGTGTGCCCTTGCACACATTGCAAGGGATAAAGTTCCCCACAAAACAGAATATAAATGCCCTTACATACCACCAAGGCATGGAAGTTTGTGTAATACATTTTTCTGCTGAACTTTCTCTTGGGACAACATCAGCTGTGGGTTATAAAAATCCCAGACAGGAGATCTGAAGAATCTGGCTGGACAGCAAGGCACTTTCAGTGTATATATAGCAGGAAAGGTAAATAGGATAAGATAAAGGAGAAAATGAGCTTCAATATAATATAATTTCTGTTTTTCCCATGGGCAAACAAGCCACCTCCTTGTAGGGTTCTGTGCACAATGCTGGGTCAGTGGACGACAGAGCATAGCTTTGTCTTCCTGTCTGGCTCCACATCCAGGTCACCTCCAAAATGTGTTCTACAAGAGTTGGCATCTATAAGAAATGCGAAATTTCTTCTTGACAAGACTGTTCTGCCAAAAGTGACAAGCCATTTTTCTAGGTTCTCCACCTAATTTTAAATAAGTAATTTCTTAAATGCTTCACATGGAGATTAATATGTGTTCCAGACTTTTTGAAAGACTCAGTTACCCATCTCTCTTTTTATAAATTATGAAGGAATCTGTGAAGTTAAGAATAAAAACGGCATAATGGTTAGTACAGACTTTTTCTTCATCAAAGAAGGATTATATCTCTCTAAGTATAATATGTAGAACTTTCTCCAGCTTCCTACCAAATATTATGTCAAACCTGCCAATGATTTATTGGGCACTATTCTTTACAGCATTTTCTTAAGAGTTAGGTTGTCTGTTTGTCTTTCAGATTCCAGCTGAAAACCAAAGGAGAGGGAAAGCACATTAAGGAAAAGAGTAGCTAGAAAGTTACAGAAACTTTGTAATTAATTTCAAAGGAAGTTCCTCCACTGTACCTCTCCAGTGGGAGCAAAGCAAATCCTTAATGTGTGACAGCATGACTCCAGCAGAGTTAAAACAGATGTGATCACTTTCTCTGGCTGATGGGTCTGACTGAGTAGATGACTGTGAGGCAATCCTCTCATAAAGAAAACCAAATTTTTTTTTCAACAAGGCTTTCAACACATATCCAGTAACTGAAGATTTGCCTTTCTGTTGAGGGGAAAATGAAACCAGCAACTGTGATAAAGGTTTGCTGAAAATAAATACTACAGTAATTTCACTATTATAAGCCGCACCTGAATATAAGC
>VRYO01001589.1:17476443-17495242 GCA_009812075.1 Sialia sialis
GGTTTGCTGATACTTGTAAGAGTCCTAAGCAGGAAATACATGAGTGTTCCTCAAATTCAAAATACTTTTGCTGTTTCTTTGCTTCATTCTGAAGTAAAAATGTCATGCTTACTTAGCAATTACTTTCTATGTTCAGGGCTGTGAATATGCATGCTAGAGAGAAGCTGTCTTTTCACACTTTTATTATTTTTCTTTTTTTTTTATGACCTAAATGTTGTCACACTTCAAAGCTTTATATCAGCCTTGAAATAAATGAAAGAGGTGAAGTCAAAATCTGTTTATGCATGGATAAAGCAGGTGAAATTTAGTACACTTTCCAGTGAGAGTTTCTGCTTATGGCACTTTATCATGTTTTAATTTAAATTCATAATAGTCAATCTATCCAACAATTCCATCATAATCAAATGTTTTGCTGATTCTTTTTTAGTTTTTTATTAGCCTATCCTTCCCTTTAAGGTCAATGGGGGCTTTCTGCACTAACAATTCTTGGCTGAATTATTTTGAAAGAGTTTGTTATCTCTTTTTTATTTTGCTCCTCATATTTTTAAAGTGGATAATGTCAGATAATAGATGATGCAACTTGCTCCCTCCCTCTTCTCTCATGAAAGAGAGCTTGATGGGGCTTTTGTTGAATCATCCAATCTACCCAAGACAAGAATATCCTTAGCAAAAAGTCTTTCAGTTAAAGACTTTCGGTGACAAAAGCCACACAGCATTTTCAGATAGGTTATGTCAGACCTTTGCTGTTCAGTTATTGCCATTAGACAATTGTGCTAAATTCTAATGTAAACCTTTGTATTTTAAGTTTTCTACTACAAGCATAGATAAAAAGCAATAATTTCCTGTTTGAAGTTGCTTTTAATAGACTATAGCTTAGGGAGTCCTTCAAGCATTGAATTAATTGATATCATGGAATGGATTTTTTTCACTGAAAATTGACATTTTCCAATGCAAATCAGTTGAATAAATAAAATAATAGTTGAGTGAAATTATTTAATACATTACACAGTTCTTTTAGCTCATAGCCTATAGGTTCTTATGCTGTAGATAGATCCATTGATGTAACTGCAACAATACTAAGCCAGAATAAAAAGAGAAACAAAATTTGGCCTTACGTTCATGTGGTATCATGTTCTATGTAAGATTCACTTTATCATCAGGTTTAAAGATACAGGAAACACTATATTTTTAAAAAATCAATATTATGAGCGTAAATGAAGGGAATAAATGTGTTCATAAGTGGGTGGTAAAGATAAGTTGAGTGGGATACCAGGAATCAACAGTTTCCTCATATAAATCTTCCCACTGAACTGGAAATACAAAGAGCAGCCTAGACCTCCTAGTCCAATGTTTTGGTTTTTTGTTTGTTTTTTTTCCATTTCCCTCCTAGTGTATTCATGTTGCTATTATTATAATGTATTTTGTTGTTATTGTTGTAATGTATTCAGTCACCGCTATCAGTTTATTCCTAATTTCTCAAGATGTGCAATATTGTGAAATAGCTCTGCAATGCGCATATTATTCTCACCAATTATTATTAAATACATTTTTGCTTATTGACTATTCATTGTGCCAACATATTTCCCCATATATAAGATATATATTGTTAATTAGAGAGTTTCACTGGGATGCAAAATGACAATTTGAAAATTTGTATTGTTTATTTGAAATTATTTGTTTAATTGACTCTTCATGGGCTGACAATCATTGCAGACTATAGAAGCTCCAGTAAAATGAACTAGAGTGGTAAGATATTAAAAAGAAGGAAGATTTAGATTAAGATGTTCTTGTTTTCTGTCCCTTTGAGTCATTTAGGTAATTATGCATGTTTCTGACACAGTCCATAATGTATTATCTCAGAAGCAGAGATTCTTACAGTAACACAACCTTAATTCAAGCTTCACAACTTACTGACATTCATCATATAATTTCCCAAAACAGAGTCAAACATATAGTTAATTAAAATGATTATGGTATTTATTATTTGAAGGCATTTTGCTTCAGCTTCTTCACCAGGTGGAGTTGGTGGAGTGATTAAGGGAGAAGCTTTAGAGTGGTGGCTGACAAAGAAATGCAGCATGCTGCAAAACAACCTCACTGTCTAATGAACTTTCATGGGTTTATTAATATAGTATGAGAAGAAAATAGGAGAAAATAGAACAGTTTAGTACACACTACGTACCCAAAAAATTTGACTTTGGGCACTTCTGGCTGCCTGCACCGCTTGGTAAGTGTCCACTTGCTATTCCTCGGATAAAACAGAGAGTTTTGAAAAAAATATCCTGCCTCTTGTATTCTGAAAATATGTTTGTGCTGGATATTGACACCTGTGTGAAACATCTATTTTGAGGTCAGCTGGACAGGCAAAGGTGGCTCCCTTCTTTGGCTGACCAGCACAGCCATCGCCCCACTTCATGGACTTCAGATCAAAATCTGCTGGAGCTGGACTCAGGTTTATTCCCTGTAATTTATTTGATAGTGTGAATGTGTGTGATGAAAATAGTCACAGTGGGGCACAGAGTGTTCTCTTCCCCTTTTCAGTGCCAGGTACAACTTCTCTAAGACTATTTATTGATAGACAGAGATAGTGAATAGAGTCAATATTTATCTCCTTATTCCCCAAAAGGAAGGTTTACATTGATTTTGGCTTAGCATAGCTGACGCTCACAGAAGAGCACACTGACGTTTCCACAATGCTATGCATAGATTGTTTTGCACTGGCTTAAGTGTAAGTGCAGGTGCATCAATTTAGGCAGTTCTGGAAAGAAAGACTGGTATCAATCCCACCAAATTTCATTTATTAGCTTGGAACTCAGTTTCATAGCAGCAGCATAGTAGATTAGGAAGATTAGCTGTGTTTCCTGTTGTGGGACTTAAAGCTTTGCAGGTACAAGCCTGTGCTTTAACTGTGAGCTGCCCATTGACAAATACTTCACTATATTTCAGGGAAAATTGACTGTACTTTTCAATGAATATCCCTTTCCACAAACCTCCACATCCTACTTCACATCATTTTAGTGTTTGGATAAATTTCTAAAATAAATATTTCCTTCTAAAGGACAGTGTAAAATTATAGAAAAAATAATAATAAATAATAATTAATAATCATTATTTACAATAATTATTAATAAAATAATTTATGGGGATTTTTATTGTCCAGTAAGATCTTTATATCACATCTTAATGTTCTTAATGTTACCTCAGTGAATGTCATGTCTGTACTTCTCACACAGAATCTGAAATATGTTTCTTTGCTCAGTGGTCACATTGTTTTGGGCCTGATAACAGGTAAAAAATAGCTCAATATACTGTACCGCTCTTCTGCCAGGGAAGATGAGGTACACAAGGGTAAAATTGATACAGATCAAAAATGAATATTTAATATACATACAAAAATAAATATACTAAAGCAGTCAGTAAAGAAAACGAAAAGCTTATTGTATTTTCATGTGTAGCCTGCAGTTTCTCTTTTAAAGTGTAACAAACCATGTCAATATTTGATGTCATTACTGCTCCATCTACTTGGTCCCCCTGAAATCTGCTGCCCCCTACACTTTTACTCTGTATATAATTACCTCAAGGTTTTTGCAAAAGTGAGTCAAAGAGTTGTTTTAAAGTAAACAACTTTCTTTAACCCAGAGTCTTGTAGCATTATAGAAAGAAGACATTTTAGACCATTACTCTTCTCTTTCTGCATCTCTTAGCCACATAGAAGGAACAAGCACTGCAAATACTTCCTTTTTCCTAAAAAAGCACTCCTTTCTGAGTCGTATGGAGCAAACCAGTCAGTAGAAAAGACAAGAAAGGTAGCCTGCATTGTTCATCTGAGAGCTCAGATGGGTGTGTTGTACTTCTGTACCCTTTATCCAAAGGGAGAACGGGGAGGGAATTTCAAGGTATAGTTTTATTTTCTGCATGTTCATTTGTGCCCTATAGTCAGTCACAGAGAAAGCCTATCTTAAGGGCTGTCACAAAATGAGATGCATGTTGCCTAATTGTAGCCACATCGCTGTTGTCATAGGTACCCATCAGATGTATTTTCAGCACAAATTTTAGGATGAAATTAAGAAAGACACACTCTTTCTCTACACCATCATTAGAAAGAAAGTCTTGAGAAACCAATGGATAACACTAACCTAAGTTAGTGGCTACTGTGAACTGAATCCCACTGTAAGAGGAATAAAACAAGCAGAGAAAACTGACTGACTGCGATTTCCGAGTATATAAAATAACACTGAGTGGAGTATATTTCAAATTTAAATAAAAATTTAATAATAGAATTATTTTTGTTTCAAAAGCAGAGATAGGAGTTGTTCCAAGAACATTGTTCTTTGGTGCACTTTTGTAACTCATCCTTTTCTTGGTATTAGCATGAAACTTATCCACCACTGTATGGAAAAAAACAACCCTTCAGCTTACAATGGGTTTGCTGGCTCTGTGGAAAATTCAGTAGTCCTCCCCCTCCCCCCACTACAAATATTCTTCATAAATGGATAAAAACAGAATGCCTATTTTTTGTAGTTTTGTAAAATATTTGACATTGGATTATTGTATTTCTCATATTTAGACTTGAACTGGAGGGGAGCAAGGTATCAGGTTGTTTTGTCTATTTTTAATTCCGGTATAAGTGTGTATTTAATTCATCCTTGTGCTATAAACATTTATGACAGGTAAATATATTTCAGAACCCATTAATTGTTGTACCTGGAGAGCTTCCAGTGGCTTCTAAACAATTTTATGTTCATTTTAATTGCTGAATGTAACAGCATAATTATTTTAATTTCAAGAAACAATATATAACGAGAAGTGTGGGTTATATAAATCCTCTCCATGCTCTTTAATATGCTGGTTTTGGGCACACTTTTTTTTTCATTTTTTCACTTTGAAGTCCTTGTTCTACCAGATTGTCCAAAACACATATTTTTTAAATTGCTGACATCTTATACCACATGAAATCACATAAGTCCTGGGTTTTGAAAGATTCGGTATGATACAGGTTCAGTAATGGCCATGGCAGAACAGTATTACACAGTGTAGGTTTTCACATTGTGACAGCTTCACTTTGTTTAGTGTTGTAGCTGGAAAGGAATTCATTTCTAGCAAACAATTACATCTTTAAATATTTATGAGCAACATCCCCCCCACACACACATAACTTGGGGCCTAACTGAATGATCATAGAAGTAATATTAAAGAAAAGAAAAAGACAAAAGAAGAGAGTTGTGCAAGATAAAAATATGTGAGTATGTGAAAAGCAATCTAATTTCTCTCACAGAAGTAATTGCAACATGTAGAGGCTCAATTTCTGTCCCAGCTCCATCTGACACTCTCTATGCACAGTACCTTCTGCCCAGAATGGACAAACTTTTCCCCCCATGTTCCACCAGTATAAAAATACAGATAAGATTAACGTCGGTGACTCTGAGCTACCTGATACAGTGAAAACATGTTCCTGCCCACGGCAGGAGGTGAGAACAAGATGGTCTTTAAAAGTCCCTTCCAACCCAATGCTCATTATGGTACTGTTCTACGCCTTGAAGAATCAATGCTCAGCTGTAACTGGCTGGAGGGTGACAGGAGGAGAGGGTTAACTATGGTGGGTACTGCAGGACAGGTGGGTGCCACAGGGTGCCCTGCAGACTCTGGGGAACACTGCAAAGCACAGCAAGCCACTGCCTTTTTGTCTCACTTCTAATCAATGGACCCAGTTAAGTGCACTTGAGCAGCATCTGCTAAAGCCCCTTGGGTGCTCCAGGCTGTGCAACACCATCTTAGCTTCAGGAAGATGATGCAGACTGAGAGAATGAGACACCTAAATAAGCTCTTGAAAGTCTGGTGCTCAAGAAACATGTGAGCTAAGTGGATATCAGTGGGCAAAAGGAACAAATGGTAGGGACATTTGAGCTCTTAGTGCTTGCTTTTTTGGCAGTTTCAGAGCATCATGTAATTCTCTCATGCCCACTAGAGCAATTACTGAGAAGGAGACATACAGGTCACACATATTGCTTGACCTGAGGGAATTCTAGCAGATCTTTTGGGGTCATGCTGCTGCTGCAAGTCTAGGCAAGTAGAAGGTGTCTTCCATGCAGTCTTTTGGAGTTGCAACAGAACTGATGGGGTTAACAAGATTACAGAGGCTAGAAGGAAAGCAAGCAGAAAGAAGCCTGATAATGATAATGTGGCTTTTGGGTTTTGAGGTCAGCTCAGAGTTCTGGCTTTTCCTCCATGGTTTCTGTTGCATTGAAAAGCCTGTAAAGTCCAATTCAAAAAGTAGTCCTTGAGTCAAACTTGCAGGTCCCTATTTTCAGAGGCAAGTCCTGAATCACTGTGCTGTTCACAGCCACTTGCTCACTGCCCTCTGGGTCCAGATGTCAACTATTCCCTCTCTCTCAGAGAATGACAAGGCTTCATTGCTAAGGTAGCGGGGAGCTGATGGGAGCCCCAACATTCATCATCTCTACTTCTCATAATTTTATTGTGGAGAGATAGAGAAGGTCCTCCTTGTGCTAAACATAATGCATTCAACCATAGTAAATACCACTGAGATTTGATGACATAAATCATTCCTGGAGATGAGTAAGGAACAGCTTTGAAAGATTAATATACCCAGTATCTTATCCATAATCAGCAAAGTTAAAAATAAATATGCTTCTTTTTCACAATCTTATTGTCTCTCTTATTGTTGTTGCCTATTTATTTAATGCTTCTCATATTTTCACTCCACAGATTTTCACATCAAAAGTAAGCCTCTTGATTCTTGCCAAAACAAATATTTCACCTTACATTAAAAGTCTAAGAAGTCAGAGTGCTTTGGAATTATTGAAATTAAAATGTACTAAGATGCATGAGATTCACAATTAAAATAATTATTTTAATATATTTTTCCACATGTAATGAAAAACAGGCTTCTTCCCTTAAGGGAAAATGAAAGATTTTAAAATTAAAATTTGTCCTTGTTTCTGTTTTAGTGAAAATGGCCCATTGTAAATGAATAAATATGAATCCGCTCTTCTGCGTATACTGGTTGTGCATATATTTAGGTAATACTTTACATTTTCAGGCAAGGTTACTTAAGAATTTCACAAAATTAATCATTAAAGTAATTTTTTTCTTACCTATTTCTCCATTAATTAACCTTGTTTCCCCATTTTGACTTGACATCTCTACTTTTTGTAATGTAAGATCTGCATAAAGCGTTTCTTCTTACAACAAAGAGTCACTGAAGTGCACGGGAGCCTTTGAACTCTCCATTGTGGGATGCCTTTAAGAACAAGTTCAGCAAACATCTGTTGTGTACAGATCCTGCCATGGACTAGAGGAATAATCATAAAATCTCTTGAGGCAGCTTCCAGGCAATGAGTCTATTTTATATGCAATTAAGAGTGCTCAATGAATGAATTGTGTCAAAACTGTCAGCACTACCAGAATTATATCTTAATAGGAATATAATGTGTGAAAGGAGAATTGAGATAATGGATAGAAAAATTATGTCTAGACTTCTTCTTTCCCTTTAAAAAAGAATCCTGCGATTGTGCTGCATGGGAAACTCATTCCAAAGGTTTGGGGAGTTATGCAATTTTTCAGTATCTGATAGTGATCATATTTGCCCCATCTGTCTCTGATTTCTAAGGATGGAACAAATGTTCAGTAATAACTTACTTGTTTTTCTGTGTTGTACATGTGTAAGGCAGCTCATTTTTCAGAGCAGATTTTGCTCCAAGTATTATTAAATATTTTGAAGCAATTATTTATAATTTCAACTATGGACATTTCTTTCACACGGAGTATCTCTGTGCTCTGCTGTCAATGTAAATAGCTAAAACCCATCAGTCAATCAAGTGGCATCTACTGGCACATGGCTGCAATAAGGATCTTGTGGGGAAAGATTATTAATATTATAGTAATACTTTTCCCATCTGTAAATCTCAAAACATGATTGCAAGACAGAATCTGCACTTTGTAGATAAAGAAACCAAAGCTTAGAGTGAAGTAATTTGCTTTAAATCACCAACTAGCCTTGCAGCAGAATTGGGAATAGGACCCAAAGCTCCTCTCCAGTATCTGATTTACTCAGTTACGCTCCTTTCCTTGATTCCCCTCCTGTCCCTGTCTCCACTCCTACCCCACCCTTTTCAGATATGCAATTCTCACTTTCTTAGGTTTATGCCAAAAAAAGTGGGCAGTAACACAGGAGCTTGGTTTGTGCTTCACTTTCCCCCTAAGGATTAAGCTTATAATAAAGCAAAGAGCAGGTAAAAGAAGAATAAATAAACACTGTACTGGTACATAGATTTTGCTGATATTTTAAAAAATCCTTAATTGATTTGCAACTATATCATCTTGTTTCCTATATATGACTATCCCTAACTGCCTGAAAATGTAATAATTTTCTTAATGTTTCTGGTGTTGCATATTGCTTCCTTGTGTTTTAAAGTGTCCTGTAGTTAGCTTATGTGGACAGAAAATTGAATCAGAAAGATACAGGTTTAAACTAGAAAATTAGATTGCCCAAATTTTTATCCATTTACAAGTGTTGTAGTAAAAACTTTGCTTTTGATTATGGTTTAGACTGCAGTCCTTCTCCTTATCTTCAGCTAAAAATATATATATTCTTTTTAAAATGTTACTTCAGATTGAAAAATTTTTATTATATGTGAGATAATGAGTGAGATGGAAAATGATGATTTTATTTTAAATCTGTGTTCAATTTGTACAAAAGGATTTTTCCAAGCCTGATAAGTGTTCCTTTATTTTAATTTTTTTAAAGAAAAATATGTATCTGTCTATTTTATTTCCTTTCTGGGGGATTTCCTTTGTTTTCTTTGCCTAAGTTTTATTGAATATTTAATATAAGATGTATACAATGCCAGTCATGTCAATTGCATGTGGGACTTTGGGGAAAATTGTTGAAATCTATACCAACACTGAACTTTCAGTGTATGTCTTTCAATGAGAGCCTTTTAATGTTTTTTATTGTGACATCCATTTTTAAATGAATTTATCCCTCTAATATACTATGAAATTACAAAATTTCAATGAATTAACACCATTCTACAAAATAAAAGTTAATGAAAATTAAATATAAATTAGGAACCTCTAGTTTTCAAAATAAATTGAGGGATATGCCCCAGAAAGCCATAGAACTCTCATTCTAGTGCAGAGTGCCTAGGTTTTTTCCTACATGTAACACTCAGAACCGTGTGTTCTCCTACCCCCTCTTCTCACCTTTATTAATGTGTGTGTGCAGGTGATGCATTTAAGAAAACCAGTTGAAACCCAAAAAAGAGAAACCTCTTCAAGAAAAATTCTGTCAGTGAGGTCAGTCTAAGAGGTGGAATACTCACCAGATGAAAGCAAACTCTCCAGCCTCAAGGTCTTAAACTTGGGCTAGGCAAAGCCACTGAAAAACATGAAATGACATGAATAGGCGCCTTTGAGACCCCATGCTTTTGAGAAGTTGCATGAGGAGAGTGAAACTCTTTTGTGGCCCAAGAGGGTAGAAGATGCTGGCTTTGATCTGCTAAGTCAGAATGGTTAAACGGGATCAGCAAAGACAAGGACTGGAATGGCAAAGCTTTCAGCAAATGTGAACTGCTCCCCTTCCAGCAGAGCAGTGTTCAAGCACACATGCACAGCTTGTGGAGTCACAAGTTAATTCATTACTAATACAAGTGAAAAGGAAGAAAAGTTTAGATTCCTGAAAATACAAATTGGGATCCCTCACCCTCAAGAAACTCAAAAATAGACAAAGATATAGTTCAACTGCATTGTCATCACAGTTAATGTGGACTTCAATATGTTATAACGGTATGTTATATAATTGTGTTACACTATATGCAAAACCAAATTGCTCTGGAGCTTTAGTGATGCTTTTAGTCTTGATTGGTTTGCACAGGATGGAGTTAGGTGAAAACCAGGCTGCCTTGTTACCTGGCTAGTACTATTTTGCAATAAGGAGTCCTGCTAAAGGATCTGGATGCAATGGTTCTCCTCTCCTTTCTGACAATTTCACCCTTGCAAGCCTTTCATTTACTACTGTCAACACTTGGAGTCGTCTAGAAAGAAACTTCATGGACATTCTTCAGCAGTGTGTACATTCCCATAGATTCTATAGTTCTAACTCAGCAATAGAGGGTATTTTTTTAGAATAGTCAAACTGGATTTTTCTTTTGGCTAGACCTCCAAAAATACCACCTGTTCTAAGGATTTTACATGTTATTATATGCAAAGCCACTCTGTTGGAGTACACAGCAGCTGAGATTGGAAAGCACCAAACTTTCTTTAGTCTGATCCTTCTGCTGAAAAAACTTGCTGCCCAATACTATGTTCAGTTGAATTTTGAATAATCCCAAGGATAAAAACGTCACAAATTCCCTGGCCAGCTTGTGCCAACAACCCTTAAATAAGAAAGATTTTTTTTCTCTCATGTTTCAAAAGAAAGGCTGTATTTCAGTGTATTTCATTGTTTCTTTTCCTGTTAGTGGACATGACTATCATTATTATCTTAAATATATTTTCTATTCAGATATTTATAGCATGAGAAAAAAATTTCTGAGGGAGACTCAAAGCTTTAAACGATGGGTGAAACTTGCTCTTCTAGCTAGCCCAACTTATTCATGTCATTTTACAGACATGACAGGGTGCAAACTCATTCTGTTTAAGCAGAAAGGCTCCGCTCTGCAAAGTGGGGGATTTTTCAAAGGCAGCATGACAATGTTTTTTACCAAACTGAAAACTTTTTCAAAATATATTGCTGCATATTAAAACTTTATTCCTTCAAACACTTTACTGAAAATGACAGCTGCTTTCTAGAGTGGAGAAGTAGAATTTTCTGCAGATTTTTTCTGCATTTTTAGATACCTCCATATTTTTTTTTGTCATTGACATAAGATATACACATTAAACTTATTTTTGTTTTCTACCTCCACTAAGTACTTTTCAGTAAGTAATATTTTTGTCTAATTTTATTTCAGATTCACTTTTCACATTTTATGAGACTTTTAGAGATGCCTTACTAAATGTATTTAGCATTATTTGCTTAAGAGAATATCTTCAAGTTTTGACAATAGGTTTTTACCTCTTCCTTTTTTTTTTTTTTTCTTTTCATTTAATTTGAACATCTTTCTACAGAATCGTGTGTAAATATCCATTGAGAATTACATATAACTCTGTAGAATTATATTGGGGCTGTGTGAGGAGTTGAAAAATTCAGTCACATGTCCCAAGAAGAAAGTTCTCATAAGGGAAGCCACCACAACAAGAACTTGAGATAAGTATAGATGGCAAAACAGGAAGGCATTAATTCCAGTCCTGATGAAGGTGTGGATTTTGAATTAGCACAATGAACAAAATTCCACTGTGCATGCTGAGGGGACTTTAAATAAGACTGATCTGGACACAAAATTTGCACAATGGCAAACTGTGGGAAAGGATGCAGATGTCAGTCCAACCAGTGGGAATGGCAATTACATCCCATGGATATCTGAGACTTGGACTGTATAGAAGTGGTACAGCCAAAGAATAACACTGAGACCCCCACTTCTGCGGACCAGGGTAAAGAAGGACGCGTGAGACTCTGCAGGGATCCATGTGGTGGTGAAATTTTCTACTTAATCTCTCTCTCACTCTTTCTTTTATCCCATCCCCCCTCTCCTCATGTTTCTATCTCTCTACCTCATATTTACTGTTAAGTAAAATCTGTACTGTTGACTCTGCTATATGGTCTTGTTTGCATTTTAATTCGGAGAGAGGTGCCTCTTGTAATTGAATCATGCCACACTGTCGTGAAAGTCCCTTCATCATTCACAATTTTTTATTGAAATTCACTACATAAGCACTTGGTGTGCAGCATTTTTGAGCACTGTGGAAGAGAAAACGAAGTGTGTGAACATAACTTCCAATTCTCATACTCATAAGGTTATTACTAAAATATTTTCTCTTATTTCTCTAACATAAAACATGCTGTTTCTGTGTCACCCCTTGCAGTCTAAAGTCTTAGATATCAAGAAATTTTGACAGCAACCCAGCAAAGATGGTTAACTTTGCCAAGCCACTGGAATAGGCTGAAGAAATTATTGCTTATCTCTCCATGTGGGAAGATTTTGACATTTTGTGTAACAGGTGGAAGGCAAGCCTTGATGTATGTCTTTTATCAACCAGCTTGCATGGAAATCATAAAACTGAAACTTCCTATATTTAAAAAGACTTATTACCCTCATTGTCAGAAATTAGAGGCAAAGACACTGACTTTTATTAGCCTGTACTTTAATATAACCATTATTTTCTGCAGTTTAGCACGCATATTACTAAATGCAGAGCTTATAATATTATACAGTACTGATTTGCAGAAATTGCTTTTCTGTCACTGAAATGTATTTTCATTAGGTATTTGAAGGATAAGTGAGGTTTGCCTTTAATTTATAGTGGTATTGTCTTTACACAGCAAAATGACATTGAGGGTGTCATATTTTCACTTTCAGGAAAATCTTTAATTCAACACTCTGCATAAGCACTTTGACACAGAATTGAAGGGAATTATAATTTCACCTTCATTTTTAACTTTTTTTTGCCTCAGGTAACCACTCTGTCTTGAGGTTTTTGCTTGAATCTGGCTTTTAATGGCTGGACTAAAAGTCAAAAAATAACTTTTGCAGTTTATGATTAAAAACAGACAATAAATGTATGATAATAATTTTAAATAAATAAATAACTGAAAAACAGATACCAAGAGTGCTGCAGCAAATGCTTCAAAGGAAAAAAATATATTTGAGAAGAAAACCAGTGAATTTATTTCTGGTTTGCCTGAAATATGCTTTCAAACTTATGTCAGAACTTGTGAATAGGCATATATAGTGAACATACTCCTACAGTTGATTGAGAAGATGAAGGAAAAATAAAGTTAATTAGTTAGGCTTGAATAATCTATAAGAAAAGAAAGGGTGAAGGTTCTAATTTTTATAGTTATTATAATATGTCATCTTTGAAATTAATGTTGTGCTAGCCAAAATCTTTTGACAAAATATTAATCTGCTTCTCTACACTCATCTGAAATACTCCTTGAAATTAAGCTGACAAAATTATTCATTACTCCTTATTCTAAAATGCTGCATGTAGCTTCCAGGACATTTAAGCACCTACTCAACAGGAGACAGAGGGATAATATATTTCAGTGGTTTATGAAGACATATCAGCATTAGATTTGAAACAGGCATGCTGTTTTAAGAAAGGCACATTTAGATGACATTGTGATGCATTATAATTTGCATACTGCAACAAAAATCATAGGGATCTAACTTGAAAAATATAATTTTCTTTTTTGGAAAAATTAGCATTAATAATACTGCCAATAAAAAAAACCACTATTGGGTTGGTTTGACCCTGGCTGGACGACAGGTGATCCCCCAAAGCTGCTCTATCACTGTCCTCCTCAGCTGGGCAGGGGAGAGAAAATACAGCTAAAGCCTATGTGTTTTTTGGTTGAGTTAAGGGCAGGCAGAGATCATTCACCAGTGACGGTCATGGGCTAAACAACCTTCACTTGGGTGAACTGGATTTATTGCCAATCATTACAGTGAAGTCAAATCTTAAACCCTGAGGGGCACAGGGGCTTGCCATCAGCTCATGACACACTGTCTTTGCTACTCCTCTTTCCTCCAGGGAGAACCCCTCACACCCTGCCTGTCCTGGTTTAGGGGACAGGTGTTGCCAGAAAAAGTCAGGAGCTTTTCCTAAAACGGAGAGTGAAAATGCCCTCCCTCCCAGTTTACTATAATTTGGAAATTAAGGGGCTCTCAGGCAAAAAACGTATGGGTTTAGGAATAACAGTTCTTTACTGATATATCTACAAGACAAACAAGAACAACATCAGCTATGAAAACTTAGCTACAAAATAGAACAAAACTCAGTCCCTTTTCCAGTCATAGGCACTCTTCTCCTCTACATGCTCCTGGTGGAGAGCAGGCTGGGCCCCTCACAGCCGCAGCAGCAGCAGCAGGAGCAGGGAGGCGAAGCAGCAGGGCCATGTCCCAGTTGGGAGAAGGATGAAGGAAGACTCTGCTCACCATTCCTGGCTCCCAGTGCTCAGCACTGTTCTCAGAAGCAGGAGGCGGTAGCAGTTCAGGGGCAGATCCGAACCACAGAGAAGAAGAAGAAGAACCTCTCTCCTCCGCGTTCAGGCCGGCAAGTGTCCCCCAGGGAGGACAAAGCTACCCAACCACCAACCACCCCGACTTCCCTACTCCCCACCAGCAATCAAGCCAGCCAGACAGCCCCCCACCCCATTTCTTTGTCTTGAGCAACTAAAAAGCTTTGGGAGCCGCCCTGCCAGCTTTTTTAACATGATAATGGGAAAAATTCTCAACCTCCACCAAGGGAAAGAGTAAACCAACAACCCCCAACACTGCCCCTGCACCAGGTGCCTCCTGCGGGGTGCAGCCCCTCAGGAACAGACTGCTCCAGCATGGCTCCTCTGGTCACAGGTCCAGCCTGCTCCATTCAGGTTCCTCTCTCCACATGGGCACAGCCTTTCCTGCTGAACATGAGACCCAGACTATGGCATGTCATTCATAAATCTTTCCCTACTTTCAGAACTTCTCAACGCTATTATCTATTACTATTAACATTATTGTGGGAGTATATCAAGTTCCCTAAGGTATTGTAAAAGCCCCCAAAACTGACAAGCATAATAGATAAGACAGAGTAGAAACTAAGGAACAGAGAGGGAATAAATATCCTTTCTAAGGTCATATTGAAAGATTATGACAAAGAAAATACATCTCAAGCCAGAGCCTCACTGACTGAACTGTCAAACCCATGTGCAAATACTTCTAGCTGTGAAAGGTAGAAGCTCCACTAGTAGTTCCCATCATTATTTTCTAGTCATAGCTAATGAAATTCTTTCAGGTCTTAAAGTCAACCAACATATACAGATTTTTTCATCTTTTTTTATTTTCTAAACTACTTTAGTAAGGGATATCATGTTCTAAATGGGTTAAACAGGGATAACAGAGAAGTGTTACTTCTGAGTAGTCAGGTGTTTAATGTACAGGAAGTATTTTCTTTACACTTACTTAAGTAAATTATCAGGTCACATATAAAGCAAATTTATCCAAAAACATTATTCTAAGAAAGGACCACGGAGTATCTTTTATTTATCATGTATCTCTTTAATAGTGATTCTGAGGAAGTACAAGTGAGATTGAAAAATAAATGACTGAAAGCCAATGAACTGGAACAAGATTTAGAAAAAATGTACTCTATCTTGAAAAATAATCTGTCTTTTAGGGCTTATGTTTTTCTCCATTAGTGCAAAAATAGCTTTAGAATATATTTTTCCTTGTAATAAAGTTTTGAAAACAAAGCATGCCCTTTTTTTGTCTTTAAAAAAGATAGTAAAGAAAAAACAAAACAAAATGTTATTCCATAGTGTATTATCATGGCAGCTCTATACAGATTGAATATAGATTTCAGAGGAAGCGTAAGATGTAGTGAAAATTACTGTATTTTGCAGACAAATAAAACAGCCATTGAGATACCTTGAGAAACATCTCATCTCACAAAAGCTTTCTTGTGGTTATTGACTTTTAAATTTTGAAGACTTTTTCAAGGTTCACCAGTGGAAGAAACATATCCAGCGAAAATTGGTGTAAGACTGGTTACATTGCATCTTGCAATTGAAATGTATTCCAATATAGTAATTGAACTAACATTATCCTCCAGCTAGATTCTTTCAGAAAATGTTCCTAGTTTGAACTGGTAATGAGTGGAATGATTTCTAGTGTTTACAAGAACGGTACTTCATGACCAAGAAGGAAATATTCAGTGTAAATGTGAAAAGTTAAAATGAATGTCATAGAAATAGAAAATTGAAAATTTCTCCTCTGGTTATATCATTTTAACCCAAAAATTACCTATCCAGAAATGTACTGGGAAATCTATTACTTTTGAGATATGAAGGCATTGTTAAAAAGTACTGTGAAATCTTTTCAAAACTAGGAAAAGTCACTCACATATTCAAAGACTGTAGTTCTTAAAAGATACAGTAATTTCACAATTATAAGCTGCACCTGATTAGAAGTCGCACATCTGGGTAGCCGGGGAGACCACGGGATTTGTCCATATATAACCCGCACCCGAGTATCAGCCGTATTTTTTTTTTTCAAGCGTGTATCCATGTGCGACAAATTAACGAGTTAGTAACAGAATCGTGCGATCGTGGGGTTTGCTGTCAGGTGCTCAAATTGCAAACAGTTTTCACAGACCGGAGGAGCCTTTAAACGCAGCCCCACGCACCCTCACCATGCCGCGGGCCCCAGCACTCATGCCCCTCCCACCCAGCAGCCCCACCGCCCACTCGCCTGCCTGCAGCACTGCTCGCCTGCAGCCCCGCCGCTCAGCCACCACTGGCACTGCTCCGCCGCCTGCCCCGCTCGGCGGTGGCCTGCCTGCCTGCCCGCCCCACTCACCTGTGGCCCCGCCATCCCACTCGCTGCCGGTCGCTGTGGCCCCGCCGCCCCGCCCGCCACCGGCACCGCTCCCCCGCCTGCCAGTGTCACCACACGCCTGCTCCACTCACGGCCCCGCCGCCCCGCTCAGCCTGCTCCCCACCTGGGCCCCACCCGCCTGGCTGCGGCTCCACGGCAGCTCCCTCCCCAGCCGGCTCAGACTTCTGGGTTGGCATTTTGCTGGGATTTGTCCATAAATAAGCCGCACCTGATGATTAACTGCACTAGTGGGGAAGGCTGGATTCTTCAATTAAAAAGGTGCAGCTTATATTCATGAAATTACTGTAATAATTTTCACAACAAAATGTATTTACATCAAAGGAGGACAAAAACACTTCCGTATGTCCATTTACACCATTCTATTTTGCACAACTTCAGAATCATCAAATTAATAGCCCATAATCTTCCTTAATGATCAGATTTTATATAGCGAAAGGAAAATGATAAAATAGGTTATTTAACATATTTCTGTATAGAGTGGATTTGCAAAATAATAGAAAAATTGAGACTATTAAGGAGAAGCTTTGCATAATGGGAAAAAATTCTTAGTTTAGAATTTGTATATTGAGTACAATTTGGTTTTCTATTCATCAAGTCTTGAACAGAAAGGATGAAAAAGAATGTAAATAATTTGGGATCCTGGACAAAGCTGACTTCCCAAGAATAATTTTAAGATACTAATGACATAAAAATCCCTTATTTTGTTTGTCTAAAAGCCAGTTGTTCTTAAAGGTCTCTGTAGGAACAATAGCATCAGATAACAATCAATTCCCTTAAAGCAATACGGAATTTTCAAGGATGGTTCTGACTGGATTCATTGTGCAGTTGTGAGCCAGCAGCTGGCACCAATCCTGCTAAGCAAGGATCCTGATCTAAGTCAGGAGAAGGAAAGTTCATGACCGTTCCTGGAATATATAGATATTTAATTTGCTATCAAAGGCAGGGTGACTCAGCCCAGATAATTTCAATGTTATTGAGGATTTTTATGTGCACCATGTGCAGCTCATCAGTGAATGAAATGCCTTATTTAAGGAGCTGGATTAGGTGGAACACCCATCTTCTGTTTGTTCTTGTTTGTTGCCTTATTCACTTCACTTCACTTCACTTCACTTCACTTCACTTCACTTCACTTCATTTCACTTCACTTCACTTCACTTCACTTCTTTGTTTTTTTTCTCCTGCCCCTAGCTGTGTCTGTACTAATCCACTAAATGGCCAGGGCATGGATCTGAGCACTGGAGCAAGGTTTGCCTGTGGTATCTCCTGCCAGCCCAGACACCAGGCTCAGTCAACATCCAGGAGCAGCCTGGTGTCTGCAGACACAGTCTGGCTGTGGCTGCTCCATCTGCTGTGAAAGAGCAGCTGCATGCACATCCCCATGCCCCACCAGTGCCTGCCTGCCTTGTGCCCAAAGTGTCTACTGGCGTAGTTTTCAGGGGTAGGTAGCTGCTTTGGGAGAACATGGTGGTGGCACAAGAAGATTTTCAGTTAATGTTTCATGATGCAAAAATTACTCTATTGAAGTTTTGGATGTTTTATGCTGATTTTGTCTTTTGAGATGAGACAAACCAGCTAGCCACATTGGAAAGAAGCCAAAGGACGTTACCCCAAAGGGTGATCACATTTGCTGGATTTTATAAATGCTGTGATTTTGTTGTACAGTAATTTCAAGATTATAAGCTGCACCTGAATATAAGCCGCACTTCCGGGTAGCCAGGAAGACCACGGGATTTGTCCATATATAAGCCACACTGGAATATAAGCCGCATTTTTTTTTTTTTTTTTTAAGCGAGTATCCATGTGCAACAAAGTAACGAGTTAGTAAAAGAATCCCATGATTGCGGGGTTTGCTGTCAAGTTGCTCAATTTGCAAACAGTTTTCACAGACTGGTGAAAGCTTTAAATGCCACCCTAGGCGCCCCCCCCCCATGCCATGGGTCCTGGCACTCCCTCCCCCAGTTCTGGCTGCCGAGGCTCCACCTGTCACTTTTGAGCGGCGCTGGCTCCCCGTGCCACGCGGCAAGGCGGGTGGAGGGGGCTCAGAGCAGCGCCGGCTTGGGGGGCAGTGGCGCGGGCTCGGGATGGAGCGAGCTCGGCTGGGGCGGCACGGGCTCGGCGCAGGCTCGGGATGGAGCGGGCTCGGGGCGCGGCGCGGGCTCGGGATGGAGCGAGCTCGGCGGGGGCGGCATGGGCTCAGCGCAGGCTCGGGATAGAGCAGGCTCGGCGGGGGCACGGCGCAGGCTCAGGGCAGCGTGGGCTCGGAGTGGGTGGCGCAGGCTTGGAGCGGGCTCAGGGCG
>VRYO01001589.1:17496242-17510942 GCA_009812075.1 Sialia sialis
GCTTAAATTCGTGAAATTACTGTAATTTTCCAGCCAGACCCTTCTAAATTAAATATTCTTTCTTTCAAGAGTATGATTTCAAAAATGTGGTTTAATATTTTCCCACAGGAAAGAATAAGCCAATTTTTTTGGTCAATATATCCTTGTTTTCCAAAAGCTTATAACATTTTTCTGTGACTTTTTTTTGTGTAGGAGAATATATTTCCCTACTACCAACTGGGGCTTTATGAAGAACATGTAATAGTATTTGGAGCCAAAGTTACTCACAGTTATGGGAAATTGACATTTTTGATGTTCTAAGTAACATCAAAATGACAGCTAAAACTTCTATCTAGCTCACACTACTAGACAGACATATAGAGCAGGATTATCTGTGAAAGAACATTATCTGTGCACCATGAAATTCATGATTCTTTGGTCACTGTATAGCTGAGTTCAATTTCCATGTTCAAAAATAATCTCATCTACTAGAAATTACTACACTGCATGATGGTTTGTATCTTCTTTCTCCACAGCTCTAATTCAACTTCACTGCCCCACAGAGACACAACCACCTAGAGTTTCTGTTCAGAAAAGTTTGATTAGCCTGAAATATTTCCTGAAATCTGACTCCTAGAGACACCATTTGGCTTTGATAAGGAACATCATGAGTCACTACAAGCTTCAAAAAGCTTTGTATGAGTTCAACTTTAAGCTCTATTCTCCTTTTATGAAGTGTTGCTCAACTGAGTTGGTGATCAGGACTGGATGTCTACTCACGTCCACATGAAGTTCCTGAAGTCAGAAAAAAATGTGTTACAGTCCAAATATAATACTTCAGGTAAGGTCAATTTTTCTAGATGTAAAGGAATCTCTGCCATCATAATAAACCTATACGTCATTGGTTTAATGATAACCAGTAAAATCTCAGTGAAAATAAACAAACATGTTTAACATGTATTTTCTGTTTGTGTAATATATAATGGAGTTTTATGTATATTAGAATTACTACTAAAATTATTATTAAAGAAAATATTCTTTAGTCCTACCTTTTTTCAAATAAATATCACTAGTAGAATGTAGGATTGCAGTTAACTACTGACAGATTTTAAGGATGCTGAGCTTGTGTCTATGGACATTTTCCAGCACTTTATTTGTTATGACTCCCAAGACCCAGTATAGTATTACAGAGTTTCTTTCAAACATTCTCCAAAAACTATGTTTTTCACTAGCTGGAATTTCTCTGGCTCATAAAGTTTGTAACTGCTTAATCACATTATCACTGGGCTGTTGCTCTCTTGGAACACATTGAAGAAGGCCAATAAAACAGGAGCATCCTAAAGAAGAAAAAGACAAACAAATTTGTGGGTACTGTTTCCATGAAGGACTTCAATCAACACTGTGACTGAAGTCTGTTTTAGAGCTTGTCCAATATCATTTGCTACCTTTCAAATTATATTGGACTTTGAGCTACATTTTTACTTCAGGTAAGTTAATTTTGTTCTTAATTGAGGTAAACTACATTGAAATAAGAGGCTCTGATTTAAATGTCTTGGGAGTATTTGTTTAAGCTAGCACCTTAAATTATCATCAGTAGATAGTGATTTTTCCATGAGAGGAAAATTATCTTATTTTTCAAGATGGCTGTATTTTGTTCTTTGAAAAAACTGGAAAGTGCCACCTTGGACCTAGATGCAGGAGAGGGAATCTTGGCAGTTGTGTCTTCTGAAGAGAGAAATTTCATTGTGAAAATATTTCTGAAAGATCAAATGCAAAGCTGATGATTTGCTATATTTGCAGTAATTTGAAGCATGTGAACACTTAATGTATCAGCTATAGAAGACACTGGCTGAAAGACATAAACAGTCAGTAGTGTGAGAAATTTTAGGTTAAATAAACACTGAATTAAATAAATTGATACCATGTTTTCTTTCAAACATGATGGCATATATTCAGAAGTACTGTGTATCACACATACCTATCTCAGTAACTCCACAGGCCTTGAAGGTACAGTGTCACATTCCTGCCAGCTGGAGAAGTTCAATTGCCCTCATGTAGATATACTTCTGCCTGGAATAGGGTTAAATGGATGTGGTGTTCAGATTGTAGCTTGCTCTGCTCTCCTGGCAAGACGACCAGATGAGAAGCTATTCTGATCTGGAAGTCAGCAAGTTTCATTAACCTGTTATTTTTTCATTATTTTCCTTTTTGGCAATATTTGCCAGCTAGAGTATATCTTCAGGAACAAAGGGCTATATCTATCTGACAGTAAATTTACATTAGGGCTTGAGAGTGTCAGGGTATGCTTTCTGCTAGCTTAGTCTTTTGCCTCCAAATATTATTTTTTCATCCAAATTGCCTTTGGAAAATTATTCCCTACTCCTTTGAATGTTCCAAGTGCATTGGCTTGCACTTGGGATTGTATTTGGGCATAGTCTGGAAGAGTAAGAACTGGCCAAGGATAAAACTGAATCAGAATAGAATGTTCTACTGCCAAAGTTTTGACTGCTTTACTGGTATAGATACATCTGTAGGTGTTACAGCATGGAGATTAATTCCAACTAACAGTGAGATTGAGCCTTAATTGCTCTTCAGTGGTGCAAAAATAAGGAAAAAAATCACCATTCCTAGCTCCTAACTGCATCCTTAAGTGACTACATTACTTTACAACTCTAGTTCTGAATTTCCAAGGTCATAAATGCAGTGTTTAGTAGAACAAAGAAAATAATACATTTTTCCCAAGCCACCCTTAGCAGCTTGGTCAATGAAACATCCTTTTTCCCATTAACCTAAGAGAACTTGACTCAGAAACTCAGATCTATTTAATTAGTTTCAAATTACAAACTAAAAATCAATATTTATTTTCAAAAGATAAATATCCTTCTGGAATATGCCAAGACACTTTTCTCACTAACTTTCCTTGAACATGAAAAAGCAGTCAGGCAAATAGGTCTCCAATTTCATGCAGTAGCATTCTTTTTCTACCAGTTATTAGTTATTTCAGACAAGGAGGCTGGGTATCTGCATGTTCATAGGTGATTTAGCACTTCCCAAGGAAAAGGCAAAGCATCACCAACAATATGAACTGTCAAAATCAGGTAAAACAAAATTATTTCACTTGATTACTTGTGTAGATTAAATAAGGCCTAAAAGCAGACATGAAAATAAAGAAAATGCACATTTATAATGAAAAATAAAATAAATATATCTCTTTACAATAAATTTATTATTTTCATTTTTTAAGATAATTATTAATAAAAAATTATATATATATATATATATATATATATATATATATATATATATATATATAAAGTCGGTTATAGTCTGTGTATTCAGTAAATCTAAAAGTTACAAACCAGACCATATAGATTATCTAATGATAATAATGCAGGTATTACTCCAGAATACAATTGAGGTTAGTAGCTGTGGGTTATAAGTGCAGGAAGAGAACCCTAAAATGACAAAAGGTGGAGGCAGGAAAAATGCTGTAAACAATGCCTGTCTCAACAGAATTATATGTTTATGCATGATTTCTGTCAGGGGCAAGCAGTGAGCTAGGACATTTGTACATCCAACAATAAAGTTGTTGTAACAGACTCAGAAATCCTGAAAACTGCAATAAGCGTATTACAATTAATAAGATAGCACTAATATGGAAAATAAAACAAAACCCACCAGGAAAGCCCTCAAGGAAAGTCAGTTCCTTTTTTACTAAGTGGCTCATGGGACTCAGGGCTTGACAGTGAATCTAGGCTGAATAGGATGGAAGAGTTTGATGCTGAAGAAAGAGGGCCAAATTCAGTAGGCATTACTGAATATGAATATTTATGTTTCTTTCCTAAAAGAATCTAAAGCAATGAAACAGCTGAAGAGGAAAAAGTCGAATTAAATTAGTAGTTTATTCTTCCAGTTGATAACTTTTCTTTTGATTTTATCATCTTTTTAGTGTTTAAAATGAATTCAGAAGAATGTGAAGTAGCTTAAGTTCACCAGAATCAACAGATTACGAAAACATTATGTGCATCAACAATCCTTTGTGTGCCTGAAGTATGGAACAATTTTAAAAATATGAGAAACTAGAGTTGATTTCTATTATATTACTAATTAGCAAATGTCTTGGGCATCGTATCTTGTTGCAAATGTCAGCTAGTTCCCTTCTCTGGAAAAAGAGAAGAGGTGCTTTGAAAAAAATTTGCACAAGTAACTCAGATGTTAAGGGTTGCTTAATCTGTTGGCCATCTTAATGCCTGTTACCTTTCCATTAGCAAAATTTTCTGGGGCTTATGGCATAAATTCTAATCTACTCTTGTAGATGCTGTCCTGCAGTGGAATGCCTAAAACACCAAATAGTATGACGAAATACCTCATTTACCAGAGTATTTCTTATTTAGGTTTAAGCTAAATTCCTTATGTGCTGAGTTGTTTAGCTTTGTCTGTTTGTATTCCAGTCTGAATGCACTTCTACCGTCTTTGCTTTATTTTTTAGCAATGATAATTATATATCCTAGTTACCATCAAACATTCACCCATATTCTACGTGGAAATATTTTAATTTGTATTAATTCAGCTTCTCTAAATCTTTGTGTTTCTCACAGTATTACTATAATTCACCAAAATGGTCTTTGTACATTATTATAAATCACCAAAATGCTGTTATTCTGAGGCCTGGACAATTCCCTATCAACATGTTTGAAAGCAGTCAACATATGTAATCTTGCAGTGTCAAATTGCATATCTTTCTACTATCTCTGTTCTCTAAGAGGATCCACATGCATGATTTTGTAGCCTATTTGGATACTGATGGGGGGAAAAAGGTAGAATGTGGTGTATAATAACTGGAAATTATTTGTAATTGTCATCCAAGGTAAAAGTTTAAATTAAGAAATTTAAGGAGGAAAGAACATTGTTCAGGAGGATAAGAAAAAACTAAAGGCAAGGAAAAATAATAAAAAATAAAATAATGATGAGGTAAAGCCTGTGAGAGAGTAAAAGGATAATGATAAAATGAACAACTGAAGTTTTGTTTCAGAAAAACACGCAGTCTGGTGGCAACCACTTTATATCATCCCACCACAACTGCCTACAATAATAGCAGCAGTCCTTATGCATAGAGGATAAGAAAAAAATGCCTAAATATATTGCCCTCAGGAATGGTACAATAAATATAAAAGAAAGTATTTGCACACTTTTATAAAGAATAAGCCTTAAAACTTGCAGTGAGTGATTTCTGTATGTTAACAGGTTTTGTCAGATAACAGGAACAAATATGGCCTTCTAATAGATCTATATGTTTTCTAATTTACTTCAGTTTCAATTTCAGGAACTGTCATGCCTGAAACCCATCATTGAGAAGTTGATTTCTGGAGTAAGTAGAGGTTCTATTTCTGGACCTCTTAAAAATGAAAGACATTTGAATTCATAATTATGACTATAGCAGATGGCCATCAGCAGGATTAAAAAAATATAATGAGAACATTGTCAGAGGTATATTAGAGGCAGACTTAGAAAATTGAATCACTATTTGAAGCAAATAGATTTTCAATTGGTTACAGGACCCCAGAGATTTGCAAGAGAAGTGTAGAAAGGCATGCCAAGGAAAAGTGATGTTTGACATGAGAACTAGAAAAGAAGAAAAAGCAGATAGAAACAGGAACTGCTTGTATTGATATTATATTTGAAGGGAAAAAGATTAATGTTGAGCTGTGAGTCACAGCCATTAGGGTAGATAAGAAAAGGGAATTTGTTTGGACAAGAGCTAAACTAATTAGAGAAAGCACCTGAACTTCTTTGGATTTGTAATTCCTCAGAAAGTTACTAGGAAAGAATTTCTATATATATATCAGTTAAACAGATACTGGGCCCAAAGGGAAAGAAAGGGGCTGTTTGGTTGTTGCAGCTATTGAAGGCAGCCATCATCCTGTGACCATTCAGATGGATCAGACATGAAGTAGGTGGTAGAGCATATTTCGGAACATCTCATAGTTTCAATTTCTGCTTCAGAGAGTGCATTTATGCCGTTATCCTGCTAATTAAAATGTCTATAAGGGAGAATGAATATCATAATCGAGGTCATGCAGGAAACTTCTGCCTCAATTTACAAGTTGTTTCGTGTGCGTTATTATGGCTATTATTAGGAGAAATACCAAAAATCAATGTGTTATTCTTGTGAACCAAGGACTGAGGCTGCACTGTGCTTATCACAGGCACTCTGAAAAAGCAAAGTACTTAAGAGCATAATTAACTTGGGATGAGTGGCTTGACTGACTCCAGTGTCATATCTTCTCATGTGAGAAACGTGCCCAAGTGAAATAAAGGAAAAACACCTGTTGATGTTGATGAAAATTTCTTCTCCCTGTTCTCGTCATAAGGTATTAATAACACATGAATCGGTCTAATATTGATCAGAATATATTTTTCAGGAATGACTAACCTTAACTAACTAGTCCATTCACTTCTATATGCTGTAACAGAAAGGTTAATTAAAATAATCACAGGGGTTTTTGTTTGCAACGTAAGATAAAGTGCCTAATGATATATGAACAAATTTTCAAGAGCTGATTTTACTTCTCAGAAACTTACTAAAGTATTGCACTAGTTGCACTAGTCATGCCTGTTGTTAAATGCATTGGAAAGATTTTTCTTAGGATGTACAAATCTTTCTGGACAATCACAGGAATTTCAGCACAAAGCTGCTTACCTCTGTATTTCAACTTTCTGTTTCAGTTCCCTTTCAGAAGCATGATGTGGCCTTTGTAACACATATTCACACAAAAGACTGGCTCCCCCAAGCGCAGAAATGCTCATCACTTCTGAAAACTAGGCCCCAAAAGTGTCCTGAGAAATTATGGCAGTCCTGTTTATGAATAGTGATTACTTATCTGACAGGTTGATAGTAAGTTACAATGATACATTTTGAGGCAAATAAGAACCAGTTATCCAATGCTCTCAATTTTTAATTAAAGAAGAATAAAACTAATGCAACAAGGAAAGTCTATTTACATGACCCAAAACTGGGGCTAAAATTCCAACCACAAAAATTTAGCATCAGGCTTTCTTAGAAAATTATGGTTGGAATTTCACTATGATATTATTAATATTGCAGTTGTGAAAATGAAACTGTAGACAGCTTTGTTTATGGCCTGCAACTTTGGCTCTGAGGGCCTTGTGAAAATAGTTTGCATTGTTTCTCATTTTCAGCTGCTGCAGATGCTTATTTTTTGCCTCCTCCTCACAAAATGAGCAGGAAACTGTAGAATTCACATCAGCTTTTGAATTGTGGTGTCAGAACTCCAAAAAGAGTACAGAAGAAAGGTCTCTGAAGACTGACTGGTAGAAGAATGGTCCTTGATTCTCCTTTATGGGTACTACAGCTTTCTGCAGTGCAGCATATGGCACCTTTTGGGATAGGGGGGTTGAGCCACCATCAAATATAGATAACAGTTGCCCCTTAGACAGGTGGTTTTTCTTTCCTTCTCCCATACCTCCTACAATGCAAAGAAGTTTACTGACTGGCAGTGTACCAACCCAGAAAATTTTTAGAGCAAGATTCATTAGAGCAGATGTAGCTCTCTTTATCTGAGCCAGTTGACTGATGTCCTTTTATAAGTAATGGAGAGGAAGAGGTTGTCTTGGAACATGATTCATCTGACTTATTTTAGACATTTATTTTAGTGTGAAATGAATCACAAGCAAAGAGTGTTTATGTCTTTCCACTGACATTATCGAAAGTCTAGACAAGTAGTCCAGACATCAGTCTATATTTATCCTGATGAATCCTCTCCATGGAGGCGAAATAATTCCCATGCTGCTGTATTCAGGGAAAGAAATAGAGTGAGAAAGTTCTAGAAAGAGCCTGCTCTGTATGGGTATTCCTGTGTCCTGGGAAGAAATTTTATCCAATTTAGAACAAACTGAAGTATACACTTAAGAAAAGAAAAAGTTATTTGGAGGTTTTTAGCGGTGTGATTGCTATTTAACAATATTTCATAGTGGGATTGTATTAGTGATACTAAATTAAATATTTCTCAAAGAGATTTTATGAAGTTCACTTGTCTTTTTGCCTTTACTCAGAAAACACATGTATCTGACTGTAATTCAGAAAAAAGGTGACTTATAGGTACCATCCTGCCTGTATATTAAAAAAATCATATACAGTAATTTCACTATAAAAGGCACACCGGACTATAGGGCGCACCTTTTTCTTGCAGCGAGGATCCGCTGCCAGCTCTCCTCGCGCATCTGCCGTGGCTGCTGGCTCTCCCCGTGACTCTCACGGCTCGCGCTTCTGGGTTGGCAATTTCTGAACTTTGTGTATATATAAGGCACACCGGAATATAAGGTGCACTTTCTGGTTCTGATGAAAATTTTAGTCAAAAAGGTGCGCCTTATAGGCGTGAAATTACTGTATTTCAATTCAAGACAAGCAAGAAGTAGAAACTGAGCTGGCCACTGGGAAGCACTTCTGAAAGGAGAATGCAAAGTGCAGGGAATTTAACTAGCTTCAAAGCAGTAACAGAACATGAATACATCATTTAGAAGACAACACCACTAAATAAAATTCTGATTGCAACTATTTCTATTCCTTTCAGACTCCTGAAGTAATTAAATTGTGTTTCAAATTGCTATAACCTGACCTCTTATCATTTTGGTTAATCCAGACATCTGAAAGCTGTTCTAGTGGTTTTAGCAGGTAAAAGCTTTACTGTTTTCTTTGAGCTACAGGTGTGTGTATGACTGAGACAAATTGCCTTATGTCTTATTGGCTACGTTTACAGAGAAGAAGTCAAAAGGATGAGGGAGCAAGGCAGAGCGCTGCCACATGACTGACTAGATCATTAATTTCTCAGCAGGATTCCTGTTGTAGTTTTGTCTTGGGCAAGGTGGCATGAATATAGATTAAGAGCTTAGCATGAGCCAGGGACAATTTTCATCCCATACTTTGGATGGCACCATCCTGTTATGACAGGTAAAATAAATTAACTGGTTTTAATGCAATGCAATTTATGCTGGTCCACTTGATGATCTCATGGCTAGAGATGAAAAAGTCAGTTTTTTCCTAGATAATTACTGTCATCATGATCGTGCTCAGTTCTTCTGACTGGTGGTCTTGTTGTGTAGATCTTTATATTCATTTGAGCATTATGGGCTGGGGCTGTAAAATGTCTAAAGAACATGCAGTAAGTTTCCCAGGATACTGAGCTTGGGCTGCTTGCAAAACAAAGTCATGTATTCTCTTACCTTAAAGGCTTAAAGAACATGAAATGATCAACTGGGCTTGCTGTGCCTAACACTGATTAATGCAGTGTCTGCCTGTGTCTGCCTTGCATCAGTAAATGTGTCAAGGATTAAATCTGGGTAATCAGAAATAATTAGGCTTTAGACATAAATCTGAACTGCTGTCTGGGACTGAAATGACAGTGACATTTTAAAAGGTGGTTTATTAAAAGTTTACAGTATTATCTATTATTTTTCCAGTGGCACTTCTAGACAAATAATTACATTTATGATGACTACTGTATAGCTGTGCAACCACATGCAAATTCTGCAATACATTTATATCACAGGGACAGACTTTGGCATTGGCAGTCTTGTAAGAAACTATGTGCCTTTTATGTATTTTGGTCAAAAGCTTATGGAACAGATCTGGAAATCTAATGTGACGCTCCACAGGATTAGGATTTGAGTGACTAGAAGCCCTAGTTTTTTTCCAGTGTAAAAATACAGCACATTAAATAGAAAAGTAAAAATTAGATGCTATGTTTTCATAAGGTCAATTTTTTAATTGAAATGAAGTTTTCAAACTAATTCTATTAATTTTAATTGTCTAATATTTTAATAACGTAATTGGTCTAATAGCTTTTTAAATTGGTAAGAAAAAATTTAACCTAGGTTCTAATTAGTCTTAACCTCTTTGCAAAACTGTAATTTTCTTTTCAGCTCAAATATATTGATGTAGAATTACAATTGATAATGTACATCTTTAATACAATGTATATAAAGCTATAAAGGGATTATAATAAGCTCCAGAACATGTTTTATTAATTCAAAACACAAGCACCAGAAGCTCTGGGTTAAAGTTAACAGTAAAAATCTTCAAGTACTTGCAAATGACACTGACTATTCCCTATCTTGATGAATATTTTTAAAATTTGAATAATTTTTTTTCCAGGTCTAGATTTTAATAGGAGCATCTTTTTTATTCTTATTATTGTTATTTACTTTACTGATTATTTCATTTCCATACAGGATTTATATATAAATAAGAGGAATTTAAATTAAATATTTGTTCACCCCTGAGTTTCCACTGTGCCAGCAGCAGCTACAAACTTCTAAGTGAAGTTCTTTGTGCTCGTATTTTTGGGTTTATGCTGCAATTTTTGTGTGCTTGTACAGTACTTCAGTCCATGACTAATATCTTTTATTTCATCTTGAATCAAAGGTGGAATAAAATCCTGTTAATTTTAAAAATAGTTCTAAACTCTAACATACAACTTAAGGATTTTTGGGGTCAGGAACAGAAAATACCTAATCAGGATGTTTTGCTTTGAAACACATATAAGAGCTTATGGAACAGAGTGTTTCATACATAAATGGCATTAATTCCATACACATACATTTTTAAAGTTTTTCTTCTCTTGAGACTTATTGCAGTTTAATCAAAGATCATGCAACATTTCTATTCCTTTCCTGATTTTAATAATCCCCTTATAGAATAAAAATTTACCTTCTAGTGAGTCAAGCACTTAAGAATCCTTATTCATATGAGAGCCAGGGCTAGAGAAAAACCACAGGTTAGAGGAAAGCATTACAAATCAAATACAACTAAAAACTGAACGTTTGCAACTTAGTCCCTCTTATTATTCTCTAAGAGTAATTAGAGCTGACTTTTAATATTCCTGTATACTTTAGACATGTGTCTGAAAAATGTCATCTGGCTAAGCAGAAGCCCATCACTTTATCTTCACTGTTTTTGTCAGTGCATGAAAAATACAGTCCAGCTCCTGGGAAAAAAATTGTTGTTTTGTTTACATTAGTTAATTAATTTAAATGAAAGAATTAGATATAGGATGGAAGAGCATTAAGCAGCTTTCCAGTTTTCCCACGAAAATGAAATATTCACACTGTTGAATTGAACAAGGAAGGGTATTCGAAAATTATAGCAGGAATCTAGACAAAAAACAAATATAAAATGAAAAAAAAAATTGGGCAGATGAAAGAAAAGGATTACTGAATAGAAGTAAACAACTAGGAAAAAAATGTAACTAGGAAATCTTCCTTTAACAAGGTTACTTCTTGTATACTTCCTATGGATAAATTTTGTGGGGTTTTTTTTAGTTTGTTATCTTTATAACCAAATGAAAGAAGAAACTGACCTTAGGATTTGTGCTATAATTCAATTAAATACAAGATTATGCACCCAGAAGTGGGAAAAAGGTCATATTTGTATCATGAGAGGTTTACCATTGCTTTGAAAACAATTACTTCAAGAAGGATGAAGAGGCCAAGCGAGATAATACATTGAAATGTATTTTCAGTACATGCATATGATCTTCTATTATTTCATGGACAAATTGGGAAACATTAGATATAAATTGGAAGGGAATTATGCCTTTATATGCACTTTCAAAATAACTATTTTTTTTAGTGTCCACTTTTGATATCTGTACCTCAATAAAGGATTTCTAACTATTAGAAATTGTTTGGATAATAAGTAGCACTAGATGAAGAAATATATCTTAATTATTTTTGAGTCAGGAATTGTCAGAAGAACCATAAGAGCCAGCTGGAAGGATTAAAACCAGAATTTCACTTTTAGAGAAGATGAATTTCAGTGTTAAGCTGAATAAATGATTCACCCATGGATATATTCTACTGTATCTTTTGCTTTGGCCTAAGACATCTATAGCTTTTGCACTAGACAATGGAGATTGGTTGTTCATCTGTTTCTTCCTTTTTTTCATTTGTTTGGGTTTTTTTGGTCTTTTTTATTTGTTTGTTTTTGTTGGTTATTTTGTTTGTTTTTTTTAAAGAATTAAACAATAAATTTGCTATTCTTTACTGAATTAAGATGACTTCCATATTTTGTAACAATATAAAAGGAATTATCAAAAAACCCTATACTTCACATCACGAAAGATAAATTCATACAGAAATGGGTCAGAATGGTCCCTTTGGAAGTTCCAACAGCTGTAAATGGTTAAATGCTGTGATAACATGAGACAGAGTTTACATGGAAATGTAAATTTTGTTTCAGATGAAGAAAAAATAGGGAATATTATTGGAGGTGGGGTCGATTCATAGGATACAGATTTATTGCAATCTTGAAACAAAGGCTTAAATATTGCCTCTTTTTTTTTTTTTTTTATTCCGGTTGCCTCCTTCTCTTTACTTTAGTACATTCCCCTTTCTTCCCATAACATCTCCCAGTTTCTCAGCTTGACACAATTAATCAATATTTTTATTACAACTTTTCACTCACTTTCTCCTCCCTATTTCCACTTAGTGCCTAATAACCCTGTCACAAACTCAGAAAAAATATAGAGTTGGAAACAGAAAATACATCATTCTCACACTCGATGGTTTGTGCAGGTGCTGCCATCTCAGCCTCAGGAGGCTCACCTTTCATGCTGAGGTGGCCCTCGGCATCCAGAAGATTCAGCAGAGCTGGACTATGACAAAAGTGAGAAGGATTCTGAGGAACAAGGTGATGATGCTGACATGTAGAAGCTTTGCAGCTGAACCTAAGAAATACCTTCATGCTGCAGCAGTGAATGGAGCAGTAGGAAATTGTTCAAGTTATACTTCTTATTTGTACTTCAGGTGTTCTTGAGTCACAGCCAAGGTACTTGTATGAACTTGTGCTGTTGCTTGTTGTGGTCAGGCACTCATGTGTGAGTATATAACTTAATTAACTCAACAGTTACCTATTTATATTTAAGTTACAGTTAAAACATTGAACAGGGCTCCATTAGATATTAATTTACGAGTGGTGTAGACAAATAGGAGTGGATTTATGGAGTGATCAGTTGATGCTGTGATCTCAGTGACTTCTCTGCACATATTTTAGAAGCTGTTTGATTCAGACTAATTCTATCCATTCCTGTAGGCCAAATACCCATGGTTTCAGATCTTGTGATTTTATCCAGATTATGGCACTCAACTGTCATTGCATGATGTGAACCAAAGCACAAGAGGTGACTAGTGGTGACCAGATCTTCTTCAAAAATGTTCCAAACTGAAACAAAAAAAGGGGATTTCATCAGTGTGCACCAAAAATACAAAACACATTTACATGTCACAAATCGGATTATACTCATTTTTCTGCTATGAGTATATTGCACATCTTTGTACTGAAACATCAAATGTTGACCATAAAGAGAATGGAAAATGAAAGAAGTTGGGTATTTTTTTTTTTTTTAAAGAAACTTGGACAATGTTAAATACAAGGAGAATGGATGTAGAGATATAAATGTGGCATTGCATTTTTTTTTTCAAAGGAGAGGGTGCCTAAAGGAAAATTTATCAAACAAGGTAACTTTGCAGGGCTATATTTATATTTACGTTTTCATGGAGAATGTCCTATAAATTTGATTATTACATATACCTTTTCTACAATGTATTTATTTCCTTAAATTTGCTTTATGTACCAGATTTACACTCTTTGCCCGGTGTAATGGCCATAAACTACTTTATATTCCAATGATAGATTGCATTCCTAACAATAGGATTAAATCCTGCAGTCTTTGAGGCATTGGAAAGGAAATGCTACAGTTTTCAAATAAAAGTTTTGGAATTCTAACCCATGCTTTTTACAAATAAATAGAAAATAAATAAAAAATAAATACATATTTCTGAAACATTTAAGTGGTAGACTTCACATTCACTGCAAGTCAATGAAATCCCAGTTAGGAGAGAGAACTTAGTAAAGAGAACTTAACCAACCTGTCTGTGAAAATTAATGTACAATATAAAAATGTTTATAGAAAAAATAATAGTTAAATATGCATGCTTAAGTTTATTCAATTAATTCTATTTTTAAGATATATTAAATTACTACTAAATGTTTTGGACTTCATCATTTGAGTTTTTCACAAGTAAACATACTTTACAGTTTATGACATGGTGTAATATGTAGAAATAGGTTTCATTGGCTGAGTTAATTTCTCATATATGCACTCATATGTTCAGATTATTAGGCTTTAATCAGACTATAAAGGTAGCATATTATAGGGTTAATTTAGCTTTCTTTTATCTCCTAAATATTGCAGAGCAGACCTCTTTTCTGTCAGCATCAAGACTGATTATGATGCCATGGCAGAATTTCCTTAGAAGATCAGACATTAGCAATATAAATAAACACTCAGTACCTAGTAGAAAATTATAGTGTACCGTGCAGATTGCACTGGTAATTATTCAGAATGCCTTTACGTGTTGAGGAACCAAACCAGCCAATCCTAAAATAAAATACATGCATGGGATAATTTGCACTAATTATAGACTATTTACCTGGGGAACACTTTCTTCAATTGTAATTATCTTACGGCATGCTTTATGAAAGTGTCTTCATCAAAACCATAATGAAGCAAATTCCAGGACTACCTTTCATTAGGGGAATGAGACATTTAAAATTACCATATTGTCAATTGGCAGTAATGTGCAAAAGCCCAGTAATTTCACACTCATAAGCTGCACCTGGTTATAAGCCACATTTCTGGGTAG
>VRYO01001589.1:17518028-17547569 GCA_009812075.1 Sialia sialis
GAAATTACTGTAAATGTATCTGTACATGTTTGTGCAATGCACTAATATATGTGTATGTGTATATGCAATACATAGAGGTATGTGATATGTATTGCCATGGAAAGGTAAAGGTCTATAAAACTGTGCTACCTTTTCCATTGTGAAAAGTGTACTTGTGACAAAAAAAAATAAACCCTAAAAATTAGGTATTTTGTAAATGTTTTTTCTTGTACCAGCAGACAAGATAAAATCAATGCTGCAGAAATATTCCACTTCATGTGCAATTGTGCTGTTAAATAATGAAAATCACAGGATCACTGAAGATGAGTTATTATATTCCCAATAGGCTTAGCATGGTACATATAATGATACCTACTGCATATAAAGTCACAGGAAGTATCTTCACAAGTCTTTGAATGCAGTTACCAGGATTGCTGGGAAATGAGATTAATTGCCTCTCTAGATGGCGAGGATCATCACTACAGGAAGCAATTTAGTTTTTCAGAAAATAACAAGTGGGAATGAATATTCATTTGAATTGCCAAGAATTGTTACATTGAGAAACATCATACATATTGGAATAACAGACCTTGTTCTTTAAATGGAATGACAGTATAAAACCATGAGAGATCAAAAGAAAATACCAAATCTCTTTCATTCTATTGGTCTGAACTAATATAACAATTTCCTTAAGGAAAAGAGCTGTTATTCATTGTCTGATTTCCACAATAATGAAGAATCATAGGTCACTGATGAAGTATTCCAACATTTTAAAGGTAATATAGGTAGCTAAATAGATAGTATTAAGCAGTAGAAATTATTGAGATAGAAATGATGATAAGGATGCTGTATATAAATTTCTCAGATACCTGAAAGAAAAAGTTGAAAAAAATTAAAATAAATAAAATAAATAAATGCATCACTCATATTTCTACAAAATTCAAAGTACAGAGGGAGAGGAAAATAAAGAATAACATCTGTCAAGGAACCTCATCACACACAGCAGGTAAATAGCTTTCTTATTAGACAAACAACAATATTAATAAAATACAAGGGGCTGCAGACCTTCATTTATACAGAGCCTCAAGCCATCAGGAGCTGGTGGCAGCAGTGGTTATATCAATAAAATCTATTATAATGTTCCCTTCAGTTCCCTCTGCTGACGAGTTGACTTTAATAATCATAAACTGCAGGACACTATTTAGAAAATACTATTTAGTAACTTCACAATTATAAGCCACACTTGATTATAAGCTTCACATCCCGGTAGCCGGATAGACCATGGGATCTGTCCATATATAAGCTGCACTCGAATATAAGCTGTTATTTTTTGTTTTGTTTTTTTTTTTTAAGCGAGGATCCATGGGTAACAAAGTAACAAATTAGTAACAGAATCTCAACAGCACAGGGTTTGGTATCAGGTGCTCAAGTTGCAACAGTTTTCATAGACCAGTGAAGCCTTTAAAGGCAGCCCCAGGCGCCCTCCCCGGCCAGCTCTTGCTTCGGGTTGGCATTTCACTGGGATTTGTCCATAAATAAGCCACACTTGATGATTAGCTGCACTAGTGGGGTAGGCTGGATTCTTTAATGAAAAGGGTGTGGTTTATAATCGTGAAATTACTGTTAATATTACCACTGAACTTTATCTCTAAGTAAATATGAATTTCTGGGGTAGGGATTTAAAAATATCATTGCTATTGCCTGTCTTTAAAGAGAATTGTCTTTGCTGGATCATATTGTGAGAATTCATACACTCTGTTTGCATTTGAGGCATTTGTTTTCAGCTGTGGAATTATGTAATGAACAGAACAGTGACATATCTGTAAAAAACCACAATAAAAACTTGCATTGCTTTAATATGGACCTACCCCTGTATGCAGAGGCCTCAAGAGAGGCTGCAAAAAGATTATTTTGTTTGAGTGACTAGGTTGATATTTTGGATTGGTTCAGGCCTTGACTATCGGAAATCAGGAGCTGGAATACTTCTAAGTGCTAGAAAATTCAGCTGTACATTAGGATACCAAAGGGCTCAAATGAGAACCACCAGCATGTGTTCTTCATGCTGTGAGTATAGAGTGCAATCAGACTGCATGAAGGAATTTGACTTGAGGAAGGGTACATGGGTAAAAGCAAACCTTAGCAACCAGGACTTACTCAAAAGTATCTATCACCTCCCACTTCATTAATTATAAGACTATTTGGATGATCTGGAAATCTACATCTCAAAACCTTGAAGTAAGTTTCTTCTGCTAATGCAGGCAGCTCAGCAAATCCAGCTACCTTGTACATCTGTGTCCTAATTGAGAATTCTCTCTTCTTTTCCCAGAAACATTTTTCTGTCATAGAAGACCACTTGTAGAGGGAATAAAGAAAGAATTACCTGATATCAGCCTTATCCTCTCCCTCTTCCCTGGACCAGCCCTCTGTGAGGGTATTTTCATGAGGCTTTATCTGAAATCCAAATGCCACAGCTTCTGGGCCTCCAGATCAAAAGAAAGTTTAATATCATTGCTTGTGAATTAATTCTCTGGAGCTTCATGTTGCTCTAATTTTCAGCTACGCAAAGTTCTGGTGGGATGGATAAAAGGGACAATGCAAGTGGCAAATACAAGCTAGTCCCTCTTGCTGTAAAAGCTGAGAAAGGTCAGGTGGAATGTGTGAATACGTATAGCAGCAGTGGAAAGCATTAAGCTCCACAAAACAAGGTCTCACATTCAAGTTATATTTTATGTTCCTCAGCAATGAGCTGCATAGTCTTCCTGGAAAGTCGCCAGAATTTGAATTACATTATCTGTACTGATTTACAGGACATAGCTGGGATTGTCAGTGTGAAAATGTTCTATATTGGGAAGTAAGTCTAAAAATCATATTATTTGGGAATGTAAAGCATCATTGCTGCTTCTCTGAGTTTATGAACTCTGTGCACCATAGATTTTTCATTCAAAGTCATCATTAATTATAATTGGAAAAAACATTGCAAAATTCTGCAGTTCTTACGCTGCCTATCTCTGGACACAAAGAACAGAGCAGCAGGTATACCCATTTTTCTACCTTCTCCTCTCTGATAAGATCTGCATGAGATAAATGATACCTGTCATACGTCAAATAATAGTTTTTGCTGGTACAATTAATTCAAAACATCTCAAAGCAGAAAGGAATTTATTATCACCCAGCAAACTTCATATACAGTAATTTCATACCTATAAGACGCACCTTTTTGACTGAAGTTTTGGTCCAAAGCTGGAAGTGGGCCCTATCACCCAGTGCACCCTATTAATGGACAAATCGCAGCGAGTTGCCAACATGGAAATCACCTGATACTCAGCCACATGCGTTGCAGTCGATTCGGCTATGTTGTTTCTAGTACGGGATTGTGTGGCCTGCGCGATTTCGACGAATCGTGCGTTTCTGACCGCTGTAAAGCAGTCACAGAACAGCTTCTTGGCTAGCTGTGGCTTCAGGCGTTGCGGGAGTGGGCAGGAGAGGCAAGTCTGGTTCTGTTTTTCGGATGCGGGGCTCTGTATTTGAGACATGGCACTGTAACCCAATCAGAGAAAATCTTCTTGTGTAGCTGTGGCTTCAGGCGTTGCGGGGTGGTGCAGCAGGAGCGGCAACTCCCATTCTATTATTTGGACGTGGCTCTCCAAGATTTCATGCATGGGACCCAAGATTTGAGGCACGAAACTCTGAGATTTGAAGCCTGCCGATCAGAGAGTTTATACTTCGTTGACATGGCTCTGCCACAGAAGAGGCTTTCCTACAGTGCAGATTTAAAATTGCAAGCAATCACCCATGCAAAAGAACATGGGAATAAGTCTGCAGCTAGAGAATTCAACATTAATGAGTCGATGGTGCGAGACAACAGGAAGATCAATTACGTCTTGCTACTAAGCGTACAAAAAGTTTTTGTGGTTGTAAAGCCAGATGGCCGGAACTCGAAGAAAGACTCTGCACATGGATCTCTGAAAAAAGAGCCGCTGGGAGAGGCTTTTCAGCTGTCGCCATTCAGACGAAAGCCAAAGCGATAGCAAAAGAAATGCAAGTTTCAAGGAGGCCCTTCTTGGTGCTTTCACTTCATGAAATTGTGCCGTCTCTCCGAACGTACAAGGACAACCTTGTCTCAGTGCCCGCTGGCAGATTACGAGGAAAAGGTGGCCAACTTCTGCAGGTACTGCAAAGTGAAGATTTCTGGAAAAAATGTCCAGCCACAGCACATTTTAAACATGGACTAAGTGCCCCTAACGTTTTATATGCCACTGACTCGAACTGTGCAAGACACTGGGAAATCCTCGGTTCCCATCCATACGACAGGAAATGAAAAGACATTATTTAGTGTTGTTCTCAGGGTCGTTTCAAATGGGCAGAAATTATGGCCAATGGTAATTTTTAAAAGAAAAATGATGCCTAAGGATAAAATTCCAGATGACATCAATGTTGCAGTGAATCCCAAAGGCTGGATGGATGAGGACATCATGAAGTTATGGCTATCAGAAGTTTACACTAGAAGACCGGATGGATTTTTCTATCCATCACCCGTTCTTCTGATTCTCGACTCCATGCATGCCCACACAACAGAAAGCATAAAAGCTATGGTTAAGAAGACAAACTCGGAGCTAGCTGTTATACTGGGTGGCTTGACGAAAGACCTGCAGCCACTGGACATAAGCATAATCCATTCGTTCAAAGCCATACTCCGAGCTAGGTGGAAATCTTGGATGGTTGAAGGAGACCACTCCTTCACGAAGACCGGGAGAATGCACCAGGAAAGCTATACCTCTGTGTGCCAGTGGATAGTGGATGCCTGGCATCAGGTATCCCCATGAACTGTCATGCAAGGGTTCAGGGAGGCCGACATCATTCCGGCACCGACAAGTGACAGGAACAACAGTAGCAAAAGTGAGGAGTCTGACGAGGAAGATACGGCTGATAAGGGTTCGGGTTTGCTGGATGCCAGCATCACACAACTGCTGATTTCAGATATGGATGACAAAGACTTTGAAGGTTTCATAGAGGATGAAGAATCGACTGAAAATGAAGCTGATTAAAAATTTACTAAAAGTGAGTTATTTCTTTCTGGATTTTGTAGTGTTTTCCTTTCTTTGCCTGGATTCACAGGTGAGCCATTTCCACTACTGCATTTGCATAAAGCAACTCAGCTCCGGCTGCAGCTACAGCTCCTGCCGTGCCCCATTTCTCTATTACGTTTGCATAAATCAGCCCAACTCCGGCTGTAGCTATGCCTCCGTGGTCTTCCTGGCTACCCAGAAGTGCACCTTATAACCCGGCGCACCTTCTGAGTGTGAAATTACTGTAATTTATCCTTTAGACTATTTTAGCCATTCCTAGTGCAGTCAGGGAATGGCCAGAAGCTTTTCAGTGTCTTCAACTTTACAGTTTAAGTATTTTCAGACTTTTCTTGGCTATGTAAGTCTGTATTTACTGGATGTTATAAAGGGGATGAAAAAAACATTGTCCTTCCAGCCCCCTTTCTCTCCTCATTCATCCTGTTTGTTCAAGAAGTCCTACAACACAAAAGTTGTGAAATTGCATCACTGTGGCACTGCAATTTCATCATGTGGAGCAAGGCCCAGACCTAGGAGACACTGAGCCTTGTCTTACAAAAACATGAGCATGAAGTGCTTAATTCACAAGGCTTTTGAGGCCTTTCTTAAGTGGATAGCAATGGGAGATAGTGGCTCAGAAAATTACCTTTTAAGGATTTTCTTTCTTAGTTTCTTTCTTCTTCTCTGCCTGCAGCAAGAACAACCACAACAGCTTTATGGTAATTTTGATGTGGAAATTTTCAGGATAGTTATGACCATGAAACTCCTGCAGAGTTCAGAAATAAGGATATTAGGAGTTTCTTCACAGACTTGATTTCCATCATATTACCATGCATTGGTGCACACAGTACCTCTATAAGGTCATGAAACATTATTGATTATCACTCCTGTTCTATTTTTCAGAAACTGAGAAAGAAATTAGTTTATTTGAGGTTGCAGGGCAGAACACAGTTTTGCCTCCTTGTCTTTTTTGTTTGAGCTTGTCCTTTACCACAAGTTAATAAAATCTTTTTCTTAGTAAGGCATTCATACAGTCTATAAAGGACAAAATCTTTTTAATATGTGGGATATGGGTCACATTCTGGGGCACTGCTGAGAGGAAAAGCTACAGCAAATTTAATTTTTTACAGAAGAATTGTCCACATTTGTTCTGGATAGAGTGAGCTCATGTGGGGGAAGGTGCATCCTGGGTTCAGTTCTCCCTCATTCATATGAGTTGCTCCTTGATTAATTTCCAGCTCCTTGATTAATTTCCAGTGATGTGGAGGCCAAGGACTGCTCCTGACCTTGTTTTATTTCCTTGTTGTAGTGGTAAGCTGTAAGGTGCATGGGGGAGTTTGTAGTTGCCTGAAGTATCAGTAACACCTGAAAGCCTCTGAGCTTTGTCTATTGCTTCTATTCACTCAAAGAAAATATTTAAAATTGATAGTTTTTTTTTTCCCTATGAGTGCATCTTGAAGTAAGTTTATAAAACACGAACATTCTCATGTTTAAATAAAAGCTACACTTTCCTCAGTGTAGACACTGTTATTTAATAATGTTATCTATAATCACCATGGCTTGTTTCAGGCCAAGCACAAAATATCCCAAGTTTGAGATTACTCAATATAGTGTTCAGTATAAGTTCCTACAGTTCATTAAGATATTAAGAGCCTTACGGGGGAGAACAACAGATTATATATATATATATGTATATATATATATATATGTATATATATATATAAAATATTTGCTTCAGTATGTGATTGCATGAAAGTTTATGGTAAGAATATTTGATTTTGATTCTATTTGTGGTGCCACTGACTAAAGGTAAGTAGGAAGAAAGATTGCATTAATGCGTAACAGAAAAACCTCATGGTGTAAAGGCAATAAACAGATTATTTTTCTCAAAAATAAGACACAGTAGTGTTCTGCTCCACAATGTTGATAATTTAAGTCCTAAATTGAGTTCTAAAATTCCATGTGTTGTATAGAACTTCCTGTTTGATGGTGGAAAAATCTCCATATTGTAGCTGAAAAGTAATGTGGGTCCTAATATGTAACTGCTTTTTTAGTCAAAGCATTTCCCAGCAAATTTCTTCAGCAAAGAATATAAGATTACAGTGTCTTCAAGTTTTTATTGCAATTGAAATTTGGCACAGAGGTTTTTGTAGGATATTTGATGAGCTTTATATTAGGAATAAAAACCAATACAGATGTTCTCAGAAGTGAACCAAAAAAACAAGTAAATGAAAGCAAAATTAAAGATGCCAAAACTACTGTGAATCTCATGGATGGCATCAGTGTTATATTTGGTGACTATATTGTTACATTTGTGGGATATTCCATTTAAAATATTATGCTTTTATTGAAAGAACATCAGCTGCTTCTTTTTGCATGATAATATTTCCTCCCCCTAAGGATGTGTGTCTTTGACATGCAGCTGTTGTAGTTTGCTTTAATGATGAGACTATTCTAAAACCAGTCAAGTTTACTACTTGGCTGTAGTGGAATTACAGACTGCTGCACCACCTTGGTTTCTCAGATCCTGGGAGCACTCAGCTGTGAGCTGTCTCTGAGTCCCTCTCCATCTCCTTTTCTGGCAGGACCTATATTGACATTTTAGTGTTTTGATCCAGCTTTGTGTTTTAATTATTTGCATGTTTATTCTCTTTTACATCTAAGTCAGTGAAGGTATCTTCAGAGAAGTTTAGGTTGCAGCTGAAGTGAAAAACGAGAAGGTTTGAGTTTGTGGAAGTCATATGAACACTTTCATGGGGTCCAATCTCCAAGAAACTAAGGGTCCTTAACAGGTAATTCAGTTCTAAAAAGGGGTTCCAAGAGCCTGTAGTTTTCTCTAAGGGCTTTTAAATATATACAGTAATTTCACTATAAGGTGCACTGGATTATAAGGCACACTTCTGGGTTGTCAGCAATTTTCCGAACTTTGTCCACATATAAGGTGCACCGGACTATAAAGCGCAACTTTTATTTTCAGCAAGGATCTGCGTGCAAAAAAGTAACGAATTAGTAACAGAATCGCTTGATCACAGGGTTTACTGGCATGTGCTCAATTTGCAAACATTTTTCAAGGATCGGCGTAGCTCTTAAACACAGCCCCAGGTGCTCTCCACGTGCCGTGGGCCCCGGCACTCCCGCCCACTCCCAGCGCCGGCTGCTGCTGCTCTCACAGCTCGGCTTGGCTCACAGCTCGCATTTTTGGGTTGGCAAATTTCTGAAATTTGTCCACGTGTAAGGCGCACCAGATTACAAGGCACACTTCCGGGTTTCGATCAAAATTTTAGGCTTTAAGGTGCGCCTTATAGTTGTGAAATTACTGCATATATATAAATATATAATTGACATGTTTTTTTCATAATCTGAAACTCTGGTTCCTTTCTTTACACAAAGCCAAAACTCAAGAACTCTAGTGGGAACTGAGAGACAATTGCCAGAAAAAGGATAGACAAGACCAAATCTAGACATACTAAAATAAGAGATCTTCTAAAATTTATACACTAAACAAAAATAGTAGAAAAAAAGGTTGCTAAATATCTGTAATGACTTTAAGAAGAGAAATTAATTGCTTAGAAATGCACTTTCTTATATTACAGACAAGAATAATTGTTTTTAAATTGAATTTTCCCTTAATGACCTCAATATATTTTAAAATTTATATTAATAAGAGACTAAATTGAGATTTCATCTAGGGAAATTAAATTTTGCCTTAACTTATGTATCTCGTACCTTCTATCAATAGCTTGAAAATGTTGGGTTGTGGAATTGAATTCAATATGATGACTAAGCCCAGCTCTTCACCCTTGTCTTACTTCTACAAATCCTTATCAAAGACTATTGTGATGTCGAGTTCTATTTCTAAGATGAACCATAGTAAGCCAAATCAGATTTCTAAAACTTTGTCCGCACAACCTCTAGACAATAAATGTAATTATTTAATTATTTTTCCTTTCTTTTTTTCTTTTTTTTTTTTTTTTAATAATGCTTCTAATAGTTCAACTTGCAGCTGGTAATAGCCACAGACACTTGCTTACTGTATTTACTGAGGTAAATTGGTAGTTTTATTTTAAAATTGTGATTACCCTTTAAGTCTGAGTTTTTCCTCCCCATTGCTGCAGTGAGAGATCTGCAGAATGTCAGGCACTAAGGAAAAATAATGAGAAGTTTTGTGTGGTGACTCCTTAGGAGTATTCTACAAAACCACATTCTTAGTTCTAGAAATGCTAGCCAAGATGTGTAACTACAGCAAGCATAGCAGATTCCTCAGGCATGTAGGCAGACATTAAAAATGAAAGGGATATCTAAAACTACCCTAAGTGCTTTGCAGAACAGACCACAGAGTCTGACCTAAATTTCAACTCATAATCTAAACATTGGACATACTTCAAAGTAGATTTTTGATGAATAAATTTCAGGGTTGAGAGTGTACATTTTTACAAAATAATGTATGCTTTCTGTCATGAGACATGGCCTTTATATGCTTTCCCTACAAAACCTAAGGAATGTCTAAACAAGCAGGTTTTAGTTTTAAACAATGGGTCTGTATTCTTTTTTTTTTTTTAATCAGCAAACATAACTTACGTGTTTTCAGAAAGATGCCCTAAAAATTCTCAGAATTCTGCCACTTGATTCATCAGTTTGAATGAAGAAGAATCCACATGAAATTCTAATTTTTACTTAGATTGCTGTTATTATTATAGTATATCAGAAACCATTCTGTGTGACTTTAATAGTTATTGTAATGCTGTACCTGTTTTTTTTCTCATAATGTCTAACTTCTGCAGTGTCATTAAATTCACAATACACTTTGTTAATCATACTTGGAATTCTGAATTTGATCCAAACATCTTTGACTTACAAAATTTATTTTCCTCTCTATATAAAGTTAGAGAGTAATAAAACTAATTTTCAGGTATTGCAGGTACAGAAAGTTCCTTTCAATTTCCCAGACTGAGGACAATGCCGGCCATTAATTTTACCTTAGCTATTTGAATTTATCTTTCTGGCACTGTAGCACAGGTTAGTTTCTGTAGAAGCTTTGCACAATGATTGCTTTTTTTCCTCTTACATTTCAGTAAGATTCTTACATACCAATGATCAGGTTTCATCTAATGAATTTAAGAGGCATCTTAAATGTGATTTAGGATGTCCTAGACTATTCTGTCTGCCTAGAGAGGGGAAAAGTGTCCCTGCATTTCTTATCTCATGTCAATTACCTCTGTGCATACATATTAGATGTGCTGGACATCAATCAATTAGCACCAGAAAAGTGTGTAGAAAACTGAATTGAGACCAGGACACTCCATAAAGTGTGATTCATAATATCCAACATTACTTTGGTAATTATGCTCATAATAGGAGTTAAGAGCCCTCTAAAATTTGTGAAGAAAGAACTATACAAGAAATCCAGTCCAGTCCAATGTGGGCACAAATCCTTGTCTAACTGTAAATATTCAGTAATCCTTGTGACACCCTGTTATAACTGCCCAAGACTCCCATTGCCACAAGAATCTGACTCTGCCTTAAGTCCTTTGTCAAAACTCAAGTATCTGTGTACCTTGGACAATTGAGGGATAAATTCTTGTTTGTGAGTAACTGAGTCCCATTCCTGGTGGCTGTTTGCTGGCCTGTGTTCTTGGGTCAACTGCTTGTCTTGACCCAGCTGTAAAGTCCTACTGACTCACCTAAAATTAGGCATATGATGTCAGCTGAGAGGCCACAGAGAATCAGAACTGTGTGAGAGCTGACAGGCATGTGACAGCATGGCACAAGAACGGCTGGATATCCTGTATCCTGTATCCTTCTGGTTCAGCATGCAGAAGCCAAGTGAGATACTCTGGGTCTTCTCAATCATAGATACTAAAAACATTGAATTACAGTAATTTCACAATTATAAGCCCCACCTGATTATAAGCCGCACCTCCCGGTAGCTGGGTAGACCACGGGATTTGTCCATATATAAGCCGCACCTGAATATAAGCCGCACCTTTTATTTTATATATATATATATATTATTTTTTTTTAAAAGCAAGGATCCATGTGTAACAAAGGAACAAATTAGTAACAGAATCACTGCCAGCTAGGTTTTGTATCTGGTGCTCAAGTTGCAACAGCTTTCATAGACCAGGGAAGCCTTTAAAGGCAGCCCCAGGTGCCCTCCCCGGCTGGCTCTCACGTCCAGGTTGGCATTTCACTGGGATTTGTCCATAGATAAGCCGCACCTGAATATAAGCCGCACTACTGGGGTAGGCTGGATTCTTCAATGAAAAAGGTGCAGCTTATAACCGTGAAATTACTGTAAGTTTTGTGGCTGTAATGGTAATCTTGCCCCTTATGTACCTGCTTACATCCACCCAGATATCTAAATAGCTAAAACTGAATTGTACTACCAAAACTGATTTGTCTTTCTCCTCAATTATTAGAGAGTAAAAAAAAATCATCCTTCATTTCCCATTCATCTCTTGGTTTTGAAATTGATAATTTCTTTGCAATCCTAAGGTAAAACTCATGAAAGATCTCTCAGCAATATATCTGAATGAACCTGATCATTAGTAGAGAGCATCTTATCGAAATGAAAGACCAAAAAGCAATAATTGTACAAGGCTGCAACAGAAACTACCCTGTATTACAATTCCGAAATGGCTAAGGTTAAGCATTGCATGTATTGGTGCACTCTTTAATGCTGAAGGACTATACAAATAAAATGTAAATTAAACATAAGAATGTAGAAATAAAATTGAGTTTTTTCCTTGAATTCATTAGTTTTATGAAAGCAAACAAACATGGTGAGCTACAGTGGCAGAAACATAATACAGCTCTTTCTCTAAATCTTTTAAGCAAAAGAAAGAAAACAATAAAATCTTATCAATTCAGTAGTGCGCCTGTTTGAGATGAAGAAAATATACTCTATGCAGATCAACAAAATTACATTAGGTTGGCTACTAAGATTAATAAAATAGTTTAAAGCTGGGAAAAGTAAAGTAGGACAAGGAGTACATAAAGGCAAAATACTAACACAAGGGCAGAAAGAGCTGAAAAGATTCTCTAGTTTGAGTTTGTAGTTACTCACGGGGTAATGCACAGCTCTTGGAATAGCAGACTTGAAAGATTTTCTATGTCTGTGAGCAAGATGAAATGAATTAGTGATGAAGCCTAGGCAATCCATTCCTCTTCCTTAGGAAGAATGGCTGACTACACTTTTGAGTTGGCATATCATTGGAGCAATTTCGCTGTGGGGTATCCCCGACATTATTCATATTCAGGGAGAATTCATCAAGAAACATGCTGATATTTCTCAGAGTCCCTGTAGTTCCCTTACTGCACTGGTTCCACATTATCCCTGACTCATCCTTATAGTTGTCAATTGAAGGTTAAGTTCCACTTTTATTGCTGTCAGTGTTGCATTGCTCTTTCAGGGCTTATAAAAAAAGCTGGAAGTCATTTGAATAAGGGCTATGTAGTGGGTGGATATACTGTTAGCTCCTACACAAGAGTGGCCACTGAATTCTCTTTCAACTTCTAATGAGATGAAAGTAGTGAAACTCCTCCTTGACATTTTTCCAAGCTATGGATAAACATGCTTATCAGAAGGTAAAATGAAGTTAAGATGCAGGATGCCAGCAGCAAAAGAGTGGTGGTTGAGAAACAGGGGGAAAAAAGGTATCTTGTAACAACACATTAAAAAAAGGAGGATTTGCATAGCAAATGAACATTTGGCTTAATCAACTGTAATTCATTTTTCCAAATGTCTTTAAAATCACAAATACATAGTGCAGTTTGCATGCCCTGTTGTTAGAGAGACATCTTGCACAGGAAGAGCCCAGGACATTATTGTACAAAGGAATAAAAAAATATCCAGGAGTTGTGAAACATGTAAATAGGCAGATTCAAAAAGCTGAAATGGGTGATTCGCCCCCTCCCCAAGATACCTATATGCATCTTTCTCCTTATTCCTTTCCTGCATCATATTTTAGAGTTTTATAGATTTCTACTCACACTGTTAATAGATTATGGTATTAAACTGCTTTCTATTCTAAAGCCATACATTTTCTTTGATTGGATTGCATCATGAGGTTCACAGGACAGACTAAAGAATATTCATTATCCTTGCATTTCTTTAGTGTTTTATGATTTAGCAAGGAAAATATTTTTGCAGAAAATTCATTCCCCAAACAACTTTTCTCAGTAATATGATTATTTTCTCAGAGTGTTTATGCTTTATATCAACAAAAAAAATGCAATTTGTGTGAACTTCTGAGTTATATTAAAATACATATATTTAATATTGTATGGGATGCTATTGCATTCCTGTCTCATGCGACAGTACAGTTTCTGATGACATGGAAGAAGAGAATATTATTCCACTTCTTGTTTAGATTATCTTCACACTAAAGTTAAATTTATTGTGTTTACACTTCACTGCAGGATGACAAGTACCATCAAATAGCTATTACTAATATAAAACATAAAAAAGCAAACTTATTTTTTATTTCATCACTTTAATAGGAAAGGGAAACATAAACTGATTTGCTCATCTAGATGAAATTTGAGACAAAGCTACCATGTATAGTTCAGTTTGATACAGGACCTTAGTGAAATTGTTTTGGGAGCTGGTCCTTGTCTCCTGAAATGAAATGCTTGTTCCTCAGGTAATTACTACATCAGTCTGTACAGTCCTAACAGTTTAGGCATGTACTTGATACTCACAAGTCCTCATGCCATCTATTAAGGAGTTCAGAAGACTGATATCTTTCTCATTGGAGGAAACTTCTCAAGAGGACAAGTTACTCAAATGCTTCTCTAAGAATGGCCTGAAAATTTCCACCATTGCCTCAGACCATTTTCTTCCCTGATTCCATGATATTTTGAAGTGTAAGAGAGTTTTTTTTTATGAATGCAAGCTCTGCAGAGTCAAATCACTTCAAGGTAGAACTGTTGCCTCTGGCCAAGTGTTTTTACCATTTTTCTCTTAGGTGGATGTCATATAGCTCACTCTCCTGTAATAATATTTTTCTAGATTCTGCAGTAATTAAAACATTTATATATATATATATATATATATATATATATGTATGTATGTAAAAATAATGACAGAGGGAAAATAACTTTAATCTTTTCTCTTGATCTATAATATGATTTATGATTTTCCCTGTGATCCATGCAAGACCATGTGCTGTGTTTGGCAAATAAAGCTATTGAATGTTTTCCATCTCTCACAGAAACCTGCATTTTGTGTTGCTTTGCAACACTAGGGAGTATTGTTGTGAATGCACTGTCAAAAAAGTCTGAAACGTGGATTCATGGGAGCCCTGCACAATCTTATAACTTCTCTCTGGCATACTAAAGTGAAATTTGAAAAAGAACAATCTTTTAAAACCTAATGGAATTAAGAAATTTGCCTGGCTTAGGCAGACCTAGCTGAAAACAGAGAATTAGATCAGATATTTTTTCTTTTTGTTACTAGAAGCAATTACCTTTCCATTCTCATCTGTTCCAAGAGGTTAAGAAGTAGTATTACTAAATGCTGAGACATCAGAAAAAGTTCAGAAGCAAGTTGATGAACTTGCTGTTGATATGCAGCATTTTTTTAGTATATTCACATTTTTTCGAAACTCAGAGACTTCACATCCCTTCCTGAAGAGTTTACATGTTGATAAACATCACAGGCTAAGTTCTCTGCTGCTGTATATAATTTTTACCTGTATTTTTATTTGATCTCCAAAATACTATATTGAAATATATACTTAGGATCAAGTCTTTTACAAAAAAATAAACCTCTGGGCATATAAAAGAGCATAAAAAACATCACACTGTTAATTTTGGTTTTCAGTTTGAATTTCATACTTGTTCTTCGAATCTGGTATGATTTTAACTCTGTTTCTTTAAAAAAAAGAATTACTGCATGTGAAGCATGTGCAGAAAGCACCAGTCATTTTCAGTTTACTGTATGTCAATATTTATATTGGTTGCAAAATCTTTGACCTTGCAAGTGATGACAAGATGGCTGTATTATCCCAAATTTTTGGCAGCCCTGCAACATATTTGTGTATTAAAAAGGGTAAAATGTGGGTGAAACTCTGTTTTTATTCTTTCACAATGACCTTTAGGATTTAGTTTTTCCCCTTGAATTCTGCCTGGACAATGTTTGGGAGTGGACAAGGTGGCCTAGACAGTACCACATCCATCCTGAAGAACTAATGATATAACAGGGATTTTCCAGTGCCTATGCACACTCCCAGGCACTGTTAAAATAGTAGTATAGACATAATCTCTGATGCAAAGTGACAGGTTCTGGCTTCTCAGGCAAATAGAAAGGTCAGGAGTTCATATTAACAGACAAAATTATTTTTACAATGTTCTTTTCTGTCTGCATTTCTACCTCTGAATTGTAGTGCAGGGAAAATAATGCAAGAGAATATGTTATATAAGTAAGCAATTGTGGCTGTTCTCTTTGCCAAGGGAAAGAAGGAAGATCCAGGGACCTGCAGGCTGGTCAGCCCCATCTCAAGCCCTAGGAAGGTGGAATGCTGCCAGCAGTCTGAGGAAGGTGATTCTTGCACTCTGCTCAGCACTGGGCAGTTCTGGGTCCAGTTCTTGGCCCCCTCAGTACAGGATATTTTCTTACTGAATTGCAGGTTCCAGTGCAGGACCGCAAAGGTCATGAAGGTGTGAGAGCATCTCTCCCATAAGGAAAGGCTGAGAGAACTGTGATAGTTTAACCTGAATAAGAGAAGGCTAAAGAAAATAACCAGTAGGAGAGAAAGAGATGCTCTCCTCAGTGAAACCAGAAAAGAATCCAGGCTCTTCCCAGTGCTACCCACTGACCAGACATAATAGGCACAAATTAAAAAAAAACATGTCTTTTAACCCAATCACAATCACTTTTCTTTTTCCTCTGGGACTGTCTGAGCACTGGAAAAGGTTTTCCAGAGAGGTTGTGGAGTCCCTACCCTTGAGGATATTCAAAGCCCACTGGGCACTCCTGAGTGACCTGCTCTTGATGATCCTGTTGGAGAAAGGGGGTTGGACTAGAAAGTCTCCTCAAGCCCATTTCAACCTCAACAATTGTGTGAAACACTGGATGCACATGTATTCAGCAGCTTCAAAATGAACAATTCTGTACTTTAACAAACAGACAAGAAACTAATTTGTCTAGATTTAATACAACTTTCTGTGAATGTAGAGCCTAATAAAACAAAAATATGGATAGAAGGGATAATTCAGCAGACTTTGAAAGAGCAGGCAAACAAACAGAGAAGGTAAACTTTCAACATCTGATTTTTAGAAACAGTTTCATCACACAGTTCTTGATCCTGAAACAAGAATACAATACCCTTTTACACTGCATTGCCATCCTGACTTCCACAGTACTGTTTGTAGAATGAGGCATTAGCTTTATTATTTGACATTCTGTCAAAAAATAATAATAAAAATAAACTATGAAATGCACCATACCAGTCATACAGGGAGCAAAACCTACAGCTGTGATCTGTCATGTCCCTGCTGAATTTTTTGCTCACTAAGCTATAGAAATCACTGTCATTTGTCCCATGTCACCAATCCTCTGACTCTTACAGTTGTCATTCTGAAATAATTCAATTGTAGTTGGAGAAATAAGACACAGCAGGTAACACTTTTACTTGCTTCTTCTGTTCCTCATGCTGAAGTTTACAGGTCAGAGTATTCTTTTGACAAACAAGAGGTGAGATCTCACTCCTGAGGTAAACCACATCTTCTGTTTTCTGCCTGAAAAATCTTAACCACTGGGCTTTAATGCATTGCCACTGTTCTGACAGAACAAATCCAACTAACCTATGTCTTACCCCTAAGGAAAGGGTTCTTCAAAACAAAGAAAAAAATAAGAGTCTTTAAGGATATATTTAGATTTTTCCTCATAGAAAATGCCATACTGCCTCTGTGATTTCCTACCACTTGGATTTTTGCCTCTGAAGAAAATTCTTTTACTGAATAAAAATCACGCTACATATTAAAGGAGAAAAATCTGTAGAGGAGCTGCTTAATTATAGCAATTTATCTCTTTGTTCCAACGTGTAAAGGGAATTTTTTGAAGAAAAAAAACCTGTGGGAAAAGGAGCTGAAAAAAAGAAAAGTAAGAAAAATAAAGAAAAATAAAATCTGCCCACATGTTTCTAATGTGATGTAGGAAAGTGAAGAGAAATTCAGATAAATGACCTTACATTCTGAGTACAACAGGATATTTACTCTTTCTTACAAGATTAAGAAATATGCATAGCAAACTATTACTCTGTTGTGACAATATGTTACCTAACAAAAATAAAAGTGTCTCTGGCTTAGCAGGCAAAGGAAAATTCTAGCAAAGAGTCAGGAGCTGAACATCAGCCTCTGATTTATACCATTTTCTGTCTTTGATGTGAAATAAAGAACAGTGTAGGAGAGAGAGACTGGTGTTTATTTGAGCTTGTTGCTCTCTCTGATTGATGTAAGAGACCACTTTTAAAACTATACAAAGATATCTGATTTAATTATTTTGCTGTAAAAGAATGAATTTGGTGCTTTTTTTTTTTTTTTTTCTGATGTTGGATTGGGTTTTTTCCAGTGGACTATACTACTTGTGTGTTTTTGTGGAGATTTGAGAGCTGTGAGGTAAATCTAGGACATCAGTGGTGTCCTCTATCTGCTCTGAAAGCAGTCAATAAGTTTTGTTTACTTAAAAGTACTGGAAGCTCTTGCTCCTGGAAAATGCTTCCTGGTGAACGCCTGATAGTCAGAACATTGTGCAGACAAATACTACATGCAATTTATATAAAATAATACAAATCATAAGTCTGAAGTGTTTAGCAAAATTGAAGTCACATCAAGAGATCAGTATTATAATATTAGAATATTTATATGAAATAAAAAGTGCACGCTTGGTTATGTATTTGTATATGAGACTCACAGAACAGTCAAGGCTTGAAAAGACTCTGGAGATAATCTAATTAAACCCTGCTGTTTAGAGTAGGGTCAGCAAGTTGTTCATGGGCATTGATACACTAGACACTGAAACCTCTCTGGGTAACTTGGTCCAGTTACCACCACCACCACATTTTTTTTCTTGTGTTTAAATGAATTTTGTGTATTCCAGTTTCTGTCCTCTGTCATTTTTCCTGTCACAGGATACTACTGAGAGCCTGGCTCCATCTTCCCTTCTCCCAGCTGAACAATCTCAGCTCTATCAGCCTCTCATAAGTCAGGTGCTTCAATCTCTTGGTCATTTCCATGGCTATTTGCTGGGCATACTCCAGGATGTTCGTGTCACTACTTAACTGGAAGACCAAGAACTGAACACAGTACTCCACATGTACATCACCAGAGCAGAGCAGAGGGAGAAAATCACTTCTCTTGGACTGCTGACAACCGTGTGCCTAATGCAGCCCAGGATGCTGATGGTGTCCATGGCTGCAATACTGCAACAGCACATTGCTGGCTCATGAGCACCTTATTATCTGCCAAGACTCATGGGTCTGGTTTTTTTTTTACTTTTTTTTTTGGCAATGCTGTTTTCCAGTGTGAGCATTAGATGAAAACAGTTGTGTACATTAATCAGTCATTACTCAGACCGCTAACATTGCTATAGCAGTCTATATAGAGAGATGGAGACAGTCAGTACTGAACCCACAGTCATAAATACATCTGTACCAATACATAAAAAATAGATACTTTTTTTTTCTGATTGTGAAATTTGTATGGCTAAACTCTTTTAACCTCCAAAAGAGTATGTTGGTATTTCATTACTTATGAACTTCAATACTTAAAGGGGTCTTTCCTGTAATAAATAATAAACAAGGGATCCTTCTATTTAAAAGCATAGATGAGTTCATTGGTGCTGTGTCATATGCATATATATGTATACACACATATAAAACAAGTTTTAAAGACTAATGAGAATAATGGTTAGTGCTGAGTCACACTAGTAAAGCAGCACTAAATTAGTCATCTGATAAGTTTACCTGATAAAGTTCTATATAAAGAAAATATTTTAGCTCTGGGCTTAGAAACAGCATGGCTACGTCATCAAATGCTGCAGATAAGCAAATTGAGTCTCCTGGCAGGGATTAGATGATGCAAGCAGACAATATTCAGTCCTCCACGAGGCTGTTACCAGCTCTCTGCTCCTGCGCATGCATAAACATTTCCACCTGCTGAAGGAAAATTCAGCTCTGGAATATGTCAGATAGGCTGAAAACATACTGGAATGCAGAATGGGTTTGTGTGGTTAGGATGTATGCATTAGTAATATATACAGATTGAATGTACATTATATCAGACAACAGGACTGCAGAGATTTTATTCAATGTTATTTGTGCTACATGAAATAGAAAAGAAAAAGAGGAAGGAAGGAAGGAAGGAAGGAAGGAAGGAAGGAAGGAAGGAAGGAAGGAAGGAAGGAAGGAAGGAAGGAAGGAAGGAAGGAAGGAAGGAAGGAAGGAAGGAAGGAAGGAAGGAAGGAAGGATACCTGCTCTTTTGGAGAGAGATCCTCATGGCAGTGTTCATGAGGCAGAAAAAAATTTCTCAGCAGAAATGACAGACTGTAAAATAAATAAATAAATTCAAACATCCACTAATTTAGTAGAAAGACTGCTCAGGAAGTCATCTATTCCATCCTCTGCTCAAAGTGCAATTAGATCAGTATGCTCAGCCTCAGACAAATTTTGGTCACCTTTAAAGATCGTAACTAAATGGGAACTTGATAGACAGTTACTGCAGAAATGAGTCAAATTCCCATCTAATCAAGGAGGATCTGTCTCCACCAATAAAATCAGAATCACATCCCTACCAGGGAATAGGAAACAACTGTAATAACCTGAGGATATCAAGTTTGTAAGGATTTCTGTTTACAGAGGAGTCAACATTAAAAAAGAAGACAAAAAAAGACACCTGAAAACCATTAAAGAAAAAATTCTTAATGGCTGGAGATAACAGATAATAAGAAAACTGAAATGTTTTGTGTTGCTGAATTCTGAGCTATTGAGGAACACATTCATTCATAGTTAGTGATGACATTCAACCTTAGCTTTGTAGCTGATACGACAAGCGAAACAACATGCTCAGGAGTCTCACTGGAAAGTATCCTCATATTACGTGACATTTGAAAGGGCATGTGCAGCTGTGCAAAGCCTATTATGGGATTTTTAGTGGAAGGGCCAAAGATATGGAAAGGGAAGTACAAGCTTGAATGACTAGAGAAAATGGCTACAGAAGAGTTCATCTGGGTGCAAGCCAGCAGCTGGTCAGATTGTCCTGCACATCATTATAGTCTGCCCTCTCTTATTAAATTTTATTCCAAACTGTTGGCTGTCCAATGCTAATGTCTAATCTGTATGAATGTGTGTCAGACATTCATTAGAAAATTTCGGGCTGCAGCAGCTGAGAAGTGGGTTAAACCAGCACCTGAAAAGATCAATTTTCAAGTTCTCAAAAGATACTTAAATTGCAAGTGCAATACAAAATAGTGAATGAGGTGAACAGAAATAACTCTTCCAGGGGGACAGGAGGGGGAGGAGAATGAGGGGGGAGAGAGAAAGAAAGAGAGGGAAGAGTACTTTAAGTGTCTTGCAAGCGAGACACCAATTCATCCATTCAAGTGTGACCTTTATTTTTCCACCACAACTTTCTGCTACTGCAGTGTAGAATCTTAAACAAAATAATTCTTAATCTTTACCTATTCTGCTTCCTAGCCAGGTCATCTCACTTCACATTGCCTAAACAATATGTATGCTTGTTAGTGATTAATTTAACTATATTTTCCCCAGGCCATTATTCCTGTTTGTCAAGATAATTTTAATTCTATCCCTGTTTTACTCTTAAATTTCAATAACCATACTCACTCTTCCATCATATTGCTCATTATTATCAATATTAAATTATATTCAGCTGTGAAGAGATGTCATCGAAACCATGAGCTCTACTGGATGTCTCCAATTCTGAAAATAAATACTGTTTGGGTTGTAACAGAGTTGGAGACTGGTAGGGGCCAGCTATGTCAACAAACACTGTTGTAGCTGAAAGAGAAAGCAAGCTTATTGACAATATACGACAAGCTATAGAGTTCTTTATATTATCAATTGTTCTGGCTTCTGAAATGGCTATATTTGTGCTCTGTACTTCTCACTTGTGCAGTACAGTTTTTCATGTGTATGTATTGCTTAGGAATGAAAAAGAACAGTGTGTTCCTTTTTAATATTGATATAATTGAGCATTCCAGGTTTCAAAATGGGAGTTTGGAACTGTAACAATACAATTATTTTTCTAAGACAAAGAGTCAGACCTCATCCTTTTCCCTATCACTTGCTTCTAGGAAGAAAGTCTACAGTATAAATATGTTCTGTGCTGAATGGGTACATGTTCAAAAAAAAATCTGCTTGACTTTATCAATTTTCAGTTTTCAGGATGAATAAATATATCAGGAGAAGGTCTTAGATCTTCTAAGTGCAACGCCTATTTAAAATAGTTGAACATTTTAGATGCTGAATGAGAATTGCTGTATTCTGAAAAGTTTTTTAAATTCTAGTGCCTTTTCGATTTCCCAAAGAGATAGTAACTTCTTTTTTAATAGTTATCTCTGCATAGTTGTAGAAAACTAGAGTACCATCACCTCCATACCCTGGAGGATGCCTTGTTCAAGGTGGCCTCACATTTGGAAGAAAAAAAATGGAATACTGCTGTTTAGCTCCTGCTAAGCACCATTAAATTGATTTTATTGATTTTCTGTCATACTGCTTACTTTCTATAAAGTTCACTTTGACATCTCACAAACTAGACATCACGACACTTTATTGTTTCACCCATTGAATCCATCTACCCCAGATATTTTTTGAACTGTGATTGTAACAATGATATTGCTTCTTATTAACAAAAGTAAATGAAATCTCTGTATTACCTGTCCAGTGTAAAAATCTGCTGAAATTGTAGGATAGGTATTATAGGGAATAAAACAGAGAGTACAATGGAACTGATAAAGGAGCCTGATATCTTAGGCCTGATTGAGCAGAAACTGGGGGAGAAACAAACACAGATAAATGCTCCCTGGGCAAGAAGTGACCAAGAAATATGTTGTGAAACTTTGTGATAATGTTACCAAGTGACATGATGACATGAAGAGTGTGTAACCAATGGGAAACTGTTACCAAAAATAGAACTCTATATAAGTGCTATACAAGTAGAACCCTATATAAGCACTCTGTATATTCAAAAAAATCAGATTCTGATCCAAACTTGGATATCCTCCTCTCTCAATCGCTGATAGAAAGGTCAAGGTCTAATAACTCTCCAGTCAGCTGTAGACCTTAGACTTCTTGGATGCAAGGACAGCACCCTTGAGAGGTTCATTCTATCTCACGTCTAATTGTTGCTTTTCCTTTTCAGACTGACTTTAAAGTATTAACTTCTTCTAAGAAATAAGCTTAAAAAGATTACAAGATTATTCTAATGCCTGACAGTCAAACACAAAGTGTAGAACAACCTACAACAATCAGTATTTCCAAAGTATGAAAAGTTTTCTGTAGAAGTATGACAAATAGAATTACAATAGACAATAGAATTTTTCAAGTTGGGAAAGACCTCTAAGAGCATCGAGTCCAAAAAATTAACCCAGCACTGCCAAGTCCACAATTAAACTATTTCCTCAAATTCCATATCTACATGTCTTTTAAAACCTCTTGGGCAGCCTGTTCCAATGCCTGACCACCCTTTCCATGAAGACATTTTTCCTAATATCCAACCTACCCTGGCACAACCTGAGGCTGTTTATTCTTGTCCTATCACTTTTCACTTGAAAGAGACTGGCCTCTACCTGGTTACAGCCTCCTTTCAGGCAGTTGTACAGAGTGTTAAGGGCTCTTTTCTTCCAGGCTAAACCCCTCAGCTGTCCCAGCTACTCCTCATCAGATTTGTGCCCCAGATCTTTTGCCAGCTCCACTACCCTTCTCCGGACTTGCTCCAGCACCTCAAAGTTTTTATTTTTTTACAGTGAGGGGCTCAGAACTTGACACAGCACTTGAGGTGCACCCTCAGCACTGCCTGTACCGGGTGATAATCACTGTTCTGGTCCTGCTGGCCCCACTATTACTGATACAACCAGGTGCCATTGGCCTTCTTGGCCACCTGAGCATACCCTGGCTGATATTCAGCTGCTGTTGGCCAGCACCCCCAAATCCTTTTCTGATGAGGAGCTTTCCAGCCACTGTTCCCCAGCCTATAGCAGTGCAGGGGTTGTTGTGACCCAAGGCCAGGACTCAGCACTTGGCCTGTTGAACCTCATGTGATTGGCCTTGGATCTTCCAGCCTGTCCAGATCCTTCTGTAGAGCCGTTGAAATAATTTGAATGGAATGGAAAGAAAAAAAAATACACTTCTCCTTCAGGAGATATAAACAGTCTCAGAATCAACTCAAGAATTCTTAAGAACCCTCACAAAACATGTTAACATTATTTTAGAAGACCTGCAAGGTTCTGCAATGTTGGTGTCAAACATGGAATGCTAAATAATCTAATGTCTAAACATCCACTAAGCCAATGTACTGATAGGAAGGAAACACAGCTGATTAAACATGACACATAAGTAACAGTATGAAGGTAGAAATTTTGCAAAGCAGATAAAACACAAAATGTTTACTGTAATGTGCTACTGAAAGATAACAAGGCACTAAATCGCAAAGTGAAAAAGCTTTAAAATAAATCCAAGTTCTATAACATGTTCATCCTGGGGATTTCAGAACCAAAAAAAAATACAATATAAGCTTTTAAAATCAGGCTCAATGACTTTTGTGTTTACATTTTGGAACGTAAACACAAAGAAGGTATTCTGTAGAGAAACCCACTCCATCAGAAAAAAGTAAAGCAGCAAAAGTGGACAAGGTTATGAATCTGTTCTTAAAGGTATCATGGGATGGATAAGGTTATCCTAACAATCAAAGCAAAGGTTTCTCTTTAAGGGGCAGACATCTCTCCTCCTCATAAAAATATGTCAAAGGGCAAGATCTGTGCACCTTGAGGTTCTGAGGGACCCTGTTTATAAAACAGGAGACTTGTGACCTTTCTGCCAGAATCACATAGGCACACTTTAACTTTTGGGTAGATAAGAATTAAAATATCTCCGAGCATGTAGGATAGAATGAAGTAGGTATGTAAATCACTATTGTGCTGTCAGTAAGAAACAGATATGCACGGGAAAATTAGAACTCAGATTTGCTGTGTGATTACTGCACATCTTGGGACTGCCTAATAAAACTTGTTGGTATTGCTAAGTTTCTCATATATACCATGATTAGCTTTAAGATTGTCCTGGGTTTGCCTGAGATTTAGATGAGGCTTGGTTCAAATCAGTATGTTTCCTCTAGTTTCTAGATTTTCGGGGTTTTTAGGCAAATCCATGGCTATATAAAAGTAAATACATAGAAATTAAATAAAAAGCTCTACAGCACATAGACTTAAGAAAATATTAGTAGTTGAATAGTGTTGACTTTAGATCAAATAGCCTCATTTCATTTTTTGTCCAGTGACAATAGAAGATAAGTGACATTATGTTGCTTATTCATAGGAACATATATCTAAATACATCTGGAAGGGCTAACAGACTAATATCTATAAAGAGGTCTATGCTAACTGATATGCAATATTGAATTCTGTAAACTGTGGTCAGTTTTATCTAATCCTTTCTTTAAGAACAGTTGCTTTAGCTTGAGAAATAATTTTAGCATTCTAAAACCTTTTATAATATGTGTGGTTTATTGCTAATATATCTAGCATGAAAGAAATACAAGATATTTTTGTGGTGTTATTCTATAAGTAAAGCATCAACATTTTGCATATACATATATATAACAAATCTTACTATAGGTTAAGTTTTTTTTAGGTTAAGAATTGCTTTTGTGCTTTGAAAAGACAAAAAACCCACCGAATTTTGTTCCCTGATGTGCAGGTAGCGTTGCTTACTTATTTGTTTGTTTTCAAGCTTTTTTTATGGCTACTGGGAATTCATGAAGAAATAGAAAATCAAAACATTTCATAAAATTTAGCATGAAAAGTCATCCCACAGGTGCATTATTTGGCTTTGGTTTTCACCATTTTCCTATTTTAAAACGCTCTGTTACTCAAAAACTGTCTCACTCAAAAGGAGATAAAAACAGTCATAAGTAATTTAATTATAAACCATAGTCTGAAAATTATTTATTCAGTACTTCAGCTAGTACTAACAAACTAAAAAAGCAAAGAAAAAGAAAAAAATTAGGATCTTGTTTTAAATTATTAATTATGCAAAAAACAGGCAAAGCAATAAATATTTGTAATGAATACTTGTAACGCATTTTTTGGTTATAAGAGTAATTATAAATAGTCCAGATTGAAAAAGAATGGTTGCAAAACTATAATGTGTACAGAGATAAACTTTGACAAGGCCAAAACTCAAAGAGAAAATTAATAAGAGAAGGGGCACCAGAAATGTTTTTGGTTTTTTTTTTTTTTATTGTTAATCTTCTATTCTATTTCCTTGAAGAAAAGTCTATTTTGGAGTGGTTTCCATGATAAACAGTTTATGCTCTCTTCTACAAAAGAAATAAATTTTTTTCAATGTCTTTAAAATACTGATAGTTAGTAATGCTCATATATGTAACCTAGTGATAAACCACGTGTCAGAGATTGTAAGTCTTGGTGTCTCAAGACATTTTGGGTGTGGGAGAGGAGGCAGGTTGGGCCTTGCCCTGGTAAGACAGAGGCAGTGCTCCACTCCTGGCCAGCCCATCTCCTGAGTGGCCAAATGATGGGAATTCCCACCCAGGAGAAGTGCCTATGAGGGACAAGGGGTGTTTAGGGCTGAGCATGAGGACAGCAGATGACTTGACCCTACCATCCTCTTGGAGTTGCTATCTGAACATTACCAGAACCCAGGGGCTGGTAGCTGTACATGTGATCTTCTCTATCTTTTCTGTCTGTCTTTCTTCCTCTCTTCTTCTAATTCCCTCTTCTTGGAACATTTTGAGTAACTTTACTTGCTAAGTTGAATGAGCCAAATTAATGCTGAGGTAAGGGTTTTTTGTCAACTGGATCTTGTACTAAATCTTTTTGCCAAAATTCCCTGACTTTTTTAAAGTTTGGAAGCAAACGTTTGTCTTGTTTAGACCTCCTGAGAATACTTGGTTAGTATTTCTCCACTGCAGTTTTTACTCAGAGGATAAGAACCACTGCAGCCCCTTTCAAAACCCTTTTAGCAAATTGACTGGGGCCTTACACCACATGCATGAGTTAGGTCTTTTCTCTTTCGTTCAGTGTAGCTTTGCTTCAGAGAATTTTGGCAAGGACAAAAAATTCAACCAGTTCCCCCAATGGACTGAGAAAACAACTAAAATTTTTTAACTTACCTCTTGTCTTAAATTCATTCTTGGATCCCTATAAAGTCACATCAAGAAGACAGGTTGGGTGATATCACTACATATTTGTTAAAAATTCTAATTCCTCTCTGAAATAATATATTACTTCAACAAACACAATTGAGTTAAATAGAAAGTCTTGCCATTATGAAAGATGCTGACTCCAGGTAGGATGACTTTTTCCACAAACCCTCAGGAGACACCCAGTAGAGTTTTTTTCTTATAAGACCTGCATGGGAATTGTGGCAATGATTCTATGAAGGGTTTGAAATGAATGGTATTATTCACAAACCCATGTGGTTCAGGACTTCACCATAAATTTGTCTTGTTTTCTGGGAACTGAGACCAGCTTATGCAGAGAGGAGAGATGACAACTGCTAACACAGATGAGTAGTAATGATACATTTAATTGCCATTTCATTTTTAAAAGCTTAATCTCTAAATCCAGTGTTTTCCGCTTCAGGCTTTATAACTTTGGCATTCCTTCTTCCCTAGCGGTTTATTTTTGTTTCTAATATTTTGATGTTTAGTATAATGAAACTGTGTTAGTACATTCTTTAATTTCTGACTCTGTCTATAAGGTCAGGCATTATGCAGACACTATAAGAGGTTGTTTGAAAAGATATTTTCTGCTTTAGTGTTATAATCAGCACAGCATCCTATAAAGATTAACATCCTAGGAAGAACATTCTTGCCTTTTACCTTTTCCGTGAATATATATTGCTTGTTTTGAAATAAGAATTAGGGATATAATAAATTCCTTAATCTTTTATAAAATGGGCTTATACATGGATCAGTTGTTTTGTGAACTGCTCACATAGGTTGTGACCTCCAGACATTGTATATCACACAGTCTATTTGCATCTTCCTTTAACTGGGAACCACCCCTGAAAATGCATATCTACATGTATATATGTAAGGGCTTTGTCCTGTTAGAGATAAATGTGCTATTCACATGGGCAGTTAAACCTATGTGTGTTCTTAAGCTACTGGAATATCTGCTTAAGGTTTATAAGATGAGTTTTCTAGGCTTTGTTGTACTTAAGGACATAAAATGAAAGAACAAATTAAAAAAACAAAACAAAACAAAACAAAACAAAAAAACCCCAAGCAAACAAACGAAAAAAAAAACAAACCAAAACAAACAAACAAAAAAAACCCAAAGCAAAAAACAAAGTATAAAAATGATCAAATTATTTAAATATTTGTAATCCTTAGCCATGATGTGCACTTAAATTGAAAATATTTCTAACACAATTTAAAAGAAAGAATTTTTACAAAGTTAAATTTACTCTCATGTCTAATGTTCATTGGCACACATTTCCAATCCAAAAAAACTTCAGACGAATGTTCAACAAGCCTTCATCCAGACAGCTGCATTTGGAGGAACTATTATTAATGTCACTATCATCTTCATCAATATAATTACATGGACTGTTTTTACACCAACAAGTGGCATTGCCTAACCTCATTAAGTGAATATTGGACATTAGAAAGCAAAGAGAACTTTGAGAAAATATTATCTTTTCTATACACTGGCATTTCTAACAATGTACATGCTGATCTTTGGAGCATTGCACTCTCCAATTCATGTGGGAGAGGACTGATATGGAATACTCTGATTTTAATTTAGAAAGTAAATAGTAGGCAAGAATAACAGTAAATATATCCCCTCACAGTGCAATAAGAGAATAGATACATAAGCTGTTTATAAATTAAAATGTAACAGTGATATATTAACCATATGTCTCTGCATGAAGAGATTGAAGTATAAAACTTTATAGCCATTGTCTATTACTTCAGCAGAGCAGCTTAGCCGGGATAAAAGATTAATGACAGACTGCCACTATGTTAATTTTTATTTTAAAATATACTAGAATATACCACTAACTACTCTGATTTAGTTTTATGAATAAAACTATATTTATTAATTAAACTTTCTAAAAATAACAAGACTTTTTTGGTACTCCCAAGTATTACCAGCAGTGAAGAATTTAGATCAAGTTACCTTCTCTGTAACAGGAATAATTTACACATCAGTGAGATTTTCAAATAGTGTTCTGTCTCAGTTCAGAAAGGCCCATTTTCACTGTTTTGAGACTTACTAGAGAACTTCACCGTCACTGTCTGTATTTATAATTTGAATAATACAACAAAGGGATCTTGTGCTGATTAAGGCAGAAACAATTGTATGCATTGCTATGGAGTTTCCCAAGAGGTGATGTGCCTAATCAAGGTGGTCTGGTATCTTGGATCTGACAGAAACATCCAGAACTCAAAGCTAAAATAAAGTTACACATGCTGAGATCTTTTCTTAGTTTCCACCTCTTGTTCTTGCAAATGAGAGTTTTGAGATCATAAAATGGAGGCATGTCTGTGATTCCAGTAGCGAAGAGATTTGTGAGCTGCTGCTTCTCATAGTGAGGAAGTGTTAGTGTCTGATGTTCAGTGAAGATAGCTATCATATTGACATTTAAATTATTTAACTTTTCAGAATAAGTGCTTGATCTTTTTTCTAATGTGCTTCAATAAAAATTTAAAAGACATCAAAGATCCACTTCATTAGCATTTCCATGAAATATCTCAGTGACAGTAATGTTTAATTCTTATTTCCCTAGAATATGATTAGAAAATAAATAAGAATAATTATTTTCACAAAGTGATGATGGCAGTCAGTTTGGCCTACACAGGTCCTTTTTTGTCCATAGTACCAGAAATCATTGATGCAGTCCTGATTATGAATACTTTTGAGGCAAATTATCAGCCAAATGGATAATTTTGAAGCATTGTTTGATTTTAACTGTAGCATCAATTTTTTTGGTAAACATGTATTTAGGGATAGTTGCAGATATACTGAATGTTTCTGGGCATGTTTCTGAAGGAATACCAATTATAGGGAAAACCTTCAATACTGTTTCTTCAGAATCATTCAGGCTCAGTGCTTGGTGATTTGTAATTGTATATTTGCGAGAAATTTTCCAGTATTTGTGTCAAAATGGTGGAAAAAATGGTAATTAAGGCACAATATTTAAATTTTCCCTTCAATTCTTCAAACGTTAAATTCTAAAATGAGAGGGACTGCAATGAAATATTATATACAGTAATTTCACGATTATAAGC
>VRYO01001589.1:17554886-17577017 GCA_009812075.1 Sialia sialis
AAGAAAGAAAGAAAGAAAGAAAGAAAGAAAGAAAGAAAGAAAGAAAGACATTTTATCTTCTTGCTTTCTTGAGCTGGAGACAAACAACAAGTGTACTAACACTGAAACATAAATCTCCCTCAGCAGCAAATGATTGGTTTTGCTTTCCAGTTAGATCCATATAATCATCAAATCTATTTTTTAACAGAAAAACTTTTTGGAGGCATTATTTTCTTTGTAGTGCTTACTTAGATTATGGAAAGATTTCTTCTGTTTTATCAGGAGACATTGATGCTTATAATATTAGTCTTCTTCCTAGAAGATTGATATGTCACTGATGATATAATATTATCTTTTAGAATGGCACCTCTGCTATCATTTCCATGAAATTACTATGAGAGTATGTTTGTTCATTTTAATTAGAAATATGCTGGGAGAATATGCTGAAAACTCTGCACAGTTAAGGTAGTTTATTCTGTTAATTTATAAGTGCCTAAAGAGATGCCAGTATACAAGAAATGTACCAATGTATAACATTTTTTTCAATATAGTTTTCAAATAAATATAAAATACTAAGTTGTGTTGCATAAAGGGGCAAAGATTTTATAGCACTTTATATTCACCTTAGTGGCCAGTCTGTTCCTGATGCTCCAACTGATGTTCAATGCCCCTCATGCTTTTCTTAGACACTAGTTTTTGCCTTCATGTCAGGCCATTTCACAAGGTTATCAGTATTTCAACCCATGCTAGAGGAGGACTAAAAGAGACGCTGGCTGCAAGGTGCCAGTGAGTTTCTGTATAATGTATGCATCATCCAGCAAATTTTGCCCTGGGATATACTTGTACTACACCATTTGTCTAAAGGGCAATTTCCATTCTAGTGCTTCTATTTTTAATTTTTTGCAAAAACTTGGTTAAATATAAGCATTTCACGAAGTAATGCCTGGAGGTTCCTGTCAGTCTTTATTGTGTCACCTTTTAAGCCTGAAATAATTTTCTGAGTCAAGACTTAGTGTTCTTTTTGATAAGCTTCACCTTCTATTTTGAAATAATCAGACTGAAAAGAAGTAGTTGCAGTTGAAGAATTTTCAGATTTCTCACAATTTTATCATCCAAAATAACAAAGAATATTCAAATCCATGCTTCTCTTATTTATTCATTACCTTTTCTACACTGATGAATGATTTAATTATGAAGTTTTAAAATATTTTCTGACCCATACAGAGAATACAACTGATCAGTGATTGCATAAATTCTTAACATACTTTCAAATATTGTTTCCTACCTGAATTATTCTGTGATGAGATTTGCCAAATGATCCCTTTAAACTCATTGTTATGGGTTCTGGGAGAACAAATTCATATTTACTTTTAGTCTTACTATTTAATTGCTTTTCATTGTGTTTTTTTGCATTTTTTGCAACAATATCTAACTTTTAAAAGGTAATTAATATGTCACAGTTTTACGCTGGGATTTGATGGTGACATAAATAATGTTTTATAAAGCTCTAATTATTTGATCATCTATCGAAAAATAGAAATACAAAAAAGTGTCCAAGGCTAACTCAGATGGGGCTTTGAGCATCCTGTTCTATTGAAAGGTGTCCCTGCCCATGGCAGAGGATTTGGAGCTAGATGATCCTCAGGGTGCCTTCCAATCCAAACCATTATGAGATTCAATGATATACACAGAATCTACCTAAGAAACAGTTGTTTACAATTTTCCTGGACAGAAAATCTACCAGCAGTATTGATAGCAAAGTTGAATTTGTGCTAAAATCACATTCTTTCCCCCAGAAGTGATTTGTTCCTCAATATCTTTTCCAATTAAGTAGCAAGTACAAATTTATAAAACATAAATCTCCTTCTGAGTTTCTTTCCCACAGACAGCTTTTTGTAATCATCTTCTCTTCATTGTTTCCTCTTAAAGTCTTCTAAGGGTTCCTCAGCTCTGCTGTCACAGAGATTACTATCTTTACAGATGTATTAAACATGCAGCAGTCAAATTGACAGTGTAATCCACATTTTTATGTGATTGGATGGCAATGTTCATGAGTACCTATTTTAGACAGGGATCAGTGATAAATCTCATATTTTCAGTCTTGATATTTAGCCTGGGAAATTGACTCTGCTTCTTCTGCACCCAAGGATATATTTTAAAATTTGGTTCGAGTTTTGAAGAAATCTTCTTAATCATTTTGGGCTTCTCATGTGAGTATTGTCATATGAGGCTTTTGGATTTCAAGGCTTTGCTTGATTTGTTGTTTTAACTATGTAAAAAATATAAATAGTAATTTGCATTATCATTGCTAGTAAAAAAAATTTCTTTACTCCTTTTTTCATTGAAATGGGAGCAGTCTAACCAGATTGTGAATATATCCTTGTCTGCAACTTGTACATCAGCAAAATGTGTTAGTGTCAGGGATGACTACAGTGTGTCCTACACTTATATATGTTAGGAAATTCTTCCTCACACACCTTGATGTATATCCTATATTATGCCATGAAAATATTTGAAACAAAGTTTTTCCAACCAGAAAGGTTAAACATTTAAATTTTGTAGAAAGACATACAAGATATACAACAAAAAACATGCCAAATCTGAATCTGGAAAACAGTAATGCTGGGAACAAGTGTAAGTTGGGAGAGGAGCGGCTGGAGAGCAGCCTTGCAGAAAGGGATCTGGAGGTGCTGATCAACAATTGGCTCAGTATGAATAAAAAGTGTGTCTCTGGCAGCTGAGAGCAAATCACATCCTGGGATGAACCAAACAGCATCACCAGCTTATTAATAGATATGATTTTCCTCTTGTGTTCAGGGTTAATGAAGCTTCACCTGTGTGATGTTCTGGACCCCACAATTTAGGAAGGGTGTAAAGGTACTCAGATGTGTCCAGAGTAGGGCAAGAAAGTTGGTGAAAGACTTAGAAAGGATGAGCTATGAGAAATTGCTGAGGAATCTGCCTAGTCTTGAGAAGAGGAGTCTGAGAGGTGACCAGATTGCTGTCTGCAGTTTCCTGAGGAGGGGAATTGGATAGGGAGGTGCTGACCATTTCTCCCTGCTATCCAGGAAGAGGACACCTGGGAATCGATCAAAGTTACATCAGGGCAGGTTTAGACTGGACATTAGGAAGCATTTCTCTACCAAGAGGCTGGTCAAACAATGGAACAGGCTTCCTGTTGAGATGAGTGCCCTGTCAATGTTTAAGAGGCAATTATACAGTGACCTTAATAACATGCTTTAACTTTTGGTCAGGGCTGGATGTTCCTTGAGTCCCTTTCAGCTAAAATATTCTGCTCTGTTCTATAATAGTTGTAAATGGGTGGGGTTTCTTTGTTGGTTTTTTTTTGTTTGTTTGTTTTTTGGCGGGTTTGTTTTTTGTTGTTTTTTTTTTTTTATCCTGAGTCTTGGATAAGTAAACATGGAAAACTAAGTATGTGTCTTAAGTAAGTCCAATCCCTGCTTACATTGACTCTTCTAATGTCGATCTTCATTTGCTTTACATCAGTGCAAATGTCCTTACATCATTCCCAGTTATGGCTGATTTAAGATTAATTAAGTATTTTGTAATTTATCTTTTTAATCATATTTTACACAGGTACTCTCATCTAAAATCATGTGGTAGAAAATGGGAATGATTTTTGATCTGCTGACCTTGCTGCTTCCATTACGCATTCAAGAGAGCTCAGAAGTCTTTTGAGTTTTTAAGTGTGAATGTCAAATTGCTGCAGGCATTTTAAGTGAGTTAATCCTGCTGTCATATTCATAATGATACCTGTAGCCATGTGGTTGTTTAGAAAGGAGAAAGATACCAGAGTGTAAATTATAGCAGAGCAGAGACAGAACAGAGTAATGGGTTTCTTTCAAGCTTGGCAGGCAATTCTGCTGATTAGGCAATCACTCTGCAATGCCTTTACCAATTTTCTGAAGCTGCAACTTATCACCGTGGAATTGATTTTCAGGTGTGTTTTTTGGTGTCTTAAGTTCATTTCCAACTAGCCGGTTCCTTATGGTCCCAAAGAAGGTGAACTACTAGAATTTACATAGCTTTGATATCTCTTGCCTACTGAGCAGCAACACTGTGAGTTGTCAAAAAACTGAGCAGGAACACCTGCACCAAAATCACCAGGAGAAAAAAGGAGTTTTTTTAAAAGCAGTGCAAACTCTAAAATGAAAGGAAATGCTTTGACCTGGGGATTATGCTGCTTTCCTTAAGCAATGACAATTCAATGAAACCAGAATAGTATCGAGAAGACAAGTATTTAATTTAAAAGTTATGTTAAGATTTAGTTAGCATTAACATTATTTTTTTACAGACATATCTAGCAGCACATAAGCTTTATGAGTTTAATACAGCTCAGACTGAGTGAAATCTCTAGGCTTTCAGTTTTGCAAACACTGTATATGTCCTGGAATATGGACATCGTTTCTCAAAGAAATGCTTGGTATTCATAACTTCAGTGAGCAGCAATTTTTTTCTTTATTTTTTTTTTATTCTTAGTTCAGATTCTAGTATACCAAGAAGATCCCCAAAGAGGCCAAAGTCTGCTCTTACTGAAGCAGAGTAGCAATCTTGCTGTGTTCCATCCTCAGTGCCATAAGGATCTCAATCTCCACTACTTCACGGTCACTGCAGCCCCACCACCCTCGAGTTCCATAGTGGCCACCGGCCCCTCCCTGGTGGTGAAAACATGGTCCGGCATAGCACCTCTTCTCAGTGCTGCTCTGTCAGGAGGAAGACATCATCAATGCGTTCCAGGATCCCCTTGGATTGCCTGTGCCCCACTGTGCTGTCCCTCCAACAGGTGTTGGGGTGGTTGAAGACCCCCATGAGGACAAGGACTGAGGCTGCTCCATCTCTGGAGGCCTCACCTTCTCAATCTTCCTGGCTGGGGCAGCCTATATCGGGTTCTCATCCATGCCCAGGAGGAGCTCCATTGTCTCCAGCTGGCCCTTGACATACAGGGCAGCACAGTGGCTTCATGTCTCCTGCCTGTCGTTCCAGTCACAGTAACCATCTCACCACATCTGGGAGGCCAACAATATCCCAGCCCTGCAGGTGAGCACAGGTCTCTTAACTCCCCCTATTTACTCCCCATGCTGTGTTTATTTGCAGAGAAGCATTTAGGTTTGGCCCCCAGCAAAGCTGACTTACTGTCTGGAATGGCTGGAATTCCTTTGGGATGCTCTTCAGGTGCTCTCCTACACACCACTCCAGGCTCTGGCACTGGCATTACACTGTAGGAGTGGGATGGATTGAGTTTGCTCTCCCTGTCCACTTTATTTTAAAGCTCTCTTGACAAGCTTGGCAAGCCTATGACTAAAGATGTCAGAGATAATAGTGGAAGATAATAATAGGAAGGTAATAGTAATGAGAATGAAGAATATAACACTCTCACAAACAACACTCTCACACATTCCCTGACTGTTAATATGACTTTACTTAGAGGTTACAGTCCCTTTGGTCTGGAGCACTGGCCTTTAGGCTTTTCAACTCTTGTGAATTCTGTGCCTGGTCTGATTTTACCACAGCACACTATTTTAACTAGGCCCATTGGATTCATGGAATTGGCTTGCTTTGATGGCTGGGCATATCACAGTATTTTACAGCATAAGAGTTAGGAAATTACAGCACTCTTATTTAAACTCAATTTTTATTTATATTTTTTTTTTTTATATCAGATGAACGTTAGTAGCCTCTATATTCTTTCTTTTTCTGAGCCATACAATTTGCTAAGGGCCTTGGGGAATTATCTGTAGTAACTATCAAAGCTCCTTCTAGTCAGTATTCTGCAAACCAGTTACACCCTCTTTAAGCTCGTTTCATCATTTTTTGCTAAACTGCATGCTTTCTTAGACTCCTTTGTTTGTATTTAATTTCTGATTTCTGGAAATGCTCCACAAATAATTCCTCTAACCTCCTCTGGAACTGTTAAATAGAGTTACCCCTTCCTACAATTTCTAAATTAAATGCAGCACACTTGCTAATTGTCCCTGTGCCAATGGTTACATGTTTTGTTTCAGTAACTGCTAGGTCTTTCTCAAATATCTAACAATTGTTAAAAATACATGAACAAAAGTATGTGTTTTCCCTAGTGTGGCATTATTATCAACTCAATTCTTCCATGCTGATGTAACTCTACCTCAAGGACAACACATTAGCCTAGGGGAGCAGTTCTGTCTCTGAATTGTTCATCCATGGGAATATTTATGAATATGAGCATAGCTGAGCTGCAACTTTCTAAGGTCAAAATATTTTTGTATCTCCCTTCAATGGCAATGTGACACTTTTCCCTAAGTACTATTTCTTAGCATTTTTTTCATTGCCTCAACATTGTTTAGTAACAGTTCCTTTTTGTTTTGTACTTTTTTCTGTGCCTCCATTTTTGTGATATCATTAACAACTGTGCAATAAAAGTGCAAAAGGCTGCCACTGACACATAGAGACCAGAAGGAGTGCACATCTGTTCTTGCCATCTCCACAAGAGCTGAATTTTCCTGGATGCTTGTTTTCAGCATTTATTTGCTACTGCACTTTCCTTTTAACTCAGCTCTTTGACTGAGATTTTATGATTAGTCACATTTTGTCTCTGGCATTCTTCTTTATACAAAAGCCTGTATTTTCTTTCAAAAAATGTACTCAGTGGCACTAAATGCCTTTAGCTTCATTTTCTTCACTAGCTCTGTGAATAGCTTACATCTTTTAAGCCTGTCATCCTGATTACCACGTTTTTGCCACATAACATCTGAGACAAAGTTGATCAATAGAATAATGGTAACTGCATTGCAGCCTGTGAGGAGGATTTGCAGCTTGGCCTCCATAAGGTTGTGATCATCAATAGCAGGGGAATGGTTGCACAGCTGATTTGCAGCAGTTCTCAACATGTGTTAATTAACTCTGTAATATAGCTGCTAGGCAGCCAGATTTTCAACCCTCCTGGACAGTGCTCATCTACCAGTTCAAAATAGTGTAATTAAATCGAGATGCAGTGGCTAACACATATATACAAATTTAGCATTATTCCACATGCTGTTTATGGTTTATGCAAGCCATTTGAATGCTAAACTACGGTTCCAAACCCCTTCCTTCTTTTCTTATCCTGTGTAGTTTTATTTGGCATTGGCAATCATGTTTCAAGAGGCAGATCCCAAAATCTATTCTCATATCAGTTATCCTAAAAAACGAGTTTCACTGGAGTTACAATTTTCAGCACAGACCTTCAACAACTGTAACTTATGAAGAAGAAAAAAAGGACCAAAAAAACCCCCAAACAACAAAAAACAACAACCGAAAGAAATTGTTTCAAATGGTTTTAGAGGAAAAACTACTGATGAAACACCCTGATTCAGAAATGGATATAAATATAATTTGGAATAGAATCTTATGAGGAAATGTATATAATTGCATATTAATGTAAATCTTTAATCTCTTTGTCTACATTTAAACTTTACTTATGAATTTACTTATGATTGCTCGTTTCTGAAGGGAAATATTTTTTTTTTCAAATACTGATATTTGGCTAAGTTCATAACCAGACCTCTGTTTTATGGCTGCTTTCCAAACCATAAACATGGATTTCAAGGAACAGACAACTTCAGAAGTAATTGAACCCAGTAAGTAACAGCACTAAGAAACAGTGGCTGGGTGGGAGTTTGAGACAGAGTTCAGGTTACCAGTAGCCCATCATCTGAAAAGACTTTGCAAATTCTTTGTTAGTGAGTCTTTCGTGTGTTTGGGTGGAGGAAAATCGAGCCCCAGGAATCAGCTCAGGAAAGGCTGAATCATGCATTTATTGTCCTGTTTTTAGATAGATGTAGAAGAGAAAAACAGTGACATTTGGTTTTCCTTGCGGAAAACAGCAGTAGCAAAAGTTGGGCACAATACCTTGAGAGGAAAACAATAGATAGATCCTTCCTTTACAAGTACATGCTGTTTGGCTGAAGCAAGCCTGGTGAAAGAATTCAAGATACAAGGTTTGCAACAGCTGGTCAAGAACTAAATGACCAGAAATAAAAGTAGAACTCCCCACTTTGTTACAGAGTTTAGGCCTAAAAGATGTGGCTATCATATCTTATGTGCCTGAGTAGAAAGTTTAAAAAATGTGATTAAGCATCCTCAGATTTCTATTCATTGCATTCATAAAGCATTTCTGTTTCGTGTCTACAAGAGAAAAGGTCAGGAAAAGGATATTGCATATATTGCACTGTATAAATAAGTTCATCAAGCAGACCTTGACTGGCATTTTCTCTACTGAACAGTTGAACTACTGCTGGCAATAATTTATGAGGAAGAAATTATTCTAAATTTGGTTATGAAAAGTATTTGTTAGTCAAGTGGAACAATGTAAAACTTTCTAGATATGATAAAGAGGCTAAATTTGTTTATATTCTGATTGTCAGTATTAATTTGATTTGCTCTAGTTATTTAGATGTATGTGCTTAACTATTGAACATTACGCACATTGTTATAATGAGCTTATATATATGCTTAAAGAAAAGGGTCTTAATTTTTGGGCTAGTTGTACAGACCAATAGGCAATTAAAACAGGTATTACATGGTACTTTAACTTGCAGCATAATTAGGATAGTATTTGTAGGATATTATTGACTCCACAGCTAGATTTTACGGCTCATATTCTACCTTATAGCTATTACACTATTACAGAGTAATTGTATTAATTTATTTGTGCACCACAAAACCAGACTTTCTTTTACTTTAGATTTACGTAATGTACAAAATCTAACTAAAATTTTTAACTATTTCAAACTATGCTGTTTATTGGAGTGGCTGAGATGTAACTCTTATTCTTGATCACAACAGGAAGAAAGAAGGAAAGACAGATAGATAGATAGATAGATAGATAGATGATATAGATATAGATGATAGATGATATAGATTTAGATGATGATATAGACATAGATATAGATATATTAGATATAGATAACCTGTGTGTATAGATTATAGAGATTTTGATAAATTAATATCAATTCCTAAAATATGTCTGTCTCTTTTCATGTATGTGAAGCACTAACCTTTAGAACTCTGAGCTGAGGACTCATTTAATGACTGAAATAATTTGAATTTCTTTTTTTTTTCTATTAAGGTACGATGAGTCTAAGGTGTAAATTTGAAAGTATTTTGCAAAAATTTTAAAAGGCAATAAAAAATTCACAGCCAAATAAATTAAGAGTAATTTGCTTTTTTCTCCCAAAATGTTTTGTGTCACTTCCATTTTCATTGTGTTTGTACAGATGTTTGTTTCTCTGTGAAAGGTTGTTGAAGTACAACTCAGAAAAAATAAACTAGTTATTTATTCGGGTTAGTTTGCTTACTTCATTCTTTGGCACAGCTCAAAAAGAAATACCGTGCATGTATAATACCTGTGCAGGAATTGGTATGGGAAAATGGGGAAACAGATGAATGGGGTAGAATAGAAGGACTTGCTATTGCTTAACCTCCTAATTTTTAAAGCAATGCATCTGCAGTTCTGACTATTCTGAGGAATTCACGGATCTCTGGCTTCTCATATTTCAGTGATTCTGTTTTTATGTGAATCTTCCTTCTCCATTTTGAGCTTTGGATTAGGAGGTCACGCATGTACCAAAGCACCAGTGCATCCTCAGCTCCATCCACAGCACCCAACTGCATGCACAGAGAGAATTGTGTGCCAGGGTGCAGCCCTTCAGTCCTGAGAATGCTCTGACTGGGTGAGATGAAGTCTATGACATTTCACAACTGAGGATTTGTACCACAGACTTTTTCCCATCTCTGCTTATTATTTAAATCCAAATTTAAGGAATAATTTGCTGTTTCTGAAAAGAGCAAAATCAATAAATTGGAAAACATAAGGGGAGAAAATGTCTATTAAGTTTTTCACTTCTTGATAATCACTAGGATACTCCCCTGGGAAAGCAGTGACCAAAAGCCATTGCTGTTTGTGAGTTCTTCAAGGGCCTGTGCAGAATGAGTTAGTGCTCAGATCTGTTCCCAGTGAGCATCCTTATTCATTACTATTGCTTCTGCTTGTGTATTTTCCGCAAGAACATGAGAATCTAAGTAAAAATTTAGAAAGGACAGATTTTGAACTAAAATTTCATGGTGAAGCCTCATACCTCTTGAACAGAGTTGTTTTTAGAGTAAACCACAAAGACAGTGACTTTCGACTCTTAGGTCACAAAGAGACAACTTTTGCCCATTTCTCTAAGCAGAATGGTTTATCTCTTCACTACGGCTCTGAAGGAGCATCTCAAGGGCTGTGAGTGTAATTGTGAGCTCACTCAAGCTTCTGCCTTTGGGGACAGGAGTATAATTTTCTTCCTTCTTTCCTCCCCACACTCCAGTTGCTACAGAAACTTATACTCAACTTTTCTTCCACTAATGCACATTCTAGTCCATTCTGAACACTGCTTTTACTTTCAAAGAGGACTTGTCTCTTGATTTCTCTCAGTGCTCATTGTCCTTTCAGCTTCTGTTTTCATTTTTATTTTGAGGGAATTTTGCCTTTCTAGTAGCTGATGATACAAACAGTCTCTATGTCCTTCAAAATATTACACATCTTAATAATTTTATCTTAGTTTTTTGTAATTACAATAAATCTGAATTTTCTAGCCTGTTTTCAAGTAGTAGTTATAGCCTCCAAAATAGTTCATCAGCTTTTTCTCATGTACGATTTCCAGATATTTGGTCTGCTTTCTTTAGCAAATTGCCCGGAATTATATACTCCAGATATGATGTCAGAAGTTTTGTGTATACAGTGCCATTGTCTAAAATTATTTCTTCAGGTATGTGCTTTTCTCCTCTATTTTTGCTGCAGTCTTTGCAGGTATTCTGTTTATTTTTTTTTAATTTCTTCCAAATTTGGATCTGACGACTTTAAAAATTACATCATCAATCCTGCCAACGTTAGCAAATCCCAAAATGATACAACAAGCCAGACACTTTCCATTCCTGACAGACTTATTTTTCAGTGCAGATCAGCTCTGCTTAGCACAGACAAGAGACTTGCTTTGTACACGCACTGTGTTATTGCTGTGTGGTGTTTTCTAATGTCCTGGGCTGGTATCTGAGGAAACTCACTGCTGCAGCTTAAACAAAAACAGCAATTTTTTATGGTAAAAATTATATTCCAACTGGATTTATTAGCTCTCCATCAAAGGTTCTTTTTTTCTAGCCAATATGCTAAAATTTTTCAGTTGATCTGATTGTTCTTAAGAAAGGCAGAAAGGAGAACTCTCAAACTCATACGGCTGTATAAGGGATGTTGGGAATTTCATCTCACCACAGTTTTTCCTTCACTTGCTGTTTGGTTGTTTAAGAGAACTGCAGCTGAACGACATGACAGAGGATAATCACACCACTGAATGAAATTTTCATATTTTGCTCTCAAGCTTTTAGGAGGCAAGAAGCTTTTAACACCCAATCAACCCCAAAGAGCCAGACTTGTCAACAAAGAAGGCCACCGAAAATCAATACAATGTTTTTGAGCACAATTAGGTTTGTAAGACACTTAACAGGACCTTGTGTTATAAATCACAGAAGAGGTTACTCAAAATTTATTTTCTTTTCCCAGAGAAAGACTTTGGTCTCCATTTTCCTGTTTCACATAGACCATGGGTGTGACATTGTTCCACACTTTCTTTCCCCTTTTACTTACTTCAAAAGAGATCCTTAATTATAAAAACATTCTTTTTTTTTTTTTTTTTTATCTTCAGATGTATAGTACAGTCTTAAGATATTCTATTTGATATTTGAGTGTATAAACTTGGGTATTTCAACTTATAATCATAACCAATTTACCAAAACTCCCTAGTTTGAAAGCTAACTCATTCAAGTAATTCTTTACCATCTAAACTTTCAGGTCTGTTGCAGTTTTGTATCTGCTGACAGTATCCCTGGTACCCATCTGCATTTTGTGTTCCCTGACTGTACCAGCTGGTTCTCAAGGGTCTTCTCTAAGTTAATTCAAATGATAGTGATAAAAAAATTAAATCATAGAGGGTATTGATTATTAACTCCCTTATTTCAGGCTCTCAGATGAGCTGTTATTTATGCCTACAGATGTGTCCTCTGTGAAACCACTTCAAAGAAGTTGAATATAATATATGCAAATATCTGCATTCTCCCCAACTTCAAATACCTCAAATATGCTGGCACTACTGATGCACTGAATGAGTGTATTTCTCTGGACAAGGTGCAATAAAGCTGAAACTCCTTTATTTCCACAAGACAGAGATGACTATTGAATAATTTTGCTTGGATAATTGAATGCCATATTTTGCTTAAGGATTTTTTTTTATTTGCTGCATTTTTGTACTTTTCATATGTAATGTATGCATTGAATTTTGACTTTAGTGGGATTGATGCAATATTCCAGGCTACAAGTGTTCAAAAATTCACATTACAATGCTGTTGTAAAATACCTTGGCAAAAACCTGCTCATTGCAGGAAGACTAAGTGTTATGATAATATTTTATATGTCTAGGAATGTGGTTTGACTTGACTGATTAACTCTGTCAGACTCCAGCTGATCATTTGAAATTGTCTTATGCCAAGAAAGAAAAGCTTAGAGAGTTCTCTAGATGAAAGCTGATGAACCAAATTAAAAATTTAAAAAAGTATTTAAATTAAAAAACCCTAGATTAATATACATTGGAAATATTAAAGGGACTGACTATTTTGTCTTGTTAAAGGAATAAATTAAAGAAACCAGAAATTGTCATTTAATCAAATTAAATTGAGCAGAGAGAGACATACAGAGAAATAGAGTTACAGAATGGAATGACTAAGACCCAGGAACTAGAGCCATATATCTTTGGATAGTTCAAGATGCAGTGCTATCACATTATCTGTGAATAGCAGTTATTGCCAACGGTATGTATATCCCCACCATCTTCTTAAATTTAGAGAATATAATGAATGTTTTGGATTTCACCTTAAAAAAAGAGGAGAAAAAAAGCCTGTATTGCACTAACAATAGATTGCAAGAGTGCAGAGAGGGATTTGGTTTTCAGTAAATGTTTAGTCAATACAAACTGATCGTTTACAATATTTATTGTGAGACATATGTAATAGATGCCAAAGTGGGCAGAGACCTGCACATTTCTTTTATTAGTTTTTTCTGCTGGCAAATCTGGCAGGTACCTCGGAGATGTATCATTTTACTCCTTCCTAATTGGTGTTTTTCATTCATCACATTTTGCAGCTGTGCAGTTGTGTCCCTATTGACGCCAGGAAACTGATTAAACCAGCTGGTTTATAGTTCCTACTGGCTGTAGCTGAGTATTTTCTGTTCTGTAACATATGGCACCTTCGGGCAGTGTGTTTGCATGGAGCTTGGGCAGCAGGGCTGGGCTCATGGAGTGTTCGTTTGCTGAAGAATGTAGTTGTCCTCACTTCTGAACTGACTGGCTGCAAAACCCTTGTTTAAGGCTCTTATTTACAGTGATTTTCTGCATTGTTTGCTAAAGATATTTAGCATCCTGTTGACAGTTCTTTGCTGACATCCTTTGACTCACACTTCAGCTAAAGTAAGCCAGTGGTGGATAACTCTCATATATAATCTGTTCTTCTTGCATTTCAAATTTTTTGCCCTGGGAAAGATTATGAGAATCCAGATGTATTTCTGGTCTGTGGTCCCTTCCCTTTTCTTAACGAAATAGATTAAAAAGAAATCTTGTATGTAAGAATATTCTTTTTCTCAGTGTTACAGCAAACTTATGCTCATGACTTGGATTTTCTCCCTCAATCCATTCTTCTCGGCTTTCTGTTTTAAACAGGATTCTATAACACTGTCTTCTCTATCATGACATATTCATTAGAATTCTCTGATTTTTATCATATTTGATTTCCTTTAGTTTATATGTTAATAAGACTCGATACCTTGCTACTTGACATCTTAGAAGTCTATTGCAGTATTTAGTGCAGATATTATTCTTATTCATCCAGAGTATATTTCTCATCTGCATTTTAAGAACATCCAGGTTGTTTCAGTGATTTTTTTTCTTCTGGATCTATACTCTCTGATTTCGAATAATCCTTGGCTATTATCTCTCTCACATGTTGAAGAATCTGTATCTAATTTTGCTACTGCAAGTAGGAGCATATGACTCATGTATTTCATTGTCTCTTGCATTATGACTAAAAGATTAAATAAAATTTTCATTTTTCTTTCTTTCTGTAATATGTATTTTATACTACAGTCATGCTTGTCCTTGGGTTCCTTTGCCCTACAGCTAATTCCTAGCATGATAAATTCTATAGCTTATATGTATAGGTACAGTTAAGAATAAAGGACCTTTCAATTATGGTTTCTGTAAGGGTCCTTATCTTACTGATTTACCTTCTCTAAACTATAAAGCTATATTTAATATTACATTTATATAATATTTCCTTATTTCCTTTTCTCCTAAACAATCCCTTTCCAGGATATTCTTCAACATTTATCTGTATCAATTTTTATTTCCCCCTTATATTTCAGCTAAATATTTTTACACTCATCTTCTAGTCATGAGTTTAGTTTTAAACAATTCCTTAGCACCATCACGATCACTTCATCAGACAGGGTAGAATTGCTTTTGTCTGGGAGTGCAAACTTAGATCTCAGCTGTAGGTTTAAATATCCATCAGCTGGAAAATTCATACAAGCAACAAAACTCCACTAAGTATTCCTCAGAGATTTCTCTTTTACTTGATTCAAAGTTAAGTTTACATCACTGAATTAATTTGGAAAACTAATTTTTTTGGCTCTTAAATATCTTCTGTTAGCAGAAGTAACTATGCAGAGGCCCAAAATACCTGTGCCCCTTTCTATCCCAGTAGCACTGCTGTCTTTCCTCACAGAGAATAGAAAATGTTTCTGTTGAACTGGCAAAAGCTGTTGAATTTTCCTCTTAGAAATCCTAACAGGTTAACAAAATGCTAGGTCTCCTTGTGAATTCCCATGCTTACCCTTGTGAGCAGTTCTGCAAAACCTTGTTAGTTTCTGTATCTGAGGAAAGAAATCTATCTACTGCTGTATGTTTTTGATATATGACAAGTTCCCTTCCCCAAAGTATTTCCCTTTATGCCCAAACATTTACTGTATTTAGATCCTTGTTCTGGGTAGTTTGGGTGATGTGTGAGTTTTCTTCCCTAAGAAGGACAGATATGTTTTCAGCAATATCCTGCTTTGAACATTTGGCATTTCTCTGATCTGAGGAGGTTAGGGAAATGTTTGTTCAAAATACTTTGTTTTTATAGAATGAATTGGTTCACTGATGTTACTGAAAGACAAAGTCACTGCTATCTAACAAGTGAAAAAATTTAATCTCAGTGATTCAATAGGAGTTAATAGTTGCCCTTTCTTCACACTTTGTATCTTTGTACTGAAAATAGATGTGATGCTGTTCACCAGCAAAGAAGATGAAATGGCTTTCCTTAAAGAAAAAGAAGATATGAGGTATTATCACATATCTTTTCTACCAGCCTCGTTTTGTTTTGTGGCAATAGGATGGGAGTACTTTCCAAGAGAGAACAATAATAGATAATAATGATTCACAATTCTGCAGGCTGACTGTCCATTTCTTTGAACAAAGCAGTTGAAATTCTTTTCTCTAATGACTGAGTCACTCTTCGTACCTTGCAGGTAAAACTGTTATTTGATTCATGTAGCTAAGAATAGCCAACAGAATTAGCCTTTAGGAGTTCTTCCAGCGCTATTACTCATTCAGGTGGTCATGCTGACTTCAAAGGGGCTCTGCATTATTCAGCAAGGTCTGCTGCAAGACTGAGCCTTTAAACTTTTGCTGGTTTTTAAAAGATGTTTTAATTATAAGGTTGAACAGAAGTGTCTGTATTAGATATTTGATTCCAAAATATCTTTATGGCGTAAACAAAAATGAAACATAGTAGCTGTAATCTCTCACTTTTACTGGCAGGAAAAGAGAGGCTTGCTCAGAGCAGGATGGTTGACCAACTTTGGAGGAATAATTAAAACAAAATAATTACTTCTTCACATTTCTACATTCTTTTTTGGTCCTAGATTTTAACATCTATGTTTTATTTAAAGACCAATTTAACCTTTTCACAATTAATTCAGTTAGTAATATCACTTGCTACTCCTATCTTCTCTTTGATTTTTCTTCTTCATCACAGGAAAATTAAGGGAGGAAATTAATTTCTATTGTGGTTATAAAATAATCATTTAAATGGTGAATTCTTTGGAACATTTTTTTTTGTGATGAATTTTCCTGAAATTGTGCATATGAAAATATGCATTTCAGTCTGGAAAATTTCTCTTTAGCGAATCTGATATAAAATAGATTTTTGCACCACTTTATTTGGAATAATCTTTCTCGTTCTTGTTCTGTATAAAATAATTTTTCATTGAATTCTGTTTATTGAATGAGTATTGATGATCATTAATTAATAGAATAACATTTTTTGTAATTCTTGTAACATTTTATTGTCAGCATCTTATCAATATGTTGAAGGCATTCTGAATTTTATTTTATTCATCTAAGGAAATGAGCTTGCAAAATATTTGTTGGTTGGTCTGGGGGGATACAGACAGAGGTGTAAATCCTGCCTAGTCACACAGCCTTTCATAAAATACCTGTGTGATTGAAGTTTAATATTCACATGTGTACAACAGCATCTGACTTTTACCCTGATGCATTGGGAGTTTTGCTTCCATCAACTTTGGACGGGGCAAAAGAAGAATTTCTGCCAAGTAGAGTCATGACACCATCATCTGTGATCAAAGCAGCTGTGCTCTCTTTCCAGCCAAACAGCAGATAACTTTCAGTGAATCCTAGTTCTTTCCAACTTCTAATTGACTGGATAAATTCACACTGTGAAAGCATCACTAGTGATACTGGCAACCAAAGACTTTATGCTGTCACAAATATTTTTCTCTCTAACATGAGAGAGAATAAATATTTTCTAGCATTTTCTTTCCTCTGTACCTGTGACCTTGCAGCACTATAAAATGCTTTCTTTCTTTATGGATGTACTTAATAGAAATTTATGTCATTTAAAGAATTTTTCATTATTATATTCTGTAAATAACATGTAATTTTATTGCATAAAGGAACAAGAAAGTCCTATTTTCCACTTATTTTGTAGAGCCTTTGGGTCAAGTTCTGCCTGATGTAAGAGTGCAGCTCAGCTCTGACAAATAAGCTCTTATGCTTATACCACTGAGTGGCTCTTTTCATAATATGTCACAGTCTCATTTTACATTGCTTGTAGAGATATTTGCTACCAAATGGATCAAATGTCAGTTCCCCACTCAAAAGCTTTAGACAGTACATGTTCAGCATTAGAGAAAGTGCTTTTTGCTCTATCCCATCTGTATCTGTTGGAGCATTCAGAAAGAGAGCTAACTAAATGACAGTTTTTTAGCTGAAATGGACTCATAAAGTAGTGAAAATTGAATGTTTGCTTCTAGCAGATAGCCACTCATTGCTCTATATTCTCTGTTTTTTTTGTTCAGGGTAATCCAAAGCAGAGAATTTCTACTGTATCTCATCTACCTCTGCATTCTAGGTTCAAACGTATTCTATTTGGTAGAATAAATTTTGAGTTTGAAAAAAGTATTTGTATTTTATCTTAGAGCCATTTTAAGTTTAGCTAGATCTGTTCAAAGATTTTGTGCTCAGTAAATGGTAAGTTATCTCTACAATGACATAGTTCTTAGCCCATTCTGAAGCAATGTTTCTGTTATGTGTGTTCTTTTTTTAAACTCCCTTGAATAAATATATGATTACACCAAGAATATATTGAAAAAGAAAATTCTGTTTCAGCTTATGAAGACTGTAAGGAGCTATATGTTGTCCTGTGACCTAGAAACTGAGGAGAGTTAGAATAGCAGGTCATGCATTATAGCATATCACACTACAGATATTGGAAAAGTTTTTAGGCAAGTGAAGATAATTCATAACAAAAACATTTTTTTTTCCTGCTCAGGGAAATTTCCAACACATTTGAACTGTGCTAAATACAGTATGAGCAACCTCGCAATGAGAAAAATTATAAGAAGGATTACTACTGATAACAAAAACATTTATTATTAATAAACAAATTAATCTTGAGAGGATAAAAATAGCTTTTAAAAGTAAATGAGGAGGTTACAAGAATGTGTTTGAAGAGGAAATAAAATTTTCAAATATACAGCTTGTCATCTTTCAAATAAGTGCTAATTTTTCTAATTAGTTAGCTGATTCTCATATCTATTACTCAGTCTGAAACCACAGCACACTTCACTCTATTTCCTAATAGTGCAAACTGTTGAGTTACTTTTTCTTCTGTTATGTAATGGACGACCTAGTCAATGTTAACACAGATAATTCAATTTGAATTTTCTTGATAACAACAACGTTATCAGACTCATGAGTGTTAATTGAGAAAATATGGAAATTGATTATTTATTAAGAAGCATTTGTAATGGTCACTCAATTTTCTAACAGTAATTTTCCATGTGTGTCTTAGAGTGATTATCTCTACATAAGTGTTTAATTTTCATCAAATATTCATATTATTTATGTTTATTGATGCTGTGGAATGGAATAATCTTTAGCAAGGTTTGGACTCATCTTGTGTAATATGGTCTTTCTGCAATGTGTTTTCATGCAATCAAACCCTGTCATCCTGGATTCCCTTTGTAGTTGATGAATAGCATCAGGGCCTTTTATGGAATGCTATTACATATTTCCAGCACCTTTGGTAAGATGAGATTGATTTCACATCCTAAGTTCCTTTGTCAACATTTACTAAAGATTCACTGTTTATAGAGAATACTGTGGCAATCATGTGCAGTATGAATATCCCCACTTGATTGGAAACATTCCAGCAAAAAATGAATAACTCTGTCACTGTCTTTCTCAGACACTCCCTTTTCCTGAGGGTACTCAATGGATTTCCTTTAGAGAATCGCATGTAGCCTAGTAACCCTGACAAGCCAACAGGCTGTGAAATGTCACCCAGTAAGTGATAGGGAGGTTTTGGGTTGTGAAATAGTTGGGACACTTGAAAAATTGTCTGGTCACAGTGTTCTATGTTGCCACTTTTAGTTTGTCACAGACATTAGCTGTTACACACAACAGTGCCAAACCTAAAAGGAACCTAATCTTCATCCTCCACACCTGCACTTCTAAATAGGGAAGAAAGGGTATATGTTCTACTTCTGTAACTCACATTCCCTTGTCATTAAAAACAAATGCCTTTTCTAAGATACTTAACTAAGCTCTGTCCACAATCACATTAATCTTAGGAAGCTATCTAAAGGAGGGATAATTCCTCCTGTAAATGTGATTCTCTCTCTACTTGAGAAAATATGAATTGCACGTTTAACTTTTATGGTTTGAAAGGCAGGGAGATATATTCTAGTAAGGGAGTTTTGTTCTGGGATTCATCAGATAGTTGATGCAAGCTGCACCAGAATGGTCCATCCTGAAACTCAGGAAAACAAGTGCAGTATGCAAAAACTGTCTTAGCCAAATGGGTAAACAGAGGAGTTCCAATACAAAGAAAAAATCCATGGAAACAGGAGTAGGCTAGAAAGGAAGAATTTAGAAGCCCTGTCTGAGTGTGAGAAAGTGTTGCTGGAGAAGCCAAAGTACACACAGAGTTTTCATTTGCAGGCAAAGTTGAATCAAGGACATGATCTCCTATTACTGCATTAATAGATAAATGCTAAACGAGTAAAATATGAGCCTAGTGCTGAATGGGACAGGTGATATAGTGCAGATGGACCCTGCCTAATACCAGATTCTATATAAGGTACATTTTCCTCTATGAGGACAGCTAAGCAATGGAAGGTGTTGAATAGAAAGATTATGTAGGCCTCTACCTTCGAGATTTTAATGACCAAATTTAAAAGCCCTGAGAAACTTGTTCTGACTTTAGATTGACTAGGCTTTGAGCAGGAAAGTGGAGTTAAGACTTGTTGAAATCAGCCTGGAGGATCCTGTGATCTCATTTTTTTTTCATAGGAAAGAATTTTTCATAATCTATCCATGGTGAATATCTCTCTAAGCTGTGCAATGAGATGCAAAGGATACTAGAAAGAAAAGGGTACATATGAGTGAAGACCATACTGCTCTTATTCCCAGCAGTAAACATTCATGCCTCTGAGGAATAGATAGGATTCTGTCTTTGGCTGTCTCTCATTTTAAATATCTGTCAAAAAGGCTCAATTCTGACCTCGGTATCAAAATTTTGTTCAATTCCCGAGTGGATTCTTCCTAAATTGATTGCCTTCCAATACTGTTCAGAAATTCTTGCCATTCACTCAGCTGTTTTTTCCCCAAACACAGAGATCCTTGGTAGCTGATCTGCTACTCTCAGACAAACGGATGTCTAAATACAGGGCTACAGAGGAAAGGATGCAGCACTGCAGAGAAATTTAGTGATGACCTCATGCCCTACTGAAATTTGGAGGAGGTGAGAAATACAGAAGTAACCTCTGTTACACTTAGTCATGACATAACTTTAGAAAACTACTAACAATTAGGAATAAGGAAAAGTGCCTTATCTGTACCAACAGAACAAAGACAGATATGCACCAGTATTTATCTTTGAAGCAAGCACCAAGATATAACATGTCCTCAGTTTAATAATATATCCTAACTACTTGTTTTATTGTTTTTAAAAGCCAGGTAAATCTACTTCATTCCAATTTCCCAAAGTGTCAGTAGATGTTGAGTGAGGTTATGAGCCTAAAAATTTACATATTTATAAGAAAAGTGATGGTGATTAACATGGAGAGCCTTCTTTTATCGATCACATACTGCTGTCTTTTAACAATGAAAGTAAATAATATAGACAGCATTTTAAAGTGAAAGCATGGCAAAAGTAAGTGAAGGCTGACAGAGATTTGTGTTAAAAGCACCTCTAACCAGAAGTCAGACAGCACTCAATAGGATAGCTTGATTTGCAGACATCCAGACCTTCAGCAACTCTGTCTGAAGCTAATGAGAACTATCTGCACTTTCCACCCTTCAGAATCAGACAATATGTTTTTAAAAGATTGGAAAATGTCTAAAAAGTTTAGTTCATGTACTTATTAAAATCTTTATAGGGGATTAAAATGATCTTAATATCATACAGTCTATGGACTTTACAGTAATTAATTGCATTTGTTAATCTTTATAGCACCCCTGAGAAGTATGCATGTACTATTATCACTCCATTAAAGACAGTGAACTGAGGTCCAATACACAGATTGAATTTCACCATCACAGTAAAACTCAGAGGCTTGACACTACCATTTTCTTCAGTGTTACTTCCCCAAGTGATCAGCTATTTCCTTTAATTTCTTCTGGTTATTTGAAACTGCAAATGTGTTTAGCAATGAAAACACATCAGAATATCATGGCAATATTTCTTAACTTTCAGATTTTCAGGACAGATCTCAGCTATTCTATCTTTCACTATGAGTCTTGAGTCTTATATTACAGTAAGCTTGCTTTATGTCCTGACTGTTTTTTTTTTTGTTAGTTTGAGCATCTCAGTTATTTTGCTTTCTTGGTTAATATGCCACTCTCATTTGATAAACTTGCACGTGGTTTAAACTTACTCCATTGTGATTTCTCCATTCAAATGAAGGCAGAGATTAGCAAAGCTAACATTTAAGACATAAGTTTGTAGTCTAAAATTTTCTATTAATTTGGATTGTGGACTAACAGTGAATTGCTAAATAAAAAACCAAAATTCTCAGGAAGCACAATTCTTACAGATTTATCCTTTATCTCTCGTTTTTTGTTGTTGTTGTCTTTCTTTTTTGTTGTTGCTGTTGTTATTGACAGCAATTACAGTGGGTATAGTACAACATTATTGCTAATTTAGATCTGTTTCATATTTCCCATGCTTTTGCTTTTTCTGTGTTTTAATACTTCACTTGTTACTGTGTGTCACTGGAAATGGAATGCAAAAGATTTCCTGAAAATTTAGGTGTTTCATTGAGAAGCAGAAGGTGAGGGAGAATAGCAATACCCTAAAATTAGTTCTGTGTCCTTCTATATTTGTGCAGTTCCCTGTCTTTAAGCAGCAATTTTAATTTTCTCACAATTACACCAATGTGTTGGAATGGGACCTTATGGCCTTGTTTTCCACTCTGCCCACTTTGTTCTGTTTGTTCATTACAACCTACAGTAATCTCACAATTATAACCGC
>VRYO01001589.1:17593304-17607522 GCA_009812075.1 Sialia sialis
TGTGAACATATAACTCCCTCATTGTGTTGTAAGTATTTGAGGCATAAAACCTGCTATTCTGAACCACCTATGATGTAGAATCCTTGAGCTGCATAAAATGGACAATGTGAGTATCCCATTCACTGTGTCATGAAAACCTTTTAATTTTGCAGTCAAACACCAATATGAACTAAGTTTAAATAACAAATCCTTTGTGACAATAATCTGTGTTTTTGGAATATCACCTTGTAAGAAAAGGGCTGATCTCAGAACGCGCCTTATTTTCAGACAGTGATATGTACTCAGTCTCTGCAAATAAAGTTCCTCTACAGGATTATCAAAATGAGCACCCAGATAATTGAGCTTTTAAATAATGAATAGTTTTAAAAAGAAAAAGGGAGAAAAATTCAATTCTTTGGAACTCACGCCAACTATGTAAGAAACCATCCTAAAAAGAATGAATGCAAAATAGCAGTGGCTGTAATAATCCTAATATTTAGCTCTTCTAAAAGTAATTGTATACTGCAAATAATAGCACTGTATTTCAAGATAATTCTCATTTAAATCATAAAATATTGAGTAGTTTTGTGCCAAAAATCTATTTGGAAAAATGTCTTTTACCAGAAGACATCATACTGACAAACAGATGTGGAGCCACTAGCTATGAAAAATAAGGTGAACAAAATGTTAGGAACATAAATATGCCAATTAAATAATATGAAATTATACTTGATTAGTTATTACATGTATTCTTGCTGTGTAGAAAAACACACAAAGAGCTATTAACATATTTTTAAATATACATAGAGATATATATATTTACATGCACACATATCCTATATATACATAACCTGTTATATGAAGTGCTGACCCCTGAGCAGTAGTGTGCTTTCAGAAGATAAAAATTAGCTACATTCCAAGTGCATTATCTTAGTGTTTGCAGGTATTCCCAGCACAAAGAAGAAGTCTTAGCTAACAACTCAAGCTGATAAACTTATCTGTAAGAAGTCTCTTTTAAGATTGACTGCTTAACATATCCAGTTCCTTTCCAAAGTAATTTTTACCATCGTATTTATTATATTTGCAACATTTAAGATTGCAATATTAGCCTTAAAATATATAGGCTTTGTCATAGTCTATGAAAAGCTTGCTCTGTTGATTTCATATGGTGTGCTTTTTTTGGTGTTTGTTTGTTTGCTTGTTTTTTATTTGAAGCATCAAATTTGGTGTAAATGAGCAGAAATGTATTTCCTCTCATTGTAGCCAAGGACACACAGAAGAGAAGCTGCTGTCGGACTAAATCACCAGAATCTTTAAAATTGTTCACTCTTTTTCCCCTCCCCAGGCATCCAAGCAAAGAAAAAGAATAGTTTATTCAACCTGGTCTAAACATGACACCATTTACACGGCCACACTGAGAGACACCCCAGAGAAGGAGGTAAGAGAGGTTGTAACAATCCCTGCGGAGCATTTTGGTTCAATGCATGCTCTGCAAATCAACTGGAACACAAGATGTTGCTCATGTGTGCTGCGGCAATCTCTGAGACAGAAGTGTTGGTGGAAGCTGAGGGATTTACTAGCACTTTGGCCCTTTCAAATTGTGGTGTCATGCAGAGATGCTGTGCATTGCTGAGAGAAATCTTCCTGGTGTGGGCATTAACATTTGCTTCCACTGATGTTTAAGTTTTAGCTTTCATATTATCCAGATTCTGTACTGCATTAGTACATAACTCTGAACTTCATATAGCAAGTTCTCCTCACAATAATTTATACAAGACAATCCTTTTCCAGCACAAGAACCAAGGACACCATTGCAGACCCAAAAAGTGTAAATAACAGTGATTTAGGGCGAGCAGTCTGGGAGGATGGGACTTCATAACCTGAAGCTTTAAATGGACAGTTAACCCCAATGTGTAAATGGACCAAAGCTTATAAAGGTGTGAAAACTCATGACTCAGAATCTATCTTGGGTGTAGCCATATCCAGGCTCTTGTACTGCCCGATGTGTATCCTTTGGAGGACTTTTTAATAAATACTTACTTTATTTCTTTAACACTGCTTAGCCTCTGTTCTAGGATGCCTCTCAAGACACCACCAACTTCAAGTGTTTTCTTTGTCCTCTCCCACACAGCTGTTTGTTCTTCATCATCCTGTAATCCCTTCTTCCTCTTTCAGTACAGATACATTAGTTTTGATAGCAAAATATGAAGAATGTACAACAATTCAGATGAGTTCTCATCAGCTGCATAACTATTTCAAACTGAAGGTATCTTTAAAATATGCATGTTATGTGACATGATTCATCTTGCTTTTCTAACTGTGCTATTATTCTGGAAATGTCATCATACTATGCCTTTTAGTCAATTAGAGGTCTTTCTTCTGTTCAAATAAGGACAGGAAGGTACCCACAAAAAGTAATTCAACATAGGATTTCTTAGTATTTTTGGATGCCATTTCTGCATTTTAAATTTTTAATTTGGCTACTTCTGTTAAAGCTATGAATTTGGCTAAATTTAGATGTCTGGATGTAACTTCAGGGTCAATTTGTCTCACCAGTTGTTGATCCTGTCTGCCTTATTTCCAAAGGTGTATCTCATTGCTTGCAGAAGTAATGTTTCACAATTTTAGACGCAGCAAATATTATATGTAGTCAGATGACTCCACTATAAAACAACTTTTTCAAAAGAAAGTGAAATACCGAAGTCATTATTTTCAGTGGCACCTGTGGCAAGCCAACCCTACAGCTTTAAATAAAACATTTTATGGACTTCGATAAGGTTCAGAAGCACTGGGAGTTGTGAAGCAAAGTTCTATAACATATGGTCCAGCAGACAAGTATTCACATCACAGAGCAATGAGGAATTATACAAAGGTGGTATCATTCATCAACAAGTAATATTATTACCTTTGAATGAATAATTTCCACAGATTGTATATTTTGTGTTCTGTAGCAATTTTTTTTTCCATGGAAGAGCACTACATAATGTGATCTATCCACCTCAGGAAGGCATACCACGATAAACCATGTTGCAGTTTATGATGTCATGACGTCATTATATCAGGCACAATTTCAGTGACAAATTCCAATGTTAGAATTAAGAACATAAATAGCAGATAGATCCAGTGAAGAGTTAAGCATTTCCAGAAGGTTTTTCATTCTGTCCAAATGTATATGTCTAAGATAGGTGTGATGAATTGCCATCTGTCTCTTTCTATTCAGAGCAGATGACTAGTTCAAAGTATGAGCCAGACTGTTACATAAACAAAAACACATTAAAACAGTTTCAGGGCAAGTTTAAGCTTTTGTTATCAAAATTCTCCATGCATCTAACTTCAGCTTCTAGACATGTAGAGATTCAATTTCACTGCACCTAACATTATCCAAATCTTCAAGCTTTCAACCTCTTCCTTATTTTGGCAGACGGGCTTGTGATGGTGGTGGAGGTGGAGGGAAAATGTTATATGAAATGCACTGAAAGGGTCACTCGGGATGCTGTACATAACTGCTGTTGAAGCTCTGGAACGCTTATTTACTTGGTATCGTCCCTAAATAGACCTTTCATTTCAATAGGCAGCTCTTTGGAAATCACACTAAGCTTTTTTCTGTTTCAAGTAGTTATATGGCCTGGTAAAATGGATATGCAATAGTACAACTGCACCATTTTGATGTCCAGAAATATCCCTAGACCAAAAAAAAAGTTGGGGAATCCCTACCATTTCATAACTCTCATCATCAGCTAAAGAAAGCTTCATTCATCATGGATTAGGAAACCCAGGAGCACCAGTGAGTAGCAAAAGTACTCCATGGAAATTGTCTAGTACCTCTTAGCTATAAAGGAATGAGGAAAATTTCCAGGAAGGTTTTTTACGAACTCAGTTCTTAAATGTGCAGGTTTCTGAAGCCCATCAAAGGTTTCTTTTTATTGCACATACTATGCTGGTTTTGTCTGCTTTGCAATGCTTCAAAGGCTTCTACTTCATCTTGCACCTAAGCATACAGAGATACTCAAAAATGAACAAATGACTTTAAGCAACATTCTTTACTGACCTTTTATGGAAAATGAAAATAGTGGATACAATTACTTTCTATCTTTTTAAATATAAACTTTAGGGTGTGTAAATGAGACCCTCACTGTGCTTATGTCTTGCTATTGTCTATAAAAAGGACTTATTTAATTTTACACATCTGCATTTATCTGATGAAGCCCATAAATTTATAAACAAGTATTTTTTATTTAATTATATTACCTGAAGATTCTTAACTGGCATTTTGTTGTTGGATTAAACTGCTTTGAACTGCCATGGTCTTCCTTTGCAAAAATACTATTAAAAGTCCTATTAAAAGCTTCATTTCAATGCAAAATATTAGGATGATCACTTGTTACAAGGCATGGGTACTCCACAGTACAGACTGTTCTCTTTGATAACAGTATCCTAAGAAAAACTCAGCATTGCTGATTCAGATACAAGCTGAGAAGCAGAATCATGACATTTTTTAATGTTGTTAAATGTGATCTTGAAAATGAAACAGGAAAGTTCGGCACTGATCACTCAGAAGTACAATTCCAGTCACATTCTCATCTGTATCCCAGCTAAGTCATGCCAGCCTGTGTCCACCCTGCTAACAAACTGCTGGAACATGACCTGCCCAAATAGAGTCATTCAGAGCAGTTGTCAGAGGCCACAGAATCACAGAGTTGCTGGTTCTAAGGGATTGCTGCAGGTCATGCAGTTCAGCTCCCACGGGAAGCAGGACCATTGACAATAATAGATCAGGGCACCTGCAAATTTATCCTACTGAGTTTTAAACAGCACTCAAAGGATGAAAGTTTTCTTCAACTCCTCTGGCAATTCTGCTGCAGTGCTGCACTGCCTTTCTAATGCTGAATATTTTCCTAAATATCTAAGTTGAACCATCTGATCCACAGTTTGTTCTCATTCCCATTATTCTTCTCATCATTTATTTACTGACAGGAGTTACACTCTGGTCTGCAACTGCTTTTCAGGTAACTGCAGTTTGCCTTTTGAGTCTCCTCCAGGACACAAGATCACCCCTTAGCCTCCTTGTGTTCAGACAGAAGAAGTCCAGCTCTGTCAATGGCTGTTTTTATTTCCCAGAGTGTGAATAATGGTCCAAATGATGGAGATTAATGAAATCATAAGGCTGGAAGTGACCTCATTTAGCTTGTCCATTCTGCCCTAAGCAAGATCAATTGTTTCTATACCATTCTTGACAGATATTTCTCTGATCTAAACATCTCCAATGATGAGGGCTCTCTAGCTTATCTGGCTCAGAGACTGAAATTTCTAGTAAAATATTTTGATGCAGATAAATTTGGGCCTAGGCTCTTTTCTCCTGTCACAGCCCCATATTTTCATGCTGTCAGCTCCAGCAAGCAGTGAGGAGGAGCACATCCCCTCCACAAGCCACACACTAGAAACAGCACAAAGAGCCATGCCTGTGCTGTCACACACACAGAAACAGTGAACAACATCAATGGCTTAATCCTGTTCCTTGCCTCCTGCAGAGCAGGGTTCAAGCTTGCTAGTGGAATACACAAGCATGTACACATACACAGACAATTATGTCTATATAAACACAGACATGCACACATGGTGCTTTTCCTACAGTGATGTTTATATGGCCAAGCCAGTTGCTGGCTCCCAAACCCTGGTCTCCCCTACCTGCTGTCATCCAGAGCTGGGCCCCTCCTGCATCCCTTTCCCACTCCAGGAGCTTCTCCAAAGGCTCATCTTATTTGGCTGTGAGTTCTCTAGCATATACATGATAGGAAATGCAGTCAACCCCAAGATAGAAAGAGGATTCAATAAAAGTATAAAATGGACTGCAGTGAACAGGGGCAGAGCTTTCCAGATGAGTATACTGACCAATCTCTTTCCCGTTTTTGTCCTTTCCTCAACCATTTCACATGTTCTACCAGTTCCCTTAACACAGCTTGTAAGTTTTACACAATCTGCATGTTCTCTTCCCACTGGACTCCAAGTCCTGCAACCCTTTAGGCAATATCCCTTTAGATTTGATGGCTTTCCAGAGACAGCCTCCTTGTGATGAATCTTAGTGTCCTCCACAGCAGGAGCAGTGATCTGGTTATTCTCTTCCAATGTTTGTTTTTGGAGAAGCTTATCCTTATTAGCTCACTATAGTCTTTTCACCTGTCATTGTCCTCTGCTCCTTGCTAAGTCTTTGTGATTAGCCTTTACTCACATAGCCTAGGAAAATTCACAACCATGGAGAAGCATTCAAACAAAATCACAAGAAAAATCACAGTGAACTGTTGCCACTACAAAAAAATGATGATGAATGACACAATGAAGAGTTTTGCAGTCTTCTTCTAGATGGCGTGCCTAGGAAGAATTTTATCACAAAAGTATTGTTCAATAATTTTTCAGTCTCTGATACCTGAAAATCATCAAACATTTTTAAAGATTTTTTTTCCAAAATCAGTGCCAAAAATGTTTTCAAAATTTATCACAAAAATGTAAATTTTATACAGAAGAAGAGTGTAGAATGCATTCAACTGAATTTAGTGCCAGATGAGTAATAAGCTGAAGGTCATAAAAGCAGGGCTTTATCTTCACATTAGATTTGCTTTCATTCCTGTGCAAACCCTAACTAGCTAACAAAATGATTTAACTGCTTCAATCCTTGCCTTCATTCTACTTTTCTTAATGTGCTTTCTTGTTTTTGTGATGATCATTTAGGTGCTTGAATTCCATGCAAAATTATTATATTGGAACATCTCCAGGACATTGAAACTTGCATTTATATATTTTTGCACAGTATTCACCACATACTAGAGTATATTTTGGCACTGTTTTAAGTAAAACTAAATACAAAGACCCAGACATAAATTTACTATGCTCTCTTGTAAACTAATATTAGAAATAATGTGGTGGTGTTTATTTGGGTCTTTTAATTGACATCCTGTTCCTACTCTTCAAAATTATTTTTCAATCAAGCACAGAGAGTGCAGAGGAAAATGAATCAAGGGAGAGTATTCTGAAATGGAGCTCCATTTAAAGGATTCAGCAATAAACTCAAGTGTTGTTTTTTTTTTTTGTTTAGATATGGCAGACTCAATTAGCATCTCATTAGCAATAAGCTGTATAAATAGGCATGTTCAGCAAAGAGGGAAAAAAGTCAATAGTCTGCTGGCAGTCACTCAGTATCCCAGCACCAAGCTTTCAACACACAGAGAAACTCTAATTAGGAGCTTGTCCATGTGCATGCATCACTCATTAACTGCCTCTTTACTGAAACAGAATAATGAATTGAGCCCTTTAATGTGACATTAATAAATTGCCACCATTTTGGGAGTATTTGAATGCAAAATGGTGATGTTCATTATCAAAATTATGTTTGATGAGTTGGGTTTGTACTGGTTCATTGAGAAGGACAATTTTCCTACTGTTAGGGCTCCTTCCAAAAAATAAATCTGATGCTTTTGGCTTACTCCACAGGACTTTAAATGAGCGTCTGGATCTCTGGAAACCATTACTATAAACTATAGATATGATAGATGATGTAATGTAATGTAATGATATGTTTTCTGCATCTTGTAGCTACATGTGCAAGGGTAATGGAATGTGTCTTGAAGGTATGTATTAGGGAAAAATTCACTCATCTCCCCTTTACAGCATTTCTTCTGCACTGAGTCCATCACAAGGAATTCAGCTCTCTCTATATATGGAACTTCTCTGACAAATATTTGGGACTAGACAAATCATCTATCTGTTTTTCTGAGTCAATTTCCTCTTTTGCTGTTGTAGTTCACCTTTTATATGAAACAGATGAAATTGATTATTTTGCTTGTTTGTGAATGCTTGTTTGTAGAAGACACCAGTCTATGGATTTTGAGCCCCATGTTGGTCACTAAACAAGGGTCAAAATTGGGTTTTTCAGAGCTGCATCATGCCACTAAGGGAGTAGTGGAAAGACTAACAGGTGGGTGACCTGGTCCCCACTCTGGTACAAAGCTGCCTAATCCCACAGTGCAGTGGAAGAAGCAAAAGCTGTTCAAATTTCCCTTTGTGAAATGCTCTCAGAAACTCTTGCCTTTTGATCTAGTTGTATGATGGGTATGCTTTTTGTCCTTAGTCATCCTTACAGCTACCTTCATGTGTGGCTTCACATGGCTGATTAGAGACAATTGCACTAGAGGATAAATCTGATAAAGAACAAGTTAATAAAGCAGAACTGCTGTGGTATGCATAAAAGAACTGATAATTCTTCAGGACAGGACAGATAAAGATATATTGCTCAAATTAAAAGCAAGCAAAATGCATTCATCTGTGACTATAACATGGCTCTAAAAAGGTGTTTATGAAACTGTGCAATAGCAAATATGAATTTTTGCCAAAGCAGCTCTACCCAACAGGTAACGTTAGCTGTATTATGGAGCAACATCATATTGTTACATTTCAATGTTCAAAACTCATAGAAAAACATCCATACTGACCTGTCTCAACTATCTATCAAATTTAAATAGCCTTGGAGAAATTTTGTTAAAATAAATTGTTCTTTTTCTTATGTACATTTGCTCACATTTCCTCAGTGAACTGCAAATCCATTAGAATTAGACACTGAAACACAATCTTAAAGAAATTAGGATTTTAGTTAAAAGTTAGAAGAAACTCGGTTTGAGATAGTTGCCTGAACCTCAAAGAATTGATTGTCTGTCAATTTATATTTGCTTAGCTGTGCTTGCAATGGGAAAGGATGAAACTAGTAGGTAGGTCCAAAGAAACACAAACAATTGCAAATAGAAACTCATTCTTTGCAAAATTGGGCTTGCCTCAAAAGCCATTTGTATTGTCATTAATAGAAAAGGCTGAGAGTTCAGGGTGAGGAAGACTCAACTTACTTCCTCTTTTCAAGACCTGTCCCCACAAAAACCACCCTAGACTTAATTTAACAAGCCAATTCCACATGCTTAATAGCAATTCAAGCTAATTACCATAGGAAGCAGGGGATAGGAGAGGGTGATATTATGAATATGTATTTGTTTGAACCTTTTGTCAATAAATAGACTCTGTGACCACCTGTAATTTTGCAGTGCATATTAGGGGGATACCCCACGCTGCTGCCCAGCGCTGAATAAATATACCCTTTCTAACTTTAAACTGTTAGAGAGTCTTTTGTCCATCACAGTTGAGTATTGGTATTAGAAAAATGCTCATATTTTAGTAAATGAACACCATGAACACTCAATTATTGTTATTGGAAATAATGTTTCTAATGCTATGAACACAACAGGCTATTACCAATTCATCTTATACAACTGTTTCCGGATTTTAGAAATCATTAACAAATAAGTATCTTGGTCCTTGACCATATTTTTCCTAATAAAATTCCCAGTCTCTGTGACAAAGTGAATAACAGCTTGTAATACTTTATTCTATACAAATACTTCCTTCTTTGTCTTCATGCCGCAGAGTTTCTTATACTTGAAGGCTGTCAAAGAGCTGTTTCCCTATATTATATGTTATGTTTTATTAGGTATATTAATAATTCCATAACATCAAATCAGATATTTTTTTTATATTCCTAAAGTTTCTCACCAAATTTATTTTTGCATTTTTTGCAGAAGACGTTTTACAGAAATGATGCCTCTCTAGAAATAAGAATAGAGATTTTTTAGGAATTAAGTATTTCTGGGTTTGACAGAAAAGAAATGGTATACAGTCCTTACATTATTTTCCTCATCTATCATAAAGTTATTGGATTGTCAATGGATGTTTAATTATATAATATTAAATTTATTTAATTTGGTAATTAGTAAGACAAGCTTTGTAGTATAAACTTTGAAAGAAGTAAGTTTGCCACCTTTTTTTTGCCAGTTCTCATTTCTTCAGTTTTCTCATCCTGACTTTGATATATGGATTAGAAACTTCTTGTAGTAGTATGTCTTGTCAGTATATGGAACAGTGGAGCTTTAGTTTCACTAATTTTAATACAAATATTACATATGCTTATCTTTTAGGAATGATTTCTTATCTTAGAAAAGCTATTCAGGAAAGCTACTTAGGATCTTAGAATTCATCTAATAACAGTGCAATTTAAGATTAGATGCTGGGTAGAAACCAGTACTAACTATATGTGGAAGTTCAATAAAAATAGTGCTTGTTTTTTGTTTTTCCTAAGTCAGCTAACATTCCCCCTGAGAAATATATTGTCCTTGGATTTTAAAGGTGGAACAGGAGAAAAAGCTATAGGCCTAAACTCAGAACAAGTCAATACTCTTAATTAAGATCTATTTCACTACTAGTCTGTCTGATCCTTGGCAGTGCTTTATCTCAGTAAAGTCTCCCACAGACATATGATGGGGGATCAAAAGCAGACAAAATCAGATAGAAGCAGCTACAGCAACCAGAGTATCCTTCTGATATATTCTGCCACTGAGCAGAATTCCTGATGTTTTGGAAGTTTCTAAACCAATATGGCAAGAAGAAATAAGCTTAATTTAACATATTAAATTGAAATTACTGTATATCTAGGAAACTGGAAACTTAAGCGATGCAGGACCTGTTGCACAAATAACTCAGACATCTGTATATTTTATTAATAACATCTGTGAGTGAATGATGAAGATGGCTAGAGTGATAGCAAATTTAGCCATCTGATTTCCACCTGATGTCATATGGTTTCGGCCTCTGAATGAAACACCAAGCTGATGAATAATTCTTCTTGTATAGGCCCACTCAGAAAAGTATCTCTCGTACATATTCTGGCATTAGATGTCTTCTGGTTCTGAGAAATTCCATGCTCCTAATTCTGACTACCTAACCCTGACTACATATATTTAGGATATGTATTTGCTAATTTCCTACATAAGATCCCCTGAAAATGTAGAGACACTACACTGATATTGTTATGATGTGAGGTGCAATAAACAATGGTTTCTTAAAATCTTTATCTTGACATGATTGGATATCTGTTTTTTCTCTTGCCAGATCCAACTCCCAGAGAATTTCCCTTTTGGATCAGAAAGAAGTTAGATTGGATAAATATAAATAAGTCCTCTGTGGGTGACTGGATTTTTTTTTTTTAATGCATATCAAATTTCCAAGATACTCCATCAAAATAAAACTACTTCTTCTAGGGAACCTTTAGAGGAACGAGGAACTCGTTTAGAACTTTAAAGTGTGAATGCCCATATTAAATTTGCAATTTCTCTTTTTTAAATGGAAAATTAAGACAAAGAAACATTTCTGAGAGTGCCTATTATTTGTTACATAAAAACATGATTATTTAAAATCTAAGGTAAACAACTAAGATAGGTCAGTTGAAAGAACACCAGAAGTGTTTCTCTATCTTCATGAGTAACAAAACTCTAGGATGACAAACTGAGATATGGGAATTATATTGTAAAATTTAGTAGAAGAATCCTACCCTACTGATAAAAAGATATCAGTTATAATGTGACCTAAGAGATGAGGCTTTCTCCACAGTGAGCAGAGGGAAGTCAGCACCTCCTTAAGGTGCTTCATCTCAAAGCTCATTGACAGACTTTTAGAGCAGGATAAATTGTTAAACTGTCATTTTAAAGGCACCGTTTACTGCCACTGTCTTGAGGGAATCTAGGCAGAGAGCTGAACACACCATTTCAGTTTCAGGTGGCTGTTAAGGAAGATGAATCTTATCCATCCAAACTTTAGTGATTACGTCTCCATTTTTCTTATCATTTTATATTTGAAATCCATTTATTGGATTCTTTAATAATGCTTCAAGAAATATACAAACTCTTATAAACAGACTAAGTGTGCAAAGTTTGTTTCTGGCTTTTCTGCACTGTTGTTATTTTGTGTCCAAACATGCTGCTTTCAAGTGTTGCTTCTATAAAATACTTCAGGATTACTTGTGTCATTTTCCTACATTTAATGAATAATGAATGCAAACATCTTCCAGTGTTTCCAAAGCTAAAATTAATTTTACTGAGCTTTTCAACTATAAGTTAAGTGGTACTTGCAGAATATAAACTCTCCAATTCTGCATATTTGAATTTAGAGTATTTTTCAAATTAGAAAGTATCAAAAAATCAGACAAAATATCATGTTCAATTAGAATAAATTATTAAAAATGCAGTAGAACTTAATTGAAGAACTGAGTTTACCCTCTAGAAAATGTTTCTTCATTATAAATGTAATTATGCTGGGCTGAGGGCATGGTTGTTTTGTGTTTGTTGTGGGGAGTTTTTTTGTTGTTAGGGTTTTTGTTTGGTTGGTTTTTTTTTAATATATCCATAGTCTTATAGGTCTATAAATCAGCTGATTTTGTAATAACATTTTACTTCATAAAAGACAATTACTATTACTTTAGGTGATGATGGCTATCTTGCAATAAATCAATAAATTTCTGTACCTTACGTGAATTGTGATCTTGATGTTGAAATATTTTTCTGAAAGAAAAACATTCTATTCTGGTGAATTGTATAATTTAAAATTGTAAACTTCTGTCCAGATCTGTAATAACAGTGTTTATACACATTTGCTATATGGTACAGAGCTATTCCAGCACCATCAAAATAATTATTCCAACAAAAAAGTTATTCTTTCAGCTCCTTCATAGGTTTTAAATGTAAGATTTCAGTCTTATCCAAAAACTGGTCAAACAAACATTGCTTCATTTTGACTCATCAGACAACAATTCTGGGTTACTTTTGGACAGAAGTAGAGAATCAGACACACAGCTCTGAATGATGTGTTTGAAATTATGTGGTTTTGAGAAATATCCAAGAAAATAATCAAATCTAATTGTGTTTGCAGAATTAGTAGGATTTTTAGGCAATACAGAGCTACAGTATAAAGACCCAGCAAATATCCATTGCAGGTAATGTCATATAGCTTCATAATAGAACATCTATCTTCATACATTAAGATTTTGTGTTGTGATAGTTAAAGCTTGGGGGAACAGATTATGGAAAGCAGTTACAAAATACATGTTTGAAAGGAACATCATTCAGATGTCTTCCAAATCACTTAACACTTTACTGTTTGTCTAAACAACACTTCATTCAGCACATTGGTGCTTACTTGATTCTCTGTTACATTTTGGCCAAGCTACTGAACCCTGCAATCAGACAAACTAGGAATAAATGGAGTATACCTGCAACAGTAAATTGCACAAATGATAAATTGGCTTCCCTATACTGTAAATTTGTTAGAGACGTTCCTGGCATGGGTTTGGGCAATGTGAATTAGAACTACACAAACATTTCCCAGGTCTAATTTGGAAATTAATAAGGGTGATTTGGCAGGGACCAAGTGAAAAGTGATTTGGATGCACCACTTTGTTTTGGCTGGTAAAAGTGTTCAGTAATGTGGAAGTTGACAGATCATGCCAGCTTGGCTGCACAACCCCTAGCTTGCTTCAGTTTACTAATGTATATTTCCTCTATGTGATTTGAGGAATTTATGGGTTTAATAATCTGAGACAGCCCTAAGAATGCCCAGCAAAGTGCTTCTGGAGCACATATAGAGAGAGGAAAGGATAGAAAAGCCAGAAGGCAGAACTGAGATGGGAATGAGAAGGAAGTGCAACACACCTTCTTTGGCAATATTGGATTCTTAAAATGGCTTGGCTAGTTATGAAATTTCAGCTCAGCACAGATGTTTACTGAAAGTTCAGGTTACTAGATCTGGTAATTTTATATTTAACTTTTATAATGTATTCCTATTTAACAAGATGCATCCAGGAAAAAAAGATGAAAATTAAGATATAATTGTAGTCTATGAAAAGTATTTTTATTATAATGAGTGAAGTAATATATAAAGTAATATATAAAAGAATAAGAAATAGGGTCGGTTTTTTACTCAGTGGTTCTTGGTCTATTTCTTTTTAAATAAAGTTAAGCAATGGGACTGAAATTTTTTTGTAACAGCAAGATGTCCCAATCACCTTACTAAAATGTTGGCTCTGTGCTTTTACTCTTCAATCACCTGATGCACATATCAGCATCCTAGTCCTAAGAATATTTAGGATCCCTGTGCCTTCCTGGAAAACTGAATGTACACATGGAATGTGCGTGTATGACAATCAGGCCAAGTATCCGGCAAATCAACACATACCAGATTCGTTTGGAAGAGAGAAAGACAAATCTTGCTTGGGTAAACACAAATATTTGCCATGTTTTCTGACCCCAGGAGCAGTTTTGCTGTCCTGGGATGACCCAAGTTTTCCATAATTTCCTTTTCTAAAAATTGAAGTGATTTACTAAAA
>VRYO01001589.1:17608522-17646352 GCA_009812075.1 Sialia sialis
TGTTTCAGAAGGGTCAACAAATTTCTGGTGCAGAAGGGAGACAGAGCAGTGTATGGAAAATCTTCTTGCAATTCAGGACCATAAGGGAAAGCAGAGGAAGGCTAGGCAGCCTGAGGCCTAGAAAAGATAAATGCTCTGAGGATTAGGATGTGCACTGCCAAAATCAGCTAAGGATCTGCTAACTGTGGGCCTCAAGTCCAAGGAATGCTCAGCTTGGTGAGCCACAGACTTTCTCTGCTATGTTGCCCCTGTATTGCACAAATGGTAGATCCCTGAATTTGTCTAATCAGACACAGCTCTTGCAATCCTGAAATATTTAATATCGTAATTTTTCTCTATTCTTAAAAGAATAATGAGGGTGCCAGTGTTTAGTCAGCCCCTCTGACACCCAGTATCTTATTTATCCTCATAGTTTACCTTTCAGACTAGTTCAATCAATTGTGAAGAATAGACAGTCCTATTTCATTTTGTGCCTTTGTAACCAGGCCTTTCAGGCTGACAATGTGAAAACGCAAAAGAAAGACCTCCTATCACCCTAGATAATTTACACCCTGTACTCAAACAATTTGAAAGTTAGTGCCTGAATTCAAAATAAGTTTAGAAAAATATATTTCAGTTGGAGAAAATGATGTTGTAATACAAGCCTAGAAATAGCTAAACTCACAGGGTAACCACTAAACCAGAGCAAATTTTATTGAAGCTGAGAGAGTTGCACACATTAAAGAGAAAGCAATATATAGCTTGAGTATTTCCAAACTTTGAAGAAAACACATTTTAAAAAAGGGCAATCAGGCAAAAGGGCAATCAGGCAAAGTTCAAACAAATTAAAGTATCACAGAAACGATGTCTTAAATGCATTGTTTAAGTACTAGCTAAGCAACAATCCTTTCCTAAGCTGTCAATTGAAATATATTAAATGGTAGGAATGACAATGCTTTAGAAAGACTCTGTACAAAGTGAGCAAAAGACTTCAGTGAGGAACTTTCCACAGTCAGGTAATATAATCCTGAATCTCATTTCTAAAGACACTCATCTTTTTTTGAAGTTTCTATTGTCCTTCAGGTTCAGAACTCAGATTTATTTTTAAGTCAGGACAAATGAGGGAGTGTCTTCATGAAAAGGAACAAAAGAAATGTCTGCTACAGAGTGCAAGGACTAACACTTTGGAATGCTTTCTAAACTTTAGTTCTCAAACTTGTGTAAAAAAAATAATTATATTTTCTAACTGGATGTTGAGATTCATTACACTAACTTTGGCAAACTGCAAGTCAGAAGATTGGTCTATGCTAGTGATCTCTTTAAATCTAATAGAGACATGAAGCTGGGGAACTACTAATCCTACTTATCGTAAACAGCCAGTTATAATGGAATTAATTTCCTTTTCAAAGTGGCAGTGTTTATCTTTTGGATGCTTCCTTCTCCTAAACCTTTACAGCTCTTGTGATTCTAAAGTATCTTTCTTAGCTTGATGGTATTAAAGAGTTTAGAATAATGGAAAGTATAATTATAAGCCATTTATACTATTAATAAATCTGCAAAATAAAATTTTCTTTGCACACATTAAAAAGGCATATTTCACATATATATGTGTACCATTTAATTGTAAAATAAATTTTATTCTGTCCTTGGCATGTACTTAGCTACCCTTGTACACACAAATTGGTTTGGGGATTGCATATATAAATATTAATTCAGAAGACAGGTTTACAGCATCTTTATGTGTTTCTCACAATTTAATTGATAGCTAATCTTGTTTTGGTGAGAAAAACAATAAACCAATAACATATTTTCCCTTTTCCTGAGTTTAACCAGTTCCCACCATATCAAATTGGGAGGGAAGGAAACTTATAAAACATGAAAACATGGTAAATGTCTTCACAAATCTATTAAACCAAATTACTTCATAGATAACATACTATTAACCTTAGGATTGTCTTGCTCAATGTAAAAACCTCAAGTAAACCCATAAGATAAAAAGTTTATGTGATTTATAGAAAGAAAATGGAATGCAGACTCAATGCCTTTATCTTTTCAGCAAGTAATTACTAGGAGCATGTTTTATATTGCTCAGGCTATTTCAAAGACACTTCTAAACCATACAGAAGAAAAAATAATCTTTCCATGGTTTAAAAAAAATAAAAAAAGAAAAATTTTTGTGGGTTATTCAACTCCCTCAGTAGAAACCTCTGAAAACCCTTTTAACAGGTTTGAGGATCTCTTGGTATGGACAGGTAGTTTTGCCAAACTGCTCTCTAAAATATTCTTATCTTTTGCAATTTTGTGCAGTTAAAATGCACTTATTTCCCTTGAATACTTTCTTATTAAAAAAAAAAGCTGGAGGGTGGGGGGAGAATAAAAAGTAATGCAATAATAAGTCTACCCTTTTATTTAAGGTGCTATTAAGTTCATATCTTTCCATCATATCTTTTTCCACACATATATACTGAAGTTTCTGAGTTATCCTCAGAAAGCCACGATAAGGTATTGAAATAAAAATTCATTTGTTGTACTAGAATGTAAAGAAAAAAGTTACTTTCTAAGGCTATATGGGAACCTTTTGTCAGAAAATGACTTAGCACAAACTCATTGCTGGAGTTGTATCAACAGTGCTGTAACGTGTTTCAAACATTTATCTCTTCACATTGCAAGATATAATTTCTTCTGAGACTGTTCCTGCGTGCTTTTAAAAAACTAGCCTTAAAAGTTAAAAAAATTCATATATTTTTGGAGCTGTCTCATGTGGATTCAGCTGCAGTTTAAGAAGCCCATGAGTTTTTTTTGCCTGCACATAGGTGTGCTATGTGTTTCCCACTCTCATCAATGGAGGTATCATTAGTACGGTGAAGGGGGCTTGGAAAATATCTCATCTTATTATAAATCAGGCTTTTACTGACTAACTAGTGTGTGTTAAAGGAATTATTTAGTGTTTCCTGTGATGCCATAAGTTCTCCAGGATATTTACATAGCCTCCACAGATGTAGCAGAGATCAGAGGAGAACAAAAGCCTCTGGTAATACCAAGCAGAAATTACATTGGTTGTCCAAGACCAGCTAAAATTACACCAGTGTGGAAGATGAGGACAGTTTATAGGGAAAGCAAAAGCTACACACACAGGCAAAGTAATTAATTCCCTGCTTCCCATGGGCAGGCAGGTGTTCAGCCACCTCCAGGAGAGCAAGACCCACCATGAATAACTGACTCTGAGAAGACAAACACCCTCAGTCCAAATGTCCCTCACTTCTTCCTTCTTCTCCCGGCTTTCTATTCTGAGCATGAAATCCTATGGTCTGGAATTTCCCTTCAGTCAGTTTGGGTCACCTGTCCTGGCTGTGTCTCCTCCTGACCTCCTCTGCATCCCCAACTTCCTCACCAGCGTGGCAGTAAGAAAAGCAGAAAAGACCTCGGCTCTGTGCAAGGCTTGCTCAGCAATGACAAAAACATCTCTATAGTATCAATCCTGTGCTCAGCACAAATCCAAAACACAGCTCCATGCCTGCCACTGCAAAGAAAATTAACTCTACCCGAGCCAAACCCAGCGCAATCAAATTATTATTTAAGAAACTGAATCATATCACTGATGTGGAACAGCTGAATATCCATTCTAGGACATGACTGTTTTCTGATTCAAAGTGCAATTCTGTTGTCAATTCAGAGGTGCAAAATTCCATTTGAGATGTCCTCCAGAGAGACGCCTGAGTTTCATGGGTGTTGGGTTGTATCTGCCAGTCCAATGTAGACTCACTGTGCTTTGCACAGATATAGATGATTGCATATAAACTTTTCCATTTGAGTCCCTTTATATTGAACCAAATCTTATCACAGACACTTAAAGTGTGTTGAGAAAACTACACTCTCCTGTATTTGTCCTTTCTTCTTTGTTCCCCTCACTCCTGCAGCATCAAATTGTCTGAAACATCTGAGCTATCAGAATGTAATTAACTCTAAAGTCTACAGAGATCAATGTCTTGCTTTCTAAAGAGAGCACATAAGGACACTAAATAAAAGGAAGTTTTTCAACTTAGTTTAGATAGGCTTAATTTCAGCAATCTATCATTTGCCTTTCATCTAACTCCTCTTCTGAATGGTTTTGTCAAAATAAATCTGCTTATTTATTTTTTTGTTAGAAAAATTGTCGACTCACTATGCTTTATAGTGTATAAAATTGACTTATGCTTACTTTTTAAAAATTACATATGACCTTCAATATAAGGTATATTTAAGATATATCTTAAATATTATCTTAAATAATTGAAGGCACATTTTTAGACCATCATTTGATTTTAATGCAAATTTAGGGTCCATCTGAAGGCAGATTAATTCAAATTCAGCTCCTGAAATTTGGAAAATATGTCTAATTTGAATGATATGTTAAAATTTCATTATATTTAAATAGCATTTATGTATATTGTGTTCTTTTGGATGTAATTTCAAAGTGTAATTTCTTCTGAACACACAGAAAAATAATCTTCTAATGTCTTCCTGCTTCCAAGTTTATACTCTTTTGTGTGAGCCTTCATTGAAAAAAAAAATATATGCAGATAACTAATTTTATTGGTTTGGTATGAATAATTTCAGGCTTAAGGTCTTAGTCTAAATTTCAGGTGCAGTTTCAAAGAAGTGATTGGAATAGATCTGAAGCCTCAACTGGAAACTATTGAATAAGTATGAATTCTAAATTGCACCAAGAATTCAGGGTGGGAGAACATGCAGAGCATGGCTGAATTGCATCTTTGCTCTGCTCATGCTCCTGTATTACTGTGGGAAGGCATCTGATGCTCACTGCTGCATTCATGTAAATGAAGAAAAGGAGTTTCAAGATCCATGTGCTGTAAATGGTAAATGAAAAATATGGTATCTCAAATATGATGCATATATTTATTGTTCTTAGAGTTTCATGTTCTATACAAGAATAGTTTCATGATTCCTTCAAAGCATGTCTCATGTCATAATTTTTTAAGTAAAAATAGTGGCTATCTCTTCCACATCTACTTACCTATCTAATTATGTATATAATGTTTATACATATATGTACATATCTCAGCATAATAGTATTTCTCTGTTTCCCTTAGAAGAATCAGTAAATGTAATTCAGATTCTGAATTACCTGTACACTGTAAAACAAATTCTCTCCTTTTTCCTATCAGTCTGACAATTATTGTTTGCTGTTTATTAATATTTTTGATTGTCTTTGTGATCTATTCAGAATTAAATTGACTTCATTTCTCCAGTGTAATTGTCACAACAGATATTAAGAATATTGTGCATATTTTCTAAAACTTTAGTATAGAACATCTACATTCTCTGAAATAATTGTGAAAATTTGAGCTTTGTCTGTCTAGTTGTTTGATTAAATTTTAGTCATCCCTCTATACCCATAATCACCTTAGGCTTCCCTTAAAATCAATGAGGGAATAAAATCAGCTCAGAAGGTTTTTTGTTTGACCTTGTTCAAATCCTTATTTCAGGAAGATATCAATCTTTCTTTGCAAGTGCCAATTTCTCTCAATTAACCATAAGAAGAGTTAGTGTAATTAGCTCTCAGGCATATGTCAACTTCTAGTCATCCCAACTTCAGTTTAGCTGTCTAGTGCAATTAATTTTTTACTCACCCATTTCCCTTTAGTATTCAAAGGTTTGCACATTTTTTGCTGTGAATTACAATTCAATAAAAAAGTCTTTAAGAAGTATTCTACAGGCACATTGAATTACATGTTTAAGAATTGCAAGCACCTGTTTTATCAGAGAATTTAACTCATTTGCCCATTATGCTGCAGTTGGTAAAAAAAAAAAATTACATATTTGCACAATAAATTAACATTCTTAATGTTTTAGTATGTTTATGCTAAAACAGGCAATTTGAAAAGAATAATGTTAATTTATTTTACTAAGCAAGAGGAACTATGCAGCTCTTTCATGACTATTCTACTGGTCTTTAGGTTGCCAGTTGTATTAATGTATGCTCCTTCTTATAGATCTCATATTTTTTTTTGTGTTGTTGTTGATGAAGATATCATGTTCCACGCACATATTCTATGTTTATACATACACACATTCTGTGTATTTCTGAAATGTTGGTGCTACATTAACTTGTGCATCAGCAGGAGTTACTGCAGAGACAAGCAGCAAGGAAAAGGCAGCTTCTGCCTCCCATTGCTATTTCTCTGAGCCATTCATCCCTCAAGTAATTTAATAAGAGTTCCATCAAGAAGTAGATGCCCATGAGTCCTTGTTATAAGATATAGCTCACAAAGCTTCAAACAAAGCTCATAATGATTTTTGTGTCTCTGTGCAATACTATAATTTCTCATACACACTTCTTTTTTTTTTTTTTTTTTTTTTTAAACCAAGAAAAGCCAAGGACGGAAAAAGTGCTTTTCAAAAGAGTAATTAATACAGCAGAAATTTTTAATAAAACTTGTATTTTATCTGGCATGGATTACATCTTCAAAACAAATGTGTCATCCTGAAACCTTATTAGAAATCTCTCGGTTTGTTCTCCGTTGTGCCTCTGAGGTTTATTTGAGCTTTAAAAGTTTATCTGTCCAGTGATACCCTTTTCACAACATTCTGATTGTCAAAGGAGTACACAGATTTGATTTCATTTGATTTATCATTTCTTTTTATAAGTAGCTTTTCTTTGTAGAATTTTATTAGTAAATCACCTTCAAGAATGATGTATAGACATACTGAAATTGAAACTGTCAGAGATTTTATCCATATAAAATAAAAACATTTATTTTTACACTAGCTTCTCAACCAATATTGGGACTGCTTATTTCTCTGATGAAACATTGCAAAATATTTAATCTCTTGTTATCATGCTGAAGAAAGGAACCTTGTACATTTAAATACAAGGTGATTAATTTCCCCCTTCTCTCATTACTTAATATGTTTTATTGCCATATAAAAAATCAAACAGAGTCTAAATTGATAAAAGAGTGTTGTTTCTCTACTTCCCATCCTTAAAACACAAGAGCAATAGAAGGATAAGAAATTGGATAAGAATTTGGAAACTCTATAAAAGAATTTTTTAAGATAAATTTGTGACTGCATGAATTATAGGTTCAACACATTCTCTTCTGCAATGTATGCAATACTATAAATTTATTAATTAATTCTTCATTTCTTCCTTGATCTGAGAAATCTCACCAGTCAAAATGTAGATTAGCATTCTCTTTAAATACATCAGAAGCTGTAGATAAGGTAGAAATAAAAGGGGGGAAAAAAAAGAAAATAAAAGTTTCAACTTGATTTTCAAATAACAAAACAGAAGAAATAAGAGTTTTCTCTGCATTAGAAATACTTTGTGTAGTCCAACAAAGACCAACAACCTGAAAAGTGTCAAGTCTTGTCTTTTTAAAGGGGATGGCTGCTCCCAGAATAAGGTTAAACCATTGAATAGAGGAGAGTTCCTTGAACTGTCCAAGTGCCTGCCAGGGACCAGCCTCACAATTTAGTTGTGCAGCTGATACAGTTCCAGTGCTTGGACCCCTGCACTGGCACTCTTCCTAATATAGGAGCTGCCGAAACACACCTCTATGCTTCCACAAGAGGAACAATGCTTTGTATCTGCCAGAGAAATTCGAAAAAACAACCTCCTAATCTCTTGTGGTTGCTGTTTTCAGGTTGACAGGAGAAATTTTGTGTGTATATGAAAAATATATCCCAGAATATGGGATTCAGATATGCTATCAGATAACAATTGATTTAGTGTAAAATAATCACATTTATGCCACCCCAACCATATTTTTCTGCTCCCCCAAATGACCTGAAAGGCTTACTCATAGCTCAGGCTTGGATGTGTGTGTTGTGTCAGTTTTATTTGATTTTTTTAGTTTTTTTCATTTCTATCTCTGTTTCACTAATCTAAGCCTCTTAGATTCCTCTACACCCAAAACAAACTGGGTTTTTTTCCTTTTTTTTTGGCATTTCCCACTAATCTTGGATTTATAAATTGTACAGTTCTGATGTATGTGCTCACTCTTAGATATGTGCAGACCCTTTCAACCAGCTATCTGTGCCTCTATTGCAAGGACAGTTCTCTTGTGCCACTAGTAGCTGTTAAACAGCCACACACCACAAGTCTGGTGCCAGATATTAAGGGAAATTGGGACCAGTTGTGCTCTTACCCTGAGTTTGGGATTGCAGCAATTTGGGTGCTGCCAGGAGAGTAGTGGAGTTCTTCCTGGTGGTACAATCAGACAGATGTGGGCAAGATCAGTCAGTTCTCCCCATATATCCAAGCCTAGTTACACCATCTTGAGGTAACTCAGTTTCAGGGGGTGAAATAAAGAATAAATCACTTCTAAGTAGCAATGCTTAAATGTGGTGTATCATAGAATGTGAAAATATCAATTTGAAACCCTGGAGATGGATAATGACATGATGTTTGTAGTATGGGCCATTAAACTCATCATAGAAATTCAGCTAGAGGTGACTCAGAGCAATTATTGTGCTGTATTTATTTCATCACTGTGATGGATAGACAGAACACTTCATAACTCTGGTTTTATAGCTCTGTAGTGAAAGAACTTGTTGAATTTAAACATGAATGTTGAGTAAAAAAAATAATTTGATAAAAAAATCAAACCAAAATATTTTTTAAAAAATATTTTAAATAAAATAAATAAAAATATTAAAGAATCTTATTTTGAGATATTTTCCATGTTCTGTTTCCTAGAGTTCCCATATCAACTATTATCATGTTCCTAAAGTTTTCTGTGGCATTAATTGGGTAAAACTTTCAGAAGCTCTTTGCTTTGAGATGACGTATCTATACTGAGTTATGCAGTACTGTGCGAGTACTGTATAGATACTGATACTGAGATCCTGAGAATTGATATCACACATAAGCTTTTAACACTAGAGAGCGCAGATGTCCAGAAAGACATTGAGGTCAGGAGTTTGTTCAGAGAGGGACAGCAAACCTGCTCTAGTGTGTAAAATCCTCTGAGAAGCAGCTGAGAGAGCTGCTGCTTCTTATCCTGGAGAAAAGGAGGCTTTGGGGTGACCTTATCACTCTCTGCACTAGCCAAAAGAAGCTACAACCAGCCTTGATCCTAATGATCTTGGAGGTGTTTTTATGCCTAAATGATTCTGTGATTCTGTGACAGAAAAATTATGGTAGAGAACAATACATTTCTTTCCCTTGAAATGGCTCATCCTTTAACTTGGATTGTGTGCCTCATGTGCATGGATTCCTGATTAAGGTTTGCAAAGTCTGATCTAATGGATGTGTTTACATTTCTCTTCGAGAACACTGAGAACTATGAATGTCTTATTAAAGCCTTTTCTGTGACAAATCTTTTTGACACAAGCTTCAAAATGGCAGCAGATATGGACATAAACATATTATGTATGATGTCTATAAAAAAACCAATAGCTTAATGAGAATTTTAAGATGATGACTTTTACACTGTGAATTCTTTTTCTTGGAAGCAATTTTAAAATTAAAGTTGCCGTGAAATGTATAGCAAAGCCCAAAACATTTTATAATGGCAGATCTGTTGTCCAAGAAGGGAGGAGTAACATATAATTTTATGTAATTTTAGTTACTGAGAGAGCACTAGGCTATATTAACAGCGTTTTAAACCTGGCATATTTAAAGAGCATTCTACTTGCATTCTCATAATCAATCAGTGTCAGCCAAAGCTCAAATAAATCCCCTCACTTAAAACTGAAAGAAGATAGAGTAAAAGGAAATGTAAAAAAAAAAAAAAAAGTTCAGATATTTCATTTTTAGTCAAAAATTACTTTATAACCTGTAGGTTTATTTGGGTTTAAAAAAAACCCAAAAAATAAACAATACTCCTGAAAATAAAATCTTATGAGTTGGCTTGCTGGCTTCACTCAGATAAAGATAATTTTCATTTTATACCTTTCTCAATTTAAAGTGGATTCAGAGGTATCCAACAAATATTTAGTTCTTGCATTTCCATAGACGTAACAAATCCAAATAAAATGATGTTCACCTGAAAACTCTTTAGAAGCCAGAAAAGTTTGGAAGCAAAAGAAGCTGGGCTTTATTCTCTAACTACAAGAAGCAGTTTGGAGGAGTAGTATTATCAAATATTGGAAAAAGAGGTTTGTTAGTGTTATAAGAATGTCAATGGAAACCACAGAAAAGAATGGCATATTATTACCATTTACTAAGTATTCATTTAAAAAAATTACAGTGATTTCATGTGTATAAGGCACACCCTTTTGACTAACATTTTGATCAAAACCCAGAAAATCAGCCTTATAGGCTGGTGCACCTTATGTATGGACAAAGTTCGGAAGTTTGCCAGCCCCGAGGTGCAAGCTGTGAGAGCTGCAGCAGCCAGAGCTGGGGGCGGGAGGGGATACTGGGGCCCGTGACATGGGAAGGGCACCTGAGGCTGTGTTTAAAGGCTACGCCAATCCATGAAAAATGTTTGCAAATTGAGCACCTGCCAGTAAACCCCATGAACACACGATTCCGTTACTAATCCGTTACTTTATTGCATGCAAATCTTCGTTGCAAAAAAAAGAGTGCGCCTTATAGGCCGGTGCACCTTATATATGGACAGAATATGGAAAATTGCTGGCAACCCAGAAGTGCATCTTATAATCCGGTGTGCCTTATAGGCGGGAAATTACTGTATATGAAGAAGAATTTGGAGTACAAATCTGATGAGGAGCAGCTGGAGTGGTGGAGATATTTAGCCTTGAAAAAAGGAGGCTCTGGGGGCTGTCCTCACTCTCTACAGCTGCCTGAAAGAAGGTTGTAACCAGGTGAGAATCAGTCTCTTCTCCCAAATACCAAGTAATGGGATGGGAGGAAATGGCCTCAAGCTGGGCCAGGTGAGGTTTAGATTGGATGTTAGGAATAACTTCTGCATGGAAAGGGTTGCCAGGCATTGGAACAGGCTGCCCAGGGAACTGGGTGATCCACCAGCCCTGAAGGTATCTTAAACATGCATAGATGTGGCACTTAGGGACATGAGCTGTCTTGTGCAACTTGACTGGGGTCCCAAGGAGCATATTGTTTGTGCTCCTCAAGGCAGGTATGCAGTCTGACTTCCAGGAACAGAATGGCATTTCCCATGTGAAAATAAATGTTCGGTGGATCAAGTGATAGATTATAACAGCCAGTTTATAGTTGCATGCTGTAAAAGGTCATGCCTGGCATGTGGTACAGCTGTGCAGAGCAAAGTCCTCTGTCCACTGGAGAAGTGCCTCACAGAGGCACTTTGTGACAAGCAGTACTCATGAGCCAGTTGATCCCTCCGATCTCTTTCGTTTCATTCATTTTGTATGTGACCATTATGAACACATCTGTACAACTGTGTCCTGGCCCAGAAGCCCATACCACTGACTTACATCAGTTTGCATTCAATGTTTGTATTTATGGAGAAATTTGGACAAGAAGGAGAATAGGGGAGGGCACAGTATTGACAGCACACTAAGTTTTGTCCCTGTTTGTAGTAAGGATAAGACCAAACACAAGCAATTTGTGATGTCTTTCTCACTCACAGTCTTATTAAGAGACCTTAGCAAATCTTGCAACTACCAGGCAGGCACTGACTGAATCAATAGAAAATAGATTTTCAGGACACACACTTGGGCAGGGTCACCAGTCATTGTGTCCATGAAACAGACAGCGTGGTAATGACTCTCCTTTACTGATCTTGTTTTATTTTTCCTTCTTCTAAGCTGGAATAGTTTCCCTTGTTTTCAGGGTGCTGTTCAGTTCTGTTATCATAGCATCCACAAGAAAAAACAGAACAAAACAAAAAAGTATTTGATAACTGCCCAGCTTTCTAGGAAATTGATTGTTGCCCCTAATCAAATTGGTTGTTCTCAAAAAAAAAAAAAAAAAAAAAAAAAAAAAAAAAAAAAAAAAAAAAAAAAAAAAAAAGTAAAACCATAAACATACAAGGAGAGTACTTAAATGATGAAAACAACAAAACAACTTCTGTGAAACAAGAGGTGCATAAGGAGGGCATGTGGCAAAGGGAGATGAAAATTTAGTTACATGGAAAAATTAAGTACCTACTGCTCTTCTGCTACTTCACCTAAAATATTACACTAGGCATCAGAAGAAAAAAAACTCAAGCAGATTTACCAATATAGCTGAAAACTTTTATTATCCTATATATCATTAAATTGTAGAAATCAATGCCACAGGGTATTGTGGATTCCACAAGTTTTAAGAGCTTGTGTTTAAAAAATAATAAGGGTAGAGAAAACCAATAAAAGTTTGTTCATATTTCAGACCAAGCTCTGGTTAAGGAGGTCCTTTTAAGATGCAGATTTTTTTAAAAAAGGAGAGATGCTATATAATTGAAATATGAAGGGAAATTATCACTTACCATATAGTTTTTACCTAAATACTTCCTTTTATTCACGGGTATGCTGGTCTTATCTCTTGTTGTATCTCAGCACATACTTTCCTTCACTCAGTAGCCAGAAAGTGTCCTCCACACACAGGTAGGTGAAGCTCGGAGTTCTGTGGCCTCATCTCATTCAAAAATTATTCCCAGATCCCATTGAAATCCATTTGAATACTTTATATATACAGATATTTCAAGATATTAAATGAACACTAAACTGAAGAATGTTTTAGGAGGAGCAAACTGTTGATGTTATTGTTTTCCAGTGAGCAAACTAAAGTTCTTACTTTGAAATATTTGTCATTGGAACGCAGTCAGCTCTCAAACACTTTATATTAAATAATCCCTGCCCAAACTCTCATTAAATGTGAGGTTTATGCCAAACTGTCTTCCACAGTGACAGTCTAAGCCATTTGAGAAAGGTCAAAAATTCATTAGTAAGTGAACATAATGAAATGGATAAGGGAGATGGAAACCTGAAAAATCTGAAATGACAAAGTTGCTCCAGTGCTTTGTTCTGGTCTGCAGTCCTGTCTAATATCTCTGTACTGATATTGCTCTGCTGCAAACAGAAATCATTGTGGAGCAAGACCTATTCCAAGTGTTCAAAAAGAAGCTGACACATCTTCCCATTTGGCTTGCTTGGATACATTTTAAATGTATACTTTAAATCTTTCTCTGACTCAAAACTGGTTTCCCTAATTTGCAAGAAAAGAGAAGAGAATACTCTTCTGACCCACTCATAAAATCTGTATATGCTTTAAGTAAGTTTGCTGTGGAAAGAACTTGCAATTGAGTCTGGGGATCTACAGTTTCATTATAAGAAGTTCCTTGTATTCTGTCGGATACAGTTTCGAAGGTTAAATTCAAACCTGGGTAAAATAGTTACCAGACTGGAATAAGTAAGAGAAGTTCAAAGCATACGAAAAGATAGGACTTCATAAAATACTTCCTAGGTCTAATTCAGTTTCCAGGCAAGATCATGTGTTTGTCCATAGCTGTAAATACATGAAAATTATGTCTGCCTGTAGTGAAATACAGGCAGCAATTTTTCCATTATCTATTCAATTGGAAAATACAGGCTATAGGGTAGAGGCAGATTTTCAGCATGATGTAGAAAACACATCAGTCCCTTATTTTCCTATAATAATAATAATAACAATAATTGAAATGTTAGTACCTTATGCTGAGCTATATAAATCTTAAATAAGAAACTATATTCTGTTTCCTACTAAAGCACTTTGGTTGGTTTGCTTTTTTCGTCTTCAATGTATATTGAAAGTTTTGTATGATATAAATATCAACTCTAAATTTGCGGTTGAAATGCTAAAAACTATATGCTTTTTTAGAAATGACATATGAATATACTTCAGATTCACCACATTAATAATGTTTGCAAAGAGCTACATAGCATTAAATTTATTTTATGTATGTGAAGATGCTGCCATAGAATTTGCATTTCTATTCCATAGAACTCAGTAAATTAGAGTTGTGATGAAACTCCCAGTTCTGTAAGCTGGAATGTCAGAACTATATGGCTTCCAGATTAGCAAGAAAAGCCCTGAAGTGTTTTGCTGTGCAAATCCTCTGCTTTTCCTTTCTCAGCTATCAAGATAATATTTCCTCTTGTACTCTGTTTATAATTAACCAAAAATTTTTTTTCCATTGGAAAGTGTCCTAAGCACGTATATGGTGTCTAGCTAAGCATGTTCTACTCTCTTGCTCCTATTTGCATGCCTGGACCAGCTTGAATTAATTAAATTAGAGATTTAATTAATAAAGTAATTTGATTCATGTCACTGTTGAATGGACAGGATGGAGGCCAGAAGAACATTAAAAGAAGCTAGTTCAGACTTGTTACACACAAATCACTAACTTTGGATATATCTCCCTATATTAGAGTACAGTTATTTCATGCGTATAAGGTGCATCGGAGTATAAGGCGCACTCCTGGGTTTCCAGCAATCTTCCATACTTTGTCCATATATAAGGCGCACTTGTGTATAAGCTGCAATTTTTTTGCAGCGAGTATCCGCTGCAAGCTCCCCCCACGCGGCCACTGGCCCCATGCCCCCTCGCTCCCCCGTGACGCTGCCGGCCCTGTGCCCCCCAACTCCCCCTGTACCGCTGCGACTCTGGCTTCCCGCGCACTTCTGCCAGCCCTGCATCCCCTGGCTCTCCCGACGCTTGCTGGCTCTCGCCATGACTCTCGCGGCTCATGCTTCCGGGTTGGCAAATTTCCGAACTATGTCAGTATATAAGGTGCACCGGTCTATAAGGCACACCTCTGGGTTCTGATCACAATTTCAGTCAAAAGGGTGTGCCTTATACATGTGGAATTACTGTAATTCAGCTAATTCAATTGATTTAAGACAAAAAAATATTTTAGAATTAAGATGGTAGGATTTCTCCAAAAATGACATAGTGTCATACAGTATGGAATCCATAAAAATGTAAGTACACATGCATGAGATTGGTCTTGCAGATCAGAACTTTCACAGCATAATCAGGATAAACAAGTTTATAACTGAAAGGCATAATAGTGACTACAGAGCAGTAACCTTATCAAACAATTGAATACATTTCAGGAAATCAATACACTATTGTCTTGCCATATAGTCATGGATTATCTTGCATTTTTACAGAAAGGTATAAAATTTGGAAGAATGGACTTTTGAACTGTAAACAGTAAAATATTCTTTCATATAGTTGCTCTAAAGCAGGTATCTTGATTGGTAGGATGATTGTTGAATTACCTGTAGGAAAAACATGGCTTGAAACAACTTCCTGTGCTTATTTTCTAGACAAATTGTTAACAAGGTTAACAGAAGGTTTTAAATTGATGCATTCAGAAATGGCTAGTGAAAAACTACTGAAGATGTATCTTTAAAAACTGTGGTCTTGTCCGTGATGGACAGATTTGAGTAAAAAGGAACATGACAGATGCTCATGAAGCAACATGTCCTCTAGAATCCATGAAGTGGCTCTCTTGTGTTACTTTTTGTACTACAGAAACAAAGACTTGTGCAGTAGAATTGATACACAGCAAATATAATGCTAAAAGAAAATACATTACATAAAATTTACAGCCATCTTGTAGTAAGGAATGCCACAATTACTGTTCAGGCCAAGACTTTTACCATCTTTTATAAAAGACTAGAGGTTTATAGGTGTTAAAAAAAAACTTCTACTACCTACAGTAGAATTAAAAGATGTTACAACAGTATTGCTTCATGACAGAAATGAGCCTTTGCCAAAACTCCAGTTGCTCTTCAGACACAGAAACCCTTCCAGTGAAGAGGCAAAGATTACATATAAATATTTTTAAAAAATGGGATTGTGAAATCTCCCACTGAATTTTTTATTGATAAATTTTTAAAAATTATACAATAGAGGTCAAATTACAAAAAAACATTAATGCGACCTTTTCACATTCTTCTCACATTTAAGAGATTAATTCTTTAGACAGTATTCTGGTTTGCTTTCTGAGCGGTACTCTTTTGAAATGTTTGAAGTATTCTTGGCAATATAGACATATGCTACTGTGAACAAAGTTGCTCTTTTAAAGTAAATCTAAACATGAGATAAAAGAATTAGTGAGATGAAGCTGAACAAACAGACGTACCAATGTCAAGGCCCAGGAGAACATTGACTGTATCATTTTAACGAGCAGCTAGTTAGCCTAGAGTCAGTGCTTTGCTATCAGCAAAACGTTTTCACTTGTGTGTTCATCCTCAATGAGGCCAGATGGAAAAGAGGAACACCATTTTCTGACAGCTTTGATAGTTGTCTTCTTCTCTCATCCCTTCTGATACGATAAGAGTGAGACAATTCCAAATAGAATGTCCTTTGTAGAATAAAGGTCTGAAAGGAAAAAAATCTCTCTGCTTGCCCTAAATGACTACTCGAGTGCAGAGAACAAGGGGTTTGAATATGAATCCTACATGTCCTGTCATTTGTTTGCTTTTTTTTTTCCCTTAGAGAGAAACTTTATTTTGGATGTAAGGGACCTTCTTGATGAACTCTCACTCATGAAATCTCTCTCAATAAATTGGATGGAATCCAATCCACTTTCACAAACTCTGTTGGTAAAAGTTAACTGATAATTTTATGAGTAAAAGCAATGTAGTCCTTTTTTTCCTCTTTTTCGTCCTATTTCTTTTTTAATCATCTCCAATCCTAATGATCCTTTGCGGCAAATGAAGCCTGAAATAAATATGAACATAAAATATCCAGTTCATGATCTTTGCAAATTGCCACGTTGTTGCAAGAATACATCTTAACCATAGTCACTGAAGCATAATTTTTGCAGGGATTTTAAAGTTCATATATTTCACAAGAGACACTGCTTTTACTCATCCCAGTTTTATATCAAGGTTTTATACAAGTTCAAGTCCATTGACTTTACTGGCACTTCCCCAAGTTTGCACCAGTACAAATGAGAGGAAGCAAGGCTGAAAAACAATAATAATTATTCTTTTTGCAGTTAGACAAAATATTTTTTGCCAATAACGTGTTTCAAATAAGATTTTTTTTTTTCTGGTAAATTCTCCATCTTAAGGGAATTTCACACTAGCAAACAAATTTGTTATACTACTTTTGCACTTAAAATCTGTTTAAATATTTTTATTTTTTCAAAAGAAGAGTAATTTAAACTTTTATTGCTTTGAAGGCTTCTATATTATACACTATAACAAATTATTTGAAATAAAATTGTGGGTTTTTTTTTTTCCTAATCTAAAAAATACAATTTAGAAATAATTAAAATGCAAGATATTTTTATATAAGATGTTTTACACCATATATCTAGGTAGTGTTTTTAAATTTATCTTATAACATTGTACATAAGACAGAGAAAAAGGAGGCAGAAAACTTCAAATAAGCAGTCCCAACAGCTGGAATTTACATATACTGAGTATTCATTTTATAGTGTTCGGACATATGTGGGTGTGAAAATGATTTCTTTTTCATCAGTGTTAGATTTATAAGCATCAAGGAAAAAACTTTAGTTATGAAAAAGTGTGATAATTTTGATGTTCTGATTAGCTTAAATTCTTGATTAAATATAGTCAATAAATTATTATTATTTTTGATGTATACTATGATTTATATTGATGCTTTCTGAATCATTATAGTGACTCTTAAGATAGACTTTCTTCTGCTCCTAGTTCTTTCTTGATCTTTCAGTATTCCCAAGAACAAACCAGATTTATCTTTGTTTTGAGTAGAGCTACTATAGGTCATAATTGGAAATAGACAATGATAGTATTGTAGATTTATAAAATATCTTGACTTCAAAGGGACACACAAATACCATAAGTCTCCTGGCTCTACACAGCGCTACCCCCAAGAGTCTCAGAATGTGCTTGAGTGTTTGTGAAATGCATCTTGAGCTCTGTTTGGTGCCATGACCACTTTACTGGGCAACCTGTTCCAGTGCCCAACCACATTTTGGGGGAAGAACCTTTTCCAAAGATCCAGCCTTAATCTTCCCTGACTCATCTTCATGATCTTCCCTCAGGTTCTGTTGCTAGTCACCAGAGAGCAGAGATCAGTTTTAAATAATTATTGGACTGATCAAGAGGAAATCATGCTTGACCAATCTGGATAGCTTTCTATAATGTCATGGCAGGGAGGGTTGATAAGGGAAGATCAGTGGATACTTTCTGTCTTGACTTCTGCAAAGATTTTGACAATATCTCCCATAACATCCTCATAGGTAGGCTCAGGAAATGTGGGCTGATTGAATGGGCAGTGATATAGATCGAGAACTGCATGAATGGCAGATCTCAGAAAGTCATGGTCAGCAGAGTAAAATCCAGCAGGAAGCCTGCAGTCAGTGGTGATCCAGAGGGATCATTTCTGGGTTCAGTCTTTTTCAGCTCATAAAGGGCTTGGATGTAAGGATACACTGCACCCTCATCAAGTTTCCTTATGATACAAAACTGGAGGAGTGTGTTTAGCAGGACCTTGTTAGGCTGGAGAGCTGGGCAGGGAGAAATCCCATGACGTTCAAGGGCAAGTGTAGGGTACTGCACCTGAGGAGGAGTGCCAGCACAGGCTGGGGGCTCCTCAGCACAAGAAAGACAAGAAGATACTGAAAAGGGTACAGCAGAGATGATTCAAGGTCTGGATTAAATCTCTCTCATGAGGAGACACAGTGGGACTTGGGCCTGTTTAGTGTAGGGAAGAGAAGACTGAGATGGGATATCATTAATGCATATAAATATCTCAAAGGCAGGATGCCAAGGGGATGGTGCTAGACTCTTTCCAGCAATGCTCAGTGACAGGATACAAAGCTGTAAACTAAATCATAGGAAATTCCACCTCACCATGAGGATGGCATAGCGCTGGAACAGGCTGCCCAGGGAGTGTGGACTCTCTGTCCCCCTAGAGTCATAAAAACCCACCTGGATATATCAGAATAATATCTGAATGAGAATATTCCAACTCCAGAGTTCTCTCACTTCTTTAGAAAGGGAAGCTGAATGCTTGAGCGTTTTTTCATGGCTTTCTTTGCTAGGTTATGCTAGCAGTAGCAAATTACATGAAGTCAATGACTGAGTCTATGAATTATATTCCTTGTTTTGTGCCACTGTAAAAATGGTGCCTGGATCAGTTTTGGCTTGAGATGTATAAAGTTCATTTGCAGAATTCTCACACAGAGCACTGATCAGGTGGCATGCCCCATACAGTTCCTCTGCACTGGAGAATTAGGGAATGTTCTTGACTATAGATTTGAATGGACCATGGAGTTGACCTCAGAAGCAGAGACCAAAACCTTCTGCTAGTTTACAAACAGATACTTAGCTTCAAGGCTCACACCCTTCTTGAGAGGATCACAACCCAGATTCCCATTGAGTAGAGTCTCCTCGGGCTTCCCTGAGGAAATGCTCTCTCCTGCACACTATTTTGATTCCTCCTGACAGGAAAGATGACCAAAATGTCTAAATCTTAGCAATGAAATGGGAAAGTAATGTAAATAATAGCAATATTGAAAAGCACAGAGACATGATTCAAGGTGAGTGCAATTACTGTGTGACCATTATCAATCTCCAGACATCCTTCTGTTTGACGTTCAAAGATAATTCATTTTTAATAGCATCATAGTCATCATTTTGATAAATGAATTGTACTGACATGTAAAGCCCTCTTATCTAAACAGTTATATGCGTTTTTTTCAGATTCCCTCATAACTAGCTTTGTTGCCAGCTTTACTGCCTTTCTCAAAGAGGTTGTAGCCTACACAACTCTGAAGGTTGAACTGTCTGTTTTATACCCTGCAGGACAAATTTAGGTAGGTGGAATTAAATTATTCTATCTGAATCTGTCTCAGGCACCAGAGGCAACATTAGTTTTCCTGCAGGGATTTTTACTTCTGTAACAGTGCAGTAATCTTTCATTAGATAGTCTGGCAATATCTATATCTTCTGTGTGGACCATGAACATTTTTGAAACATAGTACAAATGTTTCAGAGGGAAAAATAAGTAAATTAGAAGCATCCTTAATTGTCTCAGTAGTACAGATTCCCAGAAAAGCTTCATTAAAATTGCCCTATCTAAAAATATGTGTTTAAAAATGTAATCACTCAAGCAGATATATTAAACACTATCACACAAATGAATAATTTACAATTAATAACCAAGTCATCTAACTATAAACTTTAATAGTTTAATTTGCTTTATCCATCTCTTCCTTCTCAGTCCTTCAAAAAGGATTGACTAATGACTTTTCAGTCCTGTAAAAATCTTCTGTCTGCTGCTAAGGGATTACAAGCCTGAGTATTTCTCTATCTGATTGTCTTAAATTTCCCCTTACTTCCAAGCTGTTTTGTTCAGAACCATGGGCCTTTCCGTTCATAATTTTCAGGTTGGAGGACATGGAACCGTTGGAGCAAGTACAGAGATGAGCCATGACGTTAATAAAGGGAGTAGAGCACCTTTGCTACAAAGACAGGCTGAGAAAGATGGGATTTATTCAGCCTGGAGAAAGGAAGGATTTGTGGAAACCTTCCAATATCTGAAGGGGGGGAAGCTCAACTCTTCATCAGGAACTATGGTGACAGGACAAGGAGGAACAGCTTCAGATTAAGAAGAGTAGGTTTAGACTAGATATTAGATATTAGGAACATATTCTTCATTGTGAGGATTGTGAGGCACTGGAGCAGCTTTTCCAGAGAAGCTGTGGATGTCCCACCTGTGGAAGTGTTCAAGGCTGGGCTGGATGGGGCTTTGAGCAAACTGTGGAAGTGGAAGGTGTCCTGGCCCATAGTAGGGTGGTTGAATTAGATTATCTTTAAAGCCCCTTTCAACACTAACTATTCTATGATTCTATGATTCTACATTCAAATATGAGTTAGCTTCATAATGTTGCAGGTAGTACTGTGATGCTTTTGGAGTAAACTGGTTTTAAATGCATTTCCATTATACCATGATGTCTACTCTTAAAACTAAAAAACTTAGAAAAAACCGTCAATTTATTGGATGGGTTCTTTCATGCATAGTTTTGTATTTTTTTCCTTGTGTTCTACAATTTGCCATCATGAAGTGGTAATATATAAATTGAAATGTCAAATAAATTCTCTCCTTCATTTGCTCCTGGGTCTTTCTTCTTGATCTTCCTGGATGCAGCATATTAACATGCAGGCATTATTTTTAAGTGTACTATCAATTTTCAATGGAACACGTGGTATATTGGCAGTAGCTCATTCCTGATGCTGCCTCTAAGGGTAATATGAAAGTTCTTACACCCAGAGTGATGCCATTTGTCCGTACAGTTTATCAGACAATTCCAGTAGGTCTATTGCAGTTCTCCCGTTCATGTACCCTCATGATATTTCCTCATACATCTAACTTGTATAACTTTTACTGTAGTATAAAAATGTCATTCTAGTAGATTGAAAGTTCACACATGACTTCAAGCCTTGGGCCTGAAAAATCCTATAAAAGCCCAGTCATTATTTCTTTTGGTCTTAGGAATGTCACTCGTATATAGAAATTTGGAAAAATGTTAGGAGAAATGAAATTGCATCATCTCTATTAATACCATTAAGGGTAACTACCCAAGTGATGCAGAATGATCATGCCCGTACTGCCAAGGGCAAGTACCCTTCAAATTAGACAGACTGAGCTCACCTGTCTGTACATTTGACCTGACTTTAAGATGTACTGTAGTTGCATTTTGTAAATGCAGAAATTCTTTCTCTTTTCTGCCCTTTAGTTTGGTTCTTTGTAGCTTTGTTTTAATATGGCAATTGTCTTGTTTATCAATAGTCATTCTTCTGTCTACTAACATTTGTTAGGAGAGCCTGGCAAAGGTAAGCTATGTGGTGTCTGTTGGCTTCTTCCTTTAGTTAGCTAAAGTCACTATCTGACCTCCACCCTTGAGTGTCATTTGGATCTTCAAAAGCCGAGTTTTAAGTATGAATTGAATAAAAGGAAACTAATAGGAGGACAATTTTTCAATTATAGATCCATAGATTATAACATTTATTATAGAAGGAGACCACTAATCAGATCAATATCTGACTACTGTGGCTTTTTCTTTCGCAGAAATTCTTATAGTATTAACAGTAAAATCACTGGATATGATAAAAAATATGTTCTTGATCTTATAGACCAAAGTCAAAAGTACCACCTGCAGGATACTGGCAGTTCATATACATATATATGTAAATTAAATGGCAGTTATTTTTATATTTTTTATATATATTTATATTTTTTTAAAATATTTTCAACCATGTTTTCCTCTCTTCAGCTTTTGGAAAAAAAATTATTATGATGATAGCCAAAAACTTAAACCTATATTTGAATATAATTGAATCAAATAATTTTCAAACTCTACGAAAAATTCTGTTTTAAATATGCAATGCAGCTGTCAGTAAATTAGATACATCTGACATAACAATCATCCTTGCTAATCAAAAACTGCTAATTAATCCATTCAAACTGACATGAATATTTTAAACATCTCTAGGAAGTTAGAACAAGTTTAAGGGTCTGACTTGAAACCTCTTTTGGTTTACAAGTTTTGCTGTGCTTGAAAATATGTGGTTTGCCCAGCAATGACTCTCTTGGGATTTGAGTACAAAGAAAAGTGTCTGCAAAATAATAACAACAATTAAAAAACAAAAACAATCTTAACTGCAGCTCCAGTAAGTAAAAGAATTCCTAAGAGAAGGAATGCCTGCATGGTTTTCTTTTTATAAAGCTCTGAAACTACCATATTTTCACAACCATTAGGCGCACCAGTTTATAAGGTGCAGTATCAGTTAACGGTAAATCCTCAAACTATTTTCATATATAAGGCGCACTGGATTATAGGGCACACTTTTTTTTTTGCAACGCATGCAACTTTCGCAACTTTTAGCATAAAATTGGGAGGGACAGACCTGAGAGAATGTTGAGAGTTGGGAGGGGGGTTTCACTATATCCCTCGGTGGAAGTTGAGAATTTTTCCCATTATCATTCTAAGAAAGCTGGCCTGAGCAGCTGCCTTAGCTTTTAATTGCTCAAGACAAATGGAATGGGTGGGGAACTGGATGGCTGGCTCGATCACTGGGGAGGTTTGAGGGGTCGGGGGATTGGTGTTTTGGTTGCTTTGTTCTTCCAGGGGGGAATCTCTCCGGCCTGAACAGAGAAGAGAGAAGTTTCTCTGCAGTCAGATCTGCCCTGCACCCCAGCACTGCTACCACCTCCTGCTTCTGAGAACAACGCTGAGCACCGGGACATAAATGGTGAGTAGGATCTTCCTTCACCCTTCTCCCATCTGGGACACGGCCCTGCCACCTCGCCTCTCTGCTCCTGCTGCTGCTGCCGCAGCTGTGAGGGGCCTGCCCTGCTCTCCACCAGGACTGTGCGGAGAAGAAGAGTGTCTGTGACTAGAAAAGGGACTGAGTTTTGTTCTGTTTTGTCACTGTCTTTTTTTTTTCATAGCTGATGTTACTCTTTTTGGTTTTGTAGATATATTAGTAAAGAACTGTTGTTCCTAAAACCACACTTTTGCCTGAGCCTCCCTTCATTTCCAAATTATAGTAAACTAAAGGGGAGGAGGTTTTCACTCTCTATTTTAGGAAAAGCTCCTGCCTTTTGCTAGCAATGCCCGTCCCCTAAACCAAGACAGATTTTGGCACACATGCCTTGATCATGGTCATTTGATTGAGAGCTTCATGTTTGTTGCTGCACAATGTGAAACAGAAATTGTTTTGAGATCTCTTAAATACACAAGGTTCATATATAAGGTGCACCAGATTATAAGGTGCACTTCTGGGTTTTGATAAAATTTTAGGATTTTAAGTGCACCTTATAGTCGTAAAAATACGATACTTTGAAGCATGTTTGTTCCGAGCACAGCTTCCTCACCACATTTCCTTTTTTTTTTTCCATTCATCAATTCTTTCTGTGCATTCCTTTATTCTTTGTTGGGATTATGTCCTGATGCATCTCAGCTTGTTCAAAAGGTACCACCTCCCAAACTGGCAAAACTTTTCAAATTTTAAGTGTCTACATCAAGATGTTTTTGACTGAAAGTTTGAAAACCTTTTTGTTATATAAGCAAATTATTGTACATATCCCTATGCAACAATTGATGAAGGCATTTCATCACCTCCAGAATACTTTAGAGCAGCCAGAATAGTTTAGGTACCCATTTCAGAATAACAACCTAGATGAGACCACTGGCTCCAAGCTCCACCCCCTCATGTCCAAGACTAGGACAATTATAAGACAGATAGAAACACAAAATAGAGTAAAGTTAAAGAGAAGAATAAACCTGAAAAGCTCTGGTACTGAAGTGAGTCCAGTTCTGTGTGCATTGTACATCATCTTCAAATATATGTATCACATTCAAGCAGCACTTGAGTGGAGTTGAAAACCACACAAACCAATATTCTGTAATATGTAATTTTCTTCCTTAGTGGATTATTTAGGTACAATTACTATTAAATGTGGAAGGATTCCTGTTAGGTTCAAAGAGTGCTGCCACATTTGGTCAAGTTTTGATCTCCAGAGATCAGAGAACCCAGAACTGTTAAGCTCAGTCTGAAGCAGCTGTTCCACCATCAGCAAATAAACTGGTTACTGAAGGAAGCAGTACTCATTTTGTAATAAATTAAATTATCTAAATGGTTATGAGTTTTCAAATGTTAAGCTAGGATTACCTAAATATAAAATGGAAATAGTCTTATATTGTAATAACGTTGATGCCTTGTAATAAGCAAATACATTATTCTGAATATATATTTTCAAAGTTAATAGAGTACCACCACTGTATTATGATTATTTGAAATAAAAATTATATCAAAAATGTTCTGAAATAATAAATTAATCTGCTCTCTTTCCATAATTCTTAATTTCCATTTTCTTAATTATGTCCACACTGATATACTCAAAAATATGAGAGGCTTACTAAGATCTTACTTGTGTTCTTTACTGCCTACACTTTGGGAGGGCTACCTTACATTTTAAAAGAGAAAAAAATGTTCATGTATAATCAAAATTATCACACTTCTCATGGAGAAAAAATATGTACGTTTTAGTATATCCTGTGGAGGTATCAAAAGTATAACTCCATAAAAAATTTAGTACAGTCAAAGTCAAATAACAGTTTATGTATTCCACAGTGCATAAGAAACTACACCAAAATATGTAGCAGATGTGAAGAATGGAAAGAAAGAAAACTATTTTTCTTTCAAGGAATCTACTGTTTATTTCCCTTCTGCCAAAACCCCTGAGTTACTCAACATATCTTCTATAATTTTCCTGTTTCTGCTGTTCTTCCTGTGTCTTTCTTCCAAAAACAAAACAAAAAACAAAAAAAAACCCAACAAAGAAACCCAAAAAAACCCAAAACAAACAAATAACAACAACAAAAACCCAAAACCAAAACCAAAACAAAACAAAAAAAAAAAAAAAAAAAAAGAAAAAATGCAAGCATTTCCATCTCCCTTTACATTTTCCCATTTTCCTACCTTTACTTTTTGTCCCCTTTTGTTTTTCTTTCATCTCCTACTTATCTAAAGCAAAAGGTAGGAAGGCTTGCAGCTGACTTGGAGATACTAATACCATAACACACTTGTTGGCATACCAAAAAGACATTTTATTTTCTTTGTGAAGATATTATTTTGAATCCTCAGTTCCAGTCATTGACCTCACTTCATAAAACGTAATATTTCACAGAAATTTAGTATCTTTGAGACCTTAACCCACCGGTCCAATTTGATTGAAAAATTTCAGTCAGATCAAAATTTATTAAAGGAAACAGACAAATGTGGAGACAAAGAGATGGACTAAAAGACAGCTATTTTATAAATCTTATTCACTTAGGAAATGAAATTAAAAGTCTGGTTTGGGATTAACTAGTTATTCTGAGCAGGTATGTAGTGCTAGTTGCATTCCATAAAATGTTTATTGTCCTTTTGAACATTCTAACTGCAGTTTATTATCTGTCATTCAATCTGGAATAGAATGTGTTCCTAATTAGTAGTATGTTCAAATATGGTATTATAGTCCAAAGCAATTATTTTTTGGCTCTAAGAAAATTATCTTTTCTTAACTATTTTAGTTGAGGTATTTTGAACTTCCTGAGTTAGGAGATTCAACTTAGTCATCTCAGCTTATCTACAGGAAAAAAAATAAATTTTTGACTCCATCAGTCTACATTTCATGGCTCATGTTTAGGGAAAGTGGAACTAAAGCTCCCAGTGACACCCAAATTGAGCACAGCAATTACAGTGCATGCACTACCACATGCACTACCAACTCTAAGTTATTAAGGAGAGAGTGCATTTTCTGGCTAACACACAGATTTGCACAAAATGAATAAATCTTAACGGTGTTTTTATTTCCTAGTGGCTTCAGCTTTCAGATAGAAATTTCACCATTTTTTCCATCTCTTCAAAACATTGAATGATCTATTAATAAAACACAGCAGTAGGAATTGTGGATGCTGTCAAAATATTGGATCAATGATTTTGGGAAGGAGTAAAAGGAGTCAGTTTATATTTCTGAAACCAATATTTGCCCATGTTTTATGATTTTTGTGTTCTATGTGTTCAATAGTAGAAGCTGTAAATAAAATGTAAAAGATGCCCAAATTCTCCCAGTGACTACTTTGGAAGTTTATTTTAGGAAAACCCATCTTGATTATGATTAACTTACCTTGTTTAGCAAATTTAAACAACTGTGATCTTGCAATTATTTCCAATTGCTTTATCACTCTTTCACTCAGATTTATTTAAACTAATCCTCATCTGCTTTGCAGTCACCTATGTTGAAGGAGTATATAATGAGATTGTAAAATGGAACACTAAGTGGAAACACCATCTTATATGTATTACTATATGTTAGCTAACTTATTGGAAAAGAAATTTTAGTCACATCTAATAAGCTGACTCTCATTTTTACCTTGATAATATCTAAAAAATCTATTCTAGACTAGACTACAACCAGAACAGTTTAGAACAGAGTGGTCAATGGAACCTAATTATAATGTAGAAACTCCTCCAAGACTATTGACTTTGTCTGGGCTCTAACCAATTGAATTGGGTAGAATGGGAGGTCTCTACCAATTTCTTCTCATTGCCACTAATGATTTTACAAAAATCATTACTGTTGGAAATTCATGATGTGTTCAGGTAGCATTTTAAGATTTTGTATGTCTACCTTATTGAGTGAAAGAAAAAAAAGACTAATTATTTTTGTTAAATGCAGCTGGTATTGCTGATTACATGTATTTATTTATTTATTTTTTTAAATGGGAGAAGTACATAAGTGAAAAATATTTATCAAAACAATTAGTTTTTTAGAAAAACAGCATATGAAAGAAGGCTTGGAAAAATGATACCAGCTCGTATAAGTGAAATTAAAGGTTTAGGAATCATAGAGGTCTGCTCTTCAGGCATTTACCACAATAATGCTCATGAAATGTTTTTCTCTATTCCAACTAAAAGAAATCTCACTGGTATTAGCAAAGGCGAATAAAAGCTACTTTTATTGAGAGTGAAGAGAGACTGCTGCCTCACATCATTAGAAACAATTTCCAGTCTCCCAGAAGACACAGTTTAATTGATAAAACATTAGTGTGATAGAGACCATTTGTCAAAAGTAAGACTTGTCAACTTGCTAGAGCTTAATGAAAATGAGTTGAAGCTTTCTGTTTATTCTGTTTATTTTTTTTTAACCTAGTGCTTCTTTAAAAAAAAGATCCATTTCTATTTTATATTTCTTTTATTATCAGTAACATTTCTGTATTTTAGAATGGAAAATACAAAAAAAATTTTTTTTGAGGAATACATTGGTTTTTATCCAATAGTGTGTGTAATTTAGCTTTTTATTATGAATAATCTCTTGGTAGTTCTCTCTGGTCTTCTAATGAAGTGTTACTATGGATATGATTTGATTTTAACTTCTGTAATTACTTTCTCAGACATTATTGCTGCTCTGCATAACATTGCAGCCTTCAGATTTATAATATATTCTTCTCACACATTTTGATTCATCTTTGGTGAAATAAGGCCCCATGGCCACCCTTGATGCAGCAATCAAAGACCATATTATATCTTTCTACAAAAATGATACCTGCAAGGAGTGATTACAGGATTACAAAATCGCAGAAGTGTCAGAAGGAGGAAATATCAGAAGGAGGAAAAGAAAGAGTTATTTATGTGTTGAAACCATGGAAAATGCCTGAGAACAGTCACATGGAATGAGAGCTTCTTCCCCTAAAAAGGTGGTGTGATCTACAACCCAGCTGAAGTGCAACTTACAGCAATAGATGTAGTGAAACATTGCATGGGGATTGAGTGCACCCCCAGCCAGTTTGCAGAACACACCAAGTTGGGCAGGAGTGTTGATCTGCTGGAGGGCAGGAAGGCTCTGCACAGGGATCTGGACAGGCTGGACTGATGCTGAGGCCAATGAGGCTCAACAAGGCCAAGTGCTGGGTCCTGTCCTTGGGTCACAACAACCCCTGCAGTGCTACAGCTGGGGAAGAGTGGCTGCAAAGTTTCCCAGCTGGAAATGCTGATCAACAGCAGCTGAATGTGCCCAGGTAGCCAAGGCCAGTGGCACCCTGGCCAGTATGAGCAATAGTGTGGCCTAAGAAAAAAATAGGACTAAGAAAAAAATAATCCCTGTGCACTTAGCATTTGTGAGGCTGCACTTCAAGCCCTGTGCTCAGTTTTGGGACTGTGACTACACTGAGGAGTTGGGGGAAGTCCAGAGAAAGAAACAGAGCTGGTGAAGGTTCTGGAGCACAAGTCTTATGGGGAGCAGCTGAAGAAGATGGGAAGGAGAACAATTTTTTTAATTTTTTTTTTTAATTCCTGAAATCTTTCTAATGAATTCAAATTTGCAAGACCAAACTGACTGCAGATCAGGTTTTAAAACCTGTCCTTTCAAACACCTGTGCAGTGACTGTCTTTTAATACCCAGAATCGTGGTACAGAAAGACTTATACAGAACTTATACAAAGCTCCTGTGATGCAACAAGGCTCTGCAAGAGCTCAGCCTTAAAGTGTAGAACAATTTATCATGAAAACTGCAGTGTAAATGTGCATCAAGATTTTCCAATACATAGCAATTCTATAATTATTCTCATTAGAAACATTTCTATTATTATTCTCATCAGAAAGAACTAAAGCTTCAAGATAGATTACATAAGACACTTCCAACTATGAAAGGAGCCCTCCTGAATATAGAAAAATGCACCCTGAACTCTTCAACTTTATCTCCAGAATAATGACTGAATTTCCATACTCAAAATCACTTTATGTTTGCAATCAATACTAAGCAAAGGAAAAGGAGAGGAGTTCTCATGCTCAATAAAATGATTGGTTCCCCTACTAAACAATACTTGATCACTGTACTTTACAAGAGATGAGATTCCTTTCACCATTATTTGAGTTATAGGCAAACACAGATGCTACTTTGCAGTTATTTTAATAATCCGTTTTCCCCCCTCTTATTGCTTCCTTTTTATTACAAAAGCTACCAAGCAATAAAATAACTTTTCATCTAATTTTTATCTCTTATGTAAAATTCCCTTACTGACCTCAATAGAACTTTTTTCTAAGACATGAATAAAAGCAAGGTCATGACTATAATTTGCCCTGCTCTTCTGATCTGAGGGTGACCGTATCACAAATACATTTGTATTCATTTTTAGGTGGTCTGAAACCAAAGACCTTGGCTGGGTTTTCTGATGGTTTTTTGGTTCAGGCTTTTTGTTTAATTTCTTCTCTGATGTTCATATGTATAGTCATTTAAGATTTGCTTACAGCATTGTTATTTTATTGCTAACTTATACCGCTACACTCGAGGAGCAGTTAATATTAATGAAATATCCCATACTAAATAAACTTCCTGTCATGTATTTATTTTTTTTAATATTTCGATTTTGTATCACCTCAGTTCTAGAAAATATTTATTTTTATTGGCTTGAGTATATTTTGTCTTACATTTTTATTTGTTTGCCCAAAAATTCTTTGCCCATTAGGCTAGGTTAGTTTCTGGAAAGGTAATAGAATGAAGAGACAGTTCCAGTAATGTTTCTGCTTAGAGGAACAGAAATTATTTTTCCTGATCGTAGTTTTAATAAAGTGAAAATTCATTTTTGATGTACTGCTTTGTGTCTTTGTCAATACTTCAGTCTGAGTTTAGTTTTCTGTTCTAGGCTTCTCAAGGTTCCTGTGAGTGTGCTCACTCACATTGGGACAGCCTGGACTGTTTCTATTTCACTCAGCTTTCTGCTCATCTCTCCATGTTCCAGTTGTCTTCAGAGACAAATAAGCCATTTATCTGAATTGTATTTCAGAGCCTCTTTTTGGATAGGATGAATTTCTCTAGCGTGTCTATATTTTTCCCCACTGCTTTTTGAGGAATGCTTGGGAGACTTGACACTGTCCGACAAAACTCACTCCTTGTCTTCCTGTTTCTCCTGCTGCACTGCTTTCCCCAGCATTTCACTGCCGTTATCTGCAGACACTCAGTCACCGTCTCTAAAACCAGGACTGAAGCTCAGCCCCAGAACTGGAGTTTTAATCAGGTCTGTCTGGATGGTCATGGCTATGGCTGAGTGAAGAGATGGACAGATGCAGGGGCACAGGCCAGAGCTGAGACACAGTCCCCAGATGGAGGATGGCCCTGAGGACATCTCCCCACCCTGGCTCACACAGCTCATTCAGTCCTGATCCCAGCTTTGGGGCACCAGCCTGCATCTCCATCCTGGGGCCCAGGCAGACAAACCCTCATGGAGCTGCGCTCTAACTCAGGGTCCCATGTCTCTCCCTGGGAAACACTCAGGACTGTGGATTGAGTTTGATGAATTTGGTCCTTCCAGACCAGCTTCTCTTAAGAATCTAATGACCTCTCGCCACTGCTATCAACTTTTCAGACTTTTTCTCACAGTTGCCAGTATTACCATCAGCTAGCAATGTACACTCTATGCCTAATAAATGGGGCATAAAACACCCTTCAGTTTTTTCCCAAATGTCAAGTCACAATTTCATTTTTCATTTCCGAACTTTCTATTTTTTGTCTTAATCAGTTTTAACTTGTCTGTATATGTTCCTTGGAGGTTTTCACTCCTTCATTATTACTACTATTTGGGAGAAACACAAATACCATATTGCATGATGCTGTCCTCATAGAAGTGCAATTAAGGGCTGTCAGCAGTATAAATGGAAATGTTACCAATGGACTATACACAAAAACATCACAAGAATTAAGCTCTGCAATGTTGGCTCTCACGCCTCAGTGACGAAGCACTCTAATAATAGTTATCTACAGAGATTTATTCTATACTCCAGTGAGTTAACAAATTCTAACCTACAGACCCTAAAATAGAAGAATAAAAAGCAATTTTCTCAATCTGTTGGACTTTCTTCTCCTGCTTCTAGTGACTCTTCATTAGCTTTTGAAACAGCTATTCCCATTGCATCTGATAGAAATACATCTCCAAATATTATTACGCTGTTTGCTTTATTAGAAATGTCCAAGGTATATTTATTGCCAAGTTAGTAGTAAATTATATTAAAATCTCATTCAGAAATAAAATTAGCATCAGTGCAAAATCTTCTCATTTTACACCTTTGTTTTAAATTAGCACAACTCTAGTAATTAGTGATATACAGTGTACTAATATTGAGTAACAAGTTCAGATATGAAAATAACACACTTTTCTATTTGTAAATTAGTTTCTAAATCAAATTATCTTGAAAGAAAAAAATAAATTTTAAGAAGAAATTAAATAACAATGTGAAAGTAAACACAGAAAGAGCATAGTGAATTATATTGTGCATCAAAAATTCTGAAAGTCATTGTGCTAAATGATACATGTTTTGGACATTCTGCATTTCACTTGCTGAGAGAAATTTTAGAATAGTAAAAACTGTAAAGGTAGCAAAAAATGTTTGAGGGAAAAATCTACCAAAGTGGACATTGTGGTGTTCTCTAGTATCTTTTTTCAAAAGACTGAGAGATAACATCATGACTGAATGTAAATATCCTCACTCATAAAAAACCACTACGTACCAAGGGCTATAACATCTATCAGGAAAAGAGAAATAAGTACCAGAAACTAAAACTGAGTATTCTGAAATAGAGATATTGATTATGCTTTGTTTTTTTTTTAATGAAAATAATTCATAATTGTAATAAAATACCAAGAAAATTGTTAGAACCTCACTCTATTTTGATGCCTCAAGAACTGGATTTATTTCAAATAGATGTGCTTTAGACAAATAAAAGGTCAAATTCCATGGCATGCAATTTACAGAGGACAGACAGAATTCCTGATGGTCTTTATTGTGCTTTGCCTTTATAAATCTTGGTGAGTAGAACCCTGCAAGTTTCAGAAATCTATTTATGAATCTAGTTGTAGGAGTGAGACCTACAGAAAATGCAGAAATGAGAGGTGGAAAGCGTAGTGAGTAGGAAGTTAACAATGCTACTTTTATTTATGTTTTGAGTGCTGCAATTTACTTGCATAAGTAAACAAAGTGACAATATCAAGGAACATCAGTTATACATGCCTGAGCATAGTTTTGTCCCTAATGTATATTTGCCATGATGTATTTAATAGCATTATCATACATTTATTTTCACAAAATCCATTCACTGTGCACAGAGAATTGTGAATTAAGCAGCTGAGCAAAATTTAATTTAATTCTAACTATTTAATGTTTTTTTATCTGTCTCTTACAGTTTATCAGGAAATCCACATGCATAAGACATTGAGAGCTGTTCTCAATAATATTTTGAGCTCCTTAATTTTTTATAAGATCTGATCCATATTTTCATTATAAGAAATGCAAATATAATTTGGACAAAAATTAATCACGGATCCAAAGGGTTTATTTTGTCTCATAGAAACTGAGTACTTTTTTCACATATTTTTCTTATTATTCAAATTATCTGCTAATCAGGTAGGGTCTTGATGTTTTGAAGGGGAGGTTATTCATCATGTGCATAAAGAGATTCTGGAAACAAGTACAAGAGATTTAAAATAAATCTGATGAATTTTCTGTATTCCATTAGACTGTAAACAAATACAATAGTGACATTTTGGGGAACAGTTTAGAAATATCTATTTATTGGCTTACACACAGCAGCTGATCTAAATAACAAGGAAGACAGAAAATATTGAAACACAGGAAGGTGACTGGGAATATTCACATGGATTTATTGTAGGAAAACCATGTCTGACAAAACTGAAAGATAGAATGACTGTCATTGTGAATGTGGAGAAGAGAGGAGATGCTGGTAACTTTGTCTCACAGGACCAGTATGGTTTGGAGGTTCACTGTGAGATGGATGGACCACTGGCAGTTGCAGTGTCACCATTTAGCACTAAAGAAGCTGAGGCTCTTAGGTCTCACATGGAAAGCTTGCTGGTTGCAGAAATTGCTCTTTTGCATTCTGTTTTAGCTTTTTCTGAGAAGCTCTAAGCTCTTATCAAGAAGAATCCTTTTTTTTTTCCCCAAGTTCCTATGTATTCTGAGTACATTCTGATATAAAGGAATTGAGTAGCAAAACTGTTGTAGTGAACACAAGAAAACCTGAGAAAAATGATGATGTGCTTAGTAATCTTTGATAAGTTCAATAAAAGAGAAAATAGAACAAGGATAAACTAAAACTTGAGTGTCATTCAAGTCTCAGCATTTTTAATAATGAATAATGAAATATAATGTTGCTGTCCTTAAGCAGGACTTTGCAGAATAAGCTCTTAAAATAGAAATGCATTCTGGTTTTTGCCATGATGCATTCCAAGGCTTTGCTTGTGTTTTTTTACCTTCAAGTTGCCAGGTTATTTAATCCATTGTTCTATACAGATTCAGAATATATTCTTCTCCAAAATAATAATTCAAAACCAGATTATCAGAGACTAAAGCACTATAGTTTCACGGCTGCTGCAACACTACTAAACAGAAGTATTAATAAGATGGATTTCTGTGGGTAGAAGAGAACACATGACCCTTTGGACACTAACACATAAATTAATTTCACTATGAAAGCAGCAAATGGTAGCCAACAGTGTGGCTGCTGTCTGTATTCAATAACAAGAGAAAAGTACTGCAAGGGCTGGCTTCCTCATACCTCTCCAAAATTGCCTCAGGAAACATGAATAATGTTGTTTTGTTTAAAAATAAAGTAGTTTTCTATTTACTTGCAAACAATACATGTGAAGCCTTACTTCCTAAACAGCAGAAGAGTAAAACCTTCTAATCCATAATTTTTACCAACTTCTAGCCAAAACTTTAATACAATTTTAAAAATGTCTTCACTAAAGGATTTCTATAATAAACTCAGACTCTGGCAAAATTTCTCAAGCGCTCTTTTTGATTCACTTTTCTTATGTTTGAAAAGAAAAATATTAAAATATTTCTTGAAGGTCTGCACTTGAAGGCTACATTCCATGATGCTATACAGGATTCTTTATCCATTTTGGAAATGAAAATCTGAAAAATTATTGACAAGCAGTGGAGAAAGGTCAGAACTATGGTTACTATTAGCTGACCAGTGCTCCATATTGGGATAAATACTACAGGAATTACAAACACTCTCCTCAGATTTCAAATGTGTGTGCCAATCATATTAATGTACAGCAAGTTACAGCACTCTGGGACACTACAGTTTCTGAATGTTTTAGCACAGATAGCAGAGTTGGGTTTAAATTTTGAAAAGAGATTTAAGAGTGTTCTGCCAGTTTAGTGCACGAATAAAGCAGACATTCTATCTGAAGTGAGCTAGAGACAAAATGGAGAAGAGCTGCACAACTAACTTTTTGTTTTTAACTTGTAGAACAGCTCTGTAGGTATGCTTCCTATGTTATCCTTTTAAAGAAGAGCTTTTGCACGTGCTGATCACAAATTTGAGAAAAAAATTCCTTCCAGGACTTTCTTCACTTTTTGGACAAAAGGGAAGAAAACATCTGTCCAAGCTTACTCCAGATAAATTTTTGTTAAAAATACAAATGAGATATATTGTTAAAAATGAGATATATTGAAGTGCCAAGTGACTACATTTGTATTCACAGTATTCAAGTGACTTGACATAGAAATATCAGAGACTAATTTATTATTTACACGTTTCCGGTAATAAAATAAGACAAAGGTTTGTAGAAATAGGAAGAAGTAAATATTTTAAATGTCCTGTATACTCTATTCTAAAATATTCCTCTTTGTGAGTCTGTGTGGTGTTCATACCCTGATACGCATGATTTATTTTGTCAAATTTTAGCCACTTAGAAGACTGATAGTCAAGCTTCCTATATGGTTAGGAATTGTTTTCCTATATGGTATGGAATATCTAGAGAGTGCAGCACATTCCATTAGCCCAGATAATGCTCCTAAGAAGACACTGATTGTCTGCAACCATTTCCTTCCACCAAGCATTGAGGAAACTTAGGACAATCTTTTGGCAACACCTTGAAACCTGTTGTTCCTTTTATTTCCTAAACTTCCTCTTCTCCGTTCCGTGTTCATATCAAGATATCGTCATGCAAAATATTTCAAGACATCTGTATACAATGTGCCACCCATATTGTGCCCTCCATATGTGACATCTGTATTGGTTGATGACACAGAGCTGTGGCACAGGTACAACACTGGTCTGCAGCCATGCAAGCTGTTAAGTTGTTAACATAGTCTTCACCTGTGCTGACTTTCTCCCAGCACCCAAGAATGCCTCAGGGGTGGCATGATGTATACTTATACAAGAAAAAATAAACATATTTGGAGACTTAATCATTTTAATTAATGTTTGCATAGCTTCTGCAAAACAGCATTTGTAGTTTCAATGATAAATTTCAATTACTGTAACTCAACCAGATATTGAAAGACCTTTGTGGGAAAAGAAAAACAGTAAAATAAGTCAAATCCACATATGCCCCTTTAAAAAACACCACAGCATGAAAATAAGTGTACTATTACAGCTTGTTAAATAACATGACAATGTTAATGAAAATCCTCTTTAGTAGTTTCAAAAAATTAATGTTCAACCTGATTTTTTTATGTGTCTGGGTTTGATTTTAAGGTTTGTTTGTTTGATTGCCTGTGATTTCAGAAAATACAAACATGTACAGACACATAACACTGAAATGCTTAAAAAATACTGAGATGCAGGCTCAGAATAAAAAATTTGAAGCCCTTGGTTTAGTTTGGAAAATGTAATGAAAACTCAGTAAAATTAATTTTGCTTAGAAGCAATTCATAATGTAATAAGATATGGTGCTGTCAGTTGATAGATTTGTAAATTCATGACAAATGACTTAAATTTGGGGGAACTTTATAACAATCTCTTAAACTGCAACTATCTGAGGGGAAAAAATATTGTCAATTTACACCTACATTTTAAATAGATTTTTTTCATTGAGTTTAATCATTTATGTTCAGCCTGCATTAATTTCTACAGTTCAAACTATTTGTAAGGCAAACAAAAGAAGTGTGATGTTAGTAATGATAAAATGACGCAGGGAATTCTCTGAACTGCTGTTGAACTCTGTTGTGGCTCAGAAAAAGTGAACATTATACTTACTGCACATGGTAGTGTCAGTAAAGTAATAAATATTAAATCTGTCCCTGCAGGGAAGGAGAAGACTTTTTATTAATATGAGCTAAGTACATGGGGTTATTAAGGAATTTTCCTCTTATCGGCTTTGAGAAGCAGAGTAAAATTAAAGTTGACATAGCAGTACTGAAATGAATTAAGGAAAGCCTTTCTGCTGAAAAAGTTTAGAATATTGGCAAATTAGATTATTGTAGCAATCATCAGAACACCTAAAGATGTTCTAAAGGACACCTCTTTAAAATTAAAGATACATGGTTAAAAGTGAAGCATGTAGTGAAGAAAAAAAAATATTGTAAATATGTAAAAACTCAGAAAAGAGAATTGTGATTGGAAGTAAGGGATAATGTAATCGGATGTGGTGCTGTCAGGTATTACATTTGTAAATTCATGGCAAATGACTTGAAATTGGAGAAACTTTAGAGTTGTTACATTACGTTTTATCATTTATGTTTAGCCTGCACTAATTTCTGCAGTTCAAACTATTTGTAATGCAAATAAAATGGGTGATGACTATTGAAATTTTTAACCAACACTTTTGACTCTCCAACTTTAGTTATCATGAAACTGTACAGTGAACACTCTAGATCTTTTGAGCTTTCCTTTTATTTCTTTCCATTTATTACCATATTTTAATCTCTCATGTTTCTGTAGTTAAATGCTTTGTCAGCTCTATGCTGCCATTTTTTTTAAATTTTTTTTTTGTGTCTGTCAGCATCTGGTTTGTCTTATTCTTTTGAACGCAATAAAAGCTTATTTTCTATTTATACATGCTAGAGAAACAAATTAATCCAAGTAAAAATATATTTTTGGGTCCTCAGCAATATGGTAGCCCATCAGAACTCCTCACCAATGTCTCTGGAAATGTTAATACTACTACCACTACTGCTACTACTATTACTACTATACTACTACTACTACTAATAATAATAATTTCTTCTGATATTGTTATAAATGAATAGGTAAGAATTGGAGTAAATTCTACCTAAAGTCTGACTCAAATGGCAACACAGTTATTTCTATTCCCCAATATTCCTGGCTAGCTAATTAGGGATAGAAAGTCCTGTGTCATGAATAAGCAAAGAGGGGCTCCTTCCCTTTTTGGCTTAGTTCCAAGATTTATTCGTGAGGGCACAAGGGAAGAGAGAGAGTGAGCCCATGGTACACAGATTATATAGACTTACAGGGGAAGGGGAGGGGGTTGAGGGGTCAGGTAATAGGATCTTCTTCCTGTTGGTCAGATCCTCAGATCAAAGAGGCAAACATATGTTGGTCAGTGAAATGCAACAAAATGGTTTCTTTTTTTTTGTTGTTTCAGATCACTTACTGGTGTCACTTTTTAAAGTATTTATGTTCTCTAAGGTTTATGGAAAGCAATCATCTGCAAGTCTTCTGAAGTTCATATTTAGAA
>VRYO01001589.1:17658862-17698510 GCA_009812075.1 Sialia sialis
TTTTGTTTTGGGTTTTGTTTTGTTTTGTTTTTTGGGGGAAGGGTGGTTTGTGGGGTTTTTTTGCAAAATGAGAGTACCTCACTGGTGATGGAGAAGAGAGAACAAAAAAAGACATTATAGAATTTATATCAGGTACAGAAAGTTTGCTAGACAAAGAGCAAAATCTCCAAGGTGAGAAAGAAATACCAGACTTCTGGTTTGGAGCCATCAACATAGCAAGAAATGGATATGGAGCCAAGAAGGTTTGTTGAAACGGGAGAAAACAAGCAGAAATATGCACAGAGGTTTTTAGCTGTTATGTGCTCTCAAATGCTAATGAATCCAGTTGTCCATAGAATTGACACTTTAAGAAAGTGCTCATAATCTGCTGATGAGCTGTAATAACCCTTAAGATTTTAGATGAACCGGGATATGAGGATCCTTTTTTTTGGTGAGCATTATTGCTCTAAAGCTAGTATGGCTCAGAGGTGAGTACACTGCCACCTACTCGTGTCACATGAACTCTGCAATCACATGTCCCGGTGTCCCAGAATCCATGAAAAATTGTCAAACAAATGCTAAGGGGTTTCAGGTCTTCAAACACCTGGATGTTAAATGCTTTATAATTTTGTTGGGAAAGCAATGACCTTATTGAATTTTCAACTGGGAATTTTATCTTGATTTTTTGGAAGTCAAAAATCTCATTAATTTCTGAGAAAGCTTATTTATCACTGAAATAAATTTGTGTAATTTTTATTTTTTATGTCATGTCTGCATTACTTTCTTCAAAGTAATCCTAAAATCCTGTTAAGTGTTTAAACCCCTAAATTCTCTTGAATTTTTGAAATCTTTCATCACACATATACAGATAATTGCTTTTCACATAGTAATTTCATTTCAGGTCTTTTAGCAGAGTATTACTGTGTTTTTCTTAAAGAATGATGTTAAAAAATCCTCATTTTACTTCCATTTTTTGATACTTATTATTGGAAGATAGTTAGGAAAATGGTATCAAATTATTTTAACTTGATTCACTCTTTATCAGTTTTATTCCCTGCTCTTTATCAGCCTTACCCTTGTCAATCTGTTTCTCAGGTTTGCTTTGTATGTCCTGAAGGACTCAAGTTTATCAAATGCTACCTGTGATATCTTTTTGGTATTTAGCAATAAAAGGTTCCATTGTCAGTTGCTTATAGCATTTGCAATAATTTAACTCTCCAGGATGATATTCTTTATGCTCCCTTCAAAATTAATATCTTTCACAAAAAAAAAATTCTAAACTAGGTGTATTTGGTATGACAATCATATGGCAAATAATAGCATTTGGTGATAAATGATATGATAAATCCCAGGGAGAAGAGGAAGATTCATTCATATATTTTTGCACTCTATAGGAATGTCATTTAGTGTCAAAAACATTTTTAAATGGTAAAAATATAAATAAATTTATCAGTTTTGAAATATGTCAACAAAGTTGTAGCCACAGCCTTAGAAATCTACTGAACGGGAATGAGCAAAAGCACTCCTCATCCTGGTAAGTTTGAGTTGATATATGTAACCTTTCATTTGAATGTAGTATGTTTCTGTAAGTGCACATGTCTGTGCAGGGTGTGGAATGTCAGGATCAGGAAATCCACTGCTTTGAAGCCAGCTAAACTAGAGCAAATTTCCAGAGAAAGACAATATGAATGCACTTTGCAAGTTCTATCCTCCTTCTTTGCCTGCTCTAAGTTGAGACAGTAACAGGATTTGTCTTGTAACAGAAGGCACTGCTTGATGTTTAAGAGTATGGTTATGGAAAACTTGGTAAAATCTGATTTAATTTTAGTGTTACCATTCTGGGTACTGACCGTAGGTTAGCCAGCAGTGAAGACTGATGTGTTATTCCTGAGGTGTTTCTGCAAATATCGTGTGCACAAACATTAAGATTTGAATTTTACTACTCTGTTAATGTTCCATTTTGGCTCTTGTCCTTATTTTGTTTTCTGTTGATATCTTGATCTTTTCTTCTAGGAAATATCATCTGCATATTTCATCTGTATGCATGACATCTGTCAAAATCTTTTATTACAGATGATGCTGAGGTGATATGGTTCATGCATACCCAAATAGGTCTCCTCCATCGCTAATTTAAAAAAGGATAAATGCTTTCTAGAGAATAGTTCCATTCTTTTAAAAATCATTTCAGGCTCTGTATAGAGAGTGATCAGTGGTATTGCTCTTTGTCTAACAGAATTTTTTTCCCCACTTATGATGCTCTATATGAGAAAAGCTTGAAACAGAAAAAGCTGTAAAAAAGAACAGGGAAACAAGGTTTATAAATTAGTTCCACTACCAAACCAGGTATTTCAGGAGAATAAGAAGTATAAGAAACCATAAATGTTAGGAGGAGGTTAAAGAAAACTAAATATTTGTTGATTGACAGTATTTAGAATTATGAATGGTTGTCCAGAAATAGTACAAATCTTCCAGCATTAATATTTTTATTGGGACCATATCTCTACTGTTTTTCCATGGCAACATTTTCCTAGTGGGAAACTGCAGAGGTGACTTCAGTGAGAAGATGCCAGAACTTGTCTCCATGTTGGACAGAGATAGTTCCAACCAGCTAGAAGATGGACCTAATGCTGGCCAGAGCTGAGCCAGAGACATTGATAGTGTCTCTGTGATTACATATTTAAGAAAGTGTTAAACAGCTATGCAGCAGATGAGAGAGAAAGAGAGTATGCGAGATAAGCAACACTGAAGACAACAAGGTCAGTGTAGAAGGAAAGAGGGGACTGCTCCAGGTACCAGAGCAGAGTTCCTTGCAGCCCATGGTAACAGGTCCCTGCTGCTGACCTGAAGAACTCCATGTTGAAGCAGGCTGCATTCTGCAGGGAGGTATTACCCCATGGAAAGCTTGCATAGGAACTGGCTCCTGGCAGGACCTGTGTCCCCATGGAGAGAAAGCCATGCTAGGGCAGGTCTCCTGGCCCGACCACTTTTCCTGTGGGTGACCCACACTGGAGCTGTGAGATCCTGAAGAACTGCACACCATGGAAAGAACACACACTGGAGCAGCTCGCAAAGAACTGAAGCCCATGGGAAGGACTCACGTTGGAGAAAGCCATGAAGGACTGTCTCACATGGGAGAGACTCCATGTAGGAAGAGGTGAAGAGCATGAGAAGAAAGGAGCAGCAGAAACATGATGAGCTGAGTGAATGCCCACAACCTCTCCCTACTGCTGCTTGTGGGAAGGAGGTAGAAAAGTCAAGAGGGAAGTTGAGCCTATGAAGAAAGCGGGGGAGAGGTGCAATTTTTAAAATTTGTTCATATTTTTGATAGCTTGTTCTGTTTGATTAGTAAGAAATTTATTTCCCCAAGCTTATTTTGTTTTGCCTATGACAGTAATTGCTAAGTGCTCTCCCTGTCCTTATCTTGACCCACAAACATTTCATTATTTTTGTCCTCCATCTTGTTGAGGAGGGGATGTAATAGAGTGGGTTGGTGGGCACCTGGAGACCGGTAAAGGTCAATCCACCACCCTCCCTCTCTGCTTCTTCTTTCCTATACTGAAGATTAAAGAAGTTCTTTTTCTCTCATCTGACACTCCTCAGCACCATATAAAGGGACACATAAAACAGAAAAAAGGTGTGAAGTTATTAGTAGCTTTAGTTGTTTCTTTAAAAACAAGAACCAGTAATTTTACAAAATCAAATACCTCCTTCTTGGACACATTTCTCATCTTGTATTTTCAGATGATGTGAAGATCACAGCTGGTTCCTAGAGGCTATAATTTCCTTTCCCTTGTTTTTTTCAGTTTCAAAACTTAATTGCCTATAGAATACAAGGCGGGGGGGTGGGTGCTTTAGAGAGGGCTGCAGAGAAATAAGGTGGTAAAAAGAAAAGAGGAAAAGAAGAAAAAGAAACTTGACTTCATTTATATATCATCTCAAGAAATCAATGCCAGGAAAAATATTTACAGGTTTGGTACTCTGAAATAAGCAAATATCATAAATAGCAACACTGTTATCTTCATCTTAATTCTAGAGTTTTAGAAATTTTGAAAAGCTCTGTTATGAATATGGATATATTTTAATAATACCACTTTCTCACCTGTCCAGATATGAGTTATTTTTGAGTCAGCCAATATAATATGCAATCACAAGACAACCATTTGTCAGGGACCTGAGTGCCCTTCCAAGGCTTACTGACCCTGACTATCTCCCTGGGAATTTATTTTTCTTTAATGAAAGCATAGACTTGAACATAGCAAACATATGCTGCAATCTGGACGATACCCAGTCCTGCTTTCTGCTATCCCAGCTGATCTTCCAAAATGGATCTTGGATCTCTGCTAGAGTTCACATTGTTTTCAGTCTCTGGACCCACCTGATGGGTGGCCCCAAGACGTGGCTCATTTCCTTGCCTTCTCTGTGACTGTTGACAGAACTTGTCACTTTCGCCACTGTCACCAGCCTGGTAAAGCTCAGATCACGCAGAGCTGTGCCCAGGACACTGCCCTGCCTGTCACCCGTAGCTCCTTGCGCATCTCCCTCATGGACCAGTCATGCTCCTGCTGCTCCCTTTCAATGAAGTTTGTTTAAATGCTTCTTTTTGCATCTTTTTCATGGATCTTATTCAAATCATGATTGTAACAGAGAATTAAAAACCCCAAGTTATACTGAAATATCAGTATAACACTCATGCATGTGAACATATATGCTTCCATGACACTGCTAGGAAGGAAGAAGGGTGTAAGATGACTTCCTCTCAAGGGTGTAGCAAGAAAAAACCTCTAGAAGACCCAGGAAATTTTTCCTTTGTACAAAGCTGAACAATCAAAATTTTAACTTTCAACAACAATGGAACTCAGGACTACATAGAATCATATATGCATTTAGGTCGGAAAAGATCTTTTAAGATCCTTGGGTCTAAACAGTAATCTCACACTGCTATGTCCACCACTAAACCATGTCCCTAACATCACATCTAAACATGAATCTTCACATCTTCACAATTTCATAGTTTGAAAGTATGGCTTCTTTTAATATGAAGCTATGGATTGTTATCATGTCTACCTATCAGACTTTGAATTCATAGACTGTGTACTCAAAAAGGACATGAAAATGTAATAAAAGTTCATTCAGCTAAAAAGAAATATGGGAGATATTGCTTGCTTCTGAAGAAGCTTCTATTTCTCAATGCCTTCTTGCTAGGGTTACTTAATTCTACCTATACTTTCTGGGCTTAATAGATCATATTTTGGCCTTTCAAACTTCTAATCTCAGTAAAATAAATGGAGAGAATAATTGGTAATATTACATTAACACCTACTGCATGTTTATCTGTCAGTGAAAAAAATGTAAAAAGAGAATCGTTAGTAGTTTTCTGACTTTTTGCATCACACTATGTTAAATATTGCTAAAGAGTTAAACAGGATCAACTTTTAGCACCACAAGGCCCAAGAAAGATTTTATATCCGTGTACCAAGACATTTCTCAAAATCTGTTTAACATCTTAGTCAGGAACCTGGACAGGGGACTGAGGGCACCCTCAGCAATACCATGAAGTTGTGTGATGCAGTAACACACCGGACAGAAATGATGTATCTGCAGAGACCTGGACAAGCTCAAGAGTTGGGCCCATGATAACCTCATGAAGTTCAACAAGGCCAAGGTCCTGCACCTGGCAATTCCAAGCACAAATGCAGATGAACAGATTGAGAGCAGCCCCTGAGGAGCAGGATATGGGTCTGTTGGTGGAAAAGAAATTCTACCTGAGCCAGCAATGGGTATTCACAGCCCAGAAAGCTAGCCCAACCTCTGGCTGTATCAAAAGAGGCATGACCAGCAGGTTGAGGGAGGTGATTCCACCCATCTTCTCTAGTGAGAACCCACCTGGAGTTCTGCATCCAGGTCTGGGGCATAAGAAGCTACAGGTCCTGAACATATGAACCCATCCAGATCCTGAACATAAGAAGGACACAGATCCATTGGAGCGAGTCCCAGGAAGAGCTTTGAAGTTGATCAAAGGGTTGGAGCATCTCTACTATGGACTCAGGCTGAGAGAGCTGGGGCTGCTCAGCCTGGAAAAGGAAAGGCTTTATAACACCTTCCAGTAACTTAAGGGAGTCTGGAAGAGAGTTGGAGAGGGATTGCTCACAAAACATTAGTGGTGGCGCAGCAAGAGGACAGAGGGTTATGGCATCAAAATGGAAGAGGGCAGGTTGTCATTATATATAAGGAATAAATTCTTTACAGTCAGGGTAGTGAGACACAGGATCAGCTTCCCCAAAGAAGCTGTGAATGCCCAATCCCTAGAAATGTCTGACAGGATTTGATGGGTCTTTGAGAAATCTGGTCTGGTGAGAATTGTCTTTGCCAATGGCAGGGTCTTTGGAACTAGGGGGACTTTAAGGTTTTTTTCCCAACAAAAAACATTCTATGATTCAAAGATCTACCACAGTATGATCTTGCCCTGACAACATTTTCAGTCTTCTGCCTTGAGAGTTTGAAGACCAGATGAAGCCCTGAGCAGCCTGGTCTAATCTCATAAATGACCCTGCTTTAAGCAGGAGAACTCCTGAGGTATTTTCTAACCTAAATTATTATGAGTTTATGGTCCTAGAAACAAGACCAAACCACCATGAGAGAGCAATTAAAAAATCAAGATATGTTTTCCAGGACTGGAAAAGCTAGCTGGCAGTGAGTTTCTGCTTACCTTCTCCTCTATAATGCAGTTACCTAAAAAGATTTTTTTCTTTCTTTTTTTTTTTTTTTTTTTTTTTTTTTTTGTTAGCAATGGTCCAAGTACTGTCACATTTAGTGCTTTCTGGACTGTGAGTGGGAGAGCCATGGAAACCAAACTTAAGTGCATTTTGAAGCAATTAACCTGTTAGGACATTTTGTGCAGCTGAGTTTTGTAGCCAGAACTAAACAAATATTACCTTAAAGCACAAAACATTCAAGGTGAATGATTCATATGAACATTCTAATGATATCTTCATTTTGAATGCTACTTTTCCTGTCTAATGAACTAATACCATTTATAAAGTATTGTCTTTCTTGAAATTACTCATGTATGTGTTAATCTCTGTTTAAAAACTGCAACAAATTACAACGTAAGAAAACATATTAATAACTTTTATATTACATTTTTAATAATGAGGCATTGATTAATCAGTTGCTTAATTTTAGCTATTTAGAAGCAAGTACTTACCTCTAGCTGAAAAATACAAAATAATATCACAGGCAAGAATAGGGTTTTTTAAAATCAGGTTATTAAAATTTTGCCCCTATTCAATTTACAAAATGTTTCTTTGAATGTTGTCTGAACCGTGGCTTTACCTTTACTTTTATATCAGCATAGATCAATATCACTGTAACCAGCAATAAATAGAAGAATTATTTATTCTCACCTGCTTAGTGGTCCTTCAGCCTAATTCCCTTGCTCATCTACCGCAATTACTGTGCAGCACAGAATGTTAAGATCAACCTTTATCCTCTGAGCTGCTTGAACGGGACTGAAAGGAAGCACAAATGTATAGTCTTTGATAGCAGGTACAGCTGTTTTTTGTCCCTTTTTTTTTTTCCTCCTTAGACAGGAAGTCATCTAAACACTTATGCCAGTCCACACAAAAATTTGTAGAGGTCGGAGAAAAATGTAAAATTGAACATAAGAAATGTTTTTTTAAAATTATACATGTATTTACTATTCTTCAACGAGTCAGTTTTCCCTTTTCCTCAAGAAAAATGGAAGCAGCCTACCTTTCCCTGAAGCGGTGTTTTCCCACTACTGATTTTGTTGTACCCTAATTCCCTAGGCAGTAAAATACACTTACTTGTGCTACACTTACTTTCACAATCTGACTTTTCATGCGTAGCTGCACCCTGGATGTCTAAGATATGCATTCATGTTCCACATACCTTTTTCAAAACAGTTATCTACCCTTCCAATAGTTTTTCAAACTCATCTGTTTCCCTTAAGAATTGCTTATTGAAGATATAGGATCCTTAATGACAATTTATGATTCTTTTACAAAACCTTAATCACCAATCTTTTGTGATCCCATTTCACAGATTTGTGTTCAATCCTCATGACCTAGCCAGTATTTGCTTTCTCCTTTCACAGAGACATTTTCTTTATCTAGCTATCACCAGTTCTACTCAGTTTGTTATGGAACATAAATTAGGCAAAAAAAATCCCAACCTCTGTCACAGTCTGGATGGCCACTTCTCCTTCCCCTTCCCATTCCAGTTCATAACTATATTTTCTGTATATTCTCAGAAGCCTACAGGAATGGGAGGCAGTTGCTTTTGCTGATCTGTGGTCTGTTGACCACAATGACACAGCCAGTGTATGGTGGCCCTGTGATTGCTCAGTTAAAGCAGAGTTTTACTCTCTCGTGAGGAGTATGGGCAGTAGGACATTCGCAGGCCATGGGCTGGGCTCCATTTCTGATGCAGATGGCCACAGCTTCACTGAACCTGCATAAACCATGGTACGTATGTCTTGACAAGTACTGAAGAGCTTATTCTATCTCTCTGCCTAGGACTGTGGTCACAATAGGACCAATGTATCTGTCAAAAACCAAAGCAAACCAAATCAAGAAGCAAGCCAAAAGAATGTGAGCAAATATGCGGCCATTGACAAAGAAACAATGCAGTCTGTGATATATGTTAATCCAGTAACACCAAACTACAAACCTGGAAGTGAGGAGACAAAACAAAGATGTGGAAAGCTGCCAGTGTGGCTGCACAGCTTGATGCGAACTCAATGAGGTCAAGCATCAATTATGCAACTGCAGCACTCCTTGATGAGAAAATCTATTTATTGTTTGCATGTGCTTTCAGGCAGTGGTGATTACTGATGTCTTTTATCTTTTAGCTATTGAGCAACATGCAAACAGTACATAAGAAATGGCAGGCCATAACTGCATTTGTCTTTGTAGTTATGTATTATTTGTTTTACTGTTTTTGTGGGTTTTTTCTGTATTCTGAAGTATTTGCACTATTGGAGTGTAGCAGTTAGAAAGTCTTCCTTAAACTTCTTTGGAAGAAGGGACTGTGGATGATCAGGCACTGAAAATTTACAAGCTGTAGAAAAATATATTGAATTCAAAATTCAGAGGTTATTTCTGGGATTGAGTGTACATTCACAAACACTGTTCTGTTTTAAAATGTATTTTATTATGATAATTTTTTATTTGATATCTGATCTTTAAAAATATTACATTTTTTTCTTCTTCCATGATTTGTATAGAAAACACAAATTATTTCTAATGGTGAATATTAATTTTTGTTACTTACAGAAGAATTTAATTATCTTTTTAGAACTTTACCGGTACTGAAACTTCCATTAACATGCATATTTTTAATGGCAGATGAAAACATGTTTAGGGATGTTTTTAAACCTTTTATCAGACACATGAGTTTAAAGAGAACTTTGAACATGTAAAGAACATAACTTTCCTGTGGTTTGATACATATAAAGAGCATAAAAAAGAAATATTTGGGTACGTATACTAGTGAAACTGACCCTGCTTAAAGCTCATGTACACTGCCAAACTGCAGTATGAAATATCATATATAGATCAGTTGGGGCAGTAAAAATGCTTTCAAACCATATAAAATATGTTAGCAGCAAACCCTCACTATGAACAACCAAGTCAAATTTAACCCTACTGCAACTTCATGAGGTTGTACGATGGTTTTTGTATAAGTAGTAAAAGAAAACCAGGTTAGAGGTTATGCTAACTTCTGAGTAACCAAAAATAATAAGCCTCGGAATGTTATATATAATTTGCATTGATAAGAAAAAGGGTATAAGGGAGCAAAATTCAGTAACTCCGTGTTGTTAGGAATTGAAAACAACAAGGATTTAATTTTAGTGTTTTTGTAGATATTATGTTCTTCTACAGATACCAATTCTTTTCATGCACAGACAGCATTCCATAAAATTTACATAAAATTTGCATAAGAATGATTTAAAGATAAAAAACAACATTCATTAGGGAGTTCTATCTCTACCATCCTCCGGGAGCTATTCCTACATCTTTTCCCCTCCATCTCTGCATATCCAGCACAGCATAAAAAAAAAAAGCCACAAGCAAAAAAAAAAACAAAACAAAAACTCCACCCATTCTTGTGTTAGCACTTAATAGTTCTTTAAAATATTATATTCCCAGGAAACTCATGCAGGCTTTTATGGCTGGTTCCATTAGAAAAAGAAAATGAATCTCTACCATCTCTGAGAAAATATGGAAGAAAAGTATATAACTTCTATATGCGTTCTCTTCTGTATATCTTTATACAGACGCAAACATTCACATAAATGGATTTATTTATATGAGTTGATACAGTTTGAAATTACATAATTAGATTATTTAAAATTCAAAGTGCTACTAACTTACAAATTTTAGAATATGAGATACCAACCCTTTTGGCATGCTCTTAGTGAACTTTGAACATCAGAAGGAATTTTTAATACCTTACTATAAAATATTTTAGATTATTTTAATGTTTTTATAATACTTCCAAAATGGTGCAGACTGGTAAAACAGGGAAAATATGGGCTGTCCTGTACTGTAACATCTTGATAAATTCATAATATTATTTCTGTTTGAAAACTTGATTTACAAAGTTCTCTTAAGAAATATTACACTGACATGTAAGTAGTGATAAAGGATGGCTTTTAAAGAGTTTTCTAAACTCTACTTGATACTACAACTGCTAAAGCATCTGCATTCAAAAACTTATGAGTAATATCAGAAAATTTCTATCTAGAACATAACTTTATATAAAGTCCCTTGAAAAAATTGTGATATCAAAATATGAACTTCAGCTAGGTGATTTATTACAGCTCACAAATGCATGTACAGTTAAAACCTGAATTCTATTATTTTCTCTTTGTAATTTTGTAATGAGCAGTAGCTGCAAACTTGGCTTGTTATGGTAGCATAAACATAAGTGCACAGATTTACAATTTACAGAATACAAAATATCAGATCGCAGCCTGAAGAAAGTCTGGAGTTCATCCTCTGGACAGGTGGCTTTGGCTTATTATCTTGTCTCTCTTTCCAGGATATTTATGCACAGTTTCCCTAAGATCAAAAGAGATAAGATGCAAAACCTATAATGTCTTTTCAAGGTGCAATGCTAATACCAGACTCTGATTACTTTCCAATATGTTATATCAAATATGTCCTGGATAAAAAAGACCTCTTGTCACTGAATTAATTATAATTCTAGAAAAAGTTCCTTGCTAGACAAACCACAAATTTGGTTACTGTTATTCCAGTTAGTTTAATGGGCAGAAATTGGAAAGTTAACAGCATATTGCACATATTTTTGATAATGTGCAAAAAATATATCCCAATAGAAATACAAAATTATTTTATTGTAAAATGGTTTGAATCAGAACAAAATATATATAAAAATGTATCATAGGCAAAGTTATTTAAGATAATTTTTTGCACTAGTATTCTCATGATAGATGTCTTCAGGGAGGCTCCTTCTCTGGAGTTATTAGCTGTTAGAGATGATCCCTAGAAAAAGAAATATCAGTATAAAATGTTCTTAAAAAAATAAAAACTTAAATAATAATAAAATAATCAAATTAGATTACAATCTTCCACAAATACTATTCAGCATCTGCACTGAAGACAATGATTTTGACATATGTATGCATAACATATATATTTAACATATGTGCTAATTTTTAAGTTCAATGTTTAAATATTTTCTAGATTGCCATTTGTAAATTCATTTATTCTTTTTATTCTTTCTGTGGGTTTTGGATGAAAGTAATTTGCTTCATAGCTATGTTTTGGTATTGTGCCATAAAGTGTTTTGATAGCACAATGCTTACTCAGAGCCAAGGCCTTTTTTGCTTATCCCACTGCCCAACCAAATGAGTATGCTGGATGTGAACAAAAGGCTGGGAGGTGACACAGTCAGGACACTTGACTCCACTAAGCAAATGAACCTTCTGTACTGGATGGCATCACATTTAACACAAAAACTGCTTGGGGACTGGCTGAGCATTAGTTATTTAATGGTGACAATTATTTTCATTTGCATTCCTTGTCTTTGCTAGGATTTATTTTTCACCTTCTGATATTTTCTCTTTCTTTACAATTTATTATTTTAATTTCCTCTCCAGCTATTAAACTCTCTGCCCATGAGCTTTCTCACTTTTGCAATTCTGCATCTCTCCCCTGTCCCAGAGGGGAGCAAGTGAGTGAACAGCTGTGTGGTATTTAGCTGCTGACTGAGATTAAATCATGTAGTTATGTCTTTTGCTATTTTTCATCTGACACATGAAAGAACAGTGTAAATTTGCTATTCTCCATTTTAGTTGAGAAATAAATAGGAAGAGATAGAAAATGTATGTATAAAAATATAACAAAAAATACTTCAATATGAAATTCAATTAACTTGATATATTAAAAGTTCAATTTATTTAAATTTATGAGATATGCGCCCAAATTTCTAAAAATGTTACTGAAACTTCTCTAGCATATTGTTGGCACCAAGATGACTTTTATCAATACAGTGGCAGGAAGATTTTTGGGTATTCTCACCTATTGCATAGCAATTAAGAAAGATAAGATGGACATATCCATGTCATAAGAGTATTGTTGATGGTGACCAAAGTACAAAAATGTAGTAAATGAAAGATGGAACAGAAAATGTAAGTGACAGAAAGCAAAAAGTCTAGTGAGATCTTAATTTAAAGTCCTGGTAATCATCTCAGGTATGTATTTCAGAGCAGAGCAGTTGCTTACCATACTTCAGAGATGTCCAAATATTACAAAACTATCTGTAGAAAGTACTTGTGAAAAAATAGCCCTCTGAATCCTTTTAAAGTTGCATCCAAATACTGTTGGAGTCACTAGAGCTGTGTAACTCGTCATTGATTCATGCTGCTTAACCACTCTGGTGTGCATTTCTGCCATCAGATTTATTTATGTACATCTGTTTTATATAGGCCCTGTGTTATATCTGGAACCAGTAAGTTGAAAGTGATTTGTCAAAATCAGTGTGAAATAGAGGCTCAATTGTCCTCTGAGGCGTGAGTTAACTATTTAATCTAGAAGGCTGAATAAAATTAAAGATTAAAAAACTGCGTAAATGAAAAATATGCAATATGTTGTAAGTGAAGACTTTTATACGTTAAGAGAAAACCTCTTGAACTTCTCATTATCATTTTACAATTATACAAAAGCAAACAAATTTATCTCTTGCTTTTTTTTATAGATTATTAAACCCTATATTATTATTACAACATTTATCTTGGTTTTTGCTTTTTTTTTGGTCTAAGAAGTATTTCTGCAGATATAAGTGACCGTGAACATAGATTGCCATGGGTTTCAGAAAAAACAGCCTGCAGCATAGAGGTCTTGGTTAGAGACAAGTAAATCTCCTGCTTAAATCCATAGCCTAAGGTTAAGCCCAGTGATTTGGCTTCATAGCAGGGTTGTTCTGTGATCTAGTCCTGTTTGTCCAGCTCCTGTTTATAATTCCTCCCAATCAGCAAAATGTGGGCAGCAGTTTTTCACAGGGGTGATTGCATCTACTCAATTTATACAGAACCTGCTTTCTGTATATGAGTAACTGCACTGTTTCTGTACTAGACAAGCCAGAGATCAACACAATTCTAGGTAGATATTGCTATTTTAAAATTTACAATAATAATTTCTAAAACATGGACCATAAATTGTTACAAAATGTTTAACTTGAAATAGTGCCTTCCATCTACGTGGTTTGGTGTTAAGGAGGTAATTTCCATCGAATTTGTGAGATGCTTAGACACCGTGATCCAGGCAGTTATGTAAACACAGAGAGGTCAGTGTCAAGGTGTTTTTTTTGGAATTCAGGGATTGTTGAGGAAAACAGACAACATTATCTTATTGCAATCCAAATGGGCACCTTGAGAAAAAAATACATTAAATTATTTCAAAGAATTAGGCCTGTGGGGAAACTAATGAGCATGTTCAGAAAGATATATGGACTTTAATTTAAACAAAGTAGCATAAAATAGATTTTTAAATTAAGAATGTTGATTCTAAAGCTACTTTTTTTTTAAAGATAATCTAATAGCAAACAAGAGAACATGTATCTAGAAACAAATTTTCAGGACTCAGTAATTTTATGGAATAAAAAGTTGATCTTGTTAGAAAAATAAATCATGTGGGTTTTTTATTATTTTTCTGTTAGAGCCATCAGTTCAAAGTTATGCTGGTCACTTACTTTTCCTTCCCAAAAGAATCCATCTTCATTTACCAAGGATAAAGGAAAGAAACATCAAAACTCAAACACTTCTCTTGAAAATCCATATACATCCATACCCAGGTCTAACACTCAAGGTTTGGAAACATAGAATTCTTCAGTGACAAAAAGTTGGCTGATTTTTGAACAGAATTCGGAGCTATGTGGAATTTCTTGAACTTTTATAGAAGCAGTAGAGTTGATATGTTGTCATTCTCAGTGCTCCTCTCTACACTTGCTGGTCTCTATCCTACCCTAGGAGTTTCTGAATCTACAGCTGCCCTTGCACACTCTCACAATGTATGTCACGGCTTTGATAGCCTCAGCTTCCTCCATAAATGTGACTTAGATGAGCATCTATTTATCTGCACTTTATTTTGGACTGGAGGGCTTTCCCTTGAACAGAGAGCATTTTTCCTGCTCTGGCTGTCAGCCTGAGGGTCAGATGTGTCCTCCTGATGCACATACTGGGACTTGCAGGAAGGCACCTCAACTCAGCATCGCTGTGTTCAGTGCCAAAACTCAGTTATGTGCAGTTCTCACTGCACAGCAAGGCACTGCAGTGGGATGGCAAATATTAGATGAAGCCTTTGTGATGCTAAGTATTTCAGCATTTCATTTTATGAAATGAAATAATCAGACTAATCATCAGAATGGTACAGCATAATGGTATCTTTTGGAAAAAAGCTCGAGTTTCCTTAGATCAATCAAGTTATTACTAATTCAGATACTAAGGATACTTCTTGAAAAAACTGACCTATAGTAATGGAGAGATAGTAGTTTTGTTGGATTTTTTTTTAAATAACTAACAAGAGGAATCCAGGCTTTTCTCCTTTTCCTCATTGATGAAATTTTTAAAACCAATTTTGTTGTTTCCCGGAGAACCCTCTAGAGCTATAAAATGTATTCATGAGTTAGTTCTGCTACCACTATGTCTTCCATTCTACCAAAGGGTGTTATTTTAATTTCATCATATCTGTTTGTGTATCTTTAAGTGATAGCCATAAGCCGGTAGTTTGGCTGTCTGCAACTGATTTAAAAACAAAATAAAACAAAAACATAAGTAGAAGAGAAAACAAAAAAAACCAAAAATCAAACAGTGAAATCTAAACAATTGAACTCCTACACAGCTGTCTTGAATGTATTTCAGGCAGAAATAATTGGTGTTACTCAGACCAAAGGAAAATCACCTTGCTTTCTAGAATGATTAACATGTTCTTTTCTTTTATATTGCCAATACAAAGACTAGTTCCATCATTATTTTGTGTATGTAAAGCATAAAACATTCAATACAGCATGTTATGGAGGTATATGAAAAGCAAAGGCTTAGAATTCTTTATTTCCTCTGCAAATGCAATAAGTAGTAATGGACAGCAATGTTAAGGAAAAAGTAATTTAAGGTTTATTATAAACAAGAATTAAAAAAAAAAAAAAAAAAAAAAGAGTAAAAATCCAAAACCCAGGACAAGAAAAACCATTTCTGCAAGGGAAAAAATAGTCTCCGTGCAATACTGAAGTGAGAGCCACCAACACAGATGATTAGCAGTGTTCAGAATCACCTTCTCTTTTTTTGTCTTATAAAAGTAGACAGAACTTTGGATAATATTTCTTTCTCAAAAGATTCCTTCAAAAAATATTAATAGATATTCCAGTACACTTCACAATTTACACACAAGCTGTAATTTTTGGAATAGAAGCAATGAATTGCACAAAGGAGGCACAGGCTTGAAAGTGCCTTCAGCAGATTATTTGGTCGGCATCCCTGGTCAGGGACCAAATGAGTAGAGATAGTCTAACAGAATGCTTTTGTCTGGGATTGTCTGAAGATGCTTTTTCAAATAAGGTCCAACACAAATTGTACCATCTCCATAGGTTATGTGTATAACAATGATTTTCTAATCTACATCAAGTATTTTGAGTTACTTCAGGTTTTTTTGTTATTGTTACTATACACATCTACCATTGGTCAATATACAGACATATTTGTACTAACGTTTTTGTAAGAATATCTTTCATAGAGTTGAATATTAAAGTTCTACCCTTAAATCCCTTTCCCACTCCTTCATTGGTGATCTTTTCTAAATTCATTTTAGCAGGAGATAAATGTTTATCAGTTTTAATAACCTCAGCCATTTTGCTTTTCCATAACTCATTTTAGTGAAAAAGCCATCCCTCCCCAAAGTGTTGATAACCTAGATAAAAGATCAAATTGTGTCCTGCTTATTATGGTCATATCTTGAGGCAGGCAAAACTGACACTTTGCAAGAATCACTTAAAGAATGCAAATGCCCAAACTGTGCTGTTGCACAACCTTAAGAGGGATTGCAAGTTTGCACTTGCATCAACCTGATAAACCAGCTCAAGCGATACCAATGTGAAAGAGGAAATGTATCTTTGGTACCAAAATGATCCACTTTCATTCCATTATATTAAGCTACAGACCTTAAATAGAAAAATCAAAATTTGATCTTGCTACTCCATCTGTAGCTGTAATTCAGCTATTTATTGAAATGACTTATCAGTTTTTTGGCTAGTTGGACAAATTGTCAAATATGATCTATTACTATAATTTCTATGAACTACTGATATAACATCAGCTTTTCATCTGCTTTATGGGTGATTAAAAATAGTTATTTCTTTGAGTAAATGCATTCCCAGTGTAGAGTTTCAGGACGTTTTTATCTGCACATTGTCAAAAGTTTCTATAGAATTTCATCATGAATTCCTCACAAAGAACATACAGAAATATCTGTGAATATACTATGGCTGCAGCTATATAAAGGGACAAGGGTCTGTCCTCACAAGTTATCTAGATTTCTTTGTCCTCAAGAAAGTCTGCGTTCTTTAAGCTACAATTGTAAAAGACCTTTTTAATTACTTGTTTTTAATCACAAGAATTCATTCCAATCTCAAGCATTCTGGAATCCAAAATCAAACTATTAAGTAGACTTTTCCTAGATTAATTTTCATATTAGTAGCTGTTGTTTCAGTTTTTTTCATGATTTTAATGTATATAATGGTTGTTATGGCTTTTACATTCTCAATCAACAAAATATCAAGGTGCCTGTCTGTTTTCTTTTCCAAATAAGCACATGTTAATTGATTTGAATCTACATTGAAAATGCTGCTGTTTAAAAAAATTCAGTAACTATAATACAATAAGAGATGCCTGGAAAGAAAGATAAAGTATTCCAGAAGACTACATACAGGAGTAATATTCAACTTCACAGCTATGTTAGTTTCTCACATGATACACCTTGACAGGGTACCTCTAGAAGAAAAGATTTTTCATTTGGTAAAGTACCAAATTCTGTAATCAGACAAAATGTTATGATTGGAAATATAAAGGCCAGAAGGTTAAATGCTTTCTAATAGTACTGATTTTACTAAATATTTTAAACATATGCATGTATGTATGTGTGCATATAATTTCTGGAGTGTGCATGTATATCTCTGTGTAGGCACACAGAGACATTTACTGTTTTATCACAGTTCAGTAATTTTAAAACAACTCATAAAAGGATTTTGCAAAGAGCTAGGTCAAACCTTTGCAAGTTAAATTCAAGTTCATGTGAATTAATTTCTTTTTTACTTCTCCACAGGTTTGTTTAAACACCTGCTGAATTCAGTAGGATACACCATCTCTTAAACTGGAGTCCAAGACAGCAAAACTGTCCTAGCATCCACATTTTAAACATCCAAATGCACATTAATGCATTTCTTCAGAAAGCAAGATATAAGGATAAGAAATGGTATGTGGTTTTCCTCATCACTGAACTTCTAATCAAAAAATGGCTGGATTTTTGCTTGGACAAACAAACTCTCGCCCTATGCCTGATCATTGAATCATAGAATAACTTTGGTTGGAAAATACTTTTAAAATCATCAAGTCCAAGCATTAACCCTGTGCTGCCAAGCCCACCACCACCACCAAATCATGTACCTAAGCACCGTTAATGTATGTCTTTTAAATACCTCCATAATTATTGTTAACCAACAGTTTTTCCCAGCGGCCAGGTTGAACAGGACAGCATGGCTTCATGAAAGAGTGGGGAGATTAGTTGCATTTGCACTAATCATGCTGTACTTGGAATCTCTGTTATTTTCTGATATGGTTGTAGGAAAGAATTACTCAGATATCGCTGATTTCTTGTTTCTGGGTTCCAGTGTTCACATCACACACAAAGCCTGAGTTGTATCTGGACTGCAATTAACACTGCAGACAGGCAATATAAGAAGAGTCCTGGCCCCCAGCCTACTGCCTTTACAGATCCTCTCTTCATTGGGGGTGGAGGAAGTTCCAAGTGTTCCTCTGTTGACTTCAATAGATTTTTTATTTGAACTAAAAATTTTCAAATCTTACAGGACCATTTTTAAGAGGGGGTGAGAACAATGGAACAAGCTCCTGGAGACCAGTGCATTTATTTTGCTTTCAGTGCTAAAACCTGTTTGTTTTGAAGTTAAAGACTGAAAACCCATTAATTTAATCTATCTCAAGCTATTCAGCTACTTTACTTGAAATATAGGCACCTGTCTGTGATGGACGCAGCATTACTGACGTTAAAAGCAATGAGATAATTAAAATTATTCAAATTCATTAAGAAAAAATGTTATATTTGCAGCCAAGTGTTATTTGTTCACTTTTTTCATGCAAGACTCCTTTTTAAATTGCTGTAAGGTCTCATCCATTTTAACCTTAGCAATTCCTAATGCCTATCAGCTCTGTGGGAACCCTTTGGTCAGAAGCAGTTAGCAAGCCCCAAAATTGCCCTTAAAAATTGCCCTGCAGTCTGGACGTGTGGTATTTATGTCTACCTACATATCTGAAGTTAAATGGTTGTTACTAGTAGAGCAATAAGTACCTCCACTTTTTTAAAAAGTTTTTGGATAGCAACTTTTCTTCAGAATTATAGAGTTTTGCAACATTTTTTGTCTTCATATTTGCTATAAAAATGTAATTAAATTGTATCTTAATTTCAATTCTGACAGAAAATCAATTACAAGTTCTTCCATCTGTGGCCTCTAATTTCGAAGAGTATTTTGACATTATATGGATTTTTGACTATGATTTAGAATCATAATAGATTTTTCATGCCTTAAGGATCCTTGGTGCCTTTATATCCCACTCCTCACAAGGAAGTAGTAATTTATAAGAGTACTAGTAGGCAAATTAGGCTAACTTTTGTGCTGACCACAGTTCTAGCTCAGAGACACAACCTGACATCATGATAGATGAGACACAGCTTTTTGCATTTGGTACAATGACGGTGTGAGAGACTGAAATGTTTCGGGTTAATGACTCCAATAATTGGCCATTTGCAAAACCAGAGGGTGTTTTGCTGATGATGTGCAAGGCAAAATCCCAGGTGCACAGGGATTTTTCAGCCACTACTGGAGGTTACTTGCTGGGTTTGAGCCAGATGAGTGAAGAGGCAGATCCAGTGAAGGTGGAATAATGCCTTTTATAATGCTAACACTGTCTCTTACAGAACTGACTCAGGTGTAAAAGTTCCCTTCAGGGAAGGCTTCCAGACATTCACATGCAGGCCTGAAGATATTTATTCCTTCTGATGGGTCATAACCAGCTCAACTACACTGGGTGAGAAGGAGCTGTCATGTCTAGAAGGTACCATAAACCATCAAAGATCCCTCGAACATTTGGCATGCCACCTGACCCCGAGTATATATCAAACCACTGAAATTTGTGCTTCATGGGCTTTCCCCGCCCCTGAGGGATCAAGAGGCCACCATGACTTCAACCAGCAGACAATGAAATTACAACAATCAAGTCTTGTCACTGGACCCATAGGTGATGATATCTTTCTTCCTTTATGTTATACTGCTATCAACAATCATAACCAAAAAGACTACATGCCTCTTTCCATTGTGAGAAAATTGTTCTAAAACAAACCTTGTCTATGTATTTATCTATCCATCCACCTGTCACTCAGTGTTGTTTCACTCTTATCTGCCCAAAGAGATCTATTAACAAGAACCTCAGTTACCCTTGCCTTCAAGGGGCTGGGCCAAAACTGCTTTGATCTGGATAACCAAGGGTGTATTATTTTGCTAAAAATTCATAATTTTTGTATAGATTCATTTGGCATATATTTTAAATTTGCAAGGATTTATTCTTAGAATCCATAATTTTCTTGAAAGAAGTTCAGTATTGATTCAAGCAATGAGTCTGAAATTATTATTCAGAGCTGGATGTTTAAAGCAGCTTTATCTGATCCCGAATAAAGAGAAATGACCTTCCTATTGCATTTTGAAAAGTTTATCATCTCCATTCCACTGCAAGAGAAAATAGTTCATGCAATAAAATCAGTTCATCGCACTCTAGGATGATTAAAATCCAGGCAGAATCTCTCTACAGAAACAAGGGAAAAATCTAACTGATAAGAAACAAAGATCTCTCTAGCTTGGTTAATGTCTGCTAAATATCTACTTAACATACCTATATTATGGATAATATTTTTGTACTGAGTTGCCAACCTAAAAACAATATCAAATGCCCTTCCTTTTCTACCTTAAATGTTTTATATGACTTTTCACGTGACACTATGTTATTGTCATGATCTTATGGAATAATCATTCTGTTCTAATTTTACTTGTCTTTCTTTACCTTGCCATTTTGTCACTGCTATGCCCTCTAAACTTTTGCCTTGAAGATGGTTTTGTATGTGTATTATCACATCTATTAGTTTCCTTCTAAGGCATCTTACTCAGACAGCATTCCTAATGCATCTACTTCTTATCTCACAATGCAGAATTAATGGCAAATTGAGTTGTACATGAATTAAAAAGACTGGGAGTATATGCAGCACAGAAAAAGCTAGCCTGGATCACATGAAACTATATATAATCTATTCCAAACAATATCTGAATACTTTTCCCTGCAAAGCTGAAAACAAATATGCTGGAAGCAAGGGTTATAAGTGAAAAGGACTGGAAGCAGTACCATTTCTTTCTGAATTGTTTATTTAGCAACCAGCTTTTTTTTTTTTTTTTTCTGTGTGCATGACTTGTGAAGATAGTGCAAAAAAGAATGGACGACCTTTTTCTAAGACATACAATTTAGGCAACAATTTTGCAGAATAAGTGAACAATTTACACTAAATATGAGTTGTGAAAATTGTGACAAGACCATTTCTGTGGTCTTAAAAATCCATGTCTTAAAAATCAGCAAACAGTATTCACTTGAAATGTGTTACTATAGGAACTATTCATGTAAATAAATTACTAAATATAATTACATTTTGTATGACCTAGAAACTCCATACATTAATCTGATCTGAGCTTGTCTTAATTGGAATTATTATAGGATTGGGTTTCACTCATGCAAGTTAATGTTTGAGCTGTTTTTACCTTGAAATTATAATCTTGTTCATTTTCTCTTTCATTCAAGAGGGGCTATATTTCATTGCTTTATTAAACTCTTTTCTTTTTCGGTGTACTACCATTTGAATAGCAGTCGATCCAGGAAATCTTGGGCAATTGGGAGATGGGTGGACCATTCTGATCTTCAAAACCACTGTATAAGAAGAAATGCTTTTTTCCCACCTTCATGGAGGAGCTGGAATTCTGTGTCCAAGTATTCACTGTAGGAAGAGAAGAAGAGGAAGGCACTGGGGTGAGGCTGGTCATCCAGTTCCAAGAGAATGGGTGAAAGAACAGATATCAGGCCATGGCAGAAGTATTTTTTTATTAAATCTCAATAATATGTGTGTAGGATTGTCTTTGTCACTTCATAGGTCATGTAGTCTCAATGGAATTTCTTTCTTATCTCAGTAACAGTCTTTAACATACTGGAAAACTATATAGAGATCTATTAAAATAAAACAGTAGTAATTGGAAAACTCCATTTAAATGAAAATAAAAATATGCTCTATGAAGTTAATGCTATTGCTGCCTTTATCATTTGAAAGTCTTTAAATGTACACACTCCTGATTGGAGGAGGGAGACTGGGAATTGACAGGTACTGCTTTCAGATTTTTAAAATATTTTAATAACTAATCACTAAAGCAGAAACTTGACAATGTAGACGCATCATTTTCTGTGTTCTTGCAGTCTATTTTCAAAGAATAACAAACTAGGAAATATAGCACATCTTTGTATCACGTATTCAGAGTTCAAGCTCATTAATATTTTCCTATTGTAAAAGAAAACAGACTCATTCTAACACCCTTGTCAGCTTTCAAAGTCTTCACGTTTCTAGACATTGGTCCAGATAAAAGCCTCAGATAGGCCTATTAATTTAAGTAAAGCTATCCAATTTATGCTTGCTTAATCCAGTTTGCTGCTGGAACAGTTCTATTTACTTTCTGCTCCAAATTAATCATAATTCCTGGAGAGAAAGGAGACAGCAATAGCATCAGACATCTTGACCCTTCTGTCTCTAACCCAGACTAACACAGTTACATGCATTTCTGGTGTTTTCTTCCCCTTTATATTTGTCTTCATAACGGCCCTTTATTCTTCAGTTCTCTTAGCATGACTCTTCTCTTCTGCACCTGAAATTTCTGCCTGACACATTATATGCATGTGGATAATTACATGTGTAAGAAATTGTTTTCCATTTCCTGTTTATAGAATTAATTAGGAGGGTATAATTCTATACTGATATAAATTTGGAACTAGCAATTTTGTTGAATGATATTTTTTCTTTTAGCAAACTATATTTACTAATATAAATACTTTTAATATTATTTTTACTGTCAACTAAATGGACAAAAATCAAAGTGAGTACAGAGTGTTAAAAAATATTACTCTGCAGCTCCATAGTTGTACAAGTTATGGTCAATGGCAGTTGGGACCCTAATCCTGATGTTTGAATTTTTATTTTTCACTTGTCTTCTATCTTCTCTTCTGTGCATTTTGTATTTACATGCTTCTTTCCCTACTGTTCATATTATGTACATTGAATGTGGTAGGTATTAGAACTGTACTGTCCATGTCTTTAGGTAGTAATCCATGAAGATCACCTTATCCACTGTAAACAGTATGGGTGGATTGTTACATGGATAACGAAATGGTTAGAAGGTCAGATCCAGAATGTAGCAGTCAACAGCTCAGAGTCTCAATACATACCAGTGACAAGTGCTGTCCCTCAGGGGTCCATATTGAGACCAGTGTTGTTCAATATCTTCATTGATGAAGTAGATAAAAGGATTGAGTGCCCCCTCAGCAAATTGACACATGGCTGAGTTGCTGTTGACACACCTGAAGAATGGGATGCTACCCAGAGGGACCTGGACAAACTTGAGAATTGGTCCCATGGAAATCAAATGAGGCTCAAGAGGACCAAGTGCAAAATCTGCAGCTGGGGCAGAGAAAATCCAGGTATCACTCCAGGCTGGGGATGAACAGATCCAGATCAGCCCTGCCCCGAAGAACTTGGGAGTGCTGTGAGTGAGAGGCTGGACAGGACCCAGCCATGTGCCCTTGCAGCCCAGAAAGCCAAAAGTGCCCTGGGCCATGTCCAAAGCAGCGTGGGCAGCAGGGGAGGGAAGGGATTCTGCCCCTCTGCTCTACTGATACCTCACCTGCAGGGCTGCATCCAGTACAGGAAGGGCAGGGACCTGTTGGAGCAACTCCAGAGGAGATCAAACTGATTTGAAGGATGGAGCACCTCTCCTGTGAGGAAAGGCTGAGAAAATTGGGATTTTTCAGGCTGGATGAGATAGGAAGTCAGGGTGATGTGATTGTAGCGTTCCAGTACCCAAAGGGAGCCTACCAGAAAGGTGGAAAGAAACTTTTTTTACCATGCAGAGACAGGACAAGGAGGAATGGCTTCAAACTGGAGAGAAGTTTTGGATTAGATATATTAGATATAAGGAAGAAATTCTTTATTGGGAGGGTGGTGATGCACTGGAACAAGATGCTCAGAGGAGCTGGGAATTCTCCACACCTGGAAGCATTCAAGGCCAGTTTGAATGACGCTCTGAGCAACCTATTCTACTGCTAGATGTCCCTGCCATGGGCAGGGAGGTTGAATTAAATGATCTTTAAGGTCCCTTCCCTCAAACTATTCTGTCATTTTTCGTTACATATAAAAAGTAAATAAATGAATTCTAACCATGCCTAGCCCAGTTCCTATTTACCTGATTCTAGTCTGGCTATATTTGGTTTTCACAAAGTACGGTAATTTCACGAATATAAGCCGCACCTTTTTCATTGAAGAATCCAGCCTACCCCAGTAGTGTGGCTTATATTCAGGTGCGGCTTATTTATGGAAAATTTCCGGCAAAAGGCCAGACCAGAAGTGCGAGCCAGATGGCGAGAGAGCTGCCGCGGGCCGCCCCGAACCACGGGCACTGTGGGATCCACGGCGGCGCAGCTCGGGGCGGCCCATGGCGGCGCAGCTTGGGGCAGCCAGTGGCAGCATGGCTCGGGCCGCCCGCGGCGGAGTGGCTCAGGGCAGCCCGCGGCACCACGGCACCATGGCTCGAGGCTGCACGCGGTGCCGGAAGCAGCCGCCGCAGCTGATTAGGGGGGACCTGGAGCTGGTTTCCCACCGCGAGGAGGCAGCGGGCGGCTGTCTTAGAGCGTGCAGCAAGAGGGTGAGCTGCCGGCTTCGCACGGTGTGGAGAGCCGCTGCTGCTGCTGAGCGGGTGGGGCGCCGCGGCAGCCAGCGCCGGGGGCGGGAGTGCCGGGCCACACAGCATGGGGAGGGGCGCCTGTGACTGCATTTAAAGGCTTCACCAGTCTGTGAAAACTGTTTGCAAATTGAGCAACTTGGCAGTAAACCCTGCACTGGCGTGATTCTGTTACTAACTCATTACTTTGTTGCACATGGGTCCACGCTTAAAAAAAAAAAAGGTGAGGCTTATATTCGGGTGCGGCTTATATACGGACAAATCCCGTGGTCTTCCCGGCTACCTGGAAATGCGGCTTATATTCAGATGCAGCTTATAATCGTGAAATTACTGTACTTTGCCTGGTGCCTGTCAATGGTTTTAACACTATCAAGGAATTAATTAATAAAAAAACTTCAGGCAATGTTTCCTGACCTTTCATCTAATTTCATAACCAACTGTTCTTTATATTTCCAAATATAATTTCCCGACCACTTGGGTGACATTTGTGATTAATTGATTAAGCAAAGATACCTGATAAACTAAAGATTTCCTTAAGTTTTCCCAAAGAAGCTGAAGGGCAGCAACCACCATTTTAACCTTTCCTCCTAAGAGTCACTTTGGGCATTTTGAACAGGTTGCTAATTAGGCCATGAAAAGTACAGGGGTTCACTTGTTAGACTTCAAGTTTAAAGACACTCCAGATGACAGACATAATTTTGGCTACCTCAGGCAATAAAAATCTTAACCAGCTTCGCTGATTTTAAATTGCTGTTGACAGGATCTGAAAAAAAACCTCTGACCCTTGTCATATTTAATTCATCTGTTAGGCAGGAAAATGTTTATGGATGGGAAGACTGACACCTTTCACCGCCTTTGATGTGTTTAAGGTTGCAGTGTGTGAATATGTACAGGGCTTTCACAAGGAGGCACTGAGAATACAAAAGACTGAAGAAGGTTGTGAAACCCTGTAAGCTGGCCTGTTTTTCTTCAAACATCATTTGACCCAAAAATTCTAAACTTAACTTTCTCTTTAAATAATGCTGCTGTTCAGGAACATAGCGGCTTATATGTACCAAACAAAAACTGGACATCAACTCAATTCTTGCTTAACAGACTTGGAGTTCTCTGAGGTATGACAGACAAAGATTTACCCTATCCCAATGTTTCAAAAAAATATCTATTTTTTAATTCTTTAAAAGTTTAAGGAAACACTATCTACAAAGAGAAGAAATCTCTACTTTTTTGTGTGTATTAAATACAAAAATGATTGCAATTTTTTTCTTCATTTTTCCCAGCTATCACTTTGTCATTGCTACCAAAGCCCCACAAGGAACAGTCCCATCTGAAAACCATCCATTTTCTTTTTTCCCTAATTATTTCTCTCTGCTTTTTTAATTCTATCAAACATCTCCATATTATAAACAATGCTTGTATATAAGATGCCTATAATTTTAAGCATTCCACACTTACCTGATGTCAAACATAAGAAACATTAAAAAAAACCAACATCAAATAGAAAAAATATTGAAATCCACACGCAGTGAACACTAACAAGGCATAGAGGCTGTTCTGTGACCGAGCCCAGAAGGGCTACTGATTATGATAAAGTAACAGAACTTCAGCTGAATGAAGGAGACTCCTCCAAAACCCAGGAGGAAGAGCTAGCTACCAGCTTCTCAAAAAGAAACAAAAAAGAAACAAATTTGGACATCAGCTTTTTAAGTGATACTTTACAGAAAGATTTCTTTCAGGACATACTTTGTCAGAATGGTTGACACCTTTTACTTTTTGGTAAAAATGGCAGAGAGAACAAACTCAGGATTGTGACTCCTCATAGCAAGTGGCAAGTCTCAACATCTCAAACATGGGCATTTAGTGTGAAAGGATTTCAGTTACACTTCTTTGAATGTGATTCATGTAATATAGATAATGAATGAAATACTTTAATGAAAATAATACAGGCCGTGATATACTGCAGTCTAAAGAGACCTGCTCTTGGGAGCAGCTGACTCAACAGCTCACTGTTTCAGCACCTCACCTCCTTTCATCATCTTGAATATGAAATCCTCTTCCTTAAGTCTTCAGTTCCATTGTAACCAAAAAGAAAGTTTTCATCTTTTTCCTGGTTTATTTTTCTTGAGTCATGTAAGTGTAATTGGCTCCCTATGAAAAGAAATGGCTGCAACTAAGAGCAGAAGGAACATGGGGGTATGACCTCCTCATTCCGACAACAATAAGTTGGTGGATCTTTTTGCCATAAGTAGGGTTTAAATCTGCAAATCCAACATTGCTATTTCCCCTAGAGATTTTCAAAGGTAGAGTGTAAAATCTTCACAGCATTTTGGGGGCTAAATGTTATTGTTTGAGAGGGACTACTTGCAAGGAAAAATGTCTACTTCATCTCTTGTATTCCACTTTTACTTTAAAAACACACTTTCATTAAAAAAAATACCTAAAAAAATAATAGAACAGCAATTGAAGTGTAACTGTCTTTATTGTAGCCGTTCACAACTTTTGATCATGTTTCAAACACCAGTTAGAATGAAGTGAAATACCAATGATGAGAAGTTCAATGACCCAGTGATGTATTAGCAAAGTCTCATTTCAATAGTGCTGCTTGAACTTGGCACATTTTCAAGATGCCAGGCATGTACAAGTATCACAGCTAAGGCAAGACAGAGAGGGCTGGCAACACCATCAGCCCTTTCCGTTGTCTTTCATACCAGTCTTAATGCTACACATTTTCATCTTCGGTCCTTATTCTCATACAATTGTGAACTCATTTTCTTCTACAGACCTTTTTCTTCCACATCACTGTTCTCTCTTTCTCATAAGTTTCTCTATTAGTTCTGTATACAACTCTGTCTCCTTATATTATAGGCCTCTCCGTTAACTCTGACTCCATTCTCATATTAGCCCCTTGTACTGATTCCTTTACCTATGAGAAGTTCCCATGGCTCTGGCTCCTTCTATCTTTCTTCATGGCTGGCTGCCCCAAGCTGTTCCAGCCACCTAACACTGGACTGCCCCTCATACAACACCATGTTAGCTCATCTGTCCCTTTGTCCCTCTCAGCACAGCCAACATCCTTCTAGTCTGTCTGCATCTCCAAGTGCTTATATCTGGTGGAAACTGACCTACGCCTTTATATCCTGAAGATTGATTGGCCAGGCACAGATGTTTCTTTGGTAATTGCTGCCGGTCAATGGGGAAGATTGCCTCCTGCACTACCCGAGCTCTCCACACACTGCACACACTCCTTACTCCACACACTCTCCTTACTGCAGCTGGACGGGATACTCAGTTGTACCTGTGTAAGAGCATAAAGGTATAAACCTGACTCACACCATGGGCTTACAGGCTCCTGTTGTCAGGAGCACAGAGTGAAGACGCACACTGTGTCAGTCCAGTCATTACTGGAACAGGAACATGCTATTTTAGTCTAGTTCATATGGCAGAAAAAATTTAAAATAAAAATACACAGTAGGAGAACTATTAGAACCATATATTTTAGCTAGCTCCAGGAGAGGAATCTTTACTTTTGTATGATGGGTCTCATGCTTTTGGATATTGTAGTTTCTTTAAAATTTCTGTGGAGTTTCAAGACTTAAAACATCTCATTTATAACTGTTCTTCAGGCACAGGCTTGGTTGAAAATGAGCTGCAGTAGTTGAAATTGTCTTTGTTTCTCTGTAAAACAAGATTCTCTATAATGCAAGATTCATCATATCAATGATCTGTACTATTCATTACAAACATTTGGAGGAAGATTAAATGACCTCTAAAATGAAGTAATCTTTCTTCATTTCAAAGTATCTACTGAACTTATTTCCTGAACAAGTATAGAAAATAATGTGAAAATACAGTTTTTATCATTGTATAGTTTCATAATAATAAAGTGAAATAGAGTGTGCTGTCTGAATTAGATGGCTCACTGTTGGATGATATGCTGTGCAAATATTCCAACGTATACCCACGTGCATACTTTTTTTAGTTTTTCAAAACATTGCATATCTTAAGGCATTTTAAAAATGCAAGTAAAAGAAATTCCTCTTATTAAAAAAAAAAGAACAGAAGAAATATTTTATTTCTCTAAACATATAATTTATCATATTTAATCATTTATCTGGAAATGACATCTTTATAGACTAGATTTATATCTGAAAATCCAGTTAATTTTAGATCACTGATAACATTTCAATTGCGGTACCAAGTTTTTAATGTTATTCTTAAGATATCTAATCAAAAATCACAAAATCATTGAATGGCTAAGGTTGAAAAGTCATCTAGTCTCTGGAGGTTATCTAGTCAAACTCTATCCTCTGAACAGGGAGATATGTCCAGAACTGTGTCCTGGTTGCTTTTGAGTATGTCCAGGGCCTGAGATCCCACCACTTCCCTGGATGACCTGTAATAAGTCACCCTCATAGTGAAAAGGTATTTACTGGTGTTCAGATGGGCCCTCCTGTGTTTCACTGTGTGCCCAGTATCTCTGGTCCTGTGACTGGACTCTGCTTTAAAGAACCTGTCTCTGTCTTTGCAGTTTGTAAGCATGAATAAGATCCCCCAAGCCTTCTCTTTGTTTGTTGTTGTCTGTTTTTCTCTGTTGGACTCTCTTCAGTACATCCATATCTCTCTTGTACTGGGGGCATCACCAGTGCTGAGCAAATGTGAGGAAAATGATGTAAGGATACTCATGTCAGCTAGCTGGGAAAGGAAAGAAGCTGCAAGAAATGTCTCAAATCTATATCATTTTTAGAAGGGGTTAGAAGGAACTTAGTCACTCATTAGTGCACAAAAAATTAATGGGGGGCATTGAATATGTTGACCTCTTACTACCTGAATTGGTTTTGCCACTAAGAAACTCTTGAAAGAAGTGGGAGAACTGTTCAAACCGAGTAAAAAATATTTCTTACATCGTGTGCTGTGACCATTTATTACAAAGAAAATAAAAGTGCCAGCATCTCTATACCAAGTATCAGAATATTCTCACAAACTGCAATATCTCAATGTTCAGGTTATAACCAAAAAGGAAAGAGCAAATGCTACATAATATTTTGGAATACACACAGTTGAGATATTTTAGAAAAATGTTCAATGCAACTCTTGCTTTGAATGAGGCTCCAGAAAGAGTGTAGTTTCCCACACAATTCTATTTCATGTTTCTTCCCTTCCAATTTGTGGGGTTTTGTCACTAAGAGAATAATACAGCTGAATTTGTACAGAGGACATATTTGCTAAAGATGATATTGAAGAATCTCCCCAAAACGACTGCTCAACAACAAATTATGGCATCTGAGAGACTGCTTCTATTTTTAGTGAGAGAGCTCGGACTAGAACCTCCTCTCTGTTTGTCAGTTCTGATCTTTTTCTTCTCTCTGTCTTTCTTTCTGTGGGTAAACATATGAAGCAAGGGAATATGAATATCTGAACAAATTTGTGCAACAAATCAGAAGAATAAAATCAATTTCAAAAGGCCAAATGCTTAGATACTTTAGTATCAAACTAATTTTTCCTACCCAAATAACATCTATCAAGATATTTTTTGTTGCTTTTCATCTGCAGTGCTCTGTCTCCATTTCAGTCTTTTATATCTCTAGTCATTTGACCCTAACTTTCTCAGATTTATTCTGACTGTAGAGAAATCAAGAAGCAGAAATTCATTATACTAGCTAAGAAAACCTTTTATTTTTAAATTATAAAATATCCAAGTTTTCAAACTAAGTCAACACTGATTTCTCAATAGTTCTGTCTTGGTAAATGCTTCTTATGTTTTATGTTTAAGCAGAATATATGAAAGTCTGAATTTTGAAGAGTTCCTCTTCCTCAAAGTGTGGATGTCTGAAAGAATCATAATGTGCTAAGTAGCATATGATATTTGTCATCTTGGAAACTCACAGCTCTGAAAGGGTTCAATGATTTTAACTGAGTCATAATGTAATCCAGTTGACTTCAGTGGATCCGTTTGAATGAGCCACATGTATGGAACCTAGAGGTAAGTGATGAAAATGTTTTTAAATTAATGTCAATTTGCTGACTTTAGCTGCTCTACTGAGAGTGATGATTAGGGAGACATACAGATATTATGGGAAAAATTGCTCCCTACCTTTGTTCTGGTATGACAAGAAAGAAGGATGGAAGATTACCTCTCTGTCCCATGATAAGAGATATAGTCAGTTGACTGCTGTATTTATGTGCAGGGATGTTGTTTTCATAATATTCTCTCAGAGCTTCAAATGGTACTGTAGACATAAGTGGAAAACATTAAATCACTGTGGTAATAGAGATTTCACTGACAAACTCTCTATTTTCTTTGCCCCAAAGTGAAAGTTTAAGGGTTTTGACTGATTTTTCTTTTTTTTTTTTCTAGACAGCCCAAAATATTCATTTCATCATTGTGTTTCAAGCCAAATGTGAAATAAATGGTAACTCTATTTTATTTAAGCACTTTTTATCTGCCATAAATGGAATCATTATTTGAAATCATTACACCCAGAGGGTAATAATTTTGTGAATGTTAAATATATAGATTATCCTGCTTATGTGTATTTTTCAAGACATATTGGTACCAAACATTCTTAGTCCTGGTGTTCTACAACATTCAGTAAGAGATTACTTTTCAACAAGGCATTAAATAAACAATAAGACCATAAGAAACATTCAGCCACCCTGATGGGATGGCATCCTGATGATTTTCTCTCTTCCATTAGTTAGACCTGTTAGACTTTTAATTTCTGTGCTAGAGATAGTATTTCCATTCAAAAGTGAACATTCCATTTGGAATGGAGAGCAATACTGAGGGCTGGTTTACAAATGACTGCTTAGAATGACAGGAGCCACTATTTAGAAGTCATTTAAATTTTGCCAACTTACTTTTCAAAAGTTTCAGAAGTTTTTCACATTCCACGACTGGTACACAGGGAGGCCATAACCATACTGCTCCACAGTGCACAGTGCTGCAGTTCTCTTCATTAACCTTGTCTGGAATCTCTGCAAATCACCTTTCTGACCATTCCAGGTACAGTTCCTGTCTTTTCATATAATTGTAGAACAGCTTAGGTTTGAAGTGAGCTCAAAAGATTATCTTACTCAGCCTCCTGTGGAAAAGAGAGTGCCAATGAGATTATCTAGTACCTTTTCCAGTCACATGCTGAAAAACTCCAATGATAAGAACTCTACCACATCTTTGATAGAATGCTGTTTGACTTTTGTTTTGTATTGTGGGGGTTTTTTAACAAGCATATTATCTATTAAATTGCTCAAATTAATTAGCTTCAAGTCTCTATCTATTTAGAAGTTCATGATAGATTCCATTTATCTTTTTGCTCTTATTAATTTATAGACATGTTAAGGAAATGTAGTTCAGAATTAAAGAAAAAACTTAATAGGATCCAACAATTTTATACTGAATAATGCATATTGTGATTTAGATGTTCTAAATACATTATGTAATTTTTATACATACACACATGAAATTTTTACACGTATTTTAATGTGTATATGTGACAGTGTCTATACAATGACAGATAGCATACTTATATACATTTATATATCTATACATATATACATACATACACATATAATGTAATTTCACGTTTATAAGCCGCACCTTTTTGACTGAGTTTTTGACCCAACCCCGGAAGTGCGGCTTATATATGGACAAATTCCGGTGAAAGGCCAACCCGGAAGTGCGAGATGGGCCAGCCTGAGGTGGGGTGGGGCTATAGCTGCTGCTGGGGGGGCGGGGCTGGAGCTGCCATGGCGGGGCAGGGGCGACCCCTCTCAGAGTCTCTGCTGAAGCGGAGTAGGGGTGGGGTGGGGGGGATGGACGCAGCCCCTCTGGCCTCTCTCAGAGCTGCCACGGTGGGCAGGGCCGGCCAGAGCTGGATCCTCCCTGGAAAAAAAAAAAAAAAAGAAGCAGCTTATCATCCAGTGCAGCTTATTCGTGGACAAATCCCAAGGTCTTCCCAGCTATCCGGATGTGCGACTTATAATCAGGTGCGGCTTATAATTGTGAAATTGCTGTATATATGTAATGATGTACCATTATAAACCACTGTCCATATCAGTGGATGAAAGGCAAAGTTAGAAGCTATTTGCTACTTTCAATATTATACTTCTCATATAGTATTGTACCAATATTTTTCTTAGATGTTGTTCAAAATTGTCTTAAATGAGGTGAAATAGCAATCATGTGGCTTATATTTATGGCTTCTCAAATGATAATTTTGTTGCATGGTATATTTTACATATATTTTCCAACATACAAGATTCTTCTGGCCCAGGTTATTCTGTTAGCACTAAGAAAAGAGTGAAACAAAGCAGAACTGAACACCACACACATGGGTTTGAGACTATGTCAAAGAAGTCAAGGCAACCTAAAAATTATTTTCATGCTTCCTGGTTTGAATAAACCTATTAAGAGTGAGAGTATAACTCATAAGAAAGAAATAGAGCTCACCAACACAATAAATTAAAAAAGGCCAGGTCTGCATATCTGTGAAGTTACTGCAATCATGGAAAAATACTTCTTATTCTTGAGGAGATTTTGTAGGAAAAAAATATTGTTGATCCACACACTATGCAATTTCTGTAAGGAAAAGAGGATGTTGTGCATCCCATGGCTCCAGCCCAACCTTTCATTTAGTCTCAACTTTTCCACTATGGAAATAATTTTGACATATGGAGATAGCATCTTTTGACATAACCTTCTTGTTCCCCTTCTGAGCTTTCCTTTCTGTGTGATTTGAAAGCTTTATGATGAAAGTGAATGTGAACTACCCTATAAAATATGATAGGCTGTACATACTATGGAGAGGACAGTAATTTTCTGCCGGCAACTTCCCCTAGAACCAAAATAAATGCCGTGCTAGAATAAAGATCAAAGATTGTGTGGTGGCTGAATATATGAAAAAGAGCATCTGTGACTGAGGCCCAGGTGTAGAAACTCCTCTGCAAGAATTTAGCAAAGAAAAACATGATGATCTGCTCTGCCTTCTTGTAAACATCACACTGTCCCTTCCAGCAAATTTTGGATCTGTGGACTGTGCTCCAGCACTGCAACTCTTTGCAATCAAGGAAGGGCCACTCCAGGAAATATCTAAACAAGTATCTTGATTTTATAGCACTGCCCCTCTGGAAATGTGTCCTTTTAGAACTCTGTAAGGAAATTTATCTCATGTGTATCCTCATTCCAGAAGGAATTACGTTGTTTGTCTCCTGGTGTGAGAGTAGCTGTGGCTCTTTTCTGAAACTCCAGCCTTTTTCTTTCTGGGCCTTCTTCATCTGTTTAAAGGACTTGATCGTATGTTCCTGATTCACAAGAATTACGTTAGAAAAGGAATTATTGGTCTTATGGAAACAGGGCTTCATATTCAATAAGGGAAAAATATAAATCTGAGAATTATAATGGCATGTACATTTTTCTTTTTTAGTAATTCATCCGGAACTTATTAGGGCATATTTTTTGCTTAGAATATAGATTTTGAAAAATAGAAAATTTTTTCTCCAGAGGAACAACATCATCACAGATGTCAATATCTATAAAGTATAATAAAGACAAAAGCAGCCAAATAAATAAACAATAGCTAATGTTTTAAATCCAAGTGGAACATTATATTCCTTGACACTAATATGGAAGTGTTAGTACCATTCCCACAGCATGGGAAAACTGTTTGTTTATTTCCATTTTGTATTTCCCTAAGGACATTTTGCTCCACCAGTATAATTAGGATGACATTTGGAACTGCTGTATTTCAATACAGGAGCAAGAGACACTGTGCAGCTTGACAAGACATTATGATGTCAAGTCAATTGCTGCAGCAATATCAATATTTATTCCCTTGTTGCTTGTGTCTTGTTTTATTTTTGTTCCTCTTTTTCTATTAGGCATAAAATAATATCTAAAATTTACCCAACTGTGCAGCATATTTGTTTTTGTTCTAGACATCCTTGCTATTCCATAGTTAATTTTAATCTTAAATTCTCTCCTTTCTCAGGTAAATAGTAGTTAACTCTTTCAGTAGTGCAATTACTTTCATAGGATGAATTCTCAATTGATCTAGTACAACATTCCTAACAAGTTCTGTATCTTATTTCATCAGAGAGTGATCTCAGTACTATACTGTGTATTTAGAGTTTTAATTGCTTCGCTACTGGTGAATACATACCAATTGTATATATCCATTGTATTCACCAGTAGTGAAGCAATCAAAACTAAAAAAAAAGTGTCATTATTGTACAGGTACTGAACTCATTAGAAATGTTGTACTTGATCCATCAGGTTACATTCTTTAAATAAGTAATATTTGCCTGCACCACATAGCATTACCTGAGATTCCTGACTGGTTTTTGTGTAAAGTAACACAGTGCTCTGGTTGGAAGTTCATCCATGCTTTCTTTTTATAGAGTAGCAGCAAAGATTTACCCAGGAGTGGAGTCAGATTAAGAAGTACAGTAATTTCACCATTATAAGCCGCACCTTTTTTGTTGAAGAATCCAGCCTACCCCAGTAGTGCGGCTTATATTCAGGTGTGGCTTATATATGGACAAATTCCATGGTCTACCTGGCTACCAGGAGGTGCGGCTTATACTCAGGTGCAGCTTATAATTGTGAAATTACTGTATATCCTGATGAGCTTTTCAGCATTGTTTGTGTGTAATAATATCATAACAGCAAAGCACAGCAGCACAGATGCTAGAGTTCAGAGCTAGCAGTGAAGCAATTATGTATAATTGTTATTAGTTTAGCTTGATTAATTTCCTTTTATATTTGCCTGATTTTGCTGTAGAGAAAATAAATATATTTATGTTCAGCAACACTTTTTTCTAAGAGAATATTACAGTTGCTTTGAGATATATGTCTGTCTCTGTATAAGCAGATTATCTCCTATTGAAGCACAATATCAATGATAGGATTATTTTTTAAATGGATCAGAAAATAAGCCTCCCAATTTAAGGGTCTGTTGAAGTTTAATGCACTAGGTCTTGTTTGAGAATTGTGTTTATTTCTCTATAACACCCCCAGGAATGATTTTGACTTTGCATGACATCACTAGAGGGCAGTGTCCCTTACAGCCTTGATTTGTGATCCTACAGGTTTCTAAGACATTTAATTGTGATTAATAATCTTTCAACTTCTATTCAGGATGTATAATATTAATATAGAATTAATTTATCTTCACTAATAAACATATCATAAACATCAAAGTGAATAATGTTATTTCCTCTAGTTATTCTAAATTTTTTTACAGGCATTTATTGTTGGTCTATTCTAAAGTAACCTTGATGTCTACTGCACTTTTTGTCAGTATAATTAGGTCAAATTGTGAAATACTTGAACTTTTCTGAAATAAATGCTTCATGTTGTCGTTTTTGTATTACGTTTGTAATCACTTTTTAGCTGGGGGTCAAAATAAATATTCAAATCTGTATTTTTTTAACAATAACTTTTTTATGCATAAGAGAAAGAAAAAGAGAAGGAACAGGGAAAGAGAAGGCAGTGGGGCTGTATAGTCTTACACTACACTGGGCTTTATTCTAGAGGAATTTGTCCTAGTGGAGTGTGTCTCAAACAGGTGTTTACAAACTTAGTCCAGTGAGGTTGGACTTCCATTATGCTTATTAGAAAGAGACACCTTACAAAACCCATCTTGAATGGTTAAAAATGGTCTTGAAAGCAGGAAAATTTGTGCAGTCAGAATATGCTGTCTGTCTTCAATGCCTCTGGCAAATCAGGCCCTTCCACAGGCCTATTGTGTGCAGGGACAGCAATTCACTCGTTCACAACTGCCTTGAGCCAAGTGATCTCACCCATTTTATATTCAGCAATTTCACGAATATAAGCCGCACCTTTTTCATTGAAGAATCCAGCCTACCCCAGTAGTGTGGCTTATATTCAGGTGCGGCTTATTTATGGAAAATTTCCGGCAAAAGGCCAGACCAGAAGTGCGAGCCAGATGGCGAGAGAGCTGCCGCGGGCCGCCCCGAACCACGGGCACTGTGGGATCCACGGCGGCGCAGCTCGGGGCGGCCCATGGCGGCGCAGCTTGGGGCAGCCAGTGGCAGCATGGCTCGGGCCGCCCGCGGCGGAGTGGCTCAGGGCAGCCCGCGGCACCACGGCACCATGGCTCGAGGCTGCACGCGGTGCCGGAAGCAGCCGCCGCAGCTGATTAGGGGGGACCTGGAGCTGGTTTCCCACCGCGAGGAGGCAGCGGGCGGCTGTCTTAGAGCGTGCAGCAAGAGGGTGAGCTGCCGGCTTCGCACGGTGTGGAGAGCCGCTGCTGCTGCTGAGCGGGTGGGGCGCCGCGGCAGCCAGCGCCGGGGGCGGGAGTGCCGGGCCACACAGCATGGGGAGGGGCGCCTGTGACTGCATTTAAAGGCTTCACCAGTCTGTGAAAACTGTTTGCAAATTGAGCAACTTGGCAGTAAACCCTGCACTGGCGTGATTCTGTTACTAACTCATTACTTTGTTGCACATGGGTCCACGCTTAAAAAAAAAAAAGGTGAGGCTTATATTCGGGTGCGGCTTATATACGGACAAATCCCGTGGTCTTCCCGGCTACCTGGAAATGCGGCTTATATTCAGATGCAGCTTATAATCGTGAAATTACTGTACTTTGCCTGGTGCCTGTCAATGGTTTTAACACTATCAAGGAATTAATTAATAAAAAAACTTCAGGCAATGTTTCCTGACCTTTCATCTAATTTCATAACCAACTGTTCTTTATATTTCCAAATATAATTTCCCGACCACTTGGGTGACATTTGTGATTAATTGATTAAGCAAAGATACCTGATAAACTAAAGATTTCCTTAAGTTTTCCCAAAGAAGCTGAAGGGCAGCAACCACCATTTTAACCTTTCCTCCTAAGAGTCACTTTGGGCATTTTGAACAGGTTGCTAATTAGGCCATGAAAAGTACAGGGGTTCACTTGTTAGACTTCAAGTTTAAAGACACTCCAGATGACAGACATAATTTTGGCTACCTCAGGCAATAAAAATCTTAACCAGCTTCGCTGATTTTAAATTGCTGTTGACAGGATCTGAAAAAAAACCTCTGACCCTTGTCATATTTAATTCATCTGTTAGGCAGGAAAATGTTTATGGATGGGAAGACTGACACCTTTCACCGCCTTTGATGTGTTTAAGGTTGCAGTGTGTGAATATGTACAGGGCTTTCACAAGGAGGCACTGAGAATACAAAAGACTGAAGAAGGTTGTGAAACCCTGTAAGCTGGCCTGTTTTTCTTCAAACATCATTTGACCCAAAAATTCTAAACTTAACTTTCTCTTTAAATAATGCTGCTGTTCAGGAACATAGCGGCTTATATGTACCAAACAAAAACTGGACATCAACTCAATTCTTGCTTAACAGACTTGGAGTTCTCTGAGGTATGACAGACAAAGATTTACCCTATCCCAATGTTTCAAAAAAATATCTATTTTTTAATTCTTTAAAAGTTTAAGGAAACACTATCTACAAAGAGAAGAAATCTCTACTTTTTTGTGTGTATTAAATACAAAAATGATTGCAATTTTTTTCTTCATTTTTCCCAGCTATCACTTTGTCATTGCTACCAAAGCCCCACAAGGAACAGTCCCATCTGAAAACCATCCATTTTCTTTTTTCCCTAATTATTTCTCTCTGCTTTTTTAATTCTATCAAACATCTCCATATTATAAACAATGCTTGTATATAAGATGCCTATAATTTTAAGCATTCCACACTTACCTGATGTCAAACATAAGAAACATTAAAAAAAACCAACATCAAATAGAAAAAATATTGAAATCCACACGCAGTGAACACTAACAAGGCATAGAGGCTGTTCTGTGACCGAGCCCAGAAGGGCTACTGATTATGATAAAGTAACAGAACTTCAGCTGAATGAAGGAGACTCCTCCAAAACCCAGGAGGAAGAGCTAGCTACCAGCTTCTCAAAAAGAAACAAAAAAGAAACAAATTTGGACATCAGCTTTTTAAGTGATACTTTACAGAAAGATTTCTTTCAGGACATACTTTGTCAGAATGGTTGACACCTTTTACTTTTTGGTAAAAATGGCAGAGAGAACAAACTCAGGATTGTGACTCCTCATAGCAAGTGGCAAGTCTCAACATCTCAAACATGGGCATTTAGTGTGAAAGGATTTCAGTTACACTTCTTTGAATGTGATTCATGTAATATAGATAATGAATGAAATACTTTAATGAAAATAATACAGGCCGTGATATACTGCAGTCTAAAGAGACCTGCTCTTGGGAGCAGCTGACTCAACAGCTCACTGTTTCAGCACCTCACCTCCTTTCATCATCTTGAATATGAAATCCTCTTCCTTAAGTCTTCAGTTCCATTGTAACCAAAAAGAAAGTTTTCATCTTTTTCCTGGTTTATTTTTCTTGAGTCATGTAAGTGTAATTGGCTCCCTATGAAAAGAAATGGCTGCAACTAAGAGCAGAAGGAACATGGGGGTATGACCTCCTCATTCCGACAACAATAAGTTGGTGGATCTTTTTGCCATAAGTAGGGTTTAAATCTGCAAATCCAACATTGCTATTTCCCCTAGAGATTTTCAAAGGTAGAGTGTAAAATCTTCACAGCATTTTGGGGGCTAAATGTTATTGTTTGAGAGGGACTACTTGCAAGGAAAAATGTCTACTTCATCTCTTGTATTCCACTTTTACTTTAAAAACACACTTTCATTAAAAAAAATACCTAAAAAAATAATAGAACAGCAATTGAAGTGTAACTGTCTTTATTGTAGCCGTTCACAACTTTTGATCATGTTTCAAACACCAGTTAGAATGAAGTGAAATACCAATGATGAGAAGTT
>VRYO01001589.1:17708426-17725089 GCA_009812075.1 Sialia sialis
TAAAAAAAAAAAAAAAAAAAAAAAAAAAAGGTGCGGCTTATATTCGGGTGTGGCTTATATATGGACAAATCCCGTGGTCTTCCCAGTTACCAGGAAGTGCGGCTTATATTCAGGTGCGGTTTATAATTGTGAAGCTACTGTATATTCATAACTGGAAATGGAATTTTCAGAGCATAAAACTCTGTTCTGGGAGTGGTAAATAACCCATTTAAACAACCTATTTCTGCTGTTACCTTTTGTTTATGTAGAGTGTACTCCTACCTCTTCTACACTGATGTTAACAATTATTTTACAGGAACAAACTCATATTCTCTCTGTTATTGGAAACAGCAGGCTCAGTCCTGCCTGCAAGCTGGGAGGGCACAGGAGAAAGAATGGATTTTTGCAAAATTTTTGTAACAAGTGAAGTGAAATTATACACAATTACTATTTTAAATCTTCCTTGAACATCAAAGAATAAGTGATTTTATGAACATTTTATTCTTAGCTATTTTAAAGTTCCTTGTTTCCTCTCTTGATTGCATAGTCTTTTAGAATCTCTCTAAACATGTGCTGCTGGGTCTTTTATTCCTTTAGGTTCCTTCCTTATAAACACATGAGCATCAACTCCTACTCTTTTGCAGAGGCCTGTAAACTATCAAGAACTTCCTTTCTCAAGGCTTTTTCCATGGCTATGCCATAATTGCATCCAAAGGGGTTTTTGGGTGATTGATTTGTATTTTTCTCATCTGCATAACATTGTGTTGACTTGAGAGCTGAAGAACAAACAGATTGCAGAAGCAATTTGAAAAATGATTGAGTGGGAAGTGTGGAGCATTTTTTATTACTGAAAACCTGTCAAAGTGGCTTGATTTGTACCACCTTGGAAGTAATAATGAAGGCTTTGGGAAAAAGAAGGACCATTTGGAAAGTTTGGGGTTTCTCACTAAAACTTTTTTTTTTGCATTTTGTGTTTAGTTTATAGTGGGCAACTATCATTGTCTAAAACCTCATGCTACTCAGCCTCCAGACACATCAAGAGAGACATTTTATTGAAAATTATTACTCCAGATAGTAGTAATAGAAAGGTTATCTCTGTCAGAAATATGGAGAGCAAAAGTAAATTCACAAATGGAATATTAAGGACAATGATTTGATCCCAGGTTAGCAGAATCATTGCGTGCTTTAAACAGAGAAAGTGTGTTCTGCAGCTTGAAGTTCCCAAATCCAGCACAGCATCAACTAAATTCCACCTCACGTGAGTACCTGTGAAGATTTTAATGAGTAAGACATTGTCGGAATATTTTCATTACTAGAAGTGGGCGTACTCAAAATCATGAGCTATTTACCCATATGTAGCTTTTTGTACTCTGTGTTTCTCTCCTAGTCAAGATAAAGCTGTATTTAGCGCATATGGGAGTCTGTGATACCTGAGCTACAGGTGTTTCCTCCACACAGTTTTTTATTATTTTCCAAAAGAACAAAAGATTCTTCAGATTCTTTCTGCTGAAAATTTTCTTTTAATTACTTCATTAGAATCAAGCAGCATAATATGGCAACATTGAACAGCAAAGATGGAGATAAAATTCTATTGTATTTGATCATGAATGTTCACAAAACAGACCATATTTTCACATGAAAATATGCAGTCTTCGTGCTATATTTATCCCTTAACTTTCAGAAGGAATTACTATACCTCTGCATGTTAATTCAGAATACTGAAGGGCCAGAGTCATGTACCACTCAGGTGATTCATTTTCATAAGCAGAGGATGATAAATCTGTTGATAAAGTCACTTTTGCAAGTACTTGGAAAGAATATCATTCACAAGCACATGCTCATAAGCACGTTCTTGTTGATCCAAAGTCACTTTCATTTTGTACAATAAAACTAAGAACTGTGTTATCAGAAAAGTTCAGCTGTAGAGGCAAGAATCTTCTTCCACAGCTGTTGAATCAGCATTGCAGTTTAAAAGCAACAAAAAAAAATCAAAACCTACTGACTAAAGGCCATATCCTTTTCACTCTTTAGAATAAACCATTTTCAAAAAAAAATTACTCCTGGAAAAAACTTAGCTTCCTGATTTTAGCTGTATATAAGCAATACCCTCAGCTTTGGGGAAAAATAATCAACTGGAGTTTGTGTTGATTTTTTGCAGAACATCTTAATGTTTCACTGCTTAGTGTTTGGGTGAAGTCACAGGACATTTGCTACACGTTCTGGTTTGTCTTCATAACGTACATTCTATGACTATAAGAAAATCTATAATCAAATGGTAGAGTATTATAGAGTATTTGATAAGTTATGAAAGCCAGGAATTAAATTGCTATTCTCTTGCAAATATATGCACTGTAATTTTTTTTTTTTTACTGAAGCAACAATTATTCTAATCCAGGTCCACAGAATTCTCCATTTTTCCTTGAACAGAATAATACCAAGAGTATCTTCAGGTTTACTGTCAAACAAATAAATACTGGAATTATGACTTGAAAAAACTAGATTTTGTACAGCGATTGAGAATGAATTAGGCAGCACCACTGTATCAGCAAGTAAAGTGGAACCAGGCAGGTTTTATTTGATCAGCATCTAAGCCATAATTTCTTCTTTTTGAACCTTTGCAAATAAGTTGAGAATATATTTCCTTCTTTAGTAGTTTTTTTTTCATCTGAAATTCAATGAGGAAAAGAATAAAATATTCAGGCATTTTATATGGTCTTTTCCAAGCTTTAGTAAATTACCAGTTCTAAACTTGGAAGGTAGCTTGTAAGGACAATCATTATTTAAGTTTTCTTATAGCTGTGGAGGTGAGCTATTACTATAATAACGTGTTGATGTATTGACTGCTACCTTTCTATAATTTCTACAGCCGGAATTGGATGAGCAGATTCTAGTCGTGCTTCAGTTTCTCAGCCTTGAATTCAGTGATTTACTCAGGATCATGAACTCTGTCTGTTATAAAATGAAAGACTCACCTCCGAGCTGAATTTAGGGTACAAGAACAGGTAGTACCCTAACAGAACAGGGAAGGGGCCTGGGCACTAACTCTGTTAGAGTTCAAGAAGTGTTTCAAAAATGCTCTCAGGTGCGTGGTGTGATTCTTGGGGCTGTGCAATGCAGGGCCAGGAACTGTATGTTGATGACCCTCATGAGGCCCTTCCAAAATTTCAGACATTTTTGCATGCCCAAAAATCTTTTAGAATCTCTTTCTACACTGACTTCAAATTTTAAAAATGCTTATCTTGGTATATGTTTAAAGAAGATATTCTGGGAAGCAATAAGCACCATCATACTCTTGGAATTTGCTTATATAATCCAAAATACTTGAACAGAACTTTAACCAATGCATTTTACAGGAATAGGGTACCCCTGAGCTTGTTAAGTCCCTGGATAAATAAAGGAGACTAGTCTCTTGAATTTCACGTACAGAATATTGCCATCTCCTTGTCTGTAGGCAAATAAGAAACCACGGCTGAGTTTTCTTACACCAGTTTATATTGCTTGTGTTAAAGTAATCCCTTATCATTCCTACTACTTGAATATCTCTAAATAAGTTTTCACAGGGCATTCAAAAGCAGTTAGCTTCACAAAAAGCTAAGGAAAAAGACACTAAGAAGGAAGTAATAAATTCAAGCATAAATTTAAGCCCCCATGTATTCAGGTTTGTCTCCTCATAGAAGAGTACCTTAGCTACGAAACAATTTTTAATGGACCATCAGCAATAAATGATAATCCAGAAATTCCAGTCACATGAGACACATGACCCTCTGATTAGCTCAGTTGGTTAGAGTATTCTGTGACTTTTGTGATTGATTTATTTCCAGAATAAATTTTAAGATAAGCAGTGGCATTTCCTGCTCACAACACTGCAGAACTTTTGCCACAGAATGAGGATTTCTGTAACCACAATGATGGTGCTTGAATTCTTCCTAATGCAGCAGCAAGAAGGAGCACAAGCAAGGTGAAACTCATTTTTCACCAGAAGTTTAATTTCAAATTATGGTATTAATCACATCTAAGTGATTAAAAAACTGTCATTGTGGAAGAAATCAGATAAAATTGAGGTTTCTTTCCTTTTTTACTTATTTATTGTGGCATCATAATACATTGTCCTATCTGTATGTATGGTGTAAGTCGTCTTGTACAATCGCCCATCCACAGCATTGTGCCTAAAAAAGGATTTAAATTAATTTTCATCTCCTTCTGTTGTAAAGGACAGAATGCAAAAGACAAATGTATATACAACACAAGGAGTACAACAGGGTGCTCTGACACTCAGAGAATAATTAAAACTGTCCATATGGCATACTGGAAGTCTATTACTGTGTTTTTGCTTAAAAGAAATATATTCAGTATCTCTAGAGAACAGTCAAGGAATAAAGCAAAACATTTATTTCTAGTCAAATCAGCTTCACCTGGTGTAGAATAGCACAAAAAAAACCCCTGCTCTACAACTCCAGTGTGTGGTGGTAAAAGATTTGATTCTGGTTCAGGATATGCATTTGAGAATTATATTTTTGTATACTTCCTTATGTATATTTCCCTTCCATGTAATTTTCCTAGATTTGTTTCCATTGTGTCTGTGCTTCTTTCTCTTCTCCATACTGCTGCGATACAGGATACATAGCACTCTGTCCACTTTATTAACCTACAGCTAAACTGCAGCTCAGTTTACTCTAGTCTGTGAAGTAATGCTTGTATTGCCTTTAATAGATTGCTTATTACTTAGTAAATAAAACCCTGAACTTTTAAGAGTCCACAGAAGTAACTAACCTTATTAAAAAGAAATAAACTTTAATTTATCATTAAAACTGTTTATATTAGCATCCTCCAAGATTTCCTCCATCACATACTTATTCTTAATTTTATTTAGTGAACATTTGAGAAAATAAGACCAAATTTTGCTCTGCAGTATTAGGCAAATGCTCACATTCTTCATTTTAATAAATTTACTTAACTGCACTATACATCAGTCTAAGGGAAGATTCAGCAGCAGCTGATTTTACTTGTATTGAGTCCCTCATATAAATACCTTAGATATTGCCAGAAATCATTCATGATGGTGCCCTTATAAATACTTGGGTGAATGATTCAGCTTCTTGGGAAATCATCAGTAGTTTTTTCTTTAAAAAAACAAGGTTATTGATTATTGTTTTAAAACCATAGTTTATGTCAATGGTGAAATATGAGCTGTAGCTCACCAAGGACAAACTGCCTGTACCAGCAACAAAAGAGGACTGGGATGCAGGTGTTACCTCAGTTCTGCTGAACTGTCCTAGGGAGAGCCAATGGGCATGGACAATCAGAACCTATTCATTAATTAAAAAAAAAAAAAAAAAAGTCCAAGCTGTTTGCTGTCTGTAAATTTGAGATACAGTTCATGAAAATACTTCATAGTGTATTTTTTAATTCAAAAACTTTATTGCAATTGTGCTAAATTTAATTAATTAATTAATTAATTAATTACATTGCATGTTGACAGGAAGACTGTGTTCAAAAATACACATTGTTTCAGAATTGCAGGCATTGTGCTCAGTAATCATCACACAACAAGGCACCCTTTGCTCACAAATTCCCAGGCCTTAGACTAAAGATGCTGAAGTAAAAGCTTTCTCTGCTGTGTCCCATCACCAGAACATGAAGGGAGGAGCACCATGCCATGGCAAAGTTGCAGTTCATCTTAGTGCTGGAGTACCTAAAAACTGTGACTAATTGAACTGCCCTCTCTAAAGCAATGAGGTCTTTGCTCTCTATCAGTAAAACCTGTCCCTTTGTGGCTTGCAAACTTTGGCAATTTTCCCTCTTAGGGATTTGGTGGACTCTTGAGTAACAATGAGGAGGAAGAGAAATGTGAGATTTCTCCCATAGAAAACCCCAAACAATCAACACTTGCAATGCATTTGGGAGCATTGCAGTTTCAGAATTGCAAAGGAGATTGCTTATATATTCTGAGGGAAACCACCTGGAGAATTCAAATGCATTTTTAACTCTACTCTGGAATTCAATACGTCCACTGTGCAGCTCAACAGAATAATAGAAATACCTTGTATATAAGATCTCATTCATTGCATGGTTTCTTGAGTTTAAAAAATAGCTTCTATAGACAAAAAGTACAACAGCTCTTTAATTTCTGTAGTTGTTTCTATATGTAGAACAACTTCTTTTCAACATCCATTCCAATATTGTGGCCATCTGGATTAGAACAGACACTTATTAACATGGGTCATATCTCCCTTTCAATCTGAGTGCCTGAGCTTATATGAGATATGCAAGGACATGGATGCAGGGCAGGGAGGAATAAATGTAGTTGGGATGCATCCCAGGGCAAATCCATGGTACCAAATACTAGTTCCTGGAAAAATCATTCCAGGGCCCATTGTAGAGATTTAGCACAATGGATCACTGCACTTCTAGATAAACTGGTCAAGACTGGGCAGCTGCTACCTTTTCTAGTTGTCAGGACATATTGGATAAAAATTTCTTCATTTTATTGACAGGAAGTAAAGACATAAAGTTTCCTCTCAAATAAAAAAAAAAATTAGGAACAAGCATATCCATAGCCAAGAAATTGTGAGGGATCTTAAAAGAAAAATACTTTTCTGAGTTTCAATTTTATCTTCTGTTTTGTAGCTACATCTTCAATGGTTATGTGATCTAAAGTCATGGCAAATTATTTAAAAAGTTGAAAAGCTTTTAATGAGATTAGAAAATGCATTACTGTGGGAAATTAGTAAGTCAAATTAATATGTAAAAAAGAAAAAAAAGAAGAAAAAAGGAAGAAAATACTTCAAATTTTCAGCTTTAATTAATTCTTCATATTCTCTTCACAAAAATATTGTAAAACCTTGCTCAAAACTGTGATGGGTTGACACTGGCAGGATGCCAGGCAGCCATGAATTCTGCTCAATCACTCCCCTCTGCAGCTGGACAAGAAGAAGAAAAATTAACATAGGAATTCTTAATTGAGATAAGGATTGGGAGATCACTCATTAAGTATCATCATATCAAAACAGGCTCAACCTAGAGATATAAAATGAATTTTTTACCAACAAAATCAGAGCAGGATAATGAGAAGTAAAATAAGCCCTTAAAAAGCACATTCCCTCCACTGGTCTCTTCTTCCCAGTAGTGCATGGGGACAGGGAATGGGAGTCATGGTCAGTTCATCACCCAGGATTCTCCTGCTGCTCAGGAACAGGAGTCATTCCCATGCTCCTCTCTGGAGTCCTTCCCAAAGGCAACAGCTCTCCATGAACTTCTGTAACGTGAGTCCATCTCATGAGCAACAGCTCTCTGCAAACTGCTGCAATGTGAGTCTTTCCCACGAGCACACAGTCCTCCCAAAACTGCTGTGCTGTGGGTCACACCTCCATGGAGTGCAGTCCTCCTAGGACAGGCTGCTCCAGCTGGGAGCAGGGTTCCTCTCCATGGGTCTCCCACTGGATCACAGCCTCCTCCAGGCATCACCTGCTCTGGCTGGGCCACCTCTCCCACAGGCCGTGGGTGGATCTCTGCATCCCCATGGATCCCATGGGCTGTGGGTGGATCTCTGCATCCCCATGGATCCCATGGGCTGTGGGTGGATCTCTGCATCCCCATGGATCCCCATGGGCTGTGGGTGGATCTCTGCATCCCCATGGATCCCATGGGCTGTGGGTGGATCTCTGCATCCCCATGGATCCTCATGGGCTGTGGGTGGATCTCTGTATCCCCCATGCATCCCCATGGCCTGTGGGTGGATCTCTGCATCCCCCATGCATCCCCATGGGCTACAGAGGCAATGCTCTCTCCCCATGGGCTCACCACAGCAGAGAAATCTCAGCTCTGGTGCTTGGAGCATCTCCTGCCCTCCTTCTGCACTGACCTTGGTGTCTGCAGAGTTATTAATTTCACATGTTCTCTCTCTCCTCTTCTCTGACTGGAAATAAAACTGCCCTACAACTTTTGTTTTGATTTCATATTAAATATGTTACCCCAGAGTTGTTAACACCATTTCCAGTTGGCCCAGCCTTGGCCAGCACCATGTCCATCCTCAGAGCCATCAGGGATGGGCTCTCTTGGACATGGTGGAAGCTTCCAGCAGTTTCTCACAGAAGGTACCTCTGTGGTCCCCCTGCTACCAAAAACTATGTTATGCAAACCAAAAAGAAGAAAAAATATACAAGACAGAAAAGGTTAAATGTTCATGACAAGATGAGATCACACAAGGAAAATTAAAGTCTGGAAGAAATGGTAGTTTTTCAGTTATATATAGTTCAAAGTTAATATTGAAAAAGACCTTTATGTGGAACTGATTATACAACCAAAGCTCAACACTGCTGCTATATATATGAAGTGATCTATGACATAGTATATGTATTTAAATTGTATGCTTGGAAAACATGAAATAAAATTATTTCAAGATTGCATTAGAAACCACACTTTTTGTAATTCCCTGAATATATGATTTGCAGTGATGAGATAATCAGGTCAGAACAGGGTCAACTTGCTGTGCATATTTAATCCTAAAGGCAAAGTATTTCAAAACAAAAGTGAAAGCAAAAAGACAAACAAGCCAAGAAGCAATAAAGGGACTAAAACCTTTATAAATTTCTATTTCAAGTTAAGACAGCATAACTCTGGATCAGTCAGGGTAAGATTGTAATGTCAGAGCAACGATTACTTTTTCTTTGAAGGAATTAAAAAATAAAACCTTCGTCTTTGAATATTCATGTTAAACTATGCTTTGTTCTTTTCAAAATTTTGTTTTCTTGTGATGTTATGGACAGATTTTAGTAATCTTTTGTTAATTTTGCACTTTTACAGTATATAATATTCAATTTACTTTTCATAAAGGAGGATCCAATATCTTTTACTGATTTCATTTTACCATTAAATTGAATTTAATATTAAAGTTTCACTCTTTACAACAACAATTTTATTTATTATAATTAAAACATCAGTATTTGGTATGCTCAAGCCATTTACAAAACTCATGTGTATACATACAGAACATATATAATTAGAAAGAATTTGTACTGAATCTACCCTAATATTCCATTCATGTGGATTTTCTGTTAGCATTGATCCCTCTTGATACACTAGTATTAACATATATTTGTAGTTGTATGTGGTATTATTTATAAAATTGTCTTTTGTCCAAAAAATGACATTTTATGCACACATGCACTTGATAAGACAAATTATGCTATATAAGCCTAGAGAAATCAGAGAAAAATTCCAGAACATGGGAGATTTCCTGACCTAAAAACTGGTGAAGCATCTATTTTAACAACAATAATGGAAACATTTTTAGTTGGTTTTCTTGCACTTTGATAAAGGAAGCAGGTTGTGTTTACACTGCCACCTGTGGTGTTGATTGAAGCATTAGAAAAACTTGATCTTGAATGATGTCCTTACAAAATGATCTCTTTACCAAATGGGAGTATGCAATGCAAAGGTCATCAAAGGTGACCCCTTGTGTATGAGGGAGACAGAAGCAAAATAAAATCACTTCTACAGCTTTTAAAATCAGAGTATGGATCTACATGGCAGCTCTCTGAATTTTTTTAATCCCCCTTGTACACAACCAAAGAACAAGATCTTGGCAGTGGCGCCTTGAAATGTGATCATTATAAAGTGAATTTGTAATAAGTCATTTCTGTAAGTGAAATATTAGCCAACTAAATTTTCTGATACAGTAATTCTACAAGCCATGATATAATTCCACAGTTCTTATGTCCATTCCAAATTATTTTCTCATAATTTATATTATCACCTCTGGTGATGTCATTTGGGGGGAAAAAAAAGTGAGAATGTGCTGCATTTTGCTTCATATTAATTGGAAAACTAATGCAGCATTCATCTTACAATAATCACCCAAAATTTTAATTTGCATGGTCTGCTCAGGATTTCTCTGCAATCATAGACAGACCTGGACCTGAGAGGTGGTAGTATAGGTATATGGATGGCATGACTTCTGCAGAAGGGCATTATTGTCTTTGTTGACCAGGAAGAGTTTACACCCACCTTGACTAATTTTATGGTAAGGGCCTGTCTGATGGATGTCATCTATAGGAAAAGATTTTTAACTCAAGTAATATAAACAACTCTTGCTGTCCTCATAAGCAATTAACAGAGTATCCCAGATAGAATTAAGGGTGTTTAAATATTTTTGGGAAGCCACTCATGGAGCACAGTGTTCAGTTAGAAAAAAAAAAAGAACTGCTTAAGTATACCCTGAGTTTTATGATTATTGTTATTGCTACTAATAAAATGCAACTGCAACAAATATATTCAAAGACAATTAGAAGAACTGTCCATTAAAATAACCTGACATAAAACAAGATGATTTGTAAAAATATCAGGATTATGAGTACATCTGAAACTGAAAAATCTTACATTTACAGTTTGCCATCACATTCCATCTGACTGCTTTTTTTTGGATAATACATTGCAGCCATTTTTTGCCAGTTGCTTTGGAATAAAATACAGAAAACCAAGGAATTTGATCCCATTTTCTAAAATTCTTTGTTCTATAACCTTGAGTTTGAGTATTTTTTATAAAATTTCTCTGCCTATAGGGCAATTATTCAATTATACATTTATAGTACCAAAGAATTTTGAAGCTCCATTGTGTAGTGTGCATAAAACACAGAGATCTTTAGCTGAAAGAATATAAAAATATATAGTTTTATTATTATTAATAATCTCTAGCCTGCAAGTTCTCTATTAAGGTTGAAGTCTAGAACATAAACATTTAGCAGCTGTTTAAGAATCAGTTATCTGCTTGGCACCAGGGACTGCTTTCCTTTTCAGAAGCACTTTGCAAGCTTTATGACTCCCTTCTGTCAGTTTCTGAAACAATATGCTTGCTGACACAGACTACTTTTTCATGTCCTTAAGTACATTGCAGATTTTCAGGGTATTTACGTCAAGTCTCAAATCTTCAACTTTATGACCCATTCCCTATGGGCTCTGTTCTCTTTCCTGATATATGCTATTTCCAGTTTGTTTGGTTTATTTCCAATAGTATGTTTGCAGCGATTGGCTTTTCTTGTAAAATATGTCTAACGGATGTCAATTTTAACAGAAGAGTAGTAGCAGGTCGTGGTTAAATAATTACCTCAGATTGCAAGTCCATACGCTGTCTAAGAGATCATTCCTGCTGAAGGGTAGGAATGACATCCAGGAGAATGCTCCGGCACCTTTCTTCATCACAATATCTCAGGGCAGCTGTAAATTGTCTTCTTAAGTAGTCACTGAGTGATAGAAATAAATTGAGACCTAAATTATATATATTGAATTCAGAGCAAGTAGATCTGGGAATTAATTTGACCCAAAATATTCTTTGAAGACAAACTTCTAGCTCTGTTCTAGCTCTGTCCATTATGGTGGAGTTTGTGATTGGGTCAGTAACCAGGCAAAAATGCACCAGGTGTCTAGAGACTGTCTGCTAAATTCAGAGGAATTTTCACAGGCTTAGGAATGACATGGAGATGTCTCAGGTTAGGCTTTGATGACCTTCCCCAACACCTATAGCTCAGTGGAACAAAAAGAGAATAATGACTTGAGAGTCTGAGTTCAGGGTAAAGCAGAACAGGGACCCGATTAGAACCTAAAGTGGTTCCAGTTCCCCAGTGGGAGAACATTATGACTTCAAGGCAAAGGCTGATGTTTAGAGCTGAAAAAAAGGAAGATAGAGAAATCCTGCAGCACTGAATTGGTAATGTGATGTAGATATGAGATTAAAATCTAAAGAAATTATACTATCTCCTCCACTGCTCGGGTCCTGATTATCTAGGAATTTAAACAGGACAAGTTCTGGTAAAATTTGCAAAGCCATCTGCTGTGGAAAAAAAAAAAAATAAAGACATATTTTCAATAGGAACCTCTCCTTGAAGAAGGATGTGCCTAGGTGTGATGATGAGGGCTGAAGACAAAACACAGCTATGCAGTCAAGGCGGTGGCCCCAGCTGCCAAAATCTAACAATGGTGGGATTGAGGCTTCAGTCTGGCTGGGTCTGATGTGTACACAAGCAATCCCAATCAAAGCATCAGTCATTTTTCAGTAGAAAGGTACATATTGAAAAATAACTGTTCAACCCTGGGTCTCTCACTCTCAGAGGGAGCTATGAAAACCTTGAGAAGGTAACCTTGAGAAGGTGAGCCTGGGAACTCAAACCCATCGCTCCTGTGGATGCCAAGTCATGGCCTTGATAAACTTATGGGTTTGTGACATACCATGACCTTTTTCTCACACCTCCTTATCCTACGTTATGCTCTGCATCTTGCTCTTTGCTTTATGCAATAAAATGCTTTTCTCCCTTTGTCATAGAAAATAATCACCACATTTAAATCCTCCCCACTTCAAGTGTGTAATCTACATTTTTCTCTTGATAATCTAACTGATAGACTCCCTAAAAATATCAAAACCTGTAATTTAGGTTTTAGGTTTGTTGCTTTTCTTTGAGGGAATGCTTGCCAGGCAAGGAAGCACATCTATTTTTGTCACTCAGTAATTTATTTCCTTTACCTGGAAATTGTTATGTTGCTTATGGTTATGGAAAGAGTCAGTTGAGTTTACATTGACATTTGAACAATTTTCTCTTAATAACTACTTCATATCAGCAATAATGCACATCCTTGGATGAGACTCTCCAGGGAGGGAGGCTGGCTGCCAGATTGCATTACCTCTATTTATTTAAAAAGTTATTTTTTGGTGTCTCGTCTTAAAATAGATCTATGTGCTAAGGCATTTCTGTACACTGTTCTTAACTGTACTTGAATCATGTAGCCTGTCTTTGATGGAGACTTCAACCAAAAGATTACCTGCATAGATTACAGTACTCTCTTCTTAGTACAGTATTCTCTTCTTCTGCAGTCGGCAGTATACTCCTGATCTCATTAATTGCCTCTGAGAGACACCTAAGGTTAAAAGTTATCTAAGTTAAACTTATTGAGATTTTTCAGAGATAAAAAGGCCATGAAGTTGAATGCACAGTTGTGGGCAAATTTTCAGTGATTTCATGAGAAAGCAGCTACTGTAAAAAGAGCATCACTGCCATCAGCAGAAAATCCATTTTACTGGGAGCACCAGTAGATTTTGTGCAACCCTGACTGCTCCTGCTACTCACGCAATGAAACACTTACTATTTGACTTTCACATGCATTTGATAATACTTCTATAAAATAATCTCTGATAACTGACAATTAAAGGATCAGCTAAGCAGAATTCAATAAATAGAAAAAAAACTAAGGAAAAATTTCATACTTACAAAGTTTGAATTTATTTAGAAACCAAGAAAGACTGTATTTTTGCTTTTACCCTAGTTGATTTCTCCTCTCACATTGCAAGGGGGTGTAATCATGTTAGTAAATTCTTAAGTTAAAGATAAAATAGATTAAAAAAAGATGGACAGTAAAACGTCATTTATTTTTTAATCCAAATTTAGTCAGATTGTAAATTCTATTTTGAATCTCAATGAATGTGCTTTTTCAAGTAGAGAGCTGATAACATTGAAGTATATTTTGTTATATAAAGGCAAGACAGGCCATTGCTGCATCATTGTAAACAGAGCTAAACTGCAGTAAAAAGTATTATTTAAAACAATAGGAACACTGACATCTAATGAACTCCTAGATGGTTTGATCATGGCCAGACTCAAAAGCAAAATAAAATGAGAGAATGCTTAAAAAAACTCCTCATAGACGTTGGAAAGAAAGTGACTAAATCCAAAGAAAATGCCCTCTGGTTTTCTGAACACTGTAGTGACTGAGGAGGAATCTGGTTGAGCAAATGCATAATCAGTTCTGCAGTGAGAATGTCTCCTTCAGTGAAACTAGGGCTCAGGCAAGCCTCTGTGTTGAGATGTGATGCCTTAGGCAAGCTCCAAGCAATGATTCTATCCTCATATGATTATTCAGGTAAAAAAGAAAGTTCTAAGCAAGGCACGAACAGTCAGAAATATGATTAGTGAAGGAAATAAATTTGCATGCAGCAATTTGAAGGAGGTCAAAGGGTGTAAAAAGACAATCTACAAAAGTGGGGTGTGGATGAGAGAACGACAATATTGTCTTCCCTTTGAAGTCAGTAATTAAGCAATACTGCAAAAAAGCAATTAATTAAAATAAAACATTAAGATTCACAATTTGTCCTAATGCAGATAGTCAGTAACCTTTGCAGTAGCAAAACTAGAATGAAGAATATTGCCTTTATGAAAGTAGAATGGATATCCAGGAGCTAGAGCTTATACTGATATTATTGTCTTGTCCTTAGCCAAATTTGAAAACAAGTTTTAAACTCATGTATACCTTGCATCTATGTTTGCCTTTAATGAAGAGCTTGTATTGTTGTCTATGCATGTTTTTTTTCCTATAAACTTTTTATAAACTTGGCCTTGGCAGTATTTTATAGAGAGAATCTGCAGCTTCTGCCCTGGAGAAGAAGAAACTGGAATACACACAGTATTTCATAGATAGCTAAAGTTATGAAAGTTTTTCAATTTGTGTTACATTGGACAGTCTGCAATGAGAGATTTGAGTGCTGAATTCTATGAGAATGTCTGAGCTGTGACTTAGTTTTATGTTCTTAGGTTCTGAATAATCTCTAAGAAGATTAAGAGGCCAAGTTGTGTATTTCTGGAGAAGCAACTTCTTGAGAATAAGCTTTGGTCGTTTTCTTGAGAAATAATTTGCCTGCAGTCTATACACACAGATTTCGACTGCATGAAACTATTCAAGTATGAAGGAGTTTTTTTATCTTTAAATACTCAGGTTTAGCACAAATTCCTGTGTCACCATTGGTATTGGGTTTCAAATTGACCTTTGCTGGTTTGTAAATTGAGGTGCAGAGAAAAACCCCAACACAGCATTGGAATTTGTGGAATGAACTAGAAAAATTCATTTTGTATATATAGCTCTGCAGCTATTTTAACTGTGAGTAATAGAACTGCTAAGGAAAGAGCTGAAAGCTACTGATTTTCAATTAACTTACTTAAGAAAAAAATTAAAATATAGTACTATTTTCTACATTAAGGTATTTTATTAGGGTAAATCAGAAATTATTTTTCAAAGAGGTTTTTAGTACTAAAAATGAAAAGCTGAAACAGTAAATAAAACATATCAATAGTTCAGAAATTCATTTAAGTGAACAATCTTAGACAAACCATATTACAACACAAAACCCTACTCTATGAAGTCAGAGAGATTGTTTAGAAACAGACAAATTAATGAGAACCATCTTATATAAAATTTCAGTTGTGATTTTCCTCTCTATTAAGCAGGATTATCATATTTTGCCTCTTCAAAGATGGAGTTCACATTTATTTTTATTGCTTGAAGAAGTTATTAATTTTTTCAAGCTACCATGTCTTTTTAAAATGGAAATACAAGATAACATGGAATGACAACTATATTCCTATGTGCTGTGTTGGAACACAGAAATGACTGAGCTGTGTCTGACCAAGGGCCACATGTGTCAGCTTTTAAAGAACTATCAAATGATCATTTTTTCTGATGTAGCCTCCAACAACGTGGGCTGCAAGATCTATTCCATTCATGATGAAGAAGCAATGCTGCTTCATTCAGTTCGTTGCTTTGCTATTTTATTGTTTTCCTTTATGAAATGGAAGCATGTCAGATAATTAAAATGTTCCAGTGGCTGTCATTAGTTATATTTTATTTCTATCTTATTTGCTTCCAAAGAAATAACCCATATCTTGCCAAGACTACCTGAATTGAGAATTTTATTCTTTCACCAATTCATTGCCTCAGTTAACTAATCTTTGTACTAATATATCAACATTTTAATACTAATTTTATTAATCAAAATGCAGTAAATGCCTAATAGATCTTTTGTAGTGACCAAAAATTATTACTTGATACCAAAAGGCTGAGGGTTTTTTTGTCTGTCAATGTTGCTGAAATCTTTCTTCCTAGCCAAAATTAAAGCATTAAAACTTAATTACAGGTAGGTAGGTTCTGAAAGTATTTATTTTTGCTAAATATATCACTTTATTATATCAGTATATATATATTATAATCTACTATACTAAACAGATTATTTAATTTTTTAATGTTCTTTTAAATCTAACTTTTAAAGAGACTTTTAAAATTTGAAAAATCAGGACATAATCTCTTCTGTTATTTTCTGTCTTTAAAATATTTTGGTTTTAATGCATCTGCTGATGTAATTATATCATGATGTAAGGATGATGAAATACAAATGAAGGTAATCTCCAGTGCATGTTATTTTGCTAATGATATTGTGATATTGATACATTAGTTCTCAGGCTTGATTTTGAAATATTCTGACATGGTCATAAGTAAGGCATATAAGAGTTATATAAATTTATATAAGGGTTATTTTAAAACAATGTAGATGACTCCCAGAAAAGAACTAATCTCACTATTTGAGAACTAAGCAACTGTTTTTAATAGTGAAAGAAACTGAACAAAACGTAATAATACCCTCCTGAAAAATTTCTGAGTCCTTAGTATACTTCTTTTAATTTTTACGTCTTATGAGGATTTATAAAAGACAGGTGGTCTCACTAAAAAGAAAGAAGAAAGAAAGAACAAGTCAACACTACCTTTCAGGCACTTTTAAGCCTTATTCCTTGCAAAAGCAAGCAAGTGAACACAAACTGGTTTTAGAGTGTACAGTAATTTCACGATTATAAGCCGCACCTGAATATAAGCCGCACTT
>VRYO01001589.1:17752861-17767135 GCA_009812075.1 Sialia sialis
GAATTGCAACCTGATTTTATATTGAGAGCATGAATGGAGAGGACACTGAGGTAATTCTCTACTCAATTTATGCCGTTCCAAAAGCTCTAAAAAATTTTACTTGAATAGACAAAGACATACAAGGCAAAAAGAACAGCTATAGATGAAGAAATTAGCAATGGCTGCATTTTGCTGATTTATACACCAGAACTAGTTAACCTAAAGCCGTTGTTGGCATAGTAATGTGTCAATATGGAAAAAAAAATTGTGTAGCCACAGAGAAAAAATGTTCAGCAGTATTCACGTTTTGTTTGCAAATTACCATATCCAAATTTATCAGAAATATACAACAATTGTAAGTGAAGTATAGAATCAAGTGCTAATGTAGATCTGAATAAAGAATTTATTCAGTGTCCCCTTTGGTCAGATTTCTCATTCTAGTTCCATCTGACCTTTTCTGGCTATGTCTCTGTTAGATTTTTTTTTTCCTATCTATTGTGAATTGAAATACTGCTCCTGCTATGTCATCTCATTGAGAATTGATTTACATAAGAAACTAAATCTATTATTTTTATTTTTTTAACAGAAGATTTAAGTCCAGATTTAAAGGCAAAGCCTTGCAGAAAGAGGAAGTAGTGTTTAATTGAAGGTGTGCCCAACCAGTCTGCTACAGAAATGTTTTTTAAACTATGTTTATCTACCTGATTCTTTCTTCTTTCTAATGTAATAATTTTGAACTTGTCAGCCAGTCACAGGCCAGCATTACAGCCTTAGTTTTACAGTCTTGGCAATATCATTTGACCTCACTCCTGCTCAAAGCAGGGTCAACTAAAGCTGGTTGTTCAGGAAAATTTTATTTTGAGTTTTGAAAATCTCCATGGATGGAGACACCGAAACTTCACCAGCAGAATGTTTCAGTGTTGAATTACCCACACAGTAAAACATTTTTCTTAACTTGGGGCAATGAATGTCACTGGAGAAGACAGGAGATAAAGGAGAATCTACAGAAAGCCTATTACATAGAAAAATTAGTATAAGGGAAAATTAAAAGGTGAAATAGAGACGGGGGTGCCTAGCAGCCTTGAGATGAAAGTGACAATACTACAGTAAGGTGGCATTTAGAATGAATACTAAACAAGGATAAATTAACCTTTATTTCTTAATGCTCCTGACCAACACAGAAAAGGAATTTTCTTCCTCAAAACTGATTGAAATAAAAAAAAAATTGCCTGGGAATTCAAGAGGTTGTTACAAAATGGAATAGTTTGGATTTTTTGGTTGTTTTATTATATTCCCCAGATAGTGTCAGTATCAAAGTTTCCTTTTCTGATGTGACAGGATTAACCTTATGGCTTCTTCAGTGGATCTCTGCACCCTGTGCACCATCATGGGCACAGCTGCCTTACCATGGCTGCAGGGAATCTCTGCTCTGGCACCTGCAGCATCTCCTGACCCTCCTTGTGCACTGACCCTGGGGCCTGCAGGGCTGCTGCTTTCCTTTCTCCACTCGTCCTTCTGCAGCAGGCTTTTCTCCCTAGCTCTGTTACCTCAGAGGTGCTACCACTCTTGGTGATGGGTTAATCCTTGGCCAGCAGTGGGGCTGTCCTGGAGCTGCCTGGCATTGGCTGTGCCTGAGATGGGAGATGCTTCAGGCAGCTTCTGACAAAAGCCACCACTGGAGCCTGCAAGGGCTTGCCATGCAAACACACAAAAAAACGCATTTTCAGAAAAATGCCTGGCTTTTGTCAAAATCTTATGAGATTAACGCAAGAAGAGTTGGCAATAAAGGTAATGATGAAAAAGAGCATCCAAAGGATACAGAATCTGCTTGCTCATTAGCGAAGAACATCACATTTCTATTATTGTGACCTATCACTGCCATCAGATTATGCAAATAATTTTCAATTATTACATTTGGTATTAAATACATTGATTCAATTATAATTTTAATAATTGCATAATAACAAAAAACCTAAATGTTGAATAATTATTCTAAAAAAAGTAGAGGAAAATAAAACAATAAAACATCAAAACAGTTATTCCTGTAAGGTCCAGCAGTGATCTGTACCTATACAGTAATGTGATATATTTGATAATAATTACTTTGCAGGTTTTGCTCACCACACAGTATTGTTAGCAAGCCATTAGGATTGCACTTAAATTGAGAAAATTGAAACCCCTCGCACTGAATGAATATAATAGACTGCTCCATGTGTAAATTATGTTTATTTGGCTGCAGCCAGCAAGATAAAATGCTTAATCTAAAACCTAATAATCACAAAACAGAAATTCATCACTATAACTTATTTCTGTGCTACATGTTACAAATTAAAAAATAAACACTAGAGGAAACCATATATAAAGGATCCCAGAGGGTCTTGAAGTATTCTAAATGGATAATAATTTAAAAGCTGAACTATGGTAATATTACTTTATTGATGGATTATGCTCATAAGTTGTGACTGTGCAGATAAATTATTTTTTAAAAAATCAGAAGCAAATAACAGAAATATATTAATGGTGCTACTGAAATTCAGATCTTAAGTTTCATGATTTTGCTCCTTCCTCATGGAAAGGTTTCTCAACACAATTAAACAATCATTACTGATCTTTAATTGATGCAGGTTTTATCCTGCTTTCACTGAAATTAGAAACAAAATTTTATGTGCTTAATAGTAAAAGTCAAATAGTAAAAATATTGGATGGAAATTGAATGGAAACCTGCTGAGTTTGAAATAAGATACAGATTTCAGAGTGCAAAGGTTGTTCCTTTTAAAATCATATAGTAGAATCATAGAATCTTTTGCATTGGAAAAGATCTCTGGAGTCATTGAGTCCGACTGCTAACTCAGCAAAGCCAGGTCCACCACTTAACCATGTCCCCAAGAGGCGTATCAACTTCTTTTGAGTATCTCCAGAGGTGGTGGCTAAACCACTTTCCTGAGGCACCAATACTTGAACAACTCTCTCTGTGAATAATTTTTTCCTAATACCCAGTCTAACTTCTCCCTGGCACATGTCCTCTTGCTGTGTCACTTTTTGCCTGGGAGAAGAGACCAACGCACACCTGGCTACAGCCTCTTTCAGGGAATTGTAGAGGGTGAAAAGGTCTCTCCTGAGACTCCTTTTCCTGACTTGTGCTCCAGACCCTTCACCAGCTCCATCTGGTGAGGCTCTGGACAAGCACCAGCAACTCAATGTGTTTCTTGTAATGAGAGGCCCAAAACTGAGCACAGGAATTGAGGCACAGCCTCACCAGTGCTAGGCACAGGGGGACAATCATGGTCCTTGTTCTGCTGGCCCCACTATTTCCCATACAAACCTAGACTCCACTGGCCTTCCTGACTATTTGGCCACATGCTAGCTCATGTTCAGCTGGTAAATATTTTATTGAGTGAAAAAAAACCAAACAAAACATTGCTATGTCTATAGAGTTAATGAGGAAAATGGATGCTCAATTTAAAATTAATTAGTCACTTTTGCAGACTGTCATGCTGATTAATAAAATAATCTTTATTTTCTGGATTACACTATAGTGGTCAAGGACTCCATTAAATTTGAAGACTGCTTTCCTAGATCAAATTTATTTGTCTTGGGCGTGCTCCTGCAGACAAACTGCAAGACAGTCTGTGCAGAGCATATACAATTACATTATTGTCTGGGTCTAATCAATAGAAAATATGCTACCAGGTTCCTGATGAAAGTTCAAACATATATCAATCCATGTTATATGTCTATAATCTGCTTGTTAACTTACCGATTCTTCTACTCTGGCAAGCATGGTAACCTATATAACTCATCCATAAAAAAAATAAATTGAAATGTATCACTTTTCAATTTAGGTGTTCTTTAGGAAATCTTATCCACTGAAAATGCTGTCAGCTTGTTCTAGGCACTTTTTGGCCTTCAAAATTAGGATAGCCACAAAGTAGAATGGCATAAACATAATCTTCAAAGGTACTTCGAACTTTCCTTTCTCCTTGGAAATAAGTGAGAAAAAATTCATTTTACACTAAAGCAGTCTTTTCCTACCTATCTTAACTATGAAAATAAATGGTAGTAGGGGACAGAGTGAGACCATGAAAAGAACAAAGATAGCTGCAAATTTAGTAGCTATGCTTGTTAGTGTCAGTTAGGCCAAATATTACAAACTTTTCCATTCCTGAGATTACATAAGAATAGTCATGTTAAATCTGATTCTATAAATCATGAATCAGGAATATTAAAGTCTCAAATAATCACAGTCTGCAATTCCTTTGTTATAAAACCTCTAAACTCAAAAAAGGATCTTGCTGATGTTAATTAGTAGAAAAGTACCACAACAATGGCAAATGAAATATAATTTACAGGTGACTGGGAAGACACAATTAATTGATGATCAAGATGAAGTGTAAAAGAATTAAAAGCTGTGTTATGTCTGTTACACTTGACACATTCTGATCTGGATGAGAAAAAATTATAACTCTTACCTTTGGCTGCATTAGTAACATTTAAATACCCAGTTAAAACATCCATAAGCATTTATCAGTTTTCAGATATATATATATATATACTCAGTAAAATATAAACCTAGATTCTTTCACATTATGGGAGAAAATATAATTTTAAATTATCATGGACTCAGATTTTTTATGCCAGTAATGACCAATAAATCAGTCTTCAGAAAGTCTGTTTCCAGTTGTCATGCGAGAAGTAGCTTTAAAATTATTATATCTCTTAAGGGTGGGAATGAAGCTCTAAATTCTACTCATGTTTTTTACATTAAGTAATTTTTGGATAAAAACACCCAGATTCAATCTAGGAAAGGAATATATCTCATTCTTGATGCTTGTCCTTAAAATTCGTCCTCATTAAAATAATTTTTTAAAAAGCAATTTTCTTCTTTTCTTTAAAACAAGAAAATGAATCAGCTTTTTCTCATTCATTCATGCATCTAACTATGTATAGTTAGAACATAGGTTAGCATTTGAAAACTACATACTTTAAGAAATTACTTTAAAAAATAAGAAATTACTTAACTTTAGCTGAATTTAAAAAAATAAAAATCTTCCAACTTTACTGGAAACATTTTATATATCCTTCCTGAGGATCATATTCATCACATGTGATTATAAATGTGAGGAATCTGTATATGTTTAAACATTATTTTAAGCTAACAAGAATTCATGCCTTTTTTATTGGACTCCATAGAGATTTAAGATAACTTGGAAATAATGCTGAGAACTATTTCAAGAAATTAAAATCTGGATGTGAATCCAAGAAGTAATGGGTAGTAGGTTGGCTGTAAACATTGCTATTTCTAATATACTTATAATATATTCATATATATGTATATTCAAAATATATTCTGCATGAATGCCATCTTGATGGCAAGAATACTGTAGATCATTACCAAGAACATTAGAGTTTTTTGTGCTCAATCAGGTATATATATAAATTATATTTAATGAATTGGAAATGTCAGTAGATTATTTGTTTGGTTGTTATGTAGTGAAATGGTGAATTTCTCTATTGAAAGAGCCCAACCTGATCATGTTCACCACCTCCTCCCAAACAAGCTGACTAGCAAAGAAGGCTAATGCTTAAAATGATCCATCAGAATAGAAGATTTTTATACAAGGACTGTAATTACGCCAATTTGGGGTCAGAGGAGATATTTGGACTGCCCTTGTCACATAATACAAGTCAGGTAAAAGCAGTGATAAGAAAATGGAGTTTGAATCATTTTTCAAAAATGAATCATAATGCAGATAGTTGTGTTACTAAATTTTGATTTGAATTTGGCCTCTATGGAAATTTGGTTAAACATGGTGTTTTATAAATAAGTACTTTTGTGTTTTATGTATAATTAGAAAAGACAGTATAAAATAGGTGGCTTTTCTCATTACTAGATGCAACTATAAACTAAAAATGTGTTTTAAATCAGAAAATTAATTTGCAGATTTTTGTCCAATTCTCTTAAATAAGAAAGAAAACCAAAAAATCACCAAAATTTCTCTATATGAAAATTACCTTTCTGCTTCTGTGTATATCTACATACAAATATCTTTGCATTGAGTAGAGGCATTATTTTTTCAAGAAATATATATATTATCATTTATAACTCACTTTATACAAGAAAGTCAAATGCAAAGGGCTTTTTATATCTGTTTAGTACTGGCTATTATTTATATCTTAATCCTGTTATTGATGTTTTATCTATCAGAATGTAAGTACATGAGGCAAACTTCAATACAGCTGAAGTATTCTGCTGGAAATGCTTAGGCCAGGTGAAAATTCTTGCTGGCTCATATATTTTCAGTCATATGAGCAAAAAAGTGGAGCAAAACTGCTGTGACACTTGTTGCAGGAAGTTAGTTTACTTCATGAAAATATCCATACTACTACACAAGCACTTAAATGTACAGACTTCATAGTTTCAGGAAAAAGCAAACAGAATTTATACTATTTCAAAATACATTGAAATTTTATATATATGTATATATATAATATATATATATATAAATGTTAGTTGTAGCTTTACACCAATGTCAACGTCATGATTGTCATGATCTTTTGAATGGACAAGAGTGACGCTTTCAGGATTTGAAATTTATTTCAGATAATGATCATGGAGGAATATCATATAAGTTGACAACAGAGGAATGTATTTCTCATAAGTGATTTACTTAGAAAGCACAACTAAAAATTAAAACTGCTAAGAACAGTAATTGCTTTACTAAAATGGGAGTGACTACACCAAGGAAATAAATAATGTTAATAAGGAAGTAATTATTGAAGAACCATGATAAACTTACTGAGATCTATGCAGTGTTCCTGAAAAGTTTTTCAGACTGAATGACTGAGTTGACTGATTCTGTAGTTTATATTTTTGCTTTATTTAAACTATATGATGAATATTTAATTTTTGAGGATTTTAATTCCTTTCTTATTCTCTTTCTGTTGTTTCTTCACACTGAAATGAGTCTAGTGAAGCCATTTAAAGTGCTTTTCTTCAAAATAAAGTTTACCCAAAGGATCAGAATTTTAGTAGGTCTTCACTCAAAATATCTTTAAAAAAATCCCCTGGAATACAATTTTTCAGTTTTGACATAATTGTTAAAAATAAATTTTAAAAACTTGATTATGTATCCAATCTTTTAATTTTTCTTGGCAGAATAGTCCTTGATTATTTTCTAGGGTGAAAAATGAACCAAAAAGGAAATAATTCTTCAAGACAGAAGATTCTGAACAGAGAGATTTATATGCTTAAGCAATTTTTTGATATTTTTCTAACAGGAATCATAAAGAATTTCAATCTATTTCTACTGAAGGAATCTATTTTTTCAATCTATTTATTCAAAGCCTAATGTTTCACCATATAATATTTTCAGCTGCAAAGCTTTTTCAGGCCTTACCTACCTGCTGGATCACTCACTTCTGTTGATGCACCAGCTACTTGCAAGGGCTGTTGCTCTCTTCCAAAGGGATTCAGGCTCCTAGATAACAAATTAACACTTTCAAGCAGGCAGTCCTAAAACCAAGGTGCCCTCATTTAACCCCTCACCTCAACATTTTTCCAACTCTTTGTTGCTGTTTCCACTTACAGAACACATGCCTTTATAATGTCTCTAGAAATGCTGGACATGGGTTATAGTTATAAGAAAAGGACATTTTTCTGTCTTGATGGAGAGAGACTATTGACCTTTTCCATTTCCTCATTTATTTAAAAAGAATAAATTAAGCTAGAGAGCTTTCTAGCTCATCTGAGAACACAGAAAGCATATCATTGTCAAAAATAGGTGTAAGGGGGAGAGGATATACAAAGGATCTTGGCAGTTCTTGACGTGAATTCACAATGGGAAAGCAGTTAAGACACATCAGAATAACTCCTTTTTTTACCTACCCTCTTTCCTGCTCATAAGGCAGTTGTACATTCAAGGGTTAATATAATTTTTTCATAAAAGGTTCTACTACATAATGCCAATGTAACTGCAGACTCAGTTGCATTTCTGCTTCCTAAATACTTTTGCCACCCCATCCTTTCTCAGCCCACACATCACTATTTCTATTAGAGAGATCACAGCAGCTCCCAATTACCTCTCCTGTTAGGAGAGTAGAAGCCTCAGAGCCATGTCTTTTGGCTGATGTCAGTTCATTGATAAAGCACTTGCTGTTTGCAAATGCAAAACAGTCACTGGTAACTAACCTGCATCTTTTCATCCTCTACACTAAATCATAAATTGTTTCAAAATTAATTTGTTCTGTTTTTCTATCCATTCTTCCCTGTGCATTTTGTTTTTAAAAGAGCCTTACATGCTTCATTGTTCACTGTGGAAGTGGAATCATATTTTTAGCCCTTAAGTGTAAATTAGTATCAATGACAAAACTACCAGAGCTGGAAAAGAAGACCTCCAGAGCTGCCATATCTGGTTTTGGGATCCCAAATGCTGCAGGGTTTGGATTTAAAACACAGCTGAATCTGGATTCCCAGCTTCAGGCCAGTGGCTGCCAGAGGCTGCACTGTGAGAGTTCAGTGACATCAGGGGAAAGTAGGAAATGTGAAAAAAAATTATGGATACTTATTTTAATGACTTCCATCTGCTATCAATGAAAGTGCAAGAAAAGAGCTGTCAAAAATTTACATGAAATTTTCAGCCAGAATATCCCTTACAATTTTTCACTTCTGGTTCACATAGATTAGTGAACTAGACTCAGCTGGCACAGGCAGTAGCCATGACTTTACCTGATCTTCTGCTCCTGTTCTTTTTTTATGGGCCCCTTTTGCTTTTGCAAATACCAAACAAGATTGAGACTAAGTAAAGAAGAGTGATTTAAGTCCATTCCTCCATGAAAAACTTATTCCCTGGCCATCTGGCAGCTCCTTAGGTGGTAACTAAAGATGTAATGGTGATAGATGAGTTTGCATTTGTGAACGTTATGAGCCATGGTAATAAGAATCTCTAAGTGTTCTGCCAAGTAGCAATGGCACAAAGGCTCCATTAATCTTGTCTACACCAGCACCACAGTTATTCACAGATGTTTCCCTGTTGTACTCTGGGAAGGTGGTGTGAGCTGGGCCACCATGTATTTTGCTAGGCCATCTGACAGTGCTGGTGGTTATCCACAGACACAAAAATTATCCTATAAAATCAGGGAATATCATCCCCTTAGGTTGCTGAAGTGTATCTGCTGGGAAGTCTGGATAGGTTATGCCTGTGTCATCAGTATTGCCAAAGCAGATGAGACTTTCACTTGGGCAAAGCCTGATATGATTGCACACACCACTACCAAAAGGTATCCTGGAGCAGGATCAGGGAAGGTTACTTTCCAAATGGCTTTTCAGTCCTTGAACTGACTATTGGCAGAGCAATGGTGGTTGAGTTTGTAAGCTTCCAAATGAACCAATTAAGCTTCTTCTTGACAGTGACTGTTATTGCTATACCAGTCCTTTTCCATTTTCTTGTGCACAGAACACAATTTTTCTTATCCTTCAGGTTTTTTTCCCCCTTAGTTTCCTCACATTTTGCATAGTGATCAAGTGTTAAGAGGCATCCCTGCTCTAACAAAGCAGACACTGGTGGAAAATGGTAGGTGTTGAGTTTCATTTTTGCTGTCTCCCTTCTTTTCAACAAGTGCAGACCTGCCAGTTTGGAGTAGTATAAATTAATCTCCATCTGTACCTTGGCTTGGAACAGCTAAGTTCAGATACAGTACAATGTTTCTGCTTAGACCAGTGCCATTGATGGATGCTGCTTGTTGCTGTTGCTGCTGATGTGGTTACCCAAGGCAAAAGATAAAAACATAGTGCTCCAGCTTTAACCCAATGCACAATAACTGCACTGCTAAGTTTGTCCCACTTTGGAGTAAAAGGAGTCATTTTTACAGGGGCTGGTCTGAGCCAGAGCAAAAAAAGGACACTCTTGAAATGGTGATATAAAATGTCTGTGATAATAAACCCCACAGGAGAAGCAGGAGCACAATGCAATTAATAGAATTAATGAAATGCAGTGCAAGAAGCAAGGCAACGTTTCTTTGCTATCACTCACAGAATGAACTCCTCTACTTTTTTGCCAGCCCATTGGTTCCTACTTGGAACAGTCATGTACCCATGCTGTTTACAGTCTCAGTTTCCCACAATTTGATGATCATTTATCCAGTACCAATTATAATCAAACATAAACGTTGTTCTTATCACACATTTTGTAACTTTGTATAGTACTGAACATAACTCCTTCCTTCCTTCTACTGTTTTATTTTATGTATCTAAATGTGTTGCTCCTGGTTTCAATTTCAGTTCTTGAATGTCTAATTGTTTTAATAAATAATCAGTATATTTATAACTTACTTGTACTTGAGGTAGAACACAATTTCTATTATGGCTTTGCTTTTAAGATAGAACAGAACTTTAAATTTAAAACTTTAAACTTTTTTTTAAAACTTTAAAACTATGTTTTCTGGTACTTCAGTGAGTCTATTTTCTGTGATAGGCTTTCATTTCCATCCAGATTTAATAGGATTCAAAAAAGTTAAGAGAATTATCATTTATATGTAGGCATTTTTAAGGTCTCAAAACAGACATCTAAACTTTGAGCTGTTCTCAATTTATTAAAGCTAATTTTAAAACCTAATTGATTATTAACAAAGCTATTTTTTTTCTTCCTAACAATCTTATGAGAGGTGGCTCTTCTGAACTCTTTGAGTAGGTCAGGTATTGCTAGATAACTAATTCCTCAGTGAATATGAATTCTCTCTTCTCAGTTTCTGTATTAGTTATTATTCCCATAATATTAAGAGAATTTATTGTAAAATCATTCTTGATATTTTTAGAGCTATAGAATGGATTGTGTTGAAAGACACTATAAAGATCAGCTAGTTCTGATCACCCTACCACAAGGCAGGATGCCACCCACTAGACAAAGCTGCTCAGGGCCCCATCCAAGCTGGTCTTGAACACTTACAGAAATGGGGCATCCACAGCTGCTCTGAGCCACCTGTTTTAGACCTTCATCACCCTCACAGTAAAGAATTTCTTCCAATCTAAACCTGTCTTCTTTCATTTCAAGGGCATTCTGCCATCTCATGACTATCTGCCTGCGTAAAACTTGCTTTCTTCTTTTATTCTTCTCTAGGTGGAATAATCCCAGGTCTCTCAGCCTGTCTTCATCAGAGAGCTGTTCCATTCTGGTCATCTTTGTGTCCCTCCTCTGGACTCATTCCAACAGGTCCATGTCCTTCCTGTGCTGGGGACCCCAAGGCTGGATGCAGCCCTGCAGGTGGGGTGCCCCACTGCCCACTGGGCTTAGGATGCAGCCAAGGAGGTGATTGGCATTCTGGGCTGTCAGTGCACACTGCTGGCTCATGCCCAGCTTTTCATCCATGAGAGGCCCCAAGTCCTCCTTGCAGGGCTGTTCTTAATCTCAACCTGCAAGCAGTTCAATCAGGCCCACTTCTCCAACTTTTACAGGTTCCTTTGAATGGCCCCATTTTTCTGTCCTTCATCCTCACCACTTGGCTTCATGTCATCTGCAAATCTGTCAAGGGTACACTTGATCCCATTGTCCGTGTCATTGATCAAGTTATTAAACAGTACTGGTCCCTATATAGACCCCCAAGGGACACCACTCATCACTTACCTCCATCTACTTCAGTTTTCCCTCAGTATAGCTGGTTGAATGACTCTTCTGGAACTGGGATACCACAAATCAGTATATGGTAATGAAGGTGCAGGTCATCTAGATCTAAATTATTCAAAACTCTTCTAGAATAAATTTTAGAGGTACCTGCACATCTCACACAAGCACAGTTGAATCTTAGCTGTATATGGGATACATCATTGCTTTAGGGGTTTTCAAGAGAATACTAATAAGTATGGATAATTTTTTTCTGCTGAGGAAGCGTTTAATATTTGAGAGTCTTGGCTATGTAGCAGCATGGATTATCAGAGAGAAAATTGTCAAGAATTACCTTCATTGACAGTTTTAAATACATGTACTGGTCATAAAACTGTTTATGGTAACATTATTTTCTACACCAGTGCAGTTATGCACAGTGTTTACAAAAAAACACCAAAAGACAAAATGAGGCAAACAAAATGTTTTCTTCTTGTTGCAGGCTTCTGGACTGTATTCTTGAGTTGTATTTTTTACCACTCAAAATTATGCAGATCAGAAAAGACCAAGAACTTGTGTCTAGTTTAAAATATTTGACCTCATTAAGCGTTATACCAGGTCACTAAAAGATGAAATGTTTCTACCGTTCTCCTTTACCCTGTAGCCTCAGTAGACACATGGCCATACCATATTTTGGGTATCTTCTAGAGAAATAGTATTGAAGCATTTACTAACCAAGAGCAGGTTTGACATATTTATTCTCAAATCCACAATACACATTGCTCTGTACGGTTTAAGGTAAAACCTGTTTGGGAGCCTCTTTCAGCCTTTAAAAAATCCAGTTGCAGTCATGTTGGGCCTTACTTGGGGCACAATGGGACTACACATATGCCCAGTTAACTCATATCTAACAGCATCTGTCCACAGAGCAGAGCAAGGATGTGTGAAAACTGCAGTCTTCTTACTGATTCCTAGCAAGCCCAGCAGGATGTTTATATGTATGTTCATTGTCTTTGAGGGTCGTACTGAGCTGATAATTGTTGTATTTATATTTTCCCTAAATAGCAAATTCTGACTTTAGGGCATATTATTAAGTCTGAGGAAATTTAAATGAGGATGTTAAAAATTTTGTATAAGTGAGCTAAGAGACCCTCAGGACCTTCTCAGTACGGTCTCAGAAAACTAATCCTATATAGCATTAAATTGCTCTGCCATCCTTGAGGACTTGTATACTTTTTATTTCAAATAAGCTAATTTCCCCCCTTTGTTTGAACATATATACTTAACAACAGCACTGTAATTTAGTATACCTCTCTCATTAACAAAAATTAGCCCAGTTGTTTCTTCATTCTCCATAAAAATATCAGCATCTGTGATAAAATAGTAAAATGGATTTTTTATTACATTTTTTAGTCTAAAATAAATTTGAGAGGAATTAATGACTGCCTTTTCTTTTTTTATTTTTTTTAAGAGTATGGCATCCTTCAAAGCTTTCTTTGCTGGATATAATATTTTCAAGGATTTTTTCTTTAAAAAAAAGTCAGATTTATTAGAAATTATTTTGATATTTGATATTTATCACTTTAGGAAGAAAAAAATTATTATCACTGTCTTTTTCCATAAGTCTGGAAGTAATGTCTTATATGTCATTTGGATATTCACCAAGACACATTCAGAACAAGTAAATTTATTTCTTTTCTCATCTTCTGGAAATATATTTATTTTGGTAGTAGTGGACAACTTTTGATTTGCCTTGGTGTAATGTTAGGAATACCATTGCAACATTTTCATTTTCATTAGACCCATTATTGTATCTGATGTCCTTTTCTTGATTGGCTAGGAAATGTTATAGAGTTTGTCACACGGTTTCTGCCATTATAGAGAACTGATTGTGTAACTCTGTATAATGGTTTGAAAGCAAAACCAGCGAGACTCCAAGTCAGAAATACAATTTAATAGGAAAAATTAAAAAAAAAAAAAAAAGGTAAAAATACATGCAGTACTACACAAAAAAAAAAAAAAAAAAAAAAAAAAAAAAAAAAAAAAAAAAAAAAAAAAAAAAAAAAAAAAAAAAAAAAAAAAAAAAAAAAAAAAAAGCACTGACAGAGTCAGAATACAACCTGACACCTGCTAGTTAGGGTGGTGGCAGCAGTCCAGGTGAAATGGTCTTGCTGAAGTGGCAATCCTGTAGGAAAGATCCAGTAGCTCCTGTGTTCTGGAAACCAGTGGGTAAGAGAGCTACCAGCTGTCTCCCAGGCCCACATTATATTCAAATGAGAATGCTTGGCTCCTCCCCCTGGGCAGAGCATCTCACAATAGGATGATGTTATTTTATCAGTCATGCGATGTGTCCTTGATGGCCCATTAAACAGGAATGTCTCCCAGAGGGAGTTATCTATGACTCATGACGCAGGGCATTGATGGCCCATTAACAAGAGATAGTTCGGGGGAGGAGGCAAGGAAAAACACTGCCCCTCCTGTTTTTAACAGTTTATGGAGATGGTGATTGAACACATACATACCTTTGGGCACATCTTTACATTGTAACCTAGGACACTCTGATACATTATTTGTGTACAGAAGAATATACTGGGATTCCTTTCCCCTTGAATTTGGAAGGTGCTCTGCTTTCTTGGATAAAATTTCTAATTTTGCCCTCCCACTATTCATGATGAGCATAAAAGTCAACAGATTTTTTTTTTTT
>VRYO01001589.1:17773957-17787267 GCA_009812075.1 Sialia sialis
ACTGGAACAGCTCCCCAGGGAAGAGGTCACAGCACCAAGCCTGGAAGAGCTCAAGAACTGTTTGGACAACACTCACACACGTGATGTAATTATTGGAGATGTAGCTGTGCAGGGGCAGGAGTTGGGCTCATTTATCCTTGTGGTTCCCTTCCAACTCAGCATGTTCTGTAATTCTTTGATTTTGTGATTTGTTTTATTTCTAAAAATGGCAACCTTTCTTTTTACTGTTTATTTGTCAAACACTGTTTTGAAATTTTTATAGTGTGCCTTACAAATGATGGTTCTAGAAAAGTATCTATCTTGGAACTACTTGGAAAATATTTGCAGTTGGAGCTAGTTTTATAAAAATAAAGCTTTCTAAATACTAATCATAAAGTCTTATGTAAGAGAGTTTGACATTCTTTGATTTACCTTTGCATTTTAAAAAAGGAGAATAATATATGCAAAATAAAAAGCAAGGCTCTCCTTTATCCCAAGTTTTGAGTTAGTTTTGAGTTTGAGAACTTTATTAATGGCAGAGCTTCTGGGGGAGAGGGTGTGGGGAGGTGGTATTTGCCCACAGAGATAATTTCAACTCTCTGAAAATACATGTAACTTATCCTCCAAAAATATTAATGGTTTTCTCCCCTTTCTCTTATGAATGAATGTTTTAATGGTCTTACCTTGAATCTTTAAAGCTCAAAAATGGCAGCAAGGAGGGTGATCAAAGGTCAGCAATGGCACAAGACTAATGAATCTGTGAAATTGAGGCAAAACTTTGATTTCGGTGCAAGATTTGTTAGAAAATTATTGTAACTTATATTGTAATTTATGTAAATTTATTTGATGCTTCAATAACAAAATGGTGATCCTGACATTGCAGTGTACTTAGATAATTGCCTGATTCACATTTGCCTGACACACATCACAGAAGTTTATCATAAGAGAAATATTTTATAATCTTCAAATAATGTTTTAATTTCCAGATTCTCATCTTCAATAGGAATGCAAGGAAGTCTATTAAAACAAATGAATTCTGAACAAATATATTACAGCCATACATCTCGTTTTTTCTTAACATTGAAATCATCACCAGCAGTGGCTTGAGGGCATTGCACTTGATTGGCACTCAGAAAATTTAATTTGCATGTTTGACAAATCTGATAACTCAGGAATTCTGAGCTCCGGTCCTGCTTTTCATACACTGTCTTTGGGCACTTGTCCATTTAAGTGACTGTTTTATTTTCTGTGTGAAGGGAGTTATTGTAAATTTATATATCTCATAGACCCAAGTAATGTTGGCAAAGAATCTTGTAGATAAAGTAAATTATTTAAGTAATTTTAATGTAATCAAATGAAATTTTAGATGGAGTAACTTGTTCTCCAATACGAACTTTTCACTGGATAAGTCATTGCATTTGCCAACTGATTCTTGTTAATGCATCAGTGGGTCATCTAGCTCCCATTTTAACATTTTAGGAGTATTCTTTCAGATAGGAAATTTGATACAGGGATTTCATTAGCATAAATATAGAATTTGTTATTACAAACAGGCTTTGAATCTAGAAATGCATGTATTGTGTATTTTCAGTATAATGTGTTACAGTGAGCCATTTAACACTTGCTTAGTCATTTTAGTCTGAGCTTGTAAACAACACAGGGCAAAAACTGTGAAGGGAAAGAAAAATGAGAAATAAAAGAAGAAAAAAAGCAGTTGGATTGTTAACTCAGCCAAAATTGAATGATGAAATTTGAGCTCCAGCTGATGTAAATGGGATGCTCTTTAATTTCTGCAATTACATTTATGAACAACAAGAGGAGCAGAAAGACACAGGCTTATTATTTTGGCTGTATTTTGGTTCGGTTTGGCAGGGTGTCATGTAGGATAGATAGGACCAGGATCTGGGAGTCACAGGGACTTTCCAGAGCATCGGGTCAGGCCCTTACAGAGCAAGTTTCACCCCCCAGCAGGAAGAAGGAGCACTGCCCTTCACATGTTAGTTACACTGCAGGTACCACAGAGGGTTTGACTGACTTTACTAGCAGGGTGAGTGACTGTCTCATGTTCAATCTGTAGCATATTAGAACTTCCAGCTTCTGTTCTACAGAGCTGTTTTCAGTTCAACTGACCCTCAAATTTTTGTGAATTTATCCCATCCCAGCTTTAAGACTTTCCATTTGCAGTTACTGAACTCCATAAAGCTCCTGTCAGATCATTTCCAAAATTTGTTGAGGTACTGAAGCTCTGCTTTCCAGAATATTCTCCTTCACCAAACTAGGGTCACCTATCAACAGTACATTTCATTATCTAGGGCATTATTAAGATGTTAAACCTTCTTGGTTCCAGACTCTAGTCCTGAGGAACTACACTAGTACAACTAGCAACTTAAACTTACCAGCTAGACTTCTGTCCTGGGGGGCCGTTATGATGCTTGTGTCCCAGTCATCTCTTCTGTTTATGCTAGACCTTGAAGACTGGTCCCAAGAGCAAGGCAGGGGGAGAAGAAGCAGGCAATTTGCAGAAACTGCACTTACTCCCCTGCATTCCTTCTCATGGAACATGTTGTCTGCAGCAGGGACAGTAAGAGAGAGGGAGTTTTTCTTTGCTTTTTTGCTGATTTTCCTCATTTGCTATAGCAAGGAAAGTTTTCCCAAGACTGTGTTGTTATTTTTTCTTAGAGCTATCCAAACCTGCTCTGGACCAAAAACCCAGAAGAGCACCGGGAGCTCACACCTGTGGCCCACTGGGGCTGGGGACACAGTATTTTCCAGCACAAGAAGGACTGATCAGGAACTGAGCAAGCCGAGCTACACCTCACAAGAGGACTCTCTGAATTTGCCATCTCTTCGGAACTATAAGAGGTTCCATTGTTTAATATTATTAATTTTCTCATCTTTGCTTTTTAAATAAACAGTTTTTTTCCACTTTTCTTGAAGGAGATTTAGTCTTCTGAACCAGTTGGGGCAGGGGCGGCATAAGTTTCTTTATAGAGACCACTTTAAAAGTTTTTCTCTTAAATTTGCCCTAAACTACACAGTTGTTCAGAAACCTGAATATTTTACATTGGATTTTGGGGGAAACAAATTCTAGGTTGTTCTGGCAAGTTCTTGCAATATCATATCCATTATGGAAAGATCTGTTTGGTCTGAATTAGCTGAGACAAATCACAACTATTTCAGCCTTTAATGAGGTTTTTCTCTATTTTAAGTTATATTTTAAGAATTTACAAAATACTGACTTGGGTAACTATTGAGGACTTCAACCCTTTCATCAGAGAAACTTGAACCTTACTAGTGCAAACAATTTTTAACAATGTACTCAGTTGATTAGAAAACAGCAGTGCACCATTGTGTCAATTAAGACCAACAGTGTTCTGAGCTGCATCCAAAGGAGCATTTCCAGAAATTCTGGAGAAATTATCATCTCTCTCCCCTCAGTACGGATGAGTCCACATCTGGACTGCTGGATTCAGTTCTGATCTTCCCAATACACGAAAGATAGGGAATTTACTGGAGCAAGTCCAGGGAGAGACTGCAAAAATGATTATGGGACTGAAGCACTTACCTTAGAAACTTGAGGAAAACTTAGGTGTATTTAAAATAGCATTTAGAGTAACATTAAAAACCCTCTCAAACATGAAATGAAGCCATAAAGGCAGGACAAGCACTTGTTGTGTATTAATAATGTGGTTCTCCAGGTTAAACCAATCATATTCATGTATTGTATTACACCATCCAAAGTTCTCAAATTACCCACAAGTAATTTAATATACTTGAATAATACGTGTACAAGCACTGCCAAAATCCATTTGCGTTCTTTTCATTTAATAAGAGGTTATAGAGGGCAATATGATAGAAATATACTTTACAATAAAATTTTCCTTTGGAATGTCAAGTGGATATATACCACAGACAACATATTGGCTCTGTGCTTTAAAAGATGGATTCAAGAATATGGTGCTGTAGTAGGGCAAAAGTGCTTGGATCACTGATGAAATATTTCATGTCAAAAGGCTTGTACAAACCTTATGGGCACTGACCCACAGTGACAGCAGCTATCATCAGCTTTTGCTGTGAAGAGACTCTTCCTCTAACAACTTTCTCACAATTTTACAGCATATCAAGGGAATACATTAGTCATTGTCAGCACTCGGGCATCGAGACTGTGTGCTTGGCAATATTTTATTAACTACCAGATATCTAATTAGGGAAAAAGAGTTAATGTTAAAAATTCCCTTTAGATGAAAAAATATTTAGCAACCATACAGTTATATATGTGAATATATTCTAAAGTTTTCTTGCCATTAAACCTACCAAGAAAAAAATGAAAAAAACAGAATATAGAAACTGAAAATTGTTCAGGTTGGAAAGATCATCTTGAGATCATCTGGCTCAGTCCCACAGGTCAAGTCATATATTATTGTGACAACCACAGTAATCTCATCTTTCTCCTTGATTCTGCACAAATAAAATTCTCTGACACAAATTTCTTCTTTTTTTTCTTATTTTGTCTGTCTAGTCTACCAGTATTATGAGCTCCTAATCCTCACGATTCTGACTCAGGACACAATATTTAATCCTCTGCTTAAATCATGCACTTTCATTAAAGGCAAGTTTTGATGTCCATACATTAATAAAAAGGTCTTATATAAGGGAGATGAACAGTAGTATTCTTTATTATCTGCAGTGCAGCTTCTCTTGAAGAGGGAATCATGCTAGAGGAAAATGCATAAAATCAGGTGACTTTGAGAGGAATTCTAATAACAAAATCTAAATGTCTACATTTTAGATAGCCATCCAAGGGCTCAAGTATTTTAACATGCCAGCACTTCCCTGGACAAAAACCATACGATAATATTTAAGAATTGTTCCAAATAAATATTTTGGACATGTCAGTAGTAAGTTTGATGAAAAGCATGTTTAGGCATGTAAACATGAGTAGAGCTGTGTCAGACACAGAGACAAGGACAAATTCTTACTCTCATTCATTTGCTGGTGCACACACTCAGCTCACTTAAAATTGTTAATATAGTGCCTGTAATATAGAAAAACAACTTCAAGGAAGACTTTCCTTGATGTTTTTGTTCATTAAGTACATAAGTAATTGCTGTTTTTATGTTTCTGATGATAAGAACAAGGAAGATCTGAAAGCAGATATGTTTGAAAGTATTAAGGAAAAGGGGACAGATCTTGTCTTTATTACAAACTTCTTATACTATATCAGCTCTCAAGTAATTTTCACAACATGAGAAAAAAAGCCAAGGGACTTGAATGCACTTTCTAGATATTCACAAAGGAGAATTATACACAATTTGCATGATATTTAACAAACCCAGAGTATCAAGCATATGAGTTTTAAATCTGTTAAACTGGGTGAAGTTCTGGCATCTGTCAGACTGGTTACGATTTTTTCGGATGTTTAAAAATCCCTTACATTGAAAACTAAAGTACAACTGCAATACAGTAAGTGCTTAAGATCTCAAGTTCTAGAAAATAAACAGTTTCAGAAGGACTAGACTTTAATTTTTAGTTCTGAGTTCAATGAATAACACCCTTTTGCTCCTTACCCTTGCCCCTTTGACCAATCAGTAAAGGTTAAGGTTCACTCTGCTTAGGTCACATTATCACAATAAGTCAAGAGCTGTTTCCACACTGAAGTCTGAATAAGGATTTCTAATACCTTTGCTAAGGATTCACAGTACTGCCCCATGGTAAAGCAGAACTTGACCTTAGAGAGGGAAGCAGGGACCTTACAAAGGATCTGAAAGAGAGGAGATGCCACATAATCTACTTGGAACTAGCAGAGTGATTAAAAAAGTTAATATGGATGTGGCATTAATATTTAAAGGCTAAGGTTGTGATTGTAAGCAATTCTGAGTGAGAGCTGAATGAACTGGAAACACAGTATTGAAAAAACCCTTGATAATACTAGTCATATCTAGAAACAATGAATAAAAGAAAATACTAATTTTTTATTTTTTTTTTTAGAATTTACTGGCATGTCAAATGTTAATATACCGTGGACTTGAGGTTTGGTTTTTTTTAAAGTATGTGAAGTCTTCCTAGAATAAATCCTACAATAAAAAGATATGCTCACTTAGCCAACTACAAACAGCTTGGCAGAGCCAAGAATGCCACAGGATTCTGGTCAACATGCTGCTGATAAAAGCCATTATTGGAATTCTTACTAGCCTGACACTTCAATCTTGCAGAATGAGGGAGTGTTTAAGCATTTGTATGCAATGCTCAGAAGGAAGAACCGAGCTGTTATTGGAAAATTTGGGATGAGAGATTCAGTTTGAAGCTTCTGCTCAGATGCTGGTGTTTCTAAAATAAGTAGAGCTGATAAGCTTTTTAACACACAGGGGTTTTAACCTAATGGTTGCATGAAGTTTGTTTAATGCAACCACTGATCACAAACTAATTGCAATTGCAATAAATAATAATAGGGTGTATTCTAAATGTATTATGAAAATTAGTGTCTCAAAAAACGTAGTTGGAGAAAAGAAATAAAAAGGAAAATTCGTATATTGGGGAATGTCTCAAGACATCGTCTTATTCATAGATGTATATTTATGTATGCTTCATATATATTATATATATATATGTAAATAACAAATATATTCACAGACATATTTGATGAAATGAGAATGACAAAAAGATCTTATTAAAAACTGCTTGAGGTCTATTACTGAGTATTTAATAAAGTCTTTTGGGTTGAGTTTGCAAAGCAGAATTACAATTCTCCTATCACATGTGAATTAATGAATTAATGAAGAAGACCCAAGGCCACTAAAGAACAAGTAGTAGACAGCAAGGAAAATGTTGTATCCTAGACACTTGAGATAAACATTTACAGTTGTATGATCCGGACAATTTACATAACAGAATCATGTAGGAGTTGGTTGAGACAATTAGTTTTATTATTTTTTTTTTTCCCACTGCTTTTAATCCCGAAGAAATAAGAATTTTAAAAATTCAGGCCTTGAAAAAGTAGTGTTGTTTCTCAGTGCTAAAGAAAAGTTACCAAGGACCACCAGGTAGTTTAAAGTAACATAGACTGGTTTGAGTTTCAAGAAAAAAAAAAATAAAGAAAAAGTTGCTTGGAGATTAATTCATAGAGAATTAAAGGATTAAATAATAGTTAATGTCAATTAATGAAAATAGGTCTTCTTAAACAAACTGGATTGCCTTCTTCCAAATTAGAAATGTATTTTATAATGATAACTGCACTGATGGAAATAGCTTCCTGTAAGGTACTTGTGACAAAGTCCTGTATATTTTTTAGAATAAAGATAAGCAGTATTTGAAAATAATAATACAAACATGAAGTGGAATATAAACCAGATGATATATTATGATAGATGAAACACAATTTCTTATGTGAATTTCTACTGACATTCTGTAGGCATGGTAACTTCCAACATTGTTCAACATTTAATCAATGAACCAGAAGTAAACACAAAATCGCTGCCAGTAAAATGTGCAGATGAAAAGCCTAGATAAATGATAAATGATGAGGAGATATGAGTTTTGGAGCACTGAGCCAGTTCTAACAAAAAGAAGTCAAAAATCAAGTTCTGGATCAGAACTGTGCAAAAGGGGAGAATTGACTGTCTGAACTGTAGAGTGGTACACAAGATATAAGAAAAATCTTTTTTTTATTATTTTATTTTTTTTTCCCCTGGATATGCCATCAGAGCCCTGAAACACTGCCTGCACTGTTCTTGTCACATTTGTAAGAAAACATTAAAGTTTTAGAAATATTGAAAGGGATAAATTAAATACCAGAAAAGCTCACAAGGTTTGTAAGAAAATGCTGCAGAAGAATTCAGAACACTCTATGTTTATCTTAGTGAAGGTAAGTGGAAGATGACTGGGTGACTCAATGTCTATGCTGAGGGAGTATACAAGTATTGGGAGATATTAAAGAGGCCTTATTTAAACTAGAAATCACATGTATCACTCTATAAAGTGAGGGCAATACTCTTAAAAGTGTAGTAATGAGCTTCTTACTGTCTTTATGCATATCTTCATGTCAAGCCACATCACAGGTACTGTCAAAACAAGTCAGTATGTAGGATGATGCAGCCTAAAAAACACTCAACAAAATAAAACACCATCCTGTCTCAAAAATCTGAGAATTTATAGCAAAAATGAACACCAATAGCTGCAGATTGTAATGATGAATCTGTGTTTTTTGCATGTGTCTTTAACTTAGAGACATTTTTTTCTACATGTATTTGGAGGCTGCATAGCACATTTTAATCATTCCTTCTTGCATTCCTTCTCATTACTTCATTCTCTGCCTGATTCAGAGGTCAGATACTCTAGAAGCAGCCTCTAAAATTTAAATTCCGCTAATTTGTACAGAAATGTATGAACCAAAAACCTGTGGCATTTATCCCAGACTGAAACATCGGCCAAGCTATGCAGAACAGAAGTAATTGCCTTTTCTTAGTAAGATGTCAAATCTTTTAAAACAACATACACACAGAGGAGGTCTATTCATTTTCCCATACAGAGTATATTAGCACAGATAGTTTCCATTAGTACCAACAAAATAAGCATGTAAGCCTTCTACATGCTGTATTTATGGGATTATAAAGATGTCTGATGGTTTTGCCTTCAATGATAGATTTTTCTTTTACAATTTTTATTGTTGGTGCACATGGGGGACTTTGGATACAGCGGTTAAGCACAGCGGGGCCTTTTACCTCATTTGAAATGGTTTGCTTGGGGAATTAGCACACACCTCATACTGGTGGTTAATGTAGTTGAAATATCGACAATTTTGCATTTAAAAGGAGCAATATACTCCCCATTCTATCAGAATTTTAAAATAATGCATTATATTTTGCTAATTTTCTTTTCATTTTGTTATATCTAGAGATCAATGAAGTCTGTCAGTGGTGGCTTATTAGCCCTTTCCAGAACAAGCTCACTTCCCCACTGAGGTTTAATGATTTTAATTCGGTAAACTCATGCAATGTTAGTAACAAACAGCTCCACTGCCACTAATCAGTGAGGAAATTTAGGTAACTGCTCCAAACAGGACTACCAATGCCTCTCTGTCAACTCTGGTAACTACCTTTTTACCTTATTTTGAGATATGCTGATAAGAATTAATCAGTTTCTTTTCTGGTCCTTATCAGACAAGAATATCCACTTTCAAAAAAAGATAGGGTATGATCTTGCAATTCTTTATTAGAAAATATCTGCCTCTTAATATTTGTCTTTTATTTTTCTTTTTTCTTTTTTTTTTCTTTTTTTTTTTTTTTTCATACTGCAGTGAGATAATGCCTTTAGACTGGGAAAGTTAAGCTTATAGACTCTTCTACAGTCTCTGAAGAAAAATGGGTACATTGTGATTGATTCATAATATGTCTCCAACTTCAGTGCAAATAATCATCTTGGGAAAATCCTGCTGGGAAGGCTGAATGAACTCAACCTCTCCCAGTGCAAACTAGCCCAGTGAAGTTCTTTCTCTTCTTCTCCCTGGATGGGAGACAGATATCCTAGCTAAGAATTTAGTCATCTCATCCTCTTTATAAAAGAAGTATAGCACAGCTAAGCTTTCAACTTCTCTCTTGGATGTTAAAAATACATCTAATCCATTTACTCTCAAGCACACTGAAACAGCAGATTACAGATACCGAAGGGTTACCTTTTTTCCGTATGTTTCAACACTTTATGAATTTTACTCATCATGTACTCATTGATCATAAATTCAATATAATGTACCTATGCAAATATCTAAATATATAGAATAACTGAAGTTCAATAAACACACATTTTTTGTTGCCGGAGAGGCAACATACATATTTTAGGCAAAATATCATCAACAGTTCTGTTTATTTCTCATTTTATTTTTGAATGTCATGTTAAAAATAAAACAGGACAGGGGCTGACAAGCTCAGATGTCATGCTCTTTTGTCTTAACATTTCAGCATTATTACCATAACATCACGTCTGTATATGTGTCATTAAAGAAACATATGTGTTATTAAAGAAATATAAATGCATTCCAAAACAAAATGTTTACAGGCAGAAGGTGATGACTATGAGAAGGCCAAGAAAATTGAAACTGGTATGTTTGAATCAATATATAGAGTAATTCTTTCCAATAAGTCTTGTTAAGTTAATAAACAGTTATATACACCATGCTGGCATTTCTTTTCCTTTTTTTTTTCTTTTAATCTTCTTTCATTAAATGGGATAATTCATATCAAGAAGAGCAAACAAATAATATTGTCTAGATATAGCAAACATTCTTTTCCTAGATACATAGACATTCAGAATCTACTTTCTCTGTTTTGCTGTCAGAAGAATGCTCTCTGTGCTGGGATAGAGCATAACCACTTCACTGAGCTCATCTCAGACACTACAACCAAAATAAGTGCACTCTGCTGTATTTCCACTTAAGCTGATCCTTGTCTTGAGACTTACCGAAATATATTCTTGACTTACACAATTTAGTTTTAAGTGTGATTAAAATAGATACAGTTCTAGCATGTTGGCAGTTAATTAATATTTTATATCAATAATTTTATATTTCAGAAGAATGGAAATATATTAAATATTGACTAAAGTAGTCATTAATAATGAATGCTTTTTTTTTCTGCTACGGCAAATACTTTATAAATGAAGAATGCAATATGACACATCAAAGAACTGTGCCTATTAAGAGTCAATTTACAGCTTCTCTTTAGCAAGTGTAATGTCCACAAAGTGTCTGTGTGAGAAAAGGAGGAGTGGAAAGATTAAGAAGATGATAATTTTATTTTTCACCATTCCACCTGTGTATTTGTCTCTAAGACACCAAGAGAGAGTATTTGAGGGAATAAAATATCCTTTTTTGATCTACAGAAGACTGGCATTCCACTCACTCTTGTCCTGGTTCTGACTGGTTTTACTTTCTGCAGCTTGAGCATTGTTCCATTTCTCTTTTCTATTTTAGATTCTTTGCATTTTTTTCCTGCTGCTAAGTGTAGAAGACTATGTATAAAAGACTATGTTTAAGAAAGAAAGCAGAGTGGTTGAGGTGATATTTCCTTTGACTTGTTTTAAAACATAGATTCGGTTTCTGACTTTGGCATCAAACTTTAATTATGACATTGTTTCTAGGTCAACATGGGCATATAGGAATGATGCACCAAGAGAAAATAAAAGATAGTGATTTTTTTTTACCAAAGCTGGTCCAGTACAAACTGGTATGCTTAGGAAAATGTGCTTGATCAGCAGTCATACTCTATTGTAGTGAATATCAGCTTCTAACAGTCTTTTGATCATAGAACACCTTGTTATTTCCTCCCAGCAGAATATTCTTCACCACTGTTGTATTCCATAATCAAAACAGCTTAGTGATCAAAGGGAGTCATTTTTATTTCTTACAGAGAAGTTTTTACCATTAATGTATGAAAAAGCAGTCATTGTTGAACACTGTTGAACACTGTTTTCCCTTCTGAAAGAGTACTTTGAGCAGAAAGGAAGGGGTTATTTTTTGTCAAATGCATTTTCTAGGGGCAGTACCAGAATGTCTATCACTTTTTGCTGGAGATAGCATGCAGTTTGCATAGCCAAAAATAGCTGTGTTCCAAGTACTGTGTTTCCCATTAAACTCACCTTGCTTGACTCCTTCAGTGCCAGATGGAAACACTACTCAATATCTTTATCTAAAATGTTGCTTGTTTATTACAAATGCTGAGATTTTGACTCTTCCATCTTAATTTTCTATTTCCTTGATAGTGAATACTAGATTGCAACCTTTGTAAATTTGACATCTCTCTGCTTAATAAAATCTTGTAATACTCACAAAAATTCAAAAAAGTTAAAACTTGAAATTAATCACTCAGGGTGGATGAACTGGATGGTTTGCAGTAAGCTTTGATTAAAGATAAGATGATACTTTAATGCAAAAGAAAGAGTGGACTGCATGTCAGGAAATTTATATGTAAACTAGAACATAAAACTAGAATTTATTCTCAAGTGAAATGTTTCAAGAGTCATTGCATGACTAAGTTAAAGTAAATTATGCAAAGCACAGACTGTAGGGAACAATTTTGCAAATGAATTTTTATCTCTAATTTCCCAGGCTAAGAATATCCATGATACCAGCAAATCCTGTGTGGGGAAAGTGACAATTCCACTATGTTCTTTTAATGGATCATTATTTTTATCATTCGCTGGAGGACACTCAACAAACAAGAGATTCTATCTTCAAATCATCAAAGGATATTTTTACTGCATAGGATATCTGTCCACAACGGACCTAAAAAAAGAGTCAGAAACAATGAAAGGTAGAACTGCCAATTTTTTCAGCCCTGACTAGTCCAGACCACTGAACAGAAACCAATTTGCCATTAAAAGTCATAGAAATAAGAACATCCTGTTGGTTTTTTTTCATTTTCAGAGAACAAGATAGACTAAGATGACCTGTTTTGCTCTCGTAGGTTATGCTCTTGTAAAATTATGAGATGATGTTGTTGCCTGGAAAACAGTGCTGCTGAAAAGTAATTGTATGAATATCTCCCATTACCACAAAACATTTGGAAATTTCAAAGCCTTAAGGAGAAAAGGACACTTTGAAATATTTAAATCTTCTTACAGGACAGATTATTCCAAGGAATTTAGATAGCTCCTGACCCTTGTTTATCCCAACCATCTTCATAAACTGAGAACTACATAAACCCTCACAAATTACATTCCCTGGAAGAATAAAAGACGGTGGACAACCCAAGCAACTCTTCACATACACAAAATTTATGGGTACAAATTAACAGGTTTTTCTAGGCTAAGTAAATGAGATTTTCTCATACTACTTTTGATCTTCTGATCTTCTGTTATATTTCATCTCATTTCTTTAATTCAGTGCTAACAGTATCAAAAATCTTTCATGGTATAGATGTGAGTCCTAGATATATTCCCTTCTAGGTCAGACTTGATCCAGATTCATTTGACAGTCACTCACTGACCACAGATAAGAAAAGTAATTAAGCTGATATTCAAGACATACATGCTTTGAAGCATCTAATCAAAAGCTATTTTTGTTCTCTGAAGTTAACTTTTAGCTAGTCTGATATTTGAGATCAAATGTACAAAGAAGGATCTTGTGTCTACTCTTAATGCAGCAGAACAATCAATTATCAAGATGCGAGTGAAAGCAGAACTACTCACATTCTTAAAAATCAAGCTTAATATATTCAAATGTGACTTTTCTGCTTTGACCAGTTGGAGACGTAGCTCTCAAGGGTATAAATCTTGTTTAGCATTATTAAAAATACACAGTAATTTCATGAATATAAGCCGCACCTTTTTCATTGAAGAATCCA
>VRYO01001589.1:17793406-17815469 GCA_009812075.1 Sialia sialis
AAAAAGGTGCGGCTTATATTCGTGAAACTACTGTACTTTCAAAATAAACACTGGCAATGGTATTTAAAACTTTTTTTTCAAAAATATGGGCTGGAAATATGAACTAATATGAAATTTTCAGAGGTATGAGTCTCAAGAGCAAAATAGTTGCTTATTTGGCTAAGAGTTTTCACAGCTGGATTCTCGGGTCTAATCAAGAAATTCTTTTCTTATTATGATGTAAAATCTGGAAGAAGTTGCACTCAGAAGTTCTAATGATAAGCACTCAAGTCTGAAAGTTTTGACCTTTACTCTGTGCATGGATTTAGAGGACTCAAATTGCTGTGACTTTCTCTGTGTTATCATAATTGAACATGTTGAAAAATGGTTCTCCTATGTTTAAAAGTCATATAAGAGGATTTCTTCTACTAAATAAAACCAACTCATTATGATAAACTTGAAGAGATCAAAAAGTCAAAAGTAAGTTCTAACAGCCTGAAATGAGAGAAAACAACAATAAAATGGAAAAGGTTCAGGTCTCAAGGGAGAACAGTCCCAAATAATCTCTCTCCAGCAGTAGAGCAGGAAGCATAAGCCTGTAGCCCTTTTCTACATTCCCAGCCTTCCCAATGGGTGTTTCATTGTTCCAGTTCACAACGTTATCATGGCATGACATGATTATGACCCATTATGATGCAGGCACTGCAGCAAATACCATCAATAAAAAGGTTATTTTAAAAATAAATATTCTCACAGGCTAATGGGCAGAAATTAGGTTCCATTTAATAGTTCTTTTTCATAGTTAATGTCCTAATGTCTACATTGTATGGTGATATGCAGTTCAAGATGGTTACAGGGGATGAAGAAAAAGAAACACTAAGTTCTCCATTCCAAGTTATTCTGACTGTAAGCTGGATACAAAGCATATCCACTGAGAAAGCATTAGCATGCAAGTGTGCAATTGATCTTGCATTAGTATCATGCAAGATGATTTACCAGCACAGATTTCTGTCATCACAGACTACAGCATGGCTGACTCAAATGTGAGAGTCTGCACTAAAATATCTGCACTAAGTCATGTGAGTTACTGTTTATTACTGTCAACCAGCTGAGGATGGTCTGTTCCTGAAAGGATGCAGCTTATCAACCTCATAGACTACTTAAGGCAGTGGGATATGTTAAAAAAACCCAACAAACTCCTCTTCGGAGAGTTGTCTACTGGGTTTGTGAGTTTTGTTTCATTTGTTTCCTCAAGTGGACATAACAAGGAATGTAAATATTTTACTTTATTATTTTATGGGCAAAGAAATTAACTGTACTCTATACTTCCTTTGTTTTTTTTTCTCTCCTCATTCATTCTACTTCAATTTTCTTTTCCTTTTTTCTCTTGCTTTTTCCTCATCAAAATTATCTCTATTTGCTTTCAGCTCCATGTGTGGAAGTCCATGCAGTCTCTTCTATAAGAAAAAGGAAAAAAAAGTTAATGCCAGAAAAATACCAATAGAAGGCATTAAAGAGGGAGGAAAGATATTGACAACAGTCTATTGCAAGTGTAATAGCATGACTAACAAACAGAAAATTTTTAAGGTATTGTCATACTTAAATACATTGTAGTCAAATTTCCAGTTTTAGGAGAAGATATCTGTGAAGTTGGTAGAATTATTTGGGTTAATGGAGCTTTGAGGTTTCTCCAGTATATCACAATAATGAAGTGAAAAAAATGTTGTTAAAAGAATGCCAGTAATGCGGTGCTTTACTGTTAATAATTGGTGTGCTGTCTGTTCCATAAGTCAAATGATAGGGTCAAGCTGAAAGGATTCTCAGAATACTAATGCATCACAAAAAGTAATAATATAAAATTAATAACATAAAACTTAGTTTCTTTTATTTGCCATTTGGAAATGCAAGCACATAAATTAAAACTTTCTTTTAACAGGCATCACCTCTTAATCACTAGGCAGATCTCAATCTTGAAAGGTGTTTGCTGTGAGCAATCTGCACTCAAACACTTCTACCCTGACTGATGGTAATTATCCCTATATATCTTGGTAGTAGGACTGACTTCCATGTCTAAGCAGAAGTGAAAAAAGGATGAGGTTTGGCTCAGGGAGTGCAAAACCATTTAATATAGAGGATTCAGTATTTTGATGTCACTATCTGGTCAGCAGATTGTAGGCATAAGATTTCATGAAAGAGAATACAGACAAAAGATGAAATCTTACCTTCTGCCATTTTCATAGTCTTTCTAAAGAAAGCTGTACAAACAAATTTAATTATATTTTCTGTTTGAATAAGGCAAATACAGAAAGAAACAGAAGACAGGAAAGAATTATAGTCTCCACATTAAAGAGCATAGAAACCTTAAGAATTAAATTAAAACATAGAAAGACAAATAATTTAAAAGTTTATGATCTTGCTGATATGGATGTCATATGACGTAGTGAAAGTTTCTCAGAGGATTATTTTTCTATTAAAGGAAAATCACAAATGCTAGAGAAATGGCATTCATACAGAGGAAATACCCCATTTAAAGTAATTTTTAGATGTTCATTAAAATACCAAAGTATCGGAGATTCTCCTGAAACATGGGCTTTGCAATTTGTTTTAAACTTCAAATATGTTTCCAATTGCAGGCACATAATTATATTTGGTAATGTATGGAATTAATTAATTATGCCGGACTCCAGACACAAATATATATTTCCATGTTTGTTAAGTCCAGTGGTAAGGGTGCACTTGTCAGTTCTTTGTTGTGCTGGTTTTGGCTGTAGTGGAGTTAGTTCTCTTTACAGGCTGGTATGGCACTGTGTTTTGAATTTGTGCTGAGGACAAAATTAATAATATAGAGATGTTTTTGTCATTGCTGAGCAGGGCTTTCACAGAGCCAAGGCCTTTTCTGCTTTTCTTATTGCCACACTGGTGAGGAAGTTGGGGATGCAGGGGAGGCTGGGAGGAGACACAGCCAGGACAGGTGACCCAAACTGACTGAAGGGAGAGTCCACCTCATGTGACATCATGCTGGGGGAAGAAGGATGAGGGAGGGATGTTTGGAGTGACAGAATTTGTCTTTCCAAGTCCCCATGAGTGCATGGGGCCCTGCTCTCCAGGAGATGGCTGAACACCTGCCTGCCCTTGGAAAGCAGTGAATTCCTTGTTTTCCCTTGCCCGTGTGCCTGGCTTTTCCTTTCTCCATTTAAACTGTCTGTATCTCAACCCATAAGTTTTCCAGCTTTTCCCTTCTGATTCTCTCCCTGACCCTGCTGCTGGGGGAGTAACCAAGTGGGGCTTGGTTGCCAGCTGGGCAACCACAACATTCAATGTTCTAAAGAGATTCAGTGCGTAAAACAGATACAGTAATTGATCCTGGGAACACAAAAGAAGTTCACAGAAAATACTTATTTGGGAGAATACTTTTATTTCTAAATGCTATGTTATAAAAGCTTGTAATAAAATTACTTTTTAACAAAACTATCTCACCCATGAACAAAACGTAATAATGATAGCAGAAGTCTTGCTCTACTGTTTATTACAATTGGAACATAGAAATTTTCTTTTAAAAGAGGATGCTTAAAAGAGAAAACATAGCTTCTGTGAATTGTGTTTTCCCCAATCCTGAATATTTTTCTTCTCAAATATATTTGCTTGGTAAAACACTCAGATTTCAGTTTGGCAGAATTTAATCAAGATGTTTTGGGTCAGTACATCTAATTGATCTGGAATTTAAATTATGGGACAGCCAAAACCTTCTTTGTCAGATAATGACTTTTAAATAGACACTGGTTGAGATGAAAGACTGAAGAAGAGTAGAAATGCCAGCAATCTGGTCAGCAAATTCCTTTCTGCAAAACATAAACCATGAAGATACCAGTCTCAGAAGGCTTAAAGTAAAAATTAATTTTAATTTAATGCTGCGCTGTCTCCAAGTAAAGCATTTGGACAATTCTGAATCAATAATTCAAAGTTTTTTCATCCAGATCAGGAAGTAGGAAAAAGGAGGTTAGAAGGGAATAAGAAATTTAAAGGCTAAGGAACTTAATACATTTTTATTTTGATGTTTTATGAACTTCATATTATTTCAGGGCTAAAATGAGAATCACTTGGAAACTGAAGCACATATCTCTATTTTTAATTTTCTCACAGACAGTATCTGAGTAAGTCCAATTTTACCATGCTGCTTTGTGAATACTGAGTTTCTCTATTTGACTTATTTATTGTTTTGGCTTCTCAATACTCTCCCAATTGTTCCAGTGACTTTAATATCATGACCTTAATAACAGGTCAGCTCTGCATTCATACTAAGAATATTGATCCCTGTAAAGCTGCATAGGAACTGAAGCAAATTGAGACAACAACCATGCTGAATTTCTAGCATTATTATACAGAACATTCCTATTTCTACTGTGCAGATAATTAATTTCCATATTGCCTTAGATCTGTATAGATTCTTGTATTATCTTGTACAACAGATCTACATAAGTTTTATTCAAATACATTCTAATTTTTTATTCCTTCTGACCAGATTCTCAATTGTTCTGTTTCTCCATTTTGTAACAGCTTGCATTATTCTCATAAAAAATCCAATTCACAAAAAAAAAGATACAAGAACTTTATGCCAATGTCCATATAGCTAAATTCTCTGAATTCAATATATTTTACTGTAATATGGTTTCCCAGATGTGCTGGTAAATAGTGATATTGCATCAAGGTTATTTTTTTTCCATTCTAGTTTATTTAAGCCAACTTTTCTCACAGTTTCTGAGATGTTAAATTTTGACCTTCTCTTTCATTCTTAAGTGAAAGATCCTAAGTCATAATTCCAGCAATAATAAATATTTATTATTCAGCTCTTTAAGAGACTGTATGCTTTTGAAGATAAATCAATGGAATTAATTTAAATGGTTGCAAGCTTTTATTTATAGCAAATGAAAGACTGATTCTGCACAACAGGCCATACCTTATACAAGGTATATTTAAAAATTACAGAGGAAACTGACACAGGTATGTCTGTTTGTATGCATGTTTGTGTATAAGTATGCACACATATGCATGACTGACTATACAACATTGACAAAACCACCAAATCACTCATTGTATTTGTTCATCAAGGTGATACAGATTAGCCAAGTTCCTGTATATAGGTGGAGAATTTAGCCCCTGTTAAAGCTTTGGGATTTCAGGGTATATTTGTGAGTTCTGATCTCTTTGTCTGGGATCTGTTTTGTGCTGCAGATGCCTTAGAAACTGATGAAGGTGCCATCCTTTCTAGAATTTCAGGTGCATTCATTTAAACCCTTTTAAAGTTACACCTGTTTTAATATTACCTCTGAGCAATTCAACCCTTTCAGAAATAAATCATCAGGGAAGCAAAGAGCAGAGGTTTTAGTAAAGGAATATACTAACTGCACTGAGTTTGAGAATAAATCTAAGCAGTTTGTTTGGAAAATGGATCTCTTTCATAAGAGAAATTAATCAATTGAGAGGTGCTTCCTCTATCCATAAACATCTTCCCTTGTTAATATTTGCAGACCATGGGGAACACAACAACACCAACAGGATGGAGAGGAATCCTGCACTGCATGGAAGTTGTGTGAAAATAAGTTTAGAACAAAGTTTAGAAGCACCCCATGGCCTAATGGGTACCTGTTCTTACTTGCAGCTGCTCCCTGTAAAGCAAATGGAGGTAATTTAGCATGACAGTTACGCACAACATTCTTTAGATCAAGAGATGATTTCTGAATCCTTTTTCCACTCAACACACTGCTAAAAGCACTTACTCTCATGTGGAAAATGCTGTCAAATACTCCTGTCAAAACCTCTTCCATTGTTCCTCCCCTTGTTACTCAGTTAAGACATGTTTTTCTCTACTTCTGTCTTATTCCAAGAAGCATATCGTATCTGCTGCTTTTTCCAATTTATTGTCAATATTTTTCACTTCTAATTGTGTGAAAAGCTGCTGAAAGCTTTACACCTTCCATTTCCATTGTCCATATTTTTATACTAATGGTGTTTTTTATGTAATGAAGGTAAAGAAGGAAAAATGAGTCATGAGACTGTAATTCAAAATATGCTTACCTGCACCCTGGAGTTCTTGCTATTAGAGTAAATTTGCTAGAAGTTTCTTTGGAGATCTGCCAAGGAAAGTGCCTGTTCTCAATGAGCGTAAATTTTAGGAGAAAAAAATATTAGCAACAAAATGGAAAAGTTTCAGAAAAATTTGCAGGTAGCAAGTATTCTTTTTATAAAATGGGAAACAATATATTAAAGAATTTATCTTTTTATATTCTGTTAAACTGTTAATATTATTCTGTTAATATACTAATCCCAAATGAGTCAATATGTTCAACTATGGCTGGAGCTTTTTGTGCTATCCAAGCAATATCTCTAAACAATTTGTTTTGACTGTTCAGAGCTACAATTTTTTTTCAAATTAGTACATTTTTGCTTTCCATATAGAGATTGACAAAAGCATGTTTTTAAGGTATTTCTTTTAATGCAGTTTTGTCCTGGTCTAGAACATTGCAGTAATCTTAAATTATTAGATGTATTCTTTGGATCAAATCTGGCTGACCTTCATGGATTTCAGGCTACTTTTTTACTTTTCTAAGGATGTTTGTAGTACCAATGATGTGTATGTTAGACTGTTCTAAACAGACCAGTTGGCTAGGTTTACATTTACAAGAAAAAAAACAAACACAAAAACACCAAAACCAAACAAAAAAAACCCCACAAAACAAAAAAAAACACCCAAGCACAATAATTTTGAAAAGCACAATATTCTTTTTTTCTGATGTCTCTGAAAACTTTATATTATATAATATTTTGTAATGTTTGATAAAATGTGTTAATGACAAAAAATTGACCATTTGCAAAAGCAGCATGTGCTTTGCTGAGGCCAGGTTTGCAACCCAAATAGAAGTGAAGATTTTGAGAGATAAGGAGAAGGACAATAAGAAACAGAACTTGTGGAGGATGGATAATGCTTTTTATAATGTCAATTTCTCACTTATACAAGTGGCTCCCCCCTGGGGGAGATATTGGGACATTCACTCATAGGCCTGAAAGTATTCATCCTTTCTGATGGGGCATAACTGGAGCAACTGTGCTGAAGTGAGAGGCAGCTGTCACGTCTTAGAATATGCCATAAACCATCAAAGTCCCCTGAAGCACCCTTAGACTCATTTCTGGGACCTCCCACCAAAGAACTGAAGATGATCCACAGTGTTGCAATAAACAGCCTAACACTCCCTGCCTCCCCAGGGGTGTTATCTGGCCCTTCCAGGTCAACTTCAGAGTATATTAAGCCACTGAACTTTGTTTCATGAGCTTCCTCCACGCCTGAAGGATCAAGATGATAACCATCACTGACATTAAGATTCCAGCAATCAAGTCTTGTTGCTGGATCCACATGGGATCCACTATCTTCCTTCTTTCCTCTTTATATAAACAGAGAAACATGACATGGGTAAGCCCTCTGAGCCATGTCTCATGCCATAATCTTGAAATAACTGTGAGAGATTTATCTAGCTGTAGCTCTTGTTGGCTGCTTTTGAAAGTGATATCCAATGTATTTTAGCTGCCTTCCATTCTGGTTTACAGAGATTAAACTCATTTTGCAACAAAAGGTACATGCCTCTGCAGCAGACTTCTGATTTTTCAATTTCCTTTTAAAAATAGTAACAAAAATATTTAAACAATTATTTTACCAGGAAATATTCCTGCTAAAACCACACAATTCGATAGTTACAGAGATATATTATAATGTGAAAATAATAAGACTAAATTATGAGCAAAAATGCAAAATTAATTCCCACATTTTCTGATTTATTATTGAAATTTAATTATTTACATTTTTATTGCTTTTTTTCAAGTTGATAAACATGGTTAATAAAGGTGGTTTATACAGACAAATGGAGAAAGAAAGAGAAGAAAACAAAAAGAACAGGTAACAATGCTCCTATTTTAGTTTGTCTGGAAAATGATTGGGTGAAAAGTACCACAGTCGTACATAACCTTTGCAGCATCTTGAAAGCAACAGGGTGTTTTATTTGTACAATTCATACCTCCAAAAAAATATATATGCGGCAACCGAGGCTAGTCAGACATGCTATAATCTAGGTTGCTGCTAGTGGTAAAATGAGCCTTTAAAACTTACAGCTTTGCCACCTGATATGAAAATATCTAAATAAATAAAATCCATTCCCAATTGTGCTCTCAGCTCATAAAAATATTTTCTTGTCTCATAAGCCTGCCAATATAAGTTATTTGGTGGAACAATTTATCTGAACTGAAAACAGCCTTACCTGCCAGTTGAAAACAACATTTATTTCCCAATCTATTTATCCAAATTAAACTTGGAATCTGTGACTGTCATGGTAAGCTGATAACTGTACACTGATGTATATTATGCATTTTTAAATGATTGTGTCTTTGTTTGCTCTCTGCGTCTGGGAGTTGTATGGCTATTCTGTTTACATTTTAGCTAAATAATTTTCCAGAATATTTTTATTCTTACCTGTGGTTACACTTTCCTAGCCAGGAGCTTTCAGCAATATGGCTGAATGTCTAAATTATATTTTTTGTCATCTGCCCCTTATATGGTTGCATCCATTCCGGCATCTTGCTTTGCAAACATGGACATTAACAGAAGGCCTGCGATGGACAATGGGCAGAAACATATTGCATTCACTTTTTTCATTAATTTTGTTTTCATGGACTGCATGATTGTACATTAAAGAGAATAAAGATCATTTCCCCAACACATTTTAAGAGTCTATTTTCCCCAATGAGCCCTTATCTATTATTTATCTGACTAATTTTTTATTAAGTGATCTATTCCTGCTGGAGGACTAAAAATGCACCTTACCTGTAACTGATATTAAAATAATAATTTGTTTCTGGTTTTTTTTCTGTAAGTGAAATGAATTCTTAGGTATCATGTCTAAAAAACTCTCTGTAAAAACAAGAAACTTCCTTTCAAGAGGTGTGTAGAGGCAATCATAAATCCACAACAAGTATTGGATTATATGGCAAGAAACTTTAAAGATGATCAACTCAAGAACTTCAGGAAATCTAATTTCCCCTTAAGACTCCAATCTGCCATCGTTCTCAATAGAAGTAGAGCTCTCATATCCCCACATTGGGGAAAAGTGAAGAATATCTCATTTATTCAGACATTCATCAGTCCAGGTCCTGCACTAGTATAAGGCATTGACAAATTGAAAGTCTCTTTGAGATACATAGATAAATATTTGCTTCAAATTGATTCTTTCTCATGTGCTAGGATTAAGAAAGAACTAAACTACCACAACCTACTTCTTTAGAACATCTATTTTTGTAAATACTATGTTTTAAACATTTTTAGGACCTAATATTTTCCTTTGAAATAGCATGGAGTACTCACTTTATTTTCTATTTTTTCTGAGGCTGAATGCTTGAGAGATCTACTGAGAAAAAAAAAGGCAATAAATTTAGTGAAGAGGTACATCACTTAAGGAATTAGGAAAATTCCAAATTACTAGTCTTTTTCATCCAGATGGCCACTAGAGGTGACTTTTTATATATGCTTTTTTTATACAAGGGAGAAATGGATTGATTTTTTTTAATAGTAAAAAAAACCAAAAACAAACCAAACATATATTAGTATGATTAGTCTGTGAAAGTACAAGTTATAGCGTATCTGTATCAAGTAGGTGATAGCCCTCCACAGATGTATACTGCTAGAATATGTTGCCTTAGTTCAAGTGTTCAGAATTTGTGAATGAGCCATTAATACCCTGGCTGTGTGTCCTTCTTTGCCAAACAAGTGAAGAGAAGCAAAACATGAGCAGCAACCACTTTAGCAACAACTTCTAATTAACCTCCAAAGAGAAAAATCACATCTTAGAAGTTTGGGGACAAAATGATGCTTTAAAATTCAGAAGGTAATCTTTGATATAGAGAAAAGGATTAATAACACCTGGCACTATACACTGACCTCATTACATTTGTGCTTTTGATCCTAAGCTAGTATTTGCCCCTTATCTCATTAGTCTTTGATTCTGGAAAAGCAACTCATAGGACAGAAGTCTTACAGCCCTCTACAGAGATGTTTCTGTCCATGCTCTGAAAGTACTTAGGACAATTTCAGGAGCTAGCAGATAAAAGTGCTGAGAAAATAAACTTGGTGGTATTTTTGAAATTTGCATCACTTGATGATGTAAAATTGTAGCATAAAAATGGCTTGATTCAAGTTTGAGTCTTCACTGTGAACCTCAGAGTTCAGAATAAGATTATGTTGGAAAACACAATTTGATAAAAGGAATATTTGTGCAAAATCATATTTTAATACCTGTGGTTTTATCTGTACTCTATATCCTTGAGAAACAAAATTTGGCAGAATTATTTTTATGTGAAAGTCAAAAGAAATTATATGTTTTCATCCTGAGTATTTTGACTTTAAGAAGTTTCTCGAAAATAGGAAAAAAAGTAAGGAAATGTCACCGCAAGGGGTAAAAGGCAAAATCTTAGTAAAGAAACCTACTGGCTTCTCTGACACCAACCTGTTATCCTATCACTCCCTCTCTTGTAAGCCACACTTGAGGGAAAGAAAAGAAACACCAGCAAACAAGCAAACAAACAAAAATCCAACTCACATTTAGTTTGATGGAACAAAGTGGATTTCAGTCCTGTGCAGCACAAACATCCCTACTGACCTACCATCTGCACAGGGTCTCTGTAAGTAGATCTGAACTAATTTTGCAGCAGAATTCTCTTCAGCCACTGTGGAGAACAGTGGAGAAGACAGCAAGACCATGAAACTGTATGATTGAATATTTTTTCTGCCATAAAACCAAATGAATTTCAATAGCTGTACGATTACAAAAGGTACTATGAAATGCCTTGCATGTAACGTACTTATTAGGCACTCTGTTTTGAATTTACCAAACAAGTATTCAAGTGACATTTGTGTCTATTGAAAGGCATTTTGTCAGCCAAATACTCCTCTTCTGTCTTTTGGGGTTTTTTTGGAAGTGGTATCAGAAGCACGTCTTCAGCATTCTGGACTTAAATGTTGCCTATATTCCCTGAATTTGGAAGAAATAAAAGTTACAAAGCCTTATTGCAGACACTTTCACTTTACTCACAGATTACCAAAGACAAATCCACACATCACACATTTCATTGGACTTGTGTTGATCCCCAGAAGAAGTTGTTGCCTGTTTTTTTCACAGCTGGCATCTACCTGTCAATGACTTCTCTTTCTTGACATACCCTCTGGCTTGATGTCTCTCTTCTCACTCATATCTTTCTATTGATCCTTCACTATTGGTTGCTGCCTCACCAATTCCTTCTCACCTTCGTGGCTATCTTCCAACTCCTAAAGAGTTGTTCCTAGGTCCCAGCCAGACCCAAGTCTGTTCTTCCTTAATGTCTTTCACTAGTTGCTCAAACCTCCAGGCTGCTCCAGATTTCCACCTAATGCTCACAGACTTCCCACAATATCTGCCTCCTCCTTGGAGATCTCCTGTTCTTTATTGTCAGATGTACTCTCTCTGCCCCACTGAATTTTTTAACTCTAGCTAAAAAAAGAAGATAAAGGAAGATAAAAGCAGCATCCTAACCTAGCTGAGCAGCATCCTAACACAGCTGTCATTCAAGCACAAAAGGAGCAGAAACATGCCCGAGGCTAGTAGGACAATGTAACCATATTGCATTTCTTTGAACTACAATGTTTTACTTCCCACGGGTCACTCAGTAGATTCAAGAGTCTGGTTCTGAAGAGAACAGACCAGGTCAGTCAGTTTAAAGAATAGGAAAACTGGCATTTTCTGAAATGCAAAATGACTTATTTTACAACTATGAGATGGTTTTTTTTTCTTCATGTTGCTTTTGAATTGGATTTTTGTGTGGAATTCATTCATATAAATACTTCACTAATACCACCAAAATATATCCAAACTGTATCTATTTTCTTGTCTTAGCAGATAACTTACTTCTTGAAAAAATGTCCCTTTGTTTTGGAAAGCATAATTTAGACTCTGCAGCTATATTGTGCTCTGAGCAGCTGAATATAGTTGTAACTGAATTTTTACACTGGAGTAGAAAATTTTCCTGGTGTATTGTGAAAGAGCTGAATACAGACTACTGCAGTACACTTTAACTTTCACCCATATAATATACACAAAACTGCATTATTTCTACATCTTCTTTTAGTAGAACTGTGACATATAACATGACAACATCTCTAAAAGCTGTCTTGCTATGCTTGAACTGAAGTATAAAATTGCAGTTTTCATAATTAGGAGACAATGAAAAGCTGTGGCAATTGTCTGCTGTCAGCTTCTTCAAGGCATGGCAGTGAATTAACCTGCATGGAACATTTGTGATCAAGGTCACGTAATTTCTTACCTGAAGGAGAGCACAAACTGTGACTGTGAGAAAAAGGAAGCAGACCTGTTGTTTGAACCCCAGCAGAAAACATTCAAGTAGCTTTTATTTCTGAAATAAGCTGATTTGGAAAATAAACCATGATAAACCTCAGTTTATGAACCTGTGCCCACTGTCTGCTGGGAACTGCAGTTTTCCTGAGTGTTGCTGTATTCCTTAAACAGGCAAATTGCCTTTGAGATCAGCACACTCAGAGCAGGAGAGAAATGTGGTTTTGCTTTTGCTCCTCACTGTTTCTATTCTGTCTTTTCTTGGGACCAAAACAAGTAGACTCAAGCACAGTACCTAGAAGTTTAAACTGCATTTTTAATCAAGTATTTCTTCACCAATCCTTCATCTCTAGAAATAGGCTAACAGGTAGAAAATGTGAGCTCTTATCCCACTCTTAATTCTCAGAAAGACTTTTTCTGAACATGATGTTACTTCTATTATTCTTTTTTGGTTACTTATTACCAAAAGGACTTGCTGCTTTTACAATTCAGCAAACCTTGTCTAAGATTTCTTGGTCCATTAAAGCCACATAGTTCTTGGCACAGATTTGGAAGCAGCATGGAAATTATATAAGTAATTTGTCCTAGGCAGGACAGCCCTGTTCAAATCTGGCAACCGAGGTTTTCTCTACCTAGACCAGCTGTACTTTTTGAATCACAGTACAAAATAGTCGTTCTCATATTTTTTCAAGATAAATCTTCTTCTTATGAAACAGTGAAGCCAACTCACATTGTCACAAGTACATTTTCTCTTTCTTCAATGATCATTCCTAAAATTTCTTATTCTCATGTCTTGTTCTGCACTAAATATAATTTATTTTTAATAAAATTATTTTTAAATTTTATAAATAATCATGTAAATAAATATAAGGATAAGCAAATTTATAATATATAGTATAAGATGATGCATAATGTAGTTTTATATGTAAAATAACATATAATTTTATAATAAAACATTGTTACTTATATAGTAATGTATATACACTTAAAATGCTACAAGAGACCTGCTACCAATTTTGTGCTGTTTAAGGATAGCAAAATACAACTACTAAACTATACTTATAAAAAATAATGCATCTCATAAATTCTAAAAAATACCATACTTATCTTTTTCTTACTGTATGTTGTGTTCATTTTACTTTAAAAGTAAAAAGTATATGTGCTATCTCATAAGCATTTTATAAACATTCCGTTATTGAAACTTTCAATGAAAAACATTAAAATGAGAGCATGTATAACAATGAGAAGCACTAAAATAGAAGATTAAATATAAAAGTTAATCTGAAATGATTTGCCAGTGGCATGGAGATAAAAAATAATCTTCATGCTCTGTGTCATCATGATTTTCTTCATGGTATTTTGCTATGTGAAATTTAAATAAATAATTCCTGTCATTAGGAAAAAATACTACCCCCAGTTGTAAAGACAAGTAATAATATGTTTATATGTGTGTGCATGAGAAATATACAAACAGTTATAAAAGGGCTGTCTGTGTTCCCCAACCATCTACAGTGTTGCTGAAATATCCATAATTAACTAACATCCTGAAATACTCTCTGCATATTTCTGAAGATAATTTTAACTCAGTGCCTGTTGGGAAGTATATTCACCGTGCTATCTTCAGTGAGCGCACAGCTTGTTCAGGAAATGACTGAACATTCAGACACAAACAGCATTGATGTTCATATATGAAAATCTAGAATACATGACTAAATCAAGAAGAAATATATCCATGCATGCTTCAATGAAAAAGTACAGGGGAAATATAACTGAACTGAACCTTAGTGCTAATAACTTTAAATATCTATAATCTGCATCTCTCTTCCGGCCAGTCAGTAGTTTAGAAGGAAATTTGGTCTGATTCCCACTGTAGTATCAGACCTCTAGTACAAATTCCCTTGCAGTCTTAATTGCCTTGAAGATTCTGAAATAGTTTTTCAATCCATCATTTTATTTTTAAAAATGATAATATGATGGATTATAATTCATATCTGAAAAAAAAATTACTTTTTTTCTCATTTTCTTCATTCTCTGTAAAGATTGCAATTATGGCCAACAATTACTACTGTTATTAAAGTAACAAATTACTGTAAAAATAACAAAGAAAGAGAGAAAGAGAGAGAGAAAGAAAGAGTGAGGGAGAGAGAAAGAGAGAAAGAAATAGGAAAAAAAGGAAAAAAATGAAAAATATTTTCAAATTTTAATAATTTTTATTATGGACATTTTGAAAAAGTAATATGTATATTATCAGTATATTTTATCATTCCTGTCATTTATCTGCATATTAACACAAAATTAGCAAGTCTACATTTCATTCACTAGAAGGAGTGCTTATGACTCTCAAATTTTTGGGGTGTCTATAATTTTCAGAGTCTGCTTTAATTAAGAGAAAAATTTCTCTTGTTTGACATGAAAATAAAACATTTTGCAGAAGTCACTGTAAATGATGAGTTGTTCTGAATAAAAAATGTACTATTGGACATTCTTTCTTTTCCCAAATGGAATAGAATTTTAAAGAAAAAGATGTCACTGGTTTACATAAGCTTGATTTTAAAAAAGTTTCATATCTAAAAGTATGGAAATCATAAAAGAAAATTACTATTTTAGTGTTTCATAGGTGGATGCTATCATTGCCATGATAATTACAGTCTATTTCCCCTTTTTCTTCACCACATAAATTGTTAATGTCTGTAATGCAGAACAGATGCAATAATAAAGCAAACTTTCACAAATGGAGCAGTTATACGACTTAAAATTACTGTGATCTCTCACTTTTTGTTTGTGAGATATAGACCAGCCCCAGAAATCTCCATCTGAAGAAGAGAGATGGAGAGGCTGTGGTGGGCACCTCCCATCCAGGCAGGGTCAGCCTGCCAGAGCAGAACAAGACTCTTGCATCTCTAGCAGAACCAGCAAGCCTGGTGGAACCTCACCAGCTTAAGCCATGTTTGATGTACTGAAGAAAAATATTTCACCTATAACTTTTGCTTCTTTTATCTACCTCTGTCATCTTTAATTTCCTTCCTCACCATCCTCTCCAGCATCAGTGTGACTCTTCCTTGCTACTAACCCAGACTATTCCTTATTGATTGGGTTTTTGTACAATGTCTTTATTATCACAAATATCATCTCTGTATCTGATCAAAGGTCTGATAAAAAATTGGAAGAGTACTCTTACTACAGCAACTGCATCATAAACACATCCCATTTTATACTTTGAAAACCTAAACTTAAAAATATATTTTCCCTCAACAAAATAAACTCCATTTAGCAAGCCTAGAGGGGATTGAACTGTGAGAAGTCTGCTCTGTCACAAAATTGGGATTACTTTCATTTCCAAAAATTGGTTTTGGGTGTTTTTGGATGGGACATCTAGAAGCAGACACTTTAGCAGCTCCACAGTTATTACTACATGTACTGAAGGTCCCTGGGTTTTGGGGTGGGTTTTTTTCACTTTTTCTCTTCTTCTTTTAATTGAAAGATGACAGATAGCTGCTTCTTTCTGCTTTTACTTTTTCCTATCAATCTAGGAAACAGCATCTGTACATGTCTAGGAGTTGACTTACTTTGAGTTACACTGAGTTACTAAAGCTTATTTCAAGTTGAACGAGATCCATCCAGTGAATTTTGAAACAGAAGTACAATTAATGGTATTGCCAGTATAAATTTGCACCTCCTTTTTTACTCCTCCCACATGCTGCATATTGCTTTTCAGTCCTTTGTTCTATCCTTACAACATGAGTGTGCCTAAATAGACAGAAAACTAACACGGTTAAAAAAAAAATAAAAAAGAGAGAGACTGAAATATTTTATTTGGCTATTTTGCTTAATGGATTCAATACAAAATGACTGTTGGGCGAAAATTAAAAGACCGCACATGGGATGACAGGAATAAGGACAGAAAGGGCAAGGTAGAAAAAAAGGGATGTTTATCCTATACCAAGGAGCCCTTAAAGTGGCTCAGACATTTCACATAAGACCTCTCCTGTGTTCACCTAAGGGTAATTTGGAACAAAGGTTTATGGAGCTGCTTTTATACATCAGCCATTAATTGTTCTATTTCAGACACAGAAGTGCTCCTCACTTTGTACTTAATTTAAAATGCTTATGCATCTTGCAGAATCAGGGTCAAAAATTCTAATTCATATTTGGAACAGGGGGTGGAGGAGGGAATGCATTATGTATTAAATGAATAGAACGACCCATAAAAATGGTCAGAAAATGGACTTTTCTGACTACTGAGTTGCAGATATGAGTGTATTGTATTTTCTGTAGAACAGAAGTATTTTTCAACCAACACTGATAAGCCAGAAGCCACATGCCAAGTTTACCACATCCACTCTGTACCTCTGTATATGTCAATGATTTTCATATGCAACTAATTCCATTAAAAATTGCTGTCAGATTTTAGAAAAGTATTTCTGCTTTTAGAGGAATGACTTCCGTTGTTCAGGTTTATTTTGGGTAACACTCTTTCCCTAATATACTTTTTAAATCTCTCCCAATTTACTACTAATATACATAATCATTATATGCTATTAAGTGTGCCATGAGTCTCTGAAGAGTAATAAATGTTTTTTTAATTGTTTCAGGAGTGATACAAACATTTGAACTTTGCTCAAACGACCATTTCTCTGTAGTACAGTAATTTCAAAACTATAATGTGCACCGGATTATAAGATGCACTTCATGGTTGTCGGCAATTTTCCAAACTTTGTCCATACAAAAGGTGCACCGGACTATAAGGCGCACCCTTTTTTTGCAGCGAGGATCCATGTGCAGAAAAGTAATGAATTAGTAACAGAATTGCGTGATCATGGGGTTTACTAGCAGGTGCACAATTTGCAAATATTTTTCACAGATCGGCATGGCCTTTAAACACAGCACCAGGCACACTCCCTGTGCTGTGGGCCACGGCACTCCCGCCTACCCCCCGCACCGGCTGGCACGGCTCTTGCGGCTCACGGCTCGGCTCGTGGCTCGGCTCGAGGCTCAACTCGCGGCCTGGCTCATGGCTTGCATTTCCAGGTTGCAAATTTCCAAACTTTGTCCATATATAAGGTGCACTGGATTATAAGATGAACTTCTGGGTTTTGATCAAAATTTTAGTTAAAAGGGTGTGCCTTATAGTCATGAAATTACTGTAATCTCTTTTGCATGCCAATATGTTGTTCTAGTGGTATTCTACCATATTCTAGAATATGGTATTGTAGCGTTATTGCAACCACTCCCTTCCTTTAACCAGAACAGTCCTGATGCCTTCTACACCCATGAAAAATCACAGTTTTCTCACTGGAAATGTAAATAGAAAGCCATGTGTTCACACAGCTTATCTTTCTTCATTCTTATTAAAATCTGGTAGTGCAGATTCCTTGGGTTTCTGTATATTTTTCTCATGTTAGCTATTTTATTCATCCATGTATAATTTAGGCATTTTTACAAGGGAGACAAAATGGTTATATATAGTAAGTTAGCTCCTGGGCTGATGTTAGTGCTTTTCCTTAACATGGGAGCAAAAGAGATGAAGACAATGACTTGATCCTTCAGTAGTCCTAAGACAGTAGCAGAATTCAGTGCATTATCTAAGAAATTAAGAAGTGTTTAATGTGGGATTTTGACCCTTAACCCCTACTGGCATCCCACCTGTTTCTTGAATAAGTAAAAGAATTTATCAGACAGAGAAACAATTAGGTTGAAATATATAGATACCAGATAAATCCCCAAGTTAATCACACAGTTCTTGGTGTGGGAAATCTGTAGTAACCTGAATTACAGTTACTATTACAAACATGGTATAAATGTTCAGTCCTGCTAGGTTAATAAATTACACATTTTTCTATTTGGGGTAAATAGAATTGTATCATCTGGCCATCGAGGTTTGCTGAAGTAATATGCACATATCTTTTTCCCTGTCTTTAGCCTTGAATGAAGAACACACTGGCTATGTTAGAGATGTATATCTTACATAAAGAAGCTTGAGACACATGGGTATTACAAAACCATCCTCACAAAGAAGTTTTAGTCCTGCTGTCTGTTTTAGAATATATCTTTCCATTTTAGGAAAGTGTTTAGTTAAATGGAAATCATTAGGGTAATACCTCTCCGGAATGGGTTGTTATCTCCCTCTTTGCAAGTTTTCAAACCTTGGCTAGAAAAAACAGACTGACTTCACCTAGTGCTAGCAATAAATTCAGCCAAGAGTCTGGCTGAAAAACCTCCAGGAGTCTCTTCTAACTAACATTTCTATTAGCTTTCCTGACTGAATTGCCTGACAAAGGCATTCTCTCTCCTGGACAAGGATGTTTCATACTGACAGAGAACACAATCCAAAGTGCTCCATATATTATTCAGCGGAACTAAAGATATCACTTTCCAGAAATGTCAGTTTAGATACTTTGAATTACTTAATTTTAGCAGTGAAGCTTTGCTGTGAAGAACAGTGAAAACCCTCTCTTTCTGAGTGGTTTTTAAAGAAGTTTGTATAACAAAGATAGGAAAAACGGGAACTAATGGGACTTTTCTATATCCAAAGTAAACATAGAGCAAGTTGTAAATGTGGTCAAACAGATTTTAGAGAAAAGAACAAAATGGAGTGATCTGGATTCACAAAGGATTTGGATGAGCAGGAGAGGAAAAATGACAGCAATTGCCTTAGTATCGTGATGCTATGAGATAAACACAACATGTGTGCTGACATGCTCTCCAACCAGCAACCTGAATCACCAGGCCAACTACTGTCAACATGTTTTTATCACTTATAAATGAAAGACCAGTAGCAGTGCCAATAGTGAAACAGTTGGATTTGAAAATTAGATAATATAAAAAAACCCTAAATAATAAAATTTTAGTGGGATTTGTGCTGTGAGAAGAAACATCCCTTTTCCTTTATCAACTCAGTGAACTACTATGTTCCTCACATTGATTAAGGTTTTTAACCAACAAAATAGATATACTGTTCAGCAATTGATCAAAAGCAAGAACTTTCAGAGTTTTGAACAGAATGTGATAAGTATTGGGCAGAAAGGCCATAGGGACAGAGCTCTGATGGCAGCAAAAATGTGAAGAGTGCAGGAAGATTTGTTATTCATTTAGTAGGTGACACTGCTGCCTCAGACTGCAATAAAGCTCTGACCTAGTACACATTTGATTCACTACATTGATCAAGATAGTCTTTCTTAGAGGAAAGCTAGGGTCAAATGTGGTTGGATATAAGGTAGTACAAAGAAGTATCTCCTAATCATTTACACCTCCTTGCTGAGTCCACGTGTCGGTACAAAGTGAGCAAGTACAGGCAGGATTCAATGCAAAAAAAGACTATTTGAACCAGTAGGAATGGTGTCAATGTTAAATGAAGACTTAGGATATCTTGAGAAAACAGTGAATCTCATATATTTCCAGGATGGTTTTCTTTGCTTTAAACAATGAATATTGCATATTCTTTGCAAAAATAATCTACAAATAACAGAATACACAATTTGTTTGGACACATTTAAAATTTTCTTTAAAGTACCAACAACACTGGAAACTATTTCAGTTCATTACAGAATGTAATTAAGAGAGTTACTTGTAAAACAAAAATAAATATAACATGGAGAGGCAATTACAGCAATGGTTTATTATTTTTTAGTTCAGTGGTTATGTGAGTAGAAAATACAAACTCAGCAAATCTACAATTTAATCCTAGAAATGCATTTTATTTTTAAATCCTGCAACAAACATGTAGCAAGAATCTATGTGACACATGCAGCGATACTTTCCCTTTCCTTTTCCCTTTCCCACCACTTATAAATGGATTTTAACCAAGATGTGAATTACAGTAATTTCACGATTATAAGCCGCACCTGAATATAAGCCGCACTTTTTTTTTTTTTTTTTTAAACGAGGATCCATGTGTAACAAAGTAACAAATTAGCAACAGAATCCCCGCCAGCTGGGTTTGGTGTCAGGTACTCAAGTTGCAACAGTTTTCATGGACCAGTGAAGCCTTTAAATGCAGCCCCAGGCACCCTCCCCTGCTGGCTCTCACTTCCAGGTTGGCATTTCACTGGGATTTGTCCATAGATAAGCCGCACCTGAATATAAGCCGCACTACTGGGGTAGGCTGGATTCTTCAATGAAAAAGGTGCGGCTTATAATCGTGAAATTACTGTACGTTCCAGGCTTCTCTGGTCAAAATTACACCAAGAGTGTTTTGAGGAGCCTTTTTTTGCCTCATCCCTTTTCAAGGAATTAGAAGTTAAAGTGGTAAAAATTCAGCACATTTTCAAAAAGTTACTCTTATTTCATCCTTAATTATTACCCTTGAACTGTTCCACATTTCTAAATGCTAAACAATTCTCATTAGCAAACCCAAAACCATTCATGCTTTTCTACTTTTTTTTTTTTTTTTTTTTTTTTACTGTCATATGCTCTCTGAATAATTCAAGGATCACCTGCAGTGGTTTACATGTGTGCCTGTCACTACAGTAATTTCTATATTGCTGTGGCTGTACCCCTTTCTGATGTACAGTCACTTGTTTTTACCCTCCATTTCACCTTGTCTGTGGTGTCCTTGAAGCAGAATTCATATTTAAACTAAATTATAGCATAGTTTTGAGTTCATTAATATTTTAAAATAATTCAAACACCTGTTCTAAATTAATCAGAAAACAGTTTTCTCCAAAAGTTATTGGAGTAGTAGTTGCAAAGAGAAGAAAAAAAAGACTAAAAAGTTCTTTCCTGATGTAGTCAGATTCATATTAGTACAAAGTGAATTTTCACTTTGATCTGTTTTAGAGGATCAGGGTCTTTATCAGCTTCAACACAGTAAACAAAAAAAATTGTCAATGTGTCTTGCAGACACATTTTAGACAACAGAATAATTCTCTCCCTTCAGTTTCTCACAGTTTTAACTTTCAGCTCATTCATGGTAAAGACATTGGTCATCAAATTGCAGTTAAACTATATAGAGCTTCTTTGTAATTTGTTACTTGTTTTACTGTTCAGTTTTGAGTGATAATGTGAAAATTGTAATAGGAATTCACAGTTTGACTTTAACAGAAATTATGAACTAGTTGTAGAATTTATATTCTTTCTTGCTTTTAAAAACTTACAGAACTACAGAAAGTTTCAAATAAATAGAACTTAAATCAGTTCTCCTACATAAAGCAAAGTCTATTTTACATCCTCACAATCACATAATTTCTATCTTTGCAACATTGAGACACAATGAATGATTATATAAAAGTTCATTAAAGAAATTTTAATTTGCACAATTTGTACAATTTGTCTGTACAAATATATTTTCAAAACTCTTTGTCTTTTGAACCTTCATTTTCTCTGTGCAGCCAGGTGGAAGCTGTAGAAAGGCTAAGCGTGTAGAGCACACATGCACAATGTATATATGAAAATACTTACATGACTGGCTGCACAGAAAACAGATGCAGAAACATGGAGCACTCAGAAAAACAGACAGCATGCATGATCATATTCTGCTCCCCTCTCTGACTGGTCCTTTTGGGGGGGGACGGGGAGGGCAATAAAGAATATATATATATTAGATAAATATATACCAATATATTAGATAGAAAATAAATATTTAAATGTGTCTATGTATATATGTACATATATTTATATGATTTTATATTTTTGTATATACAGTAGTTTCATAAATATAAGCCGCACCTTTT
>VRYO01001589.1:17820480-17847639 GCA_009812075.1 Sialia sialis
GCTGCAGGGGAATTTGTGCTCCAGAACCTTGACTTTACTTGATAAAATTATCACAGAAAATACACGGGAATAATTATACAAACACCCCAATGCCAGAACCTGGTACAGACAAAACTACCAAATTATTTAATGACTAGTTTTTAAAAAACAAAAAATGTGAATTGAAATATCTTTCTTGGACCGTTGCTTCCCCTCCCATTCACCTTGCATAGATTTCTGTGTCAGCTTTGATTGGGAACAGCGAATCAGGTGTTTGTTACAGGAGAAGTCTTTGGAAGTCAGAGGAGGCTGTGGGATAATATTATTGAGAGACTTTTGAAAATAGAAGTATCAAATTTGCTCCCACTAAACATTAGTCCCCATTTTATAGGTGTATTAACAGTTGCATTTCTGGACTTAATGGACAGTGCCAGTTTTGTCTTTTTCTTAAACTCTTTTCCTTTCTTGTTATTTACAGTTTTATTCTCATTTGCACCTCCCACTGAATTTTTAGGAGGATCATGGACCTTTTGTCTACGGGAAGTTTTTGTGAGGGTCTGTGCTAGAGTGCCCTTTCCTGTAAGCAGCCCTTCTGCAGAGTACTGCATGAATACTTCTTTACAGGCAGAAGTTGACTAGAAATTACTGGACAAGACACCAGAATGTAGGTGCTAATGTAAACTACATTCAATTTGTTTCAAATACTGTCATCTACTGCTGTTTGGCACCGTCTAACTGTCTTAAAATGCATATTATACCAACTTTTTAACTGGTTTATATTTTCCAATTTCTCTCCTATGTAATGATGTCTGAACCTAAGGCCTGGGGACTTCTAAAATGCGCATATTCCACTTGTCAGTGCAGAGAGCAGAAACTTCTGGCTGAAATATTTTAGCCTGTTGTGGTCTAGATAGTATTTTCTCCATCTGTTTTATTAGCCCATAGGATGTTATCAGAAAAGTATTAAAAGGCTGGCAGTGTTGGAAGTTATTGCGTAATGATGTACCAGAGCACATGCTTGGATTGAACAGCATAAGAGGGGAGAATGGTCAAATAAGAGATGCATGATTCTCAGCTGCTACTAATTAGACAAAATTAGTTATACTTGGAGATGGGGAAATTATCATATCAGTTGTAGGAAGGGTTACTTTTGATTACTTGAATAAGATTCTCCTCTTTTAATCTTTATGTCTTGAATAAGATTCTCCTCTTTTAATCTTTATGTCTTTATGTTTGGTTTACTGATGACCAAGTAATAATGGAATTCAGTGTTAAGAGCGACATCCAATACGTCGCAAAATTCAATTCAAATGAGAACAGAGGGGTTAATTTTTCCAACACTGTCATAATATTGTTTCCAAAGTAATGTGTGTATACAAATATTTTAATTGAGACTAATAATCTCCTCAAGAAAATAGGGCAGAGCCTTGGAAGATAGCACTGAGTGGACACCAGGCTGCACCAGTAGTTTGGAGAAAGTAAATATTTGCAGGAGATGTTGGAGCAAACCAGAAAAGAGGTATTCCATAGCCAGTTATTTCTCCAAGAAATAATTTTTGCCTGAGTAGAAATCAAATAATAATGGCACTATAGGCTCCTTTTTTAATAAATATTTAACCAAGTATTTACCAACCTTTATCAACTTTTCTGTAGCAACAAGTTGTTTTCTGAGTGGAAGGCCCATAATTATATTTCATTTTAATATATTCAGCAACAGAAATTTCTAAAACTTCTTAAATTTTGGCTTCTTGGTGTCATGCATGTGAGACAAATGCTGGAATATAATTAAAATATGAATAGAATAAAATTGTATATACATATAATTTTTAAAATTTTGTTTATTTATATTTTCATGTTTAGGTTTAGGTATTTCTAAAGAGATTAAAGCAGAGGTGATATTGTGGATTTTCTATTCTTGTAGCTTTTTTAGTGCAAGAGAAAGTTTTAAATGCTCATTTTATAATCTGATTTTTCAGACTCTGAATGAAGAGCTACTAAGTTATCTAAGTTTAATAAAAATGATATGAAACATAAAGGTCGACAATGACGTTATCCTCACAGCGTTATATTGATTTGAGCTTACAGAGATAAGCTATAATGTTATTTATTAAAGATTTAATAAACTACTGGCTATCAACAAACCTTTGAAAAACTAAAAGGAATAAAGGAAAACCTCTTGCTAAGAGTCAGAAAATACTGAATTTGTGTTTCTAAAGAAAAAAAAATAAGTAAGCAAATAGAAAAAAAAGAAATCCCTTTCTAAATTATGGACTGATATACTCTATGCAAAACATTTAAATTTTATGCCCTCAATGGATTTCACGCATTGCATTTCATCCTTAATGATATAAAGGACAGAAATATATCAGGCATTGCTGACTCTTCACACTTTGTGTTACTGCAGCTAAGGATCGTGTGTAGCATTTTCCTTGGGTTTAAAAGACAGACACTGACAACTTTACCTACATGGACTTACTCCCCTTCCCATAATTGCTCCCTCTGACATTGCAAGCACTATCAGGATGATAATTTATGATTTAGGCTTTCAAACTGTATCATTAAATTTTATGATTTATGCTTTGTAATCAAAATTTCCAAGCTTATTAAAAGATAAAGACTCTAGCACTTGTCCATCTAAAGTTCCATCATGAAAGAAAAGGTAGCCTCTCAGAATTTATTTTCAATTGGATAGATGATTAGGGTCTTTCTCAATTAATTCAACAAATGAATGAATACAATTGTGCCAGATTTTTAAGCTTATGACATAAAATTGTTTCTGAACACTCAATGTGATTGAGCATCACAGCAAGATTATCAGGTAATGACCTTAACAATTCAAATCAAAAGAAACCCACACTTATACCTGGTTCTGTAACACAAGTATTAAACTGTTTTCTATTTTATCAATAAATCTTAAAAATGTAAGATCTCAAAAGCTTTTCTTGCATTTAATTATATAAGGTCACATCTAAGACAATCTGAAGCTTCAAACATTTCGGGGTCTTTTTTATTTTCATAGAAAAGGAATTTATTTTTTTTTTTATTAAATAGCATAGGTTCTTTCATTTAGCAAACATACCATAAGGATTATTATCATTTCATAAGCCACATCTTCAGAAGACAAAAGTGAAGATGACTAAAAATAAGCTGTTATTAGGTGAGTTCCTGTAACAGAAGGCAATGTTTTTGCAAATGTATGTTTCATGGTTGTTCAGAATGTTGATTTTGTCCTATCCTGTTCTGCAGCTAGAAGTATCAAGTTTTCTGAATCCTTACCTCAAAAAGAAACAGTTGATATTTAAACTACATTTAATGTGGCAGAAAAAAAGAAACTATTAATTTACTCTATAAGTCACTATGATAATTTTATTTTTGAAAATCTTTGATTTTCAGAGAAAATTCTGTTCATTATGATGAAAAAGTTGTGAATAACTTGCTAAGGTCAGGTTTTTGGTTTGTGTTTTATTATGTAGGAGTGGGTTCAGCCCAAATGTTAACATAAGAAAGCTTAAAATTGTGTAATTTTCATTTTTTACGTACATTTTTGGCAAATCATTACTGAAGCCACCATTAAGACACCATTGGGAACTAATGTATATACGTTTGTGTGTATGTGAGCATCTCAATTTTCACTTAAAATTTATGGCAATGGGAAATGTCATAAAGATCCAGTGCATTCAGGAGAAATTGGAGTTGTGAAGTTATTCAGGTTGGAAGAGATCTCAGGGGGCATCTAGAGCAGCCACCAGCTCCAAACAGGGTGAAAACTGAATTCTGTCCCGTTGCTCAGAGTCTTGTCCAACCAGAATTTGAAGATCTCCAAGGACAGATGCTAAATAATCTGTAAAGTATGAGACATTCTCATGCTTGATTGTTCACATAGTAACCCTCCTGAATTCCAATTTATGACCAGTTTCTATCTTTCTTTCTGTACCTCTCAGTAAAGAACCTTGCTCTCTCTCTCTTCTTGACAATCTACTCTGCAATTTTAAAAATTCCCTTTTCCAGGCTAAACAGTCCTAGCTCCTTGACTCTCTCCTCTTATCTGGGCCATTAAAGAAGAAATAGTCTTTCGTGCAATCAAGTGCAACTGAGCTTTGCTTTAACTATTAAACTTTGACTAGGAATTTAATATGGAGTTTTTTCAAATCCCAAACACAGAACATTTGAGAGAACTTAAAGTGGAAAAGTGTGTATAATAAATATATTAATAAATTGAAATAAACCACTTTCCTTACTTTTTTTACAAAAGCAGGTCAGGGGAAACAAAAGACAAACAGAGGTTGATTTTTTGGGGTTTTTACGTTGGTTTGATTTTTGGGTGTTTTTGGCTGTTGGTGGTGGTGGTTTGATTTTGTTTTGTTTTGTTTTGTTTTGTTTTAATTAAGCATAATATGTATAAGTTTCCTAGCAAACATGATAATTTCTTTATGGGGAAAAATTCTTCCCTAACCTATTAGAGTAATCAAATGTAAAATTTTACAACAGAAAATCTTTTGCTGATACATGTGAACAGGATATTTTATTTTTTTTAAAGGATTCCAAAAGTATTTCATTAAAGGAAAGCTGCAAAACAATATTATGCAAAATCTACTATTAATATTTTAGAAGCCAGTGAGGAGAGGTGCTCTGCTGGACCTCACATTCATTAACAAGTGAGGACTAATTGGAGAGCTAAAGGTTGAAGGCACCATTGACCTCAGTGACAATGAGATGGCAGAGCTCAGGATCCTGAGAGGAGAGAACCAGACCAAAAGCAAGATCACAACCCAGGACTTCAGGAGAGCAGATTGTTTCCTCTTCAAGGATCTAGCTGAAACAATCCCATGGGATAAAGCCCTGTCATGGTGAGGGACCCAAGAAAGCTGGCTGATATTCAACAATCCCGTCTTCCAAGCTCAAAAGCAATCCACCCAAGAGGTACAGATGAGCAAGGAGCTCCTGGCAAAACGTAAACACAAAAAGAAAGCCTAAAAATGTTAAACCATCAGCAATATTAAACAAAGTATTGCCAGCAGGTTGAGGAAAGGAATCCCTCCCCTTTTCTCATTGGTGGTGGGGAAGAATTTTGTGTCCTGAGTCCAGTTCTAGGCTCCTCAGTGAAAGAGAGAAAGACACCCTGAAGAGAGTCAAGTGAAAGTACACAAAGATGGTGAAGGAACTGGAGCATTTATCCTGTGAGCAAACATTAAAAGAGCTGAGTATCTTTAATCTGAATAGATGGCTAAGAAACTTTCTTAACAATGTAAAAATATTTGAATGGAAAGAGTAAAGAAAACCAGGACAGACTTAATGCCCAGTGGCAAGGCAAGAGGCAGCAGGGACAAACTGAAACGCAGAGAGTATAGTCTAAATATCAGAAAACACTTTTTCTGTTAGGGTGACTGAGTACTGGCACAGAGTGCCCAGAGAGCTGGTAGAGTCCCCCACTTGGAGATACTCAAAAAACACCCATTCGCAGTCGTGGGTAAGTGGGGTGAGCAGACAGACTGGATTGAAAGAACTCGGGAAGTCCCTTACTACAGAGGAAGCTTTTGTCAACTATTCTCTCATTTGTGTTTCTCTGACTCTGCAGTTCCTTGATCATATGCTCACATAAGGAAAATTGGATGTGGATGTTTTATAAGGAATGCGTAATTCATTTAGAGTACATCTGCCATATAATCTTAATTCATTTTTTTAAGAAACTTCAGGGCTGAGAATAAATAGATTTGCAGTAAACTGAGTATATTCTCTTAGAGTAATCTCTACAATAGTTGTTTTCTCTTTTAATTGAATTTTTTTCTCCAGGGCCAGGCAGTTATTCATGGAAAGTACTTCCAAGAAAATAATGCATCATATTTTAAAGAAATTTTTGCAAGCATGACTTCTTTTAACCTTCTGAAATCTCTGTTAGTCTTCCAGTTTCAATTATATAGTTTTCCTCATTCATCCAAACGCTATCCACTGACTCTTGCATGACAGGAATGAACCATTTTTACTTAAGCTCACACTTTCAATTTCTTTTGCCAAATGCAATACTTATGATTATGCTGAGAATGAATTTCAGTTAATTCCGTTTGCTCTCATTAAAGATTCCAGACTCTGTTCATTTTGTTATGTATCATTAAACAATCTAAGTGGTACTACAGTTAATACTGGCAAACCCTAGACAGATGTTAATATAGAAATATTATAAAAATAGCATAGTTCATTTTTTTATCTTCTTGTGAGTATGACATTTCTGGTTTTTTTACAGAATATTACGTATTTATCAGAAATTATGTATTTCAGAACTAACTGAATATAAAATAATTTCTCAAAGTAAAAACTGTTTAATATTATATTATTTATATATTCACTCCTGAAGCCTATCAGTTTTTCTTTCTCCGGGGACAGAATAGCTAATGATATAACATCTATAAAGCTTGAAAATATTGAGAATGTCTAAATGTTACTTTGGGCCTCAAGCAGAAATATAAAAGGTCTCACGACCTTCTTACTATTCAGCACTATACATTGTTCACATAGTCTCATTAACCTTTAATTTCTTTATTAATAGATGAAATATATATGTGCAGACCCCATCAAAATGCCCTTTTTTATCAGTATTTAGCTATAACAGATCATTCTTCATGTTTCTACTGGGAAGCCAATCACAGATCACAAAGAACGTGCTAGAAGATGTTTTCCATTTTGTGTTCATTGTGACATTTTGAAATTCAAACCAGAAGTTTCCTAATTGCTTAATCTAGTTTGAATGGATTTCTAGAATACAGTTCTTTAGAATGGCCTGTCTGTCTGTTTTAATTTCTTACTGCATAATACCAAGGCTCTGCACTGTTGGCATTCATTATTTCTTTAATTTACTAAATTAACTTTGACACAGTTCAGGCCTCTCTTCTACTATTGGTGCTTAAATTTACATAAAGTCGTCAACTCAATGGTTGCTCTACTTAGTCCTAATATAGGCTAAATGGTTCTTTGTTACCCAATTTGGCATCATTTCTGGCTAATATGGAACAAAACAGGTTGGTTACCAATATTTTGAAAGACCATTTGTAACTTACATAGATGATTCCTGGTTGTTTGTCGGATCTGTCTGCGCTTGATTTACTTCTAAAAATTAGTTTTGTGTATTAATTTGATAAAACCACTCTTATAGTCTGTGATAGGCTCTCAAACTTTACCTTTTACTTTGCTTGAAGCTTGTAATGTTCCCTTGGCGTGTAAAAAGGTAAGTGATGGGATTTACAGAGTCATTTGACAATGACTGGAGAGTTGGTGACAGCTGTCAGAATTCCCCTAGCAGAGATAGTCATGTGGCACTCAGTTCTTCAGCTCTAGAACATTGACATCTACATTGAAGTCTTGCCAGATTAATTTCTTTTACACTAGGAAGTGGCAATTCCACACCTCAAAGAAATTGCTTCTCATTAGATTTTCTCTCTGAAGAGAACTGTCATTTTTAAAAGGCTTAATATCATTATTAACTTATGGGGTGCCTTTCTGAGCCCTTCACCCTAGTAGGAGATCTTCATATCCAAATAAAATTTATCCTCCCCTTCTGAGCACCCACATTTCTGCTTTTTGCTGATCTTATAACCAATGTTCAACAAATGAGCTGAAAAAATATGAAAGCATTAAAGTACTAAAGAAATAGCTATCAACATTCTGGTTTTCAAAAGAAAGCACAACATAACATGCCAGATACACACACAGATAGATGAGAAAAATTAGGCCTTTTAGCATACCTGTGAGGCTCCATTGCAGTACATACTACATACCATAATTATGGTAACATTTCAGATGAGTCCTGGAAGGTGAAGGTTGGGAAGGAAATGTGAATCTTAATGCTCTTTTCCCCAAAGTAACAAATCAAGTGTGAAATGATATTTTCCACACTGGTGATCTAAAGTATAATTTACAAGGAAAATAGACTGTATGTGCCTCAGCCTCATATGCTTTCCCAACTATATATCAAATTGCTCTCATAATATCTTTCCTAATTAAGTACTTAGAGAATTATGTGTGTTTATTGATTTTGATAAGATTCAAGATGACAGATTGGAACATGTTCTGGAGTATGCTGGTGACTCAAAATATACCCATCATATTGAGGAAAATCTATACTAAGCATAGAGAGAGTAATATGAATAAACCATATAACATCACATAATATGTGTTGTGCTCCATTTCAACAAAAATATAGAGTAGGTATTGAATCAAAAAGTTTAGGAGATAGTGAGAAGAGTGCAAAATTAGTGAAATGGTATATTAATGACAAAAGAAGTATGGATCAATGAAGAAGCTATTAAAAAGTAAGAAATATAAGAAACCTAAAGTCAGTTAAAATCTAAACTGCTAAGATCTGTGCCAAAGTGACCAAGGGACAGACCTCATGATAGATTCCTATGATGCAAGAGTCTAATAATACAGAGAATAGAAATATAAGAAGTAATAAATAGAAAGATGTTTATCTGAAAAAATAATTTCGACAGATTCTCAAAGGAGGTTTTGGATAGATTCTTTAACTTCTCCATCCCTTTGTTACTAATGAAACATTATATGGCAAAAAATGTGCAAGGCAGAAGATATGAAGTGAAGCCATAAAAGAACTGCTGCTTGAAATGCTATGTGACTATTAAAAGGTTTATGTGAATGATTGCATTTAAGTATTTTAATTTTTCATAAAAAGTAAACCAAGGAAGTGGAGGCAGAACGACAGGTACACCAGAAATTTTGCAGAACAGAGTGCTGTACAAGAGACAGCAGATGAATTAATGCTTTTCAGGGTCATAAAACAAATCACTGGCTTCCTGCAGTGGATTGACCCTGTCTGACACCTAAATGCCCGTTTAGTTTCTCTCTCACCCTTTCTCTCCTGGATAGGGGACAGAAGATGATCAGAGGCTTAGATTAGCTATTACGAAGACATTCCTTAACTGTGAGGGTGATGAGGCATGGAATAAGTAGTCCAGAGAAGCTGTGAATGCCCCATCTCTGGCAATGTTCAAGATGGAACTTAGAGCTGCCTGGTTTAATGGAAGATGTCCCTGGCCATGGCAGGGGGGTTGAAACGAAATGGTTTTAAGGTGTCTTCCATCCGAAAACATTCTATGATTCTATTATTTTATGATTCTTTGAATTTATCAGTGGTATGCTATCAAGACTGTCTTAGCCATAAATCCCAAACACAGCATCATCCAGGCTCCTATGAAGGAAATCAAGTCTTTCCCAGACAGACCTAGAATAACCTCCACCCCTTATTCTGCATTATTAACCTCATGCTGAGCAACACAAACTGAGGAGATTGGGACTGTGTGCTAGAAACCATTGTTCGGAGACTAACTGGGCATCAGTCTTCTTGTTGAAGTTGATGACTGAATTTGCAATGTTTTATTTTGATGGGATTTTTGTCCCTCTTCTTTCCTCTGGTTTTTGGAATTACGTTTTTACTCACCCCAGGAGTTCCCTCACTTTTTTTTTTCTCTCCTCCATCTCTTGAAGCGTCTGAAGTGAACAAAGGGCTGAGTGGTGCTCATCTTCTATCCGGTGTCTGCCCACTACACCTCTCTATTCACAGGCCTTATTTCAAAGAGAGTTGAAACTTAGCTGTAAATTTAGATGAATAGTTGAGTGAAAGAGGTGGAATTATTTTCTTTTCACTCTAGATGGTAACTTTATTGGTATGATCCATGTTTTCATTATTTAAATATGGATTGCTGATAATGCAATACTTTACTATTTTAGAAGAAGCATCAAATTCATAATGCAGTTAGCACCTTCCATATCAAGCAGAACATCTGACCAGGAATGCATAATTCTGATAGTTCATCAGACTATGAACTTTATCAACTTTAATTTTGTGTGACATTTCATGTACAGTTTTTCAGAAGCCTATTGAGAACTCATTTTTTCAGAAATCATTCTTTAGCCTGTTGTTAAATTACTCAGTCCTTGGTATGACTACATCATCTTGACACTTTGTCATTTATAAAGGAAGGACCATAAACCATTTGGCATGAGGGATTTTTGATTTAAAAAAGAGATCCCTTTATTCTCAGATGAGCAGTTTGTTAACTTCCATTGTACACTGAAATTCAAAGCTCTCAAGTTTTTCAGCTTAGGATCATACTGCCTGAACCTCAGGACTAAGCAGATTTGTCTTTATATGGATGTTCCACAGAGTAAAGAAAAATGAGAACTCGAACCCTCTTGTTCAGGCCATGTCACAGCACATCTACTTTCTCAGTCTTCAGTTGAAAGACAGAGGCTGGTATTGGTTATAATGATTAATAGAAACAAATAAATAAGGTAATAAATAATGTTACCACAGCAACTTTATGCTACGTTCCTAGCTCCATCTCCTCATTTCATTCCACGCGGTGACAACCCTTGAAGTCATGAGTCTTAACTATCAGTCATAGGAAACTGCATCTCTGAAATAGCCAATTTGCACTGAGCCAGACCTGGGAAAATCTATCAGTGAAAGAGTTGGGAGGTAGATAGAAACCATGACATGAAAATTAACCTTCTAGACTAACTTCTCCTGGTGAGTGTATTGCAAGAACCACTGTAAAAAGAGTGACTTGTTTACAGTTCCTAAGTTCTGCTGTATTCCCAAGATATGAGGTCAGAAAACTGACATTTCTGCCAAGGGCATATTACAACCATAAGCCCAGTGACTGTAGCTGTTTTTATGCCACAGAGAGGTGTTGAAAGCATATACGGTGGGATATGCCAATTTTTGATGAGAATAAGAGTTAGATTCCACTTTGCAAGTCAGTAGTGCTGAAAAGGCTAAAGTAAGAGAAAGTTTAAACACTCACAACTGAGATTTTATGGCTAATTTAACAAATCTTTAAGGATTCACAAAACATATGTTTATTTAGGTAGGTTTTTTGTCCATTAAAATCCAAGAAATATGAAATACAGTTACTAAAATCTCATTGGGCACTCAGTCTCTTCCTTATACACAATCAAAATATTACAGTACTTCAGGATAGCACATGAAGAAAAAAAAAAGCACTCAGAAAGGGCTTTGAAGGGTATATTATTTGTCTTTTTATCATGTATAAAATAAAATTTCTCTTGTCTTAAACAACTGAAGAATATTTAAATTAGGAAAATGCTTTCTAAGAAAAATACCTATATTGTGTACACTTGCTTTAAGCCTTTTACATAACATAAACATACATTAAAATATGCATAGCATTTGACTCTATTTCCTCCCTCTTTCAATGTGTTGATTTAATTCTAAAGCACATGTGATTTAATTCTGTGATTCTATTTATTTGATCTCCTCACTTCAAGAAAGAAGACTGAAGTGTGTCCAGAGAGAGGGACAGAGCTGGTGAAGGACCACAAGGCTTATGAGGAGCAGCTGAGGAATTTTATGGTTGTGTAACTTTGAGAAAAGGATGTTGAATGGTGTGCATGTATTTCTAATTCCTTGCTCGAGACACTGCTTTAAAAATAATTTCCGTAGATGTTGTTCTAGGGAACGAAATTTAAAATTAGCAGTGAAAATGTTGTACCATTAAAGAAAAAAGAAAGAATTCTAGATGAGCAAACCTTAAAATCTTAAGTTTTTAAGACTGCTTAGAAACATGCATTATTACTAAATCAGTCCCTGCTTTTTAGACGCAGAAAGAAAGAAAAGCAACAAAAATTTCCTACAAAAATTTAAAAGGAAAACCAGATTTTTAAAAAAATCCATTTTTGCATGTTAAAACACTGCCTTCAACCCATAAAGATACATCAATCTAAAGTGTACTGACTGAATCAAGACAAAAATTGAAATTACTTACACCATGATCAACATAATTTTGAAATTCAATTTCTCTCAGCTAGTGAGAATTTTGATGATGCAAGGACTGGAAGATGTCGTTGATGAAAAATGACTACACTGATGGATAGGATCATATACAAAATTTTGATGAGCTCTCATGCATGGTGTTTGTTGCAAACAGTATTTTTAAATATCCAATGCTTCTGACTTCCTGATTTTCTAGCTTCCTCTGTGTTCCGTTAACTACCATGTATTGAAGGACAGTCTGTTCCATTTTGAGCTATATTTCAACCATGCAAAAGGAAAACTATCTCAGCTGAGAGCTCAAACCATCATCACAGCACAACCTAAGGCTGTAAAACTCTTGTATCTGGAAATAGAGGAATTGTATCAGACTTTCAAGAGAAAAGCTCTTTCAAGAGAAAGAGCTCCTTCACCAGTGGTACCATCTACGAGTTTGACTTTGCTGTAACAGATGCACCTAGAAGGCAGTATCTTTGCTATGCTGTATTGTGAGAATGCCTCCAGGCCATTTCAGAAAATGAAACAGGGTTGACGTGTGAGTATAATGATGCATGGTTTCTGTCAGCTTTCATTGTGGTGTCTGAGCAGATTGCCTCTTCCAGCTGGGCAAACAGTGACCTCTTGAGCCACTGAAGTTAATTCTGACAAGAAATGTGCATCAGAGGCTTGAAATGTTGTGCTTCATAGTCCAATATATGAATATAAAATGAAACAGATAGAAATTCAGGGTAGCATGCCACATAATGAACTGCAACAGTTCAAGGATGAATAGGACATCCATTTATGCACTGATCTGCACAAAATTTTATTTGTATGAGATGCAAGTTTTCATTGCTTTTGTGAATAAGATAAGAGCATGTATATTTGTTGATTAAAACATAATTTCATCATCATGTTAAAAAACCCCACCAAACAAAATAATCTCACTCACCTCAGGCTTATGTACGGACAGAAACTGTGGGAAATAAATCAATCAACGTTTTCAGGAGGGACCATTTTTTGTATTTCCATTTTGCATGCATAGCTTGGAAATAAATACACAAAAGGTCTGATCTGATGTCCAACGGTGTCAAAAAATACTTCTGGACAATAAAAAATTATGGACTTTGAAATCATTCTCAAAAGTCTTTTAATGTTCTTTGTCAAAAAGACTTTCCATCCTTGGAAGTGTCTTTGGGGTAGCTGGGAAATTCACAACATTGCCCTGTATATCACAATTCAAGCCACTGTTTACACCTACACAGGTTTCCTTAGCAGAGCAAAGAACCTCCTGTGCTTTGTGGTGTGAGTAGCTGCCTCACATACATAATTTATGCAACTCTCACACACTGTCTGTGAGATATAAGTTCTGACCATGGGGAAATCTGTAGAAATTCTGCCACATTTTCACACCTCGGCCTTAGGCTAAATGCTATGAACATCATTTGGGGCTGTTGCTATCTGGAATCCAGTCCTAATAATCTTAATTAAATATAATCTGTCAAAAATCAGTTTGCCAAAGTCATGAACAACTTCCTTAGCTATTCCTTCCTTCTCAAAAGAGCAGGATGTCTCTATTTTATTGTTTAGTGCCTCTTCAGGCATTTATTCTGTGGCTGTTCAAGCTTCTTTCAAATACCACAGATGCCATGATAATTTTTTTGGGAACCAAAATATCTATTTCAACTGCTCTGGATAAGGATGAATTTCTGCTGCTATAAGAGGAGCTGTTGGCAAAATCACCCCCCGAAAAAATACCAAAAACATAAACAATAAAAGCCCACAAACAAACTAACAAACAAGACCCAAAAAAAGATATTAATGCCATGTATAGAGCTCTGCTATTTTAGTACAACAGCCTTTGCTTCTATCCCTCTGTTGTGTATACATGAGGTCTATTGGTACTAAATTTGGCGCAGTGGTTTGTAATGACAGTCTGTAAAAAGATTGTGGTGTTTTGTGAAGATGTAACATTTCCTTCAAAGGAAGAGGCATCATAAATCTAAAATTGTGCCACTTGGGATCAGAGCACTAGTGGCCCTCCTAGTCCTCAAAGTCCAAGTAGATCTTTTTCATTCTCAGCAACCGATGGGGCAAAACTTTTTCCCAAATGACAAATAAAATTTACAGGATGTCACGTAGCACATAGAACTGACAAATAACAGGTGTATGTTTTCAAGAGCAGTGTTAGATTGCAATACAAACCCACACGACTTGAGAGATCTATTACTTTCTTCCATGCTTGGAAACTGAAAACAATCCTATCATCTGCAGAGTCAGAAGCAGTTTGTTACTAGAAAAGCTACCAACTGATAGAAAGGATGTTAAGAGAATGGAAGAAAACTTGAATAATTGCATGGGTTGTTTTTTTTTCATGTCAGATTTTTTTTACAAAAATTACATTTTATAAAATCTGTCTTTAAATCTGTTTCTCTAATAGCTGTTTTTTTTCTATAAATATTTTTTAAAAGGTATAAACAATTATGTGTACTTTTTCCAAATCAAGTTGCAATTCTCATGATCAGATAAGCATAAATTGAATTTTGTACTAATCTGCTCAGTGTTTTCAGCAGAAACTGATTCTCAGATACTATACTACCACATTTATGAAGTAAAAATTTGCACTTAACAGTCATTTCTGTTCTATAGACAAGAACAGAAATAAACAAGTGACAAGATGTTTCATTTTTCTAATGGGTCCTCCAGTGACTGAATTCAGAATGTCACCAAAAACTGATACTTTTTGTTTTGGTGTTGATGGGTATAAGACACAACCATAGCTGAACATAAAATGCTAACAATTTAAATATCTGCCTTCATTTTTTCTTAGAAAATTATATGTGAAGCAATTTTATGCATTATCCCCCCTCTCCAAAATATCTTGAGGTGTTAAGCATGTTTTATTATTAAGCTGTTCACAATGGTACCTTTTATTTTAATATGTGTTTTGAAGATACAAGGCAGTATTTTTATATAGTTCAACTATAATTGCTCACCAAAAGGACACTGAGACATTGACCAAAACTTTATGAGTACAAACATCTAGCCAATTCCTCATCCACTGAGTAGTTCAGTCATCAAATCCATGTCTCTTCAGTTTAAAGATGAGGTTATCAGTGCCAAATCCTCTGCACAGGTCCAGGTAGAAGATATCAGTTGCTTTTCCCCATCCACCAACACTCCAAGTCTTTGGAGAAGGTCACCAAGTCTATCAGGCATAAATCTTTCACTTCATCATGTTTAATATTTCTCCAAATTCCTATTAAGATTTATTATCTCTTCACAGCAAAAAAGAAAGATAGATACTGGGAAATGATTTTTCAAAGACTGATGCTGCTGGTATAATTTTAGTCAAATTTTGCTTAAGGATCTGGCAAGAAGCATAAACTCACCAAACGTGTTTGAATAATTTACAGCTACAGTGTCCTGGTTTAGTCTTAATTATAACCTTCCTCTGGCAGTAACCCCCTTGGAATGATGGAAGAAGTACTAATCACATTGAGTGTAGCTGCCAGAAAATGTGGATGACTTCCCTCTGGAATACCCATCTCCTTAGATAAATATATGAAAGACTTCCTTAAAATGCATTTTTTTTAGTAGACTGCAACGACTTTTTCAGAGTTAATGTAGGCTTGAGTCTTCTCTCCTGGTCTATCCCCAGATAATTAATTAACCTCCAATAATGGGAGTGCATCTCAGGAATGAGATACTTGGGGACTTTGATAGGTTAATTATTGGATAACTGCACCCTATCAGTTCTGGAAGAAGCCATTGCCACCTAATACATCAGTAGAGATTAAAGGGAAGACAATGCATGCAACTCATCATAGGTCTTAATGAAATATATGTTTTGCAACAACAGACTTTCATGGCTTCACAAATATGCCTGAAAATATCTGTCTTGAGAAATACTTTTAAAGGTTTTCTTTGGAATATTTAAATTTTTTTGCTTCATGAAAAGCAACATTTAAAATGAAGCCAGTGGTAAACACTGAGTTTTTCTTATTACAACACACAAGTTTTAATGTTTCATATCACTACAATTTGTTAGTGGGTTGGGTTTTTTTTGAGTAAAAGTATCTATGTTACAAATCAACATCGTTATTACAAAAAAGATAATAGAATCTTTTTTGTAACAGAATTTGTAGTGAGAATTAATTTCTCCTTTTATTCATGTTTTAAAATTTAATTGAATCTTTACAATCCTTCGCCAAAGTAGGAAAAGCATGGTTTTATGTTCCTACGCCATGCAGCAGCCATATTTATTACGAGAAACTACTTCAGTTCGCAACAGGACTTGTTATTTACAAATTTTTGGGGGCATATAATTTCATCCATCTGGGGAATCTCTGCTTGTGATGTACAAAATGAGTCCTTAAGACATATAATACAAAATGTGTCTAACCAGGTTGAAGCATGGAATTTGACTTTGGCTCATGCCATGTGGTTATGCCATCTGCATGGGACAGGTGCGGATTGATAATTGCACCACTTGGTAACTTCTTGCAACAATACCAGCCATAAGCTACAACCTCAGAGTATTTTTCTTGGGGGAAATGAGTTTGATGAAAATCAAATTTTTCATTTTTTTAAATTATACAGCTGAAGAGTTTGGAGAATTCTACCAATTCCAAACTATCTTGGGTAAAATATCTTGGTGTTGTCATGCATGCTGCTGTTTGTACACAATATTTTATACGTTATAAATTTTATTGCCTTAAAGTAACAACTAAAACTAAAAAAAACTTAGGAAAGAGCAATAATTATTCATAAATGCATAAGTTACAGCATAAATTATATGACATCAGATGATAACAGACACTTTTTCTTTCATAAACACACACAGGCATATAAAAATGGCAAAGACTATAAAAAAACACAATTAAAATTTTCAGAAAGCTGGGAAAACCTATTCATAATTATGTCTTAGAAATTATCTCTTTTATTACTCCATTTGCTTACCTGAGATTACAAAGCCTTTTGGGAAGTCTCATACACATGGGATAGACAAAGTTTAAATATTAGAAATGGGAAAATCCCTTAATATTCAGTAACAAAACCTGAAGGTGAGTTTCCAGAGCATGGCTTTTATTAAATTTTTATTAAAACTTCAAATACTGGTATGAAATCCTCAAAATTAATTTAACTTCTCAAATATGGTATTTATAGTGTATAACCTTTTTGGAGATGCTTTGAGCTTTAGAGGAGTGGATTTAAAAAGAGTAAAAAGTGAATTAGAGAACTGGGAATTTAATATTTTAAGATGGGACATGCATGTCACGTAAGTCACCTTCCCAAATTCTGTTCTTTTGCATTCGGGAAGTCCTGGGGTTTTTTTCTGGTTTTGGCTTTGTTTTTGTTTTTTGGTTTGGTTTGGTTTGGTTTGGTTTTGGGAAAAGCAGGGGAAGAAAAGAATCACTTTTCTTGTAAGACGTATAAATAAAACTGATAATTTTTACAACAGGTTTTCTGGAATGTATAAGTCTGAAAACATATATCAGAACAATTGTATAATATGTTTCTTTGCAATAAGAGCATAGTGGAAGGGAAGTACTACTGACAAAGACCTAAAGGTGCACTTATTGCCTTTTATTCACAAGTATATAACAAAAGCAGTAACTACACTGAAATATTGAAAATTTTAATTCCCCATACAAGCAGTAACTACACTGAAATATTGAAAATTTTAATTCCCCATAGTCATCTATATAGAATGCAAGTTAGACTGGTTCTGCAGCAGTTCTGACCAGCAGTTAAGGTGCAGTGGGCAAATCAGCATTTTCTGATACAAATTTCTTCAATTGGAAATGACTTTTGACCAGCTCTTCAAAAAGACTGCCTTAATTCCAGGCCTGCTCACTGTATAGTAAAATTGATTTTGCCGATTCAATAACCTACCTGCAGCCAAGAGGCAATTAGAGTGTACCATTATTCTTCATTGCTTTTCAAATTGTGAATCTAACTATGGATCACCGATGATATTAGCTAAGTGAGGGACAAACTATTCTGAAGTGGTTTTCAGAAAGTAATCCTCACAGGGACTGAAACTAGAAATCCATTTTGGTGCTACAATTGAAAAGAATATAAGCTTTTCTAATCTTCTGGAGAAAAGTGCATTTACCTTTCAGTGATGACTGACACCCTCATGCAGAATCATGTAAAGATTTTGTCTTAAAATTCATGACAAGTCTTGAAATTCATGACAAGACTTATCCATGTCCTGAAATTCATGACAAGTTCCGTGTTCCAGCTGAAGTTTCACTTCCTAAGTGTTACACTGGAGAAAATACAACTAAGTCTACGCACAGCATCAACCTTACTATGCTGCTTATCCTTAATTCTTATGATTGTTAATAGCCTGTTATGCTTAGTGAGATTCAGTTAATAAATTCTGAGCTGGCAATGCATTCAAATTCCAGATGTAATGGCAAGAAATCTTTCCAAATATTCAAAGCAGGGATCTTGGGTCAGTCTTCTGGACCTTTGAATGTCCAAGCAGAGAACAGGCAATCAGTAAGTGGCCTTCAGAGAATTCCCTAGTTAAAAAGAAAATTTGCTGCTGGTATGTAAGTTTTGAATTGAGAATCTATTCTTCTCAGTTGCCAGCCAAAGTGAACTTTTGCTGGACAGTGGGGAACGCTTTGTGCTGTTGTGTGGTCTTGCTTTAATGCACACCAGATGTGTGCCAGGATTTTGACAGAGCTTAAAGACTTTTTTATGTGTTAGGAAGGCAAAATCTAATGTCTTGGGGGTAAGAGAACTTTTCAAAAAGTCTTCTGAGAGAAATTCATCTTCTATATCTTTCAATGTATTATAGTTTCTAAACTACTAAATGAAAATATTGGAAGTAACTGATGTCCCATTTCCCTTAGTGCCCCCTGCTTCTACATGTAAATGGAAAATGGTCTTATAAAACTTATTTTCCCATGCTTACTGAAGTCTGGAGGTGACATTTTAAAGATGTGTCTTTAAGCTGTAGTCTCATTGTGAAAGCTATTATATAGTCCTTATTGCCTCATCAAAGTATTTAGACTCAAATTGAGCTACTGAAATCCTGCTTGTCCAGAAGTGTGGGAAATGCTGTGGAAATAAGACAAAATGTATTTCCCTTCAGTTGTCTTAAATAAAAGACTGGACACATAAGGCTCTGACATTAATTTTTAATGTTAAACCACCTACTGAAATCTCTACCCTTTCAGAAGACATGGAGACCAAGTGCTGAATATTGAAAATATAGAAGTAAGGTAAGTCCATGAATGTGCCTGAACCAAAAAGGATTTTGGGGAGAGGAGTGTGTTTCCAAAACTTCTCCAGATCTTTCAGGTCAATTTTCACCTGTGGAATCAAGTCTCCCAAGACATGCTTGTCTCTTGTCCCTGCCCAGTTTACTGGCTCTTGGTACAAACTGCTGACTTGTTTTCTTCAGGAGTTTCTGATTTTTATGTCTTCACAGCAGCTAGGAATAAGCCTCATGTTTCTGAGGAATGAGGGATTATGCACCATAAACCTTCCAATACACATGATGTAGGCTTTAGTAGTTGTGGTCTAACAATGCTGCAATGGGTAATAAAATGAGGTAAAGCTGATTCTGTCATTATGCCAGATTTAAGGATTTAAGCAGTACAAGCACCTGGTTCTCCTATGTACTTTTACTATTGTGACAACGTTGCAACACCATAGTGTTAACTTTTCATTCTGGCTGATTTGTTCTCTGCTGTCCTGTGGTCAGCATGAGCTTTGTGACAAGTTCATCCTATTCTATGTTCAGTGTAGTCATAACTTGGTATTACTGCCCAGAAATACCTATAACCACAGAAAAGTTTCATCAGAACTTTCAGCATCTGCCTAGAGAAAAATATTTTAAAAGAGTTGAGGTGCTTGGAACTCCAGATCCTGTCTCATTCATACTTTTCCTTAAGATAATAAAACTACATATTTTACATATTGTTGTATCTTAAGTAACATGCAAAAATACCATTGTTACTTGGATTATTTCATTTTTCATGTGTGGTATTCCTCTGTTCCTCATGAGCAATTACAATGTTTTCTGGGAGCTGAGGTGTTATCCATAAATATTTGGAGACGCCTGCTTATACATTTTAATAGTTCATGTCACTTGAAGAGAAAACTTCTGAGAAAATTCTAGGGACGTGTAGCCCTAGATATGGTGGTTGTGAACTGAGAGTATTCCTTTAACAGAAGACAGAACCACGTTTCTTTTACAGCAGCAACAAATATTGGTTCATCTGTGCCCTGATGTGTACAGTTCACTGTATCTGGCTGTGTCTAGAAAGTGAAATGCTAAAATTTTTTTTTCCCCAATTCTTCTTCGCCTGTTCATTCTCACTTCCCAAAACTGCCATACTCACAAGAAACTTCCATTCTTCTTTTAATGGCAAATGAAATTAAAATATTACAGTCTCATGACGTTTGTAGGGATAGCAAATTTTTTTCAATGGCAGAATGCAGAGGGGGTCTGGAGAGACATGTGCCTTGCAAGAAACAAAACTTGTTTCAAAACTGTAGAGTTACTGCAGTGAAACCAGAGAGGAAAAGTGATTTTGATTCTGATATCAGCAAGTGGGAGGGTTGCCTATGAACATTTTTCTTCTTCCTTTTTTAGCACACACATTGGCAAAATAATCAAAAGATCCAATGGAGAGAAGGTTAGTGATTTTTCTTCCCTTTGCTGCTGAAATTTGGACCCAGTGACTGATTTCTGCTAATGAAACATCAGCCATGGTTAAAAAAAGCTACTTGTACTACTAGCATGCCTCACATGAGAAAATGGTCAGTTATCATTGTCTATTGCTGCTCATATTCTGGAGGATTTTCTTTCATATTTTTCAAAGGTGTGAGTGAAAAAAATAGAGATAAATATTAAATTGTAAACTGTAAGTATGTAAGGTATTTGAAAGCAAAAGATTCAAGGAATCTCTGAGAAAACTTGCAGTCAATATAAACAGATTAAACAATTTCTCATGAGCTTTGGTGATTTTCAAGTCTTAGTTCATATATGGGATTTGACAAAACTACCTGAAATAGGAAAGACTATTTATGTTATACAACTAGATTTCTGCTTCAGCTTTTCTATTTATGTTGGCTCTCAAAAAATCAAATTCAATAGAATAGCAATCATTTCTGTAAAACCTTGAAGGCCCAAACATATAAAGTCTAGCAAACTGCAAACGATGTTGGATAACAGATTTAGATGCGGAATTGATCTGATTAGTTGTATTAGGCTGGTAAGTAAATAACTAGAATTATATATTTAGGGAAATTCTGCAGTTGATTGCGAAGAAAAAAGCATATCTTAATATAAAGTTGTGATAGATGTGAGAACAGTAATATACATATTGAATATTTTTATTCCATTAGTTAGAAAGATTAAAGAAACCACATTTCCTTGAATATGAGTTATATTAGTATGAAAACAACAGAAAATAGAGACAAAAATGTATTTGCTCATTCAATGAAATAGGCTTCATTCTGCAAGACAGAACAAATATAGCCAAAATGTCATAGCAAGAAGTGAAATTAATAGTATTATGGAATTGTGCACCAATTTATTTTTAGTAAGAAATATGTCAGATTCCCTTGACTTGAAAAAAAAAGTCATATTTCTTTTGTGGTAGCTGTGCAAATTTCAGTCTGATCCCCAATAAGAATTTATTTTGACCCTTTAGATAATTATTTAGTTGGTGATTTTATTCTGTCTTTCTTTGGTCTTTCTTTTGATGATCAAATAAGAGACCCCGTTTGCTTGTAAACCACTTTATGCTCTGTGCAGTACATGACAAAGTCAAACCCAGAGTATACTTGCAGAATGGATAAATGTGATTACAAGCCTGGCTTTGAACATGTTGAAAAAAAGACAATGCTATTTTTAAAATTCCTTTTTATTAGAGTATGAAACTAAAGCACTGCATTTATGATTTATGGTTTTCATAGTTCCTTACATAACAGTAATTTATGAGTGAGATTTAAATTCTTTTATATCATAGATTGTTGAAGATACCTGCATCAGTTCTAGTGATTTTAGTTATATACTCTACTTATTTCAGGTACCTCAGATGGAATTCTTCATACTCTTGACAACCTCGTCCTTATTTCTGTTATTTAGCAGAATATGAGCATATTTGCGCCTCTGATGCCTAACAGGATAAAATGAACAGTAGGTATTGAGCAGCATGTTGCCTGAGTAGATGAAACAAGTATGCTAAAAAGGGGTGTTTGCCATATTTGAAATTATTGCAACCATTACCTCTTTCAATTAAAAAAAAATCTAAAGAAGGAAATAAACTGTTGAAGGAAATACAAGAGTCACTAAATAGTGGTCTATTGTCTTGAGTATTATGAGTAAGAGGATGACCTAAATTCCAGACCCTTGAATAACTCAGACTCATCCTTCTAGAATTACACAAAAAATCAGCAATGTCATTGTCTGTCTAAAAAAAATTTAATAAGATCGTGTGATCCAAACATTGTACATCCTAAAGAGGACTTACTATTTGAATCCCCACAGGTATTCTTATACAGTTATATAAATATTATATGTCAACCCAGTGTGATTACATTATTATTCACTTATATTTGCTTGAGGTTGCTTTCACAGGAATAAAATTTCAGATAGACATTTCTTGTAATTAAGTTTGATGTTTCCTTTTCTTGTTCTGTTTCTTTCTGTCCACAGATATGTATGTAAGTAATAATAAACTATTCTTTAGATTTTCATAATTATCCCAGCTTAGGATAAAGGATATTGGCAATTTAGGATTTTTGACTTGAAGTACCCTACTCCAGCAGTTAACTCTTTAGGGACAGGTATCTGCTCTTCACCTTTCCAAGTCTAATGCCAGGATCTTATCTGAAAGAGCTGAGTTAGCAACCCACCTGCCCTTGCCACCTCAATGCATCCTATTGGCATCTTCCAAAGACAACTGAATCATTCATCTCTTCCCATTATCTACGAAGTTTTGGTGGCTATTTTAAGTGTAACAAGAGTATTGACTTCAGTCTTTGGAAAGTCATGTTGATAAAGGCTCTAGCCAGTATATTACTTATTTTGAATAGTAACACAGCAGAAGTGATAACTGTGAAAGACATGACCTCGAATTGTCAGCAGCTGATCAAATGCTTTACACTGCACATAAAAACCCCATAAATTTGAAAAACCTCATATCCAATCAGGAAGAAAAAATTGCTTTTCATATTTCATAATCCAAATAACTAAGTTGTTGCAGATTTTTACAAGAATAGATCCTCCCTGTTCTCATACATTTTACCCATCACTCTTCTATTCATGATCAATGTGAGTTTTTAAAGTATCTCTGCAGTAAATAGGATCACATCAAACTGGGTAAGCGTAGGCTGTGAAAGCATTCACTGTTAAAATGAACTTAGGAACTATTATCTAACATTTATACGGGAAAATTTCCAAGTACTAGCCTGCTGCAGTAAGAGTTTGCAGAGCAAAAGAATACAGAATCCATAACAACTACAAGAAAGTTTAAAACAGATAAATGGATGAAAATCCTTTAAAGTCTGTTATCTTGAATGTCACCTGTTTACTGAAAGGCTGATTACTGAAATTAAATATTAGCTTCGTTATTTCACTCATTTTCATATTTCTTTTATCTCATTAATCTTGCCAAAACTTCTCAAAAAAAAAAAAAAAAAAAAAGATAATTGCACTGCGCTTTCTTCTCCCTGATCTCACTGACCTCACTTCTACTTATGAATTAATATGTGAAGAGGTAATATACAATTATATTTGTCTGAAATCATGGGGCTAGTTATTTATATTGGTGTTGGTGTTGTCACTGATACTGGAAGGTATTTTCCCTGTGACCATTTATTGATGCAGCACTAGATAATCTGAGCAGCTAAATATTAGAGAGCATTCTTGACTTACCATGGCAAGAAAAAAAGTATCTCTATGTGGAGTACATTGACAGCATCTTCCAATTTTACTGTTTCAGGCTATACATAAACTTTTGCTTCTCCTCTTAATTCATCACCTGATCTTTTTTTGTGTATCCAAATTGCTGCCCAACATCAAGCTCCTAATCCCTTCTTCCAAGATTTTGCCTAAAGTAAGAAATTCATCTGGTTGTATTTATGTCTGCCCTAGTTGTATCTTCTCAATTTTGATATTGTCCCAACTTGGAGATATGTCATCATGACAGACCAGCACCACACCAGTGCTGACCCTGATTGTTGTCCACACACTGGATCTTGTCCCCAGCATTCTAAGCCCACACAAAACTCCTTGCTAGTGAAGGACTTGATCATGCTTCAGAATATTTAAAAACAGATCCTAAGGAAAGGAGGGGCAACCTCCCAGCTTTTTTCATGATAGCTCCTACCAGTGAAGGACATCATCTAGATTCCATCTGGAGTCAGCCAGCTGAACTCCTGGATGTGCTCAGGGCTACCACTGTTATTGCCTTCCCATCTATGATTCTGACCATGTCTTCATACACACTTCATACATGACCATGTCTTTTGTAAGCCTATACAAATAAACAAAAATTTTCTTTAAAGATTTTCTTTATTTTTCTTTATTTTACAGGGTGAGGTTTTAAGTGATATGTAGGATATTTTGCTCTTGTTCAGTTTATAGAGAAAGCAAACTTAGGTTACTTCCACCTGAAAAACCTTCACTTGTATAACCAGTGCCCTGTTGTTATGTCTAGTTGTCTTTACATGGCAGTATTTGTGCATGCCAGCAGGTATTCCTGAAGTGTAACAATCCAACTGATTTCTGAAAATAAAACAAGTACTGATGAAAGTCCTTGGATAGTTTTGCCTGGAGTCTACATTATTAATAGACCACATTTATTAGTTATTAATAGTAAACCATGTTTCTCAATTTTGCTTTGCTGAGAAAGACCATGTTCAGAGGAGTCTTCTGGGCTCAGAAAAAGTAAGGAAAGTTAAGTGCTTGTGAGTTCATATAACATGGAACAGCAACTGTGGTTTGGGGGGTTATGTCCCATGACTGGTGGTAATGTTATTGTGACAGTCCCATTTAATTTTATATAGAAAGACAATATGCAATGAGTAAGTTAAAACATTTAGAAAAACAAAGTTTTTAATATTGTACATATCAGGAGCCACAGTTCTCATTTTTCTTCAGCTATATTATGCTGTACCAAAAAAACTCTGTTTATCATACTTTTCTTGATGATAAGAGGTGTTGTCTACTTTTTTTCATACAGGGACAAACATATTTTTTATCATGCAGGGACATTTTTAAACAGCACAGAAGAGATAACAGCAAATTCGTTCAATTGAAACATGAAGAGTAACAAATATTTGCAAGCTTTCTATTTTTGTTATTGGATGCTCTCATTGCTGAAATCACTCAGAGCAGCATCTGGTCTCTTAATCAGATAAAAAAATGTGTTAATCTTGTGACAGTGAAGTGTATCAGATGTTTCTGTAAATGTTTAGTCCCTTATTGTTTTTCACTGCTGAGACACTTTGATTAGGCCACTCAAAATTGAAAAACAAAAGGGATAAAGAGAGACAAACAGAAGTAAGAGTCAGGTGGAGAGCACAAATGCGCAGGATTTGTAGACACAAGTTCTTCAGAACAGGTTGAAGACAGTGATGACTCTATGATCAGGATGGCCCATACTGTCATTGTGAAAAACAAAAGTAACATGAATAATACAGGATTCTCCAGGATGGCAGACGTCCTCTTTTTAGGCTGTGTATGAGGTTTCCTCTTGCTTTAAAATTAACAATCAAAATATTTCTAAGTCATGGTTTAATTTTTTTCTTCCAGATGTTCTTCTTGGAGAATGGTTTTGAATGTTGGGGTTTTGGCTTTTTTTTTCATTTTTCAAACAGGATATTAAAAGATTTGAAATGTTTTCAAGTTCAATCATCAAACTCCATTTATACAATAATTTAGATTAATCTTAAAAATAATTTTCTTGGGTTTTCTGTCTTGATGCTCCTACTGAAAGGCTGTTATCAGTATTTATTTTTGTTTTTTTTTAGAAAATCTTCTAATTGCTGATTTAAATATACTTACATCAGTAATTTATTCTTTAAGTTCAGATTGTTCTTCCTCCTTTCCTTCGCCTTCTCCTCTCTATATTTAATAACCATATCATTTGAATGTGTAAGACAAAAATTTTACCTTCTTTGGAAATACTTTATTTATTCCACCATGATACCAAATTTATCTGGTCCAAAGACAGGACAAATACATTTACTTTTAAAATTTTGATTTATTTATTTGTTATATGGATGAGATCTCAGCAGAACCATTTAAGATAAAGGAAACAATTTTCTGATGAACAGTTTTCTGGTGTCCTATACTATACGCTATGGCTGGAATGTTCCTCTGTATATTCTGAGATATATTTGTCATTTCAGTAATGAATTTTATAACGTATCATAAGATGATGGAAAAAATAGAATCTTTTTACACTAATTAGTTGCAATTGTTAGGCTTGTAACCCAATTTGTTATTAATCTCCAAGGGCAGTGATCTTGCCCTCTATAATTGCTCTGATTTTCTGTTACTCTGGCCATGATATTTATGTGGCTCTTCATGCATGGTATGTTAATATCCTTCCAAATTACTTCCATGCTTGCATTATCAAAAACTTCCTGGGCCTCTGCAGGTTAATATGAATTACTGTTACTTTTAGGCAAAGTTTAATTTTTGATTGATTGTGGTTCAAACAAGAAATAGAATAAAGAGCCACTGAGAGACAGAAGAAACAAATGGAAATTCCTCTTCTTTGATAATAATGTAGGTTATTTTTAACTAGATATGGATTAGTATTTATAACTGACCATTGAGGTGCCTCTTTCCCATGTGAACTGGGACTAGGTAAATTTTGGGTTCTTGTGGCAGAAGTGCTTACTATAAGATAAAGCCATGGTTTAGTCATAGCATTTCAATGAACAGTTTCCAAAAGTGTCCTGAATTATTAAAGATACATAACACAATGGCAATATGAGGATTTTAAAATAATGACTGAGCTCTGAAGAAAAGAGAATATTAATCCAGACTTTGATCATAATTGAAAGCCAGGAGGTTAAAGATGAAACAGAGACACTTCCGTTGCCATTGACAGTTCCTGTGATTAGATCCTGAAATCATATTATTTATTTAATTATTAAACTCATTAATTATTGAGTCATTCTCAGGGTGATATCTTGCAACACCTTTCATGCACAAATTTAGATATATCAATGTTCCCTGAAAAGGACTGCTAATTTGCAAATTATATTACTGAGATTTCTATGTGGTGAGAGAGTTATTTGTGATTTTCATTCGGGTTTCTTAATCAACAGCTGTTTAGCGCTCCTTATTATTTATTTTTATTGACAAGACACTTTATTATTGTCTTATTGAATCATACAAAAACTGTTCT
>VRYO01001589.1:17848639-17888496 GCA_009812075.1 Sialia sialis
TGGCTTATATTCAGGTGCGGCTTATATATGGACGAATCACGTGCTCTACCCGGCTACCGGGACATACGGCTTATAATCAGGTGTGGCTTATAATTGTGAAATTACTGTACATGAAATTTTTTAATCTAAACATCTTGTTATTACTTGTATTGTAATGGGTTAAAATTATGTTTTATTAGTAAATGTACCACTATATATACTGTTTGTGTTTTTACTGAAAAAAAAAATGTTTGACAGGAGAGAAAGCAAAATGCCAATACATTTGACACTTACATCATAGTTTTTATGTCACAGAAATGAAAAAATAATTCCCAAAGGTACTTAAACATAGCAAGTGTATATTTCAATCAGAAACTCTTAATATGTTGCAATTTCAAGTGCTGTTGCTTTGTTTTATCAGAAAACTGTCAAGAAGGATCAAAATTCCCAATTAACAAAAGTTTTTTTTTTACTTGTTTTAGGGAATTCTCTCCTCATTCTTTGTTGTTAGAAACTCACAACTGGTGTAGTAGCATTTAGGTGGTTTTTATGTTAGGCTGCTACTCAATGTAGGTGATACAGATACCAAATATTTCAATGGTAGTTTATTGGTTCACCTGACAAGATACTTTGTTGTCTATCTCATTGTTGATCTCTTCTAAAATATTGAATTCTTTGTAGTAGTTCTCCTTACATTGACCCCTTATTTCAACATCTGTTTTTATTTAGTAACTCTTCCTTTCTTGCTAAATCATGAACATCCCGGAGAACAAAATCTGATTCTTCCTATACACAATTGTTGCAGTTCAGTTTCATCATTCATTCCAAAACCAAGCACAAGAGTCTCAAAGTCTCAGAGAAGATTATTCCGGGTTGTGAAATGGTCCAGGCTTATTTTTTATCCTTCCACTATCTCTCAATCCTCCTAATATTTTATTTCATATACTTTCCACTATTTATATACAGGTTTTTTTTTCCACGTAGTCAAGGAAAAAAAAAAAAAATCTGTAAACTTGTAAGCAAGACTTGAAAGCATGACACTAAAGTTCTGCACTTTCTAAAGTTTTCTCAGCTTTCCCAGAAGAAGTAAGAGCTGGCATTTGTGGATTTATGCAAAATTGTTTTCAAAGAGCAGATCATAAGAATGTTGCATAAGAACTTAAAAGAAATTGTCCAGACAGTACTGAATTTATGTTCAATTTTTTTCCCAATAATTATAACTGCAGTAAAGAACAAAATGGTATTTAAATGGGATTATGAAAATTGAAGAATAAATCAATTTATATTTTATAAATTATTTTCCTCTTGTTTTTGAAGACAGAACATTTGATTGACATAGTTCGTAACAGAAACGTGTCTTCATGTGACATTCTATGGAAACCATGGCAAAAAATTCCTTATAACATTTTAGGACTTTTGGCCTTTTTGACATATTTTTTATGTCAGTCTTGGCTGATGTCCACTGATGAGTGATGAATATCTGTGAATCCAGATGTACAAGGCTGGATAGGATTTATTTCAATGTTAATTTGAAATTTGGCCTTCAGATTATGATATTGCCACTTAAATATCACACAGTGGAGCCTTAACTCTGAAAAATATTCTGAAAAATCAAAAATTTTAGCATCTGATTTTATTACAGTCAGTGCTTCTTAGCTCAACACAATTCCTATGAAACAGTCTGTTATCTGAACTATTAATGTTTTGTATTGCCACTTCTATAAGTTGCTGCATATGCTCCCAGTAATTCAGGAGCGCATGAAATACGACTTAATTGAATGCATCTGTTCATTCTGGTTATAAATGGCCCCAAATAAGTGGAAAGCTTTAAAGATCTTTATTATCTTGATATGAAAATATTTATCAGTGTACAGATTATGAACTGGATACTATTAATTATTATTTCAAAAATTATCTATATAGCAAGAATTTGTTTTATTCCCTATTCTTTCTAGAAGACTGAAGGACACATCTTTTACGCATATTATCTCCTCATGAAGAACATCACACTGACACTTCTGTATTGCATCTTACATAAACATCCAGAACCACATGTAGTCTATCTGGAGTCTTCTGTCCAAAACTTCAGCTGCACTCACAGTTATTTAAGGAGAGGTTCCTGTCTTTCTATATTTGTGCCTGTGTGTACATGTGCAAAGGTGAATGCTTAATTTGATCATAAAACTTCAACAGGTCATGCTGTTCACACAGAATGTAGTAGTTAACCAGAATCTAAGTAAGAATTAAGAACACACAAATGAACAATTTTTGGAGTAGAGAATAAACATACACACACACGGGGGATTTACTTTGAATAACTGCAATATCAAACAGGGTGAAAAGGTTACATTGAAGTAAATAAATCATAAAGCACAAAGAGCAAACACAGACTATAAATGATTGTAGAAGCTAATCAATCATACAGAGACGTGTATGGAGATAGTTAAAGAATTTATTTCCTTAGTCTGAAGCAAGTCTGCGTTGGTAGATAATTATAATTTGACACTTCTTTAATTTGGATATATATCAGTTGAGCTCATATGGTATCAGTTGAACTCATATGAACATGAATCACTTGTGTAGATTACATTTAATTCAGTGTTCTGATTTAACAGAAATGCTATTGTTTGTGCACATACCTCCACCATTCTGCTTGAAGTAGCTATCTGATGAATGACCTTCACTAAATTACTTTTGTACCTTTGAACTGTGGTTTTGCCCTTCAGATATAAGAATATGATTACCTGTGTCTTAATTCAATTTTATACTGTTGAGTATTACTTAATGAAATCTCTACAAACATATTCAATATTTTCATATTCCTAATAGATGAAAAAATCATTCATTCATTTGTTGTTTAAAAATAAAAAATCAGTCCATAAATAGAAGAATGCCGAACATATTTTTTTTTTCATAATTATCTCATGCTTTATGGCTAATCACAATCAATGCACAAAAATTTTTTTGGGTGTGATTCTACACTTGAAAAAGTCAGGAATCATGTTAAGAAACAAAGCATAGAGACCAACAAGTACTAAAAAAATATATTATTGAATTAAACTGTTAAATTAAGATTGTTCTATCTCCTCTTTCTGGTTTGGGGGTTGGTTTTGTTTTTTGGGGTTTGTATTGTTGTTGGGTTGTTTGGTTTTTTTAGGGGGGGTTCTTTTGTTTTCTTTTGTTTTGTTTATCTTTAATTGATTTCAGGTTCAGTTCTTTAGTATTGATTTCCCTTACAAATTCAAAGGCATGGTTAAAAGGATTCAAGTAATGTCTGATCTTCTGCCACAGTCTCATTTCTCATTTCACTCCAGCAGCAGTTTTAGTCAGAACAGCTGCAGCATTCTGCAAACACCATGGAGAGGGAGCTTGTAACTTTCTTTTGAAAGCTGGCAAAAAAGCAGGATAACCGCATGAGAGAAAAGATAAACACTGAGAAGAGAGGTAATGCATGTGGAGTCTGTAAAAAAGGGTAAAGTTTGAATTTGAAACTCATATTGCAAATATTGTCCAACGGTGAACAGTCTTTTGTGTATGTTTACATACTGCAGGAATTTATTGCTCTTGGGAGTGAGGAAGACAACTCGTGGATTAAGGTGAAGTGGTTGTGGAAGACAACACTTATGAGGTGATAACGTGAGAATTAAAGTTTATTTTACATTTTTGCAGTACTGGAAGCATTTTAAGAATAACTATAATTTAAAGATTTCCAAAATTTCTCACACAATCTAATTAAATCTATCTATAGACAATACTGCATTTTTTCTTATTGCTCAAGCAAGATTGGATGGAAACATAATTAACCCAATACAGTGTCCTAAAATAAATGTTTCAGCAGAGTTTCAAACTGGAATCTAAACAAATGTTAATTCTAGGAGCCTACAGCTAGTGCTTATAAAGTCCTTGTTATAATGTCAACACCTTTACATGATACATTCTGTTAGCAGCTAGCTTAAGATTATAAATTTTGTAATTTTAAAACTTTGACATTTTTGTAAAGTTTGATACCACAAATAAATCACAATGGTCTTCCAAGTTACAGATATATAATTATAATTATATTTACATTGCATTGTATGAACATTTATGCTTTATAATTTATACTTTCTTCTTTTTTTGTATTTTGCTAAGTATTTTTAACAAGTTCATTACAAATAGAGTATTTTTGCTCTTTATTTCTCATACATGACAGCTTATTTTATCTGAACAAAATTTTCCAACAACAAAACTTTTGACAGGAAGGGACAGATCCCTTAGAAGCATACATTTTTAAGAACTATACTACCTCCTGTTGAGCAGTCAGTTCAATATTCCTTATTGTACCACTTCTTAAGAGCAAGTTTATTTGTTTAATAATTGCATCTTTGTAATTTTGTTTGTGAACACAATCCTAGTCAGTAAATCATGCCCTACATACATATCTGGTTGTTAAAAACACATTCAGTTCTGCCTAGACTGAAATGCCTCCTCAGTACTGTTACAAATGGAGAGGGAAGAATTCAGACAAATCCTTGCCTTTCCAGTTTTCTGGCAGTAGCCAAAAGCTTTATTGAGGCTGCCAGCACCCCAAAATCCACTCTCACTGGCAAGGTCTTAATCATGACTAATCTGGTTTGCTACAACATAAAGTATTTGAATAGGCCAAGGAAACAGACATAAGACTTAAACAGATTACTTACTACATAGGATAACACAAAAGAGCTACTAGTAGATAAAAAATACGGTTCACAATAACATTAGTAAAGATATCTTATGTAACAGCTGGCTAAGAAATAATATACAGTAATTTCATGCTTATAAGCCGCACCTTTTTGACTGAAGTTTCGTGCCAACCCTGGAAGTGTGGCTTTTCACCCGGTGCGACTTACATATGGACAAATTCTGGGGAAATGCCAACCTGGAAGTGCGAGGTGGGGTGGGGCTGGAGCTGCTGCTGCGGGGGGGAAGGCCGGCCCCTCTCGGAGTCGCTGCTGCGGAGGGGGGCTGGCCGTAGCTGTGCCGCCCAAAGCAGGGCGTGGCAGGCCAAAGCTGGATCCTTGCTGAAAAAAAAACCAAAAACAAAAGGAGTGAGGGGGAAAGTGCGACTTATCAGCCGGTGCGGTTTATTTATGGACGAATTCCATGGACTTTCCAATAACCCAGAAAATGCAGCTTATAACCAGGTGCGGCTTATAAGTGTGAAATTAGAAGTCAGTGTCACTTAGCAACAAATGATAGAAATGTGCAGAGAATCTCCCAGTTTCTCTCAGTCCCTGGGAAGTGACTCAGTGCCAGCATCTTAACACTGACCTCTCCACACGCTCAGAGAGTGTATGAGGGAGTTCTGATTTCATGAAAATCGTAATGGTCTTTTATAGTTGCAAAAATGCTTGTGTTCTGCAATCACTAATTTTACATTTTACTTTCTCTCCATTCAAGCCAGGATGTGTTTTGCCAGCTAAGGAGATTCTCAGCTATGATAATTCATCACATAACGAATTATTCCAGCTTAACCTAGCCATATATTATGGGGAGATAAGCTTCTGCTGTATTAGGGGTTAAAAGTCCTGCCACATGTCCCACCACCTAAGTAAAATTTTCCCCAAATATATCAGTACTTTTTCCTTACAGTAATGTTTATATCAGGGTCATGTCTACAGATTGTACCTTGAGAATTTATTCTTCCTCATAGAATAGCTAGCTACATTATGGAACATGGAAGACTGAAAATTCTGCAAAGCTTAATAAACCTCAAATTAAAAAGATGCTTTATGTTGCATTATTTTTCTCTAGCAACTCAGTGATGTTAACTGTTACTGTGGAGACATCAAATCTTTCACTCAGAATGAAAATGACATTGTTAATAACATTAATTCCATCCTCCTACAGGAGCTCTTAGAAAAATCTTTACGCATCATAATCATGAAAAATAATCTGCAATATGAGAAACTGAATATTGACTGTTTTGTCTAAAGACTGATTAAAAATATTCCATCTCTCTTCACTCACATTTTTGCTATATGGCTACATTAGCTGTAGGTAGGTGTACAGAAGTAATGAGGTTACTTGTCTTCTAATCTTTCTTACCAAGTAGAGAGTGGGGTGAGAAGAGGGGCAAAGGTCATGCAGCCAGAGCCACTAACAAATTGAGAAATATTTTTTGAGACATATAATCTTATCAGGAATATTTTATTATTTGCATGTTCTACACTGTAGGTCCACTCTAGGTGTAGCCATATATCTGATCATTTTTAAGAAGGTGATAAAGGAAAACCAAAAAAGGATGTCAAGCCATCAGTGAGTCTAAGGGTGCACAGAGAAGTGCAGTATTCTTTTCTTACCTCTGACAACAACAGCCTCGTGCAATGGCAAATAAAACTTGGTCATGGTCTGCTGCCTTCTGAACTGAGCTATTCTAAAATCCCACCCTCTCCAGGGATCTGCATTAACCAGAAGGAAACAGTGTCCCAGGAGAGAGGCTCATATGGTTCCGTTCCTGTTGGGCTGAACTACTGCCAGTTTTGATGAACCCAAGGCTTTCAAGATTAACTCTGGCAATGTTAATTTGCTGATAACCTAAAAGCCTTATTCCCTCACCGCAGAATCTGATTGTCACAAATTGCACATGCTCAGGTGTTAGAATTCCCAGATTTTCCCAACACAAAGTGATTGAGGCTAAATCTTTTACATTTAAAGACAAGTTGGTAAAACCTTCCTATCATTGTGTAGTTACCAAAAAGCCTGAAAATCATCTACTATCAGGTATTTTTCTTAACTATATTTCCTGATTAATTTTTATCTTTTGACATTTTTACATAAAGGATTATACTGTAGTGCTTGTCTTCCAGCAATACTTAATGAGGATTTCATTTGGAATGTTAAAAGCAGCAGATCACAAGCATCTGCCCTAATTGTTATAAGGACGCTGAGCAGTAGAAAGTGAGCTTCTCTCAGGATTTCCACACTACTCATAAGAACCCCACTTCAGGTGATGTTCCTGACACTTTACAGTATTCATTGCTGTCTTGAACTGGGTATAGAATTTTAGCTGTTCTACACACTCTCTCTACTAAAAAAATCCCTTCCTCTGGTATTCCTCTTTACTGTTTTTTTTTTCTTATTCAAAAACAGTACAAGTGAGAATTTATGTGAAATCAAACTTTGATGCTGTCTTCTGTCTTCTTTTAAATTACTGATTGACAGAATTATAGAATTCATATAGATGTATATCATGTATTTTTTACTCTCAAATGCAAAATTTGCAGTCACTTGGATTTAGCTATATTAAAGGGGAAAAGTTTTATTAGTTTCACTTACCAGTGCTTCCCTCATCAACCAGTCGTTTAGCAGCCATACTAGAAAGTTACCATGTCATTTAGGTGATAGCTAAAAAATTTAGAAGAAAAAATCCAAAATATGTTTTTCAAAAATATACCTTACCATAATATTTCTCTTTTGGATTACAGGGAATTGTATTTAACAAACCACTTTTAAATTGCATCTACTCATTGATGTGATAATTACATACAGTATAATATTTTTTGAACAAAATCTAATATGCTACTCAAATACCATGGAGAAATCAAAGTATATATTCACACAGTAGTATTTATCAGGTAGAGCAGCAATTCTATCTGTATAAATGTTTTGGAAAATAATCTTCATTCTATTATTATTCCATCATGCTACAGACTTGCAACTGGTTTATAATTCCTGAGAAACTTCTCTCATACTTAAATACATCTGTGATCTCACACTCTGTTTTCTTTAATTTTTCTAGTTCTTCAGTATTTTCTCATATTTCCAAAACTGAGTGAAAATTAAATAATTCTGTTAATGTGTCCTGTATTTTTTAATAATAGAATTCATTTGGATGCCTGTCTCCAGCTGATTAGTACAATGTTGGAACTAGAAATTTCCCTGGATGTACTATATGCCTTTACATACCCCTTACCTAGTATGAACCTTGATATCATCACTGCTGTCTATATAAGCAGCAATACTGCTGTGACAATGGCAATTAGGACTGACTAGATTATTTTATCAGTATTTCAGTGTAACTCCAGTGAATTTTGGCTATTATGGTGTTTAATAGAAGGCAATTCTCAACAAAACAATTTTAAAGAGAATAATTTTGAGTATATTTGACAGTTTTCAGTTCACTCCTAATCCTTAAAATGTGAGGAATTATACTGTGGGAATAAGCAGCTACTTTAGATAAGATAGCTCACTCTGGAAAGCCTTTGAATTTTGGTCCTTTAGAACCATACATGCAGGTACAGTACTACAGTCCCCAAGAGCAGGCAATTTATAACAAAGTGTTGACAAACAGTTCTAACTGAACTGTTATTATATGAAACAGTAATAATATTCATAATCCTTCACTGATTTTGAAATGTTTGTCATATTTAGCAGTTCTGTTATTCATTTTGTAAAGTCTCTGATGGATTGCAATAAAAACTGAAACTCACACATCAAGATCTAATTGAATACAAGGTTTGCTATTACATGAACATAATAACTTGTAGCATACAAAGGATCCTTCATGATTTTTGCACCTTTTCTTGAAAAGCAGTTCATCTTCTTTATATGAAACCAAAGAAAAACCTGTGGTTTTGACTGACTCTGCACATGTAGGTATAAAGCAGGCATTAAAAAACAAGAAATTTATTTTGATCTTCCAGAAAAAAGAATCAGAACAAAGTTCAACTCACCACTTTAAAGTGAATTTGAGCCATAGTAAATTTTTACTGACTGAAATACAGCCCTACAAACTAAACTGACATTCAATTTAGAGGCTGAAAGAAATGCACAGATGGAGCTCTTATGATAACTTTCAGCAGAAGTTATGAAATAGGCTTGCAGTATTTAACCTATGACTAAAATTTTGTGAGTCAAATACTTTGTCTAGAGAGAGTCTTAATCTTATTGCAGAAGTTACGCTTTGCCTGAGATTAAAGATAAGACTCCCCATTAACCATTTTGAAATTTTCACAAACATGCCATTTCTGATGCATGGTGATAATTTCATTAATATTTTCTAAACCTGAAAAATGAATGAAGAAATTTTATTACAAACCCATGCAGAATCACAGACTATTCTGAGTTGGAAGGGACCCACAAGGGTCATTGAATCCAACTCTTAAATGAATGGGTATTGAACTCTTGATTTGGCATTTTTAAAAGCATGCTCTAAATATAAATCTCATACAAGAAACTCCCTCTTTTTCATAGTAAACCTAAACACTAAACATGTTTTTTCCTCATTATGTGGCCTTTAAGCTTAATAATTATTCTTCCTAATAAATATATTCATCCTTTCTTATATTGTAACATTTTTGCTAAGCCAAAGCCTATATTTCTTATTTGCTCAAGTGCACAAATTAATGAACCTGCGAAATTAATTTCCCTTTTATGTGCCTCTGTCTCTGCATGGCTAGGAGTTACCCAAGACACTTAACTCTTTTAAATTGTTTTTGTCTAATGCAAAGGGAACATGAAAAGTTTGGCAATAACAAAGGGAGGTGATGAAAAAGACTTTATTTCATGCAATTTTTAGAGGAATTACTATCATTTTTAACATGCATGTGTTTATTTTCCTGGGAGAAAAATACAAAAATTGTTCAAAGAATGAAGCCTAGAATTTCGCAGTACACAGAAAAACCAATGAATGATATGCAACATCAACTCCAAAATTTGTGAAATCTATAATGTGTCCTCTCCAGACACCCCTAAGTCATGATGGAACTTAAGATTTACCCAAATCCACACTAAGCTAGCTTCAATGTGGTCCCAAAAGTAGGTGGATAAATCTGAAATAAAATTTACAGTAATTTCACTAATATAAGCCACACCTTTTTCATTGAAGAATCCAGCCTACCCCAGTGGTGCGGCTTATATTCAGGTGCGGCTTATCTATGGACAAATCCCAGCGAAACGCCAACCCGGAAGTGAGAGCCGGCCAAGCACAGTGGCAAGTGGGAGCCGCCAGGAGCATGGGACGGCCGGGAACGGGGGCTGCGCAAGGGCGGGCCGGCCCCTGTGCCACCAGAAGCTGTTGGGAACAGGGGACCACCAGGAACGGGGGCTGGGCAAAGGGCGGGCCGGCCCCTGCTGCTGGGAAGCCGGGCTGTGTGGGGCCGGGCCGGAGCACCCCAACCCCTCTGCCGTGTGGAATTTAAAAAAAAAAAAAAAAAAAAAAAAGCGCGGCTTATATTCGGGTGCAGCTTATATATGGACAAATCCCGTGGTCTTCCCAGCTACTCAGAAGTGCAGCTTATATTCAGGTGCGGTTTATAATCGTGAAACTACTGTATCTACAATCTGAAGCAGAGTATTAAAAAGAGTTTAATGCATAAAACCGCAGAAAAGAAAAGAAAATCCTAAAGTCTTATATTGTAGTTGTGAATTTTACTTTCTGTTTCAGTTTAAGATTAAAAAGGTTGCTTAGAAAAGTGCTTTGGTTTTTGTGTATTATAGCATGCACTTTGCCAATAACAAATATGATGCAAACAATTCTAAAAACTACCACCAGGCTTTCACAGAGCAGATTTTGGACAAAATTTTAATTTAGCATCTTAAATATGGGACAATAATTGGGATGAAAACAGGACGCAATTTAAACCCACTCCATTTTTTTGCACAAGAGAGCATTGTCGTGTTTTATGTAATGATGAATAAAATGGATATTCCTGGGCTTGAGTACAAACCAATTTTAAATATTAGAACCTAAAACCATGAAATAAAATATACAGTTCATAAACTTAAAGGCCAGTTATGCTAATAAATAGTGCATTAATTATATGCACTTATATTTTTATCTAATAATAAAGTTTTTAAAGGATGTCTCAGAAGTCAATTACCCTTTTATCTCACCTCCAGTGTTTCTCCTTCTTCATAAACACTAGTTTAAAAGAGGGAAATAAACTTTTACCCTATGACTTCATTGTACCAAGCTGGGCCTTATTTTCTTGCAACATTTTACTCACAACTTTGCAAGTTTCATATTGGTTTTCTCCTTTTTTCCTGTACTACCACTACTGATACCAGTACTGCTACTAGTATTATTATTGTGTACTGTTATTGTTTGTATATATTTTTAATTATTAAACTGTTTTAATCTCAATTCTTGTGTTTCTTTCCCACTTTTAGGCTTCTGATTCTTTCCCCATCCTATCAGGGAAGGAGGACATGAGCAAGCAGCTGAGTGCTCAAAGTGAGCAACACTACATCTCCTCATCCTCTTTCCTGGATTAAAAAAAAAAATATATATATATATTTAATTTTTTAAACTCCTTTTTCATGTTCTAAATTATTTTAAATACATTTAAATTAATTTAAATTTTCTCTTGCACAATGCTTTCATCACCACAAAAATTATTATATCAACTCATGAAGTGTATCCTCTAGATCAAGATACTGATGAAAACATTTGAAATTCAGACATATTCAAGCTGAGTTTAACAAAATGACATCAAAAAGCTTATCCAATATTTCTTAAATAAATATATGATAGATAGATAGATAGATAGATAGACTGAATGTAAGACAATAGTCACAAAAAACCTTCCAAACTTAGCCCCAAAGGTAGTGGAACATTTCAGCTGTCTCTTCATTCCTCCATGGTGGGACGGGGTAGACAATCAAAAGAAAGGTAAAACTTTTGAGTTGAGAGAATGACAATTCTTTAGGATAGAAGAGGAAGGGATAATAATAAAAATAATAATAATAATTATAACAAATACAATTGTCAGGCAGTTCCCAAGTAGTCACCACTGGCCAGCTCCTCCAGAAATTTTTTTGTTTTGTTCAGCATGAGGCCATAAGGTCTGGGGAATCTCTTTGGAGTTAGCTGTCTCAGCTGTGATCCCTCCCAGCTCCACTGGAGGGGTGGAGGAAGATGCAGAAAATCCTTAACTTTGTGTAGGGACTGCTCAGCAAAACCTAAGATTTTAGTGTGTTTACCTACATTATTCTCATCCCAAAATATAGCACTATACCAGCTACCATGAAGAAAATTATCTCTATCCCAGACAAAACCAAAAGAACTCTTATCATAAAACAGAAAATCCATCTCTTACAAGACAAATTATGAATAAAATCTAATGGTGTGCATTCAGATGTCTGCCTTGTTTTTTGAAAGATAGACATGCTGGTTTCTTAGTTTAAAAACAAATTAGAATTTCCTGTTTTCTGCCTTGCTTAAAAAGTCACTGATTTATCTATATGATCTATATATTTTTAATTATTTCCTTTCCTTTTTTCTCCCTCTAATACCTCCATGTGTTTTGGCATGGTTTACAGCAGAATCTCACTCGTTGAATTCTGAAATATAAGTGAATTAATCATAAAAAGTAAGCATAATTTATTGAAGATCATATTGAGGTTGTTCAGTGTGCAATTCATTCCTGTGTAAAGAACAAAACCAAAGTCAAGCAGTCAAACAGCTTGACAGCTTTCCCTCAATTTTCTCTGAAAAAAATGTGGCTGGTTTAAATCATGGAACCAATAAATGAGCCTTTTAACTTTTGAGCCTTCAAGAAGCAATCACCTCTTGACCATTATTTCAGGTCATTTCCATGCCTGTGTTCCTGTAAATACAGAACATTGGGCTTCTAACTACTCAGAAGAGACAAGTGCTTTCTTCTAATTGCCTTTTTCTATTGTTGTGTTTTTACAATTATTTATGCCTTTAATATTTTTAATTAGTCTAACAGTTTACGCTCAGCTTCCCCCCCACAGTTTTTTGTATATTCAATATTTTCTTGTTTTTCACAGAACAATCCCATCTTCTGAATTCCTGCAATATTCCTAATCCATCTTTCAGTTTTGTACCATCTGTATTCTTCTGTTTTATTAAAATTTGTCTAATTCAGAATATGAAATAACGGAGCAGCCTCTCCTGTCTGCCTCTTGGAGGGGTTGGAGGGGAGAAAGACAAAAACAGCAAAACCTCAACAAAATCTTAGCAAAAAGAAAACAAAACCAAAAACAAAACCCACAAGCAAACAAGAAGCCTTTCACACTAAGAGTTTATCTTTCAATGCAAAGGAGAACATCTTGACAAAGATCACCTGTGGTTCTCTGAGATGCAAGAGCATCAATACTCATTTCAAGAAAAGTCTAAATTAGGACCTTAATGAAATTTGGAGCTTTAGGTAAAAATGAGTTTGTGAGCTTAGTATTTCTGTAAAAACTATCCTAACACTGAAATCAGCATCTCTGTCAACTCTCAAATTATGTGGGGTTTTTTTCTGGTTTTCCTGATTTTCTTGCTTTTTCTTACTTAGCAAAATTTCTCTTCATGTCCATGCAAACTGAAAACTACTAAAATAAAAAACTTCATATACAAAGTTAGTGCTATTCTGGAATCTCAGGTCTAAAAGAAATTCCTGCAAGCTTTGTAAAATTTGTAATAAAATCACTCAGGGAACACACATTATGGTCTTCATTTGAATTGTTTCCCTGACACAAAGGAAATGCAGTCTTTGAAACTGTTAATGATCATTTAATAGGCATTATTTAACAGGTAAATAGTATTTTTTATAAATTTTAAAGAACATTTCTAGAAATGCTTGTATTAGTTGTGTGGGTTCCACTTTCCTAAAATAAAATATTACTTAACAGGAGAATCAGACTGGTCAAGACTCATACATAAATGTAATAATATAATAATACACCTAATACTATGAAATAAATAGGGGAAAATGTGCCGTTGCCTTTGGATTTTGTAAACAAAACCCTTCTGTGGTATCTCATGTGACCAGACATTAAGTTTGTGTTTAAACAAGATAAGCTGTCATTACCAGAGGAATTACAGTGGCATCAAACCCTAAAGCCAAATCAATGCTACTACAAGAGACTAAAACTGTAGAGTTCATAAATGGATGTGCTAACAATAAAAAGCTTAAAATAAAAATTACCACAAAAAATACAAAAAACAAAAAGGGAAGCAACAAACCATGGGAAAAATAATTTGTTACATGATTTTTCCTAGACTGAGTATAAGAGCAATGCCAAAATGACTCTCCAGACCCTTCACCAGCTCCGTTGCCCTTCTCTGGACACCCCAAGAACCTCAATGACTTTCAAGGTATGGCCTCACCCGTGCTGAATACAGGGGGACAATCACTGCTGGTCCTGCTAGCCACAGGGTTGTTGATACAGGCCAGGTGACATTGGCCTTGGCCACATGGGCACACTCTGGCTGAGGCTCAGCCAGAAGTTAACCAGCACCAGCTGGTTCTTCTCTGCTGGGCAGCTTTCCAAACACTGTTCCCCAGCCTCAGCACTGCATGGGGTTGTTGTGACCCAAGGGCAGGACTCAGAACTTCACTGTGTTGAACCTCGTAGAATTTGCCTTGGCTCATTGACCCAGCCTCTCCAGATCTCTCTGTAGGGAGCATCCCTACCCTCCAGCAGATCAACATTCCCATCCACCTTGGAGCAGCTTGCAAATGGACAGTCTGCCCTTGATCCCAGCTCCAGGCTGACAACAAAGATTTGAAACAGAGCTGTCCATTTTTTTACCCAGCAAGGAGTGCACCCACCCATCCAAGCCATAAGCAGCCAGTTTCCCCAGGAGAGTGTTGTGTTAGAGACTTTATTAAAGTCCAGGTAGAGAACATACACAGCCTTTCCTCACTCACTAAGTGGGTCACCTTGTAGCAGAAGGACATAAGATTGGTTAACGCAGACATGCCTTTCATGAGCCCATGCTGGATGGGCCTGATATTAGAAACTAGGGCATTTTGCAAAATTTTGGGAAAAAGGTTTTGTCCAATGAAGAGACTGAATTATAATTTCCAGAGCTAATTTAAGAATATGAAATTTTTTGAGGAGGAATGTTTGGAATTGAATGGAAAAAAATAAATCATTCTTTGTTTTTTGTCCTGTATAGACCTGTACCACTGTGTGTAAAGAGCAATAAACATTGCGACATTTTCTTGGGGGACAGTTACAGTCTGTTCTGTGAAGCATAGGGTATTTTTTCCACATGGTTGGTGTAGACCATAATGTCAGAAAAGGTCTGGTTTTTGTGTATTTGTAGGAGGAAATGAAGAGTAACATGTTCTTAGAAAATAAAATTTTGGCTGTACTTGAGCATGATGGATAGTGAGTTTTTCATGAAAGATCTGTTGTGAGTGAGCAAGGCAGAGGCTTCATTTCTCATAAATGTTGTTACTTTGATGAGAAAAATTGTATTTGCTTTTTATGAAAATGCAGCTGAGAGCCACAAACAAAATACAGTTCAAAACTGCAATATATGAATCATGTTAACGTTAAGCTACATTTGTACATGAGATGAGACAAGGTCCCTCATGTAATGTAGTTTCTAATACAGAAGTATGCATCTTTCTCAGGAAAGCTAATTGTTTTGGAATACTGAAGAGAAGAAAAAACAAAAATACTTTTAATGTTTCTTTCAGCATCTGTAATCTGCTTTTCACTCATTTGCTTCCTTGCATTTACTCCTGGCACATGTTTTTTAGGATTTTTTTCTCTGGTATTTTTGAATTCTCAACACTTGAATGCTTGGAAAATGTAAGAAAACAAAACACCTATGGTTATTGACATAAAGGGCTTAATTTTCACTTGGACTTTTAAGTGAGAATTAAAGTAAAGCCCTCTGAAGTCAGTCACTTTCAAATTTTGAGGAGATCATGAGACAGTAGCCTAGTTCACTCTTTGGTTTTGCAGAGGGATTATGTCTCCCTTCTGAAGACTTTTTGGTTTCTTTAAACACAATCTATGGAAATCCATAAAAAAGTATTAAATAATAGAACTCCAGTCTCCAATGACTGGGACAGACTGAATGTCTGGCCAAAACAGTAAATAAGAAGGTGCCACTAACAGCAAATATAATGCTGCCTTAAATAAGTGGTTCAGCAAATTGAATGGGCATCACTGAAGCAGCAATGCAACAAATTTCCAAAGCAGAGAGAAAAGCAGAAAGTTTTGCACATTTTCATAGGGTAAGGGAAGAATGATAGAAATGATAGAATTTTTTCCATGAGGTTCTTCTCTTCCAGAGATGCAAAGTTTAGGTTCTAAACCTGAAAGAAGCAGAAATTAATTCAGAAATTAATGTCTGAAAAATGGTCTACTAAGGTAAAATTTCAACAATATACTGATTTAATGCTTTATATCTACTTTATTCATTATCCTGATTCCATTTTAATATGTTGCTGGGCAGACATGGTTTTGGTTGGATGTATTTTCATATTATTTGTGAGCTGTTAATAAGTCTAGAAAAATGAAGCGAGATTTGACTGTAAATACTTTTCCCTTTTTCAAGGTTTTAAGAAGCTGATAAATGATGTGTGCTGATAGGATCATGCCCTAGAATGAAGAAATGGGCTCCTAGAAGTATCATTTCACACTTCCTTTAATGATTTAATGAGATGTTTTATAGGTCTAAATGTTATACAAGACCAGGAAGAAGAAAAATTTACTAATGAATTATCATATGTTCTCACACAGAAGGAATCTCAGTCTTTATTTGTGCTGAATTCCTAAACCAAGTACAAACTAAGGAAAGACAGAAATTGCTGTTCTCTGTCAGTTACATCAAATAATATATAAAAGCCTTGAGTTTTAACAAGTACAGCTGAAGGCTAGAGATTTCACAAGTCTGTATTTCCAGCCTCTTAACAAAAAATCACTAGTTGGAGGAGAGTTTCTCTCTCCTGGTGAAAGAAGGCTGAAAAATTGACTTGAAAGTTATATTTTCTGTTTGATCTGCTGGCTGTCGAGCAATACATGTAGAGCAGCTGGGAGTCTGGTGGAGCATATGCTGGCTTTAGCTGCCAGTACTATATACCACAGAGGGCTAGGTGGAATTTGAGGGTGAAATTATCATATTGGTGCAAACTAGACAATGTTAGGGGAAGAAGAGAAGGAGGAAGGAACCAAGCACAGTTTATTTCACAGGAAGAAAGTATAGAAAACAGATTTATGAGGAATGAATTGTTGCTCATCTAAAAATTAATTGATTTTAACCTTGTGTAGCCTCATGGAACTTATTTTACCAAAGTATCAGGTCAAATGGGCTTAAGGACAGAAATGACTGTCAAGCTCCACATTCTGGGAGTTTGTATCATGTTGCAGTGATTCACAAAACCCTGAAATTTCTCTGATGGTGTCTACTGTCATGGTTTTCATAACCCGAAAATCAAGGATTACACATGGGAATCCAGATGCTCATCTTAGTTGGAGTAACATATGATTTCTGTAGAGTTATCTAGATTTATTGTGGCTTAATCAAGATTAGACTCTGGTCTGGTGCAACCTATAAGTTGCCACACACTGGTTAATACATGTGTCCAACTGGGGCAGGGTTAGGAGAAAAAGAATTTTCATTTTGTTACCATATCCCAGTTCAGCTTCCATCATGATGATAATCCCCTGAAATGCAGTTAATAACCAGTGACTTCTGTCAGAGACTCAAAATGGTTTTTTTCTTGGCATTTTGAGATTAGAAAATTGCAAGGTCTCCTTGTCCCAAAGCATTGAGCTTTAACTGTGGAGTACGCTGCACTTTGCATTTTCATCTCCGACGACCTTGTCAGCATGATGACTGCCATTGGGAGAGGAAAAGGTACCCATGATGACCAGGCATCTTGGAACACTCAGAAGGTGAAATAAATTCTAAAAGTATTAAGACAACACTTTCATGATCTGTGTCTCATCCTCACTTCCCTTTCCCCCTCCCCTGTTTTATTTTCTTGAAATACAGTCTTTGGATTTAGTTTTGCAGAAAGCTTTGATGAAAACCACACCATGCTATTCCAGGTATTCTATCTACAAGTTTAAATGAAAAGACCACATTTAACACAGAAGCTCAGGAAAGCTATCATATCTACCCACCCAGCCGATGAAAAAAAACAGTGATCAATAAAGACTATTTCATAGGAACTTGAGTAGGTGAGGGGAAAAAGCTGTGTGAGTAATGCAGTGTGGGAGTAATGCAGTATGAGGGCAATACATAAATCAGTGGAGGAAAACAATAAAAATGTGCAAGGAATAGTTTGCTTACCAATAACTTCTGACAGAAATACCGTTATGATAATAACTAGTATCCTGAAAGCAGTTCTGTATAAGCCTGCATTAGCTTTCTTTCTTTTGTGTTAGAATATGAACTAAATGAAGCACAAGGGAATAAAATGATCATAAAATTAGTTTTTATTTTTAGTAACACTTGTGTTATGCATGTGTTTTACTCATGCAAATGCATTTTCCACTGAATCAAGTTATGATGAAGTCCAATTATTCTGTATATTTCTTTTCTTCTTTTCCTCCATCTCCAGTACAATCTTACACATTTCAACTTTATGAGAAGCACAACAGGGCTTAAGTACCTTTTCTCTTCTGTACATTTTGATTAATTCCATTTTTGCATTTTGTCCTTCCAGAGTCTTACACACACTGATAACAGTCAGTCAGTCTTGAGGGGTCTTTTAGCAGATATTCAAGATTGAAATTTTGTACATTAAAATTACAAGATTTTCCATCTTCCAAATTTTCTCCTATGCAAAGGAGTTTGAAGTATTCAATAAATCTAGTAAATGGATTTTGGCGTCATAGAGTTGTCATCTTTGAATCACATACATAATTGTAGAAAAGTAAAAAGACACAGTAATTTCCACAGCTCTGTGGTATCCTTCCAAATGAGATTACAAAATTACAAAGTAAGGATTTCTACTAGTTATGAGGTGGGCTATAATAAATCATGATACATTTAATGTCCCCAAAATAAATGGTAAACTATTAAAGACGGGGATCCTGTCTCCCTTTTTAAGTTTTGAAGTGTTTTGATAAATGGAAATTGTAAACAAGTCCAGGCATATGTTTGGGTGTTTGGCTGTATTGTGGAAAATTTATGTGTGGTTTTGACATGAAAAGCTACTTTCACAGAAAGGTGATGGTACTGCCTTGCCCAGGAATCAGGGTCTTTCTGCCTCGTTTCTGCCTGCCCCTATGTCTGCGTATAATTGTCAAAACTGTGTGGCGTTCTGCCAGTCATTGTAGACTGTTGTGTACTGTAACACTCTCCAGAAGTCACCTTAAGAGGATACAAATTTCACTTTAAGAGAATATGAAAATTACTCTGGCCTTACTGTCTTATTTTATTCTCTAAGAGTTTTGGCAATTTCCTCACCCTGCAAAAAAAGTAGGAGGAAAGCACCAAAAGGGAATAGGCTCCATTTAGTAACATTTATGGGTAATCATCAGACAACACTGCACATGGTCATATGTCCAGGTGGAAACTTTCTTCTTATTCTCACTGTTCTTCTTATAATTAAGGGTTCAGATGTCTGACCTGTTGAAAGTCATAATTTAAGATTATGTATTTAAAATACATAGTATGACTGTTTTAAATATTTACTGCCACTAGGATCTTCCTCATCTTCTTGCATGTACCCAAATCTATGAGCTGTGGTACCACTTTAATGCAGAGGTTCTGCTTTTATGGATCAAAGATAAAGAAGTCATCAAAGGCGCTTGATCAAAGCTGCTTCCCTTTGGAGGATGAGAGCTGTAACTCAAGCACTTTTCTGTGCTATTTGTCCTCCATGCAAGCAACAGCCTGGGCACATTGCACACATCTACCTACACCCGCTCCTTTTCTGACCCAATGAGTATTGAAATATTTCTAGGAAAAAGGAAGAGCTCCAACACATGGAGTTGCATGTCCTGCTTCAGAGTACTGCAGTTCTGATGCCTAGGCAGATGGAGACTGGTAATGGGGTTTTGAATACAGCTGTGAAAACACAGAGTTTGGTCCTTTAGTTTCTAATGAATTAACTGATCTGTTGGGAGAAATAAAGAGCAGTGTGCTACATTTTCAAGTACTGACTTCCTGAGTGTTTCAAGTGCTTCTAACTTCAAAATTTAATTTGTTCAAGCTGAAAAATATTATTCAGTAATACATGTCTTCTTAATTTTATTCAACTGTGAGTTCTTGCAAGGACTGAAGTTGCAGCCTTTTTCTGGCACTGTGAAGGCAATGTCTGATGCAAGTTGCTAATCATCATCTTGTTGGGAGTAAATTCCACTTTGAAATGCTCACTGGATATTGTGCTGCTTAGATTCATTACTTGAATATAATGAGTTCCAGAAGCTGTCAGGTTATTTTAAAGATGGAAAAAACCTAAAAACTCCCCTAAAAAGAAAAAAAAGGAAAAAAAGGGAAAAAAAGAAGAAAAAATAGAAACTGTAGCAGTTTTGCACCATTCTTTTCAGATCTTAATTTCCTCATATGTATCTAACTCAGCATAATTATATAAAAATTAACAGGAAAAAACTCTGACAAGGTGAAAGTTCAGTTTGATTGTTTTATTCATGTTACTCCTGATTCCTCACCTTACTGCACAAGTTTTGCTTTGCTTTGACTCTGTTGACAGGAGTTCAGTTATACTGGCATGGAACCAGTTTAATGAGGTAGATGATTATGCCAACAAGATTCTTAAAAAAATCTCTCTTAAGAAAGTAAGTTAAGCGCTTTAATTAAGGGATGTTGGAATTTATGTTACTCAGAAACATCCCCTTATACCTTTGGTAATGTTTTATGATAGCCTGTCATTTCCTGAACCCCATAAAATCCATTATAACTTCAGTATAATAATTTAGTGGCAACACAGAACAGATACTGATACATGTTTTTCCTACATCTTTTCAAGGCAATCCCACTGTATTTACTAATATTCATTGAAATACTGTACAATATATCTAGGTAGCTATTTTGCTTCCTGGAATTTCAAACTGTAGAAAACCTGACATCTCAGTTTTGGATGCCTTTTTTGGTGTAGGACAACATTTCAGAAATAAGGACAAGCTTGAACCAATAATTTCTTGTTGTGCAGCACATCTTAGACCTGTTGCCACCCAGAAATATGATAATGTGGGTTGTTAACTTAGCAAGGTACTCGCTCTCCCATTTATAGCAGTCATGGTGTAAATGCTTATCACTACACATATAAAGTTTTGGGGTTGTGCAAGATGGCATCAATGAGAGTTAAATCATTACCAAAAAATAGCAACAAAAGGCTTGTCATGTAACTTATAAGAATGCCACAGTAAACTCGTGGCTGAGTTTGTATTAATAGTTTTCTCGGGGGATTTTTTCTTTATTTTCTTTGAGATTGGGTTTTGAATTTTGTTTTTTGGTGGCATTCACTGAAATAATGAGATTTAAACTTTTGCTTTTGCAGTTCTGCTTTATTATCTATGTAAATCTCAATATCTAGAGAAAATGAAGTATTCTTCTTTCCATCATCACCACATCTGATGGCTTTCTATTTCTTTACCTAAGCTGATTCTTCAGCATGCTGCATAATTAATGAGTGGCTTAAAGCCAGCATAAACATCAAGCATTATATTATAATGCTTATGTCCAAAGGATTTTTATCAAATATTGGCATTTTTCTGTTGTGGTTTAACCTGAGTTGGCACCTTAGCCTCACATGAGCTCTCGCTCACTCTCCCAGTGGAGTTTTGGACAGTATTAGAAGGGTAAAAAACTCATGGTTTGAGATAATGACAATTTAATAGGGAAAGCAAAAGCCGCACGCTCCAGCAAAGTAAAGCAAGGAATTAATTCACAAATTCCCATGTGCAGGCAGGCATTCAGTCATCCCCAGGATTGCAGAGTACCATCATGCTTAACACTGACTTGGGAAGACAAATGCCCAGAGAAGCTGGCTTTAGTCACAAAGTGGATTGTGGTGCTGCGTCCCACTCCTCCCCAGCCTCACTGGGACCTGAGAAATGCTTGTTAGGCCTTGGCCTTGACCCACTACAGCTGGACTAAGCCCCTCTAGAGCTTATGAGAAACACAGTCTGCTCCTAGAAACTTGTGTTGTCTAATGAGCATCTGTTTTTTTAACAAACAGCCTTAAGAAACTTACCTGAATAACAACCCAAGTGGAATAATAGCTTCTTTTTTTTTAAACTTCAGAGGAAGTTACTGACTCGAATTGCAGCCAGGATGGATAATTGCTATGACTAAAGCCCACTCTTGCATTCCTATAAACAGGGGTGCAAAGTGAGACCCATTTGAGCTCCCAGTTCCCAGAAGATAAGGAGCATGTCTATCGTGTATATCTCAAACACCAATAACCAGATGGCTGTGGAGCAGTAATAACAGACTAGAATCACTGGTAGTAACCATGGATTATTGGTATTAAGATGCTATGAGAAAGAGCAATATTTGGCTGAAGAAGGGGAACAAATGGAGATAGGGCAGCAATTTTCTGTGAGAAAGAGCCACTACACAGTACATTGCAAGTGCAGGAAGGAGTAGTAGGAAGTGGACATGGACAATAGAGTGGCATTAAGACCACCAAAGTTCTCTGATCCCTTTCCAAAAACACCTGAAAGGATTGCAGATGATAACTAATTTACAGGGAAAGCACAAACCTGTCATTTGGTTGGAGAAACCTCTCCATAAAAGGGTACCCTTCCAAGTTCAGGCAGCACCCACAGGACCCTGCACAGCTCACGGGCCAGACTGACACAGCTGGATCAACGCTAATCAGTTTATGTTTGATTGTCTCTGAAACCAGGATGGACATCTCACCAGCTGGACTGAACCAGGACTGATGATCTTTTTTCCTCTCTGTTTTCTGCCTTTTTTCCTCTCTTTCTTCCTTTATTCTTCCCTCTTTCCTCTCCTTCTTTCTTACCCTTCTCTCTGTATGTCCTTCATTAATCTCTCCCTCTTTAATTTCTCTCTTCCCTTTCACCCTGCCCCATTATCCAAAATGCACTGCTGTGTGCTTATATAGTAGGTCAAGGATTAATTTACCAATTTCCATACCAAGAGTGTAAGTTACTAATAACAGTCTCTAATTGTGTGCACATCTTCTGAGTTGCCAATCCTTTCCACCAATGTGCATTCAGGAATCTGAAGTGCTTCCTTCCCTTTGTCATCACAACAGCATCACTCAGAACACCCTTCCTTCTTCTTACTCCAGCTCTACATGCTGGGCATGACACCACATGGTCTGGAATATCCCTTAGGTCAGCTGGCATCTTCTATGTGCCCTCCCAAATCTGTGGGCACCCTCAGCCCCTTTGCTGTTGGGGTGGGATGAGGAAGAGAGAATTCCTTGACTTAGCATAAACAACTGAAACATCAATATTTTCATCCTAAATCACAGCCAGATAATTATACCCACAACTAAGAAGAAAATTACTGTAATTTCGCACTTATAAGCCACACCTGGTTATAAGCCAGGCTTCTGAGTTGTTGGAAAGTCCACAGAATTGGACCATAAATAAGCCACAGCGGGTATAAGCCACACTTTTTTTTTTTTTTTTTTTTTTTTTAACACTCGGCATAAGGGGCGCTCCCTGTCCTGCCCGCTCCCTCCCCCTTTCCTGGCAGCATGGGCCAGGCCAACCCTGCCCACCCCCCATTCCCAGTGGCCCCCCCGGCTCCCGACGTCTCCTAGCATCCCAACTCGGCTCAGGGCTGCTGCGGGCTAGCACTTCCAGGTTGGCATTACACCAGAATTTGTCCATAAATAAGCCGTACTGGGTGAAAAACCGCACTTCTGGGGTCGCCTCAAAAATTCAGTCAAAAAGGTGCAGCTTATAAGCGTGAAATTACTGTAAATCTAATCCAGCTCAAACCAGGACACCTACTCTCAGCCATTATAATCTATAGATTTTTGTAACTAAAGCTATCAAACATTATGTTTGTTTGTTATATTGAGCTGAAAGATGTAGACACAAACTAGTTTTTACAGCTTTGGTGGATTTCTGCACACTTAAAAAGATATTTTTTTCCTAATGAATGCACCTTCCCTTTTTCTGCCTTGGTAACTTGGGTCTCAAATGATCTCACCTATGGACTATATAAAAATTTTCTCATACTCTCTCTCTGATGACTGTTAAACTTGTATCTATTTATGCAAATATATTTATAATTTCTTTTTATTTCCAATTGGTAAAAAAAAAAGTACAAGCCAGGAATATAAAATGAAGCTTTTGTTAAAAAAATCTGTAAAGATTTATTATGCTAATCATAAATCTATATTATTCTCCACCTTACATCCTACTTTTTGGTTGTAATTTTGTTGTATTTATATTATCTACATACAATAAAGGCACAGGTTTCAGCTGTCATATATTTTATTTTCTCTGCCATAGCAGTCCAACTTAAAATATTCTTATTTGATAGGAGTACAGGTGCTATGAACACTCCATAATTCACAGCTCCCACTAATAAAGAATAGAAAGATAGTCTAAAGAATAAAAAGAGGTTACTTACTATTCAAAGTAGTTGAATAATCTGTGAACACTGCATAAATTTCTCATCTTGAAAATGTATTTTTAATCATAAATATTCAACAAATTACTTTGAATAAGCAGTTGACTTGGCTCTTCTCAAGATAGTTGCTTGTACTTAACCAAAGTCAACTCTGTGTACTTTGCCATGTAAAACATGCCCATGTATTTTATTTTTCCTTTTTGAATGAAGAGTCTTTGTAGAAATTGCATGCTACATACCTGTCATGATTTATGTGTTAGGAAAATTATTTACATGCTGTGCATACAAACCACATCCTATCATAATGACATATAAATTTTCTCTGGAGTCTGAATACTAAAAAAGAAAATTTTAATTGACAATAGGATTTTTTAGGGTTCTCTATCAATTTCAATTTTGGTCATGCTTAATACATCTATTAATACAATGCTCATTTATTATAATAGCATAAACTCAAGAAACAGATTTTTATAGGATTCTTTTATTTAAAACAGTTAAACAATGGAATTTATATCAACTTAGGACAAGACACAATACTGAAATCCTACTTGGCAGTCTTCAGGTTTAGAAAGTCTTTAGGTTTCATATAGATGGCTGGTAATAAGTTCTGTTTCAAATTGCTGCATATTTTCAAGAGATTTTGAGCAAAACATGCCTTCCAATTGTACTCTGATTTACTTGGTCTCCAGAGGTCAGAAGAAACTGGTGACACAGAGTATAATGCCGGAAGGATTCGGACTCAAATATTTTTCTGCTTCAGTTCCTCATCAATAAAACATAGCCAAGCAAAGGAACATATTACCATGAGACTGTCATGATGGAAAGATCTTCTGAGTGTAAGATGGTAATGGCCTAAATGGCCTACCCAGAGCTGTTGGCAAATGTGGAGTTTTGTGTTTTCATGTACGAAACAGCAAACATTTGTTTTTGTATTTAAACCATAGCAAAACTTTCAATGTGCAAATTTCTCTTCAAAGTCACCTCCCAGAGACAAAAATATGCAAGCTCTAGGAATTTATTGCATATCCTTCTGCGAGGCATATGTCTAGTTTATTAATCTCAGTTTAGTATTAGGAAATAAATAATGAATGTAGAGTGCTGCTTCTGAATCCAAGTGGAGCACAGTTGCAGTTAATCATTTTTCAATTAAAAAAACCACTTGTTTTTCCCTGCTTTGGTTTATGGCTGGGAAGTGGTTATCCTCCTCTCTCTTTTGCTTAATTGTTCTAATTCTTGTTGAACTGGTGGTTCTGAAGAACACTGGTATTAAATTCAAGGTTTTTCTGTTCTCATCTACGGTTTGGTGGGGTTTTTAAACCAGCATTACAACAACAGGTCCCATCATATATTGCCCCTGACCATGAGGTTTGCAATTTCCAAAAATGTACAGTACAGAATTCTCAAGGGTCTAGAAACAGAAATAAGTTACATAAGTTAATTTTCCTAAAAGCTGCTCATGATCTTTTTTCAGCCTTTATATGCTGAAGATAAGAGTTTTTGCTAAGCCAATAGCATAAATCTAGGTGCTTGTATTTCTCCCTGGTAGTATTCAAAGAAAGAGAATATTCTCCAGTTTTCTAATAGAATAAGGATTAAATTCTAGATCTAGCTGGCACAAAGAGGTTATTATCTCAGTGTATTCAGCGCAGGTTCAGCCTCACCCTGAATACTGTGTGCAGTTCTGGGACCTGCAATTTAGGAAGGAAGTGAAAATCCTTGAATGTGTCCTGAGAAGAGAATTGGTGAGAGGGCTGGAGGGAGCATCCTAGGAAGGGTGGCTAAGGGCTCTGGGTTTGTCTGCTTTGGAAAAAAGGAGGCTGAGGGGTGATGTCATTGGTGTCACTGCTCTTTCCTTCAAGGAAAAATTGTGGAGGGGGGTGCTGATCACTTCTCCCTTGCATTCAGCAATAGAATGTGTGGTAATGTTCAAAGCTGTACCAAGGGAAATTCAGGCTGCATATTTGGAAGTATTTCTTTCCTGAGAGGGTGGTCAAACACTGGAACAGGCTTCAGAGGGAGCATGTCAATGCCCTAAGCCTGTTAGTGGTTAAGAGGCATTTGGACAATGCCCTTAACAGCACACTTTGCATTTTCATGAGCCCTGAAGTGGTCAGACAGTTGAACTGGATTATCACTGTAGGTTCCTTCCAAATTAAATGGATGAAATGGCTCTATTTTATTCCAGCTAGAGCTCTTCTATATTTTCCTCTATCTTTTACCAATATATTTCTGTTTTAATAAAAAAACACAGCTTGTCCCATGTCCAAAAGATTGCATTCTTTTTATTTAAATTCCTTTATTAGGTGAAACATTCTTTTGGCACTACAACAAATTCAATAGTCCCTTAGAAAATGGAGAAATCAATGGATTAGGAAATTTTGGGTTCTTAAGTGTTTGTGCAAAAAATTGGGACCATCATATAAAATTCTATCTTTTTTTCCCCAGTAATATATTACAGAATGTATTTGGAGTTTCAGTGTCTCTCTTCCATTTTTTTATTAAGTTCATGGTGATGTTATTGTCATCCTTGGAGGCTCCATTGTGGCAAAAAATATAAATTTTAGGTTACAACAACCATGTAATTCAGTATCATCCCAGTGCATCTGAAAGTGTCAAATAAAGCCACCACAACTCACTGCATTGCATGCTGAGTAAAAGTCCTCAAGTGGAGAACAAGGGCATCTGAACATTAAAAAGATTTCACTTGCTCTAATTCTACATGAGACATTCATGTGTCTGTGAGCCTGCTAGAATGATGATAAAATGTCTTGAAAAAGCCACTTAAAAATTCTAAAGCTCAAAGAGAAAAAATTTGGTGTAGTTCTACATACCTTTTACCACAAGTGATTGTGTTATTTAAGCAACAAGAAATGACAGACTTTGCAGCCGTGCTGATTAATGGACACCTTGGGTGTGTGGCGATGCATGAAGTGAAGCTGATGCAAACAAGAAATGCATTAATCACAAGAAGTTCAGAATCCTGAAGCAAGTTATTGCCACTCTGTAATGAATAGTTTCTACATATAGGAAAATACTGTTTTTGCTTAATTTTACTGCTGTCATATGCATTAAGGTTTTATGGCTTTTTTTTCTATTTTAAAAAGTGAATTATACAAGTAGTTTGGAAACAGATTAATAGTTTTGAGCATAGCCACTTTAAATAGGTAGAGGTTAAAATCTTCAAGTGATAGAAAATGTAATTTTATATATTTTATACATAAATACATAAATACACATGGCAGTTTTGTAATAGATACTATATTTACATATATTTAACCAAATAAAAGGTCCTCTACATATGAGATTGTGCTTTAAGAAAAGTATAAGCTTGGCTAAGAATGCATCAGCATCCTTTCTTATTTCACCTTGAATGTTCTTTCTTTTTACTTGCCTGTACATTTGTCTCCTACTAGCAAGTTATGTTTGTTTGATTGTGAGGCCTCTGCTTAATGAAAAACATTGCATATATGCCTCTTACCAACAGGAGTGGAACACAAATTATTTCTTAATTAGCCAATTATAATATTTTAATCTTTTACTCACACCCTAGGGAGACCATTATGCTTTAACATATACCGTACATTTATTTTTTTAATATTTCTCTATTATCTCTCTTAATCTCTCTATATCTCTCTAAAAAAAAAGCCTGCTATACACTTTCGCATACTAAATTCACGTAAATATATGTGCTATTCTATTCATACTGGGGATGACGCTGCCCACCCCTAAAACACAACTTCTCACAGAAAGGGTAAAAGGTTTAAATTAAGTCTCTCTGGTTTCTGTCGGATTCAGGAAATACTGGAAAAAAGCAACTTTCCGAAGCAGTTGAGCATTGAAAGACTAAAGTCTGTGCAATGGCTCATGACAGCTTAATTCTAAAAAAGTGCTTCATGATTTTACAGATGTAGTGTTCAAAAGTGCAGCTGAAGATCTGCATGGCATGCTTTGTGTAATAATGTTCCTTTACATTCCGCTCATGACATTTTCTGATGTTCTCCTTCCTATAACCGAGACACCTTTGTGTCATAAAAAATGTATTTAATTTATTCCTCTTCCCGAGCAATGAACAAAGGGATTTGAAAAGTTTCAAAAGAATCTCAAGTTTCTACCTGGTAGCACGTCTGTGTCATTAATATGTTCCTGTTTGTATCACAAAGGTTATAGGTCAACAGAGAGTTCTCTGGAGAAATTGAAGTAGATCTTACTAAGGTCACAAAGTTTACCACTATAGTAAGATGTTAATGCTGCATTTGGGGACTATATCAGGGTCATTTTCCATTGTGCTGCTGATAGTTTTGGCTTGACCCGTCTTACCCCTTGGCTGTACAAATCTTTTTACTACAAATATTTCCTTTCCATCCTCCTTCCACTCAGGTCAGCCTTTGTTTATTTATTAATTTTTTATGATATCTGCCTTAAAGATGAATATTGCAAGGCAATTTAGACATCGTCTTCAAGCACTTCAGCAAAGAATAGTTTTTCTGTCAGTGCATAGATCAGGTAACACTTGTGTCTTGGAATCCATTTTAGAAAATAAAGTCAAGTCATTCACTTATTATAATAGGGGTAGAATAAGGTACATGAGGAAAAATAAATACATAAAGCCCTGAAACAAATCCATTGTTTGTAGTGCAATTTTGTCCAGATGAATTCAACATTTTCACAATTCTATTAGAATTTTAAGTATATTGTCTGTTGCCTTCTATTAGTGCTGTCAATCCAATTTACACACTCATTAAAATTTCTATCCCAAAAAGTCTTAGCCCAAATAACATCACAATTACTTAAATTTATCACATCATTAACATTTTAGGATATTATCCTACTTATATTTTCTCTAATTATTTTCTTACCCTATTCTTTTTCATTGTACCTGGGAGTTTTGAATTCTGAGGACAACTGAAGACAGTGTTATAAAAAGTCAACTTGCTTTTATTGTTATGATGCTTTCTGAAACTTCAATGCACCCAGAAATCTGCAAGAGCAAAAATTGTTTTACAATCATAACAAAATCCTTTAGTGATCTTTGGTCCTGTCCTACCTCATACAATCTGCTAAAAAATTGCTCCTAGAAATTGCTAATATCAAATTATGGGTTTTTTCACCACTTCCAAGCATTTCAACAGTGTTTTGATAGATCTGCTTTATATCTAGTATATCTTTTTTGTTATAACTACTCTGGGACTTTTACCTAGGATTCAAAGAAAAGATTTTTTATTCAAGTAGATAACTGGCATTTTTTCGTGCTGAGTTTAGTTTGATTTTATCTTTTTAAATGTGAATTTGATAGTTAATTTAGCAAACATTGTCATAACTTTCCACTTACCATGACTTTATTAGTATTTTCAAAAGCAAGAGCCTTAGAACAGGTCTCTGTAAATCTCCACTGGTGACCTCTATACACTATGAAAGCAGTGTAATTATTCCTATCCTTGATTTTCTATTTTCTAACTAGTAATTAACTTACAAGACTAATGGTTTCCCCCTTTGTATTTTTTTTCCATTTTCCCAAAATATTTAATTGAAGAATGTTGTTAAGTACCTTTGAGAAAACTAACTGAACTTTTTTTATTCTACTCTCCTGTCCTCACACTTTTTGACTCCATTAAAAGTTCTTTATATTCAGACTTTCATTTGTAAGAACCAGGATGATTCTTTCACTTTGTATTACTTAGACATGTTTCTTATTACCATTTCATTATGTCCTCCTCAAAGTATTTTGAAAAGCAAACCACTGAACAGTTGAAACATATTGCCATATTTTAAATTCAAATTTTTCATCACATTCCTGTATTTTCATAACATCCTGTATTGTAAACCAAGACACTTAGTCAGGGTTTGGGGTTTGTTTCTTTGTAGGAACTGTATTTCTATCTTAATTTTCCTAGTAAAGAACTGTTATTCCTAATTCCCATATCTTTGCCTGAGAGCCCCTTAATTTCAAAATTATAATAATTTGGAGGGAGGGGGTTTACATTCTCCATTTCAAAGAGAGGCTCCTGCCTTTCTTAGCAGACACCTGTCCTCCAAACCAGGACACGTGCCGAGCCCTGCCGAGCCCCACAGCCCCATGCGGTTCAGCTCGCAGCTCACACATCCAGGTTGGCAAATTACTGAACTTTGTTCATAGATAAGGTGCATCGGCCTATAAGGCGCACATCCATGTTTGGACCAAAATTTTAGTCAGAAGAGTGCGCCTTATATGCGTGAAATTACCATATTTTCTTTAGTATATCAGAAGAGCTTCTGTTTCATAATGCTCAAATTTTTAGAGGAACCTGAATTGGTCTCAGTTTTATCACGAAATCAATTAACATTATGTATGGTGGGGGGAGTTATAACTTTTATATAAACAGTACAGAAATAGCTGTGCTCCTGTTTTATTGATCACCACACTGTGCTTAAATGTTTGGAAATATTTTTGCAATGCAGTTACACAAGAGATGTGCCAATCCCAGAAGAAATCTGTTCATTCCAAGTCATAGAAGTGAAGTTACTTTCTGTAACAGTTCCATAGTTGATACAAACATTTTGACAGAAAATTTTTAGTGGTGAATGCAGTGTAAAACTATCTGAGAATAAATGTACTGTGACTTGGAACACAAGATACAATTTTCTTTGCATAGAGGCAAAATGAGGTGATGACAAGAGTTCACAATACCTATTCTCCTCCTAAAATTGCAATTTGACCTTGCTTTTCAAGAGGAATCTTTCAAAACTTGACAGTGCAAGAAATTTCACAGACTTTTGTCCATAAACTGTCAGTTGCAATAGGACAACGCACAAATTCTTCTTTAGTGTTCTGTATATTGGAGCTTTCTCCCTTTTGCTCTTCCAGTTCTTTCCCCCATCTCCCTGTGAGGGGAGTAAGCTAATGGCTGTGCAGGGTTTAGTTGCTGACTTGCTTTAAACAATGACAGCTTTGTACCTGGTGACTCCCATTGTTTACCTGAGTCCCTTGTAAAATGAAGTGCGAATATCAAAGCAGGATACTACAAGTATGCTTAACCTCTGTAGCACAACAACTTATCAAAACAATATAAACACAAGGCTTTGTTTCCACAGATTTCTAAGAGCTGCTCATGCCATTTAGATTGTATTTACACAGAGCAAAAATTTAGCATTGTAAATGAAGTCATTGAAATATTGACTGTTGCATCTCTCAGCAGCATATACAACCTGTAGCAACCTCAACAAATAATGAGTAAGCTGAATGGTTTGCATTATAGCACTGAACTGTGCTTAAATTAAATTATAAAATACAGGCTGTAATAATCAAGCAGACTGCTAAAGTCCAATAAAAGGTAAAAACTCTGAAACATAGAAATTTATCTTTCTCCATTTCAGAATGCTAAATGTGTTGTACAAGACATATTGAGGAAAAATCCTCACTTGATGTTAATTGGTGAAATTCCTAGAACTGAATTAATCTACCCCATCCAGTCAACTCCATCCACATACATAAAGTAATTTCCCTTCCTATAAGGAGAGCATTGAAATACTTAGACCTAGTATAAGATAGAATAAAAAAAATTAAAAAAAAGAAAGAAAAATACTCTCAAGGAAATTAGCAAGTCCAGGGAAGGGATGAGGAAATAAAATTTAACACTAAAGAAAAAAACAATCAACCAACAAAATGAACGAACAAACAAACACAAAAAAAGGGGGGGTGGGGGTGGGGAAGAGTTTTCAATTATCTATTACAAAATTCCAAAATACTAAATAAGGGAAGGCAAATATTGTACTGAGATTAGTAGATTTTAATGAATAAATTAAGGATCTGTAAAAGGTCATGCTGGGGTGGCAGCTTACTGATGGCACATTTAATTAGTTGAGTCTGGTATGTAGTGAGATTATGAGGAGTTTTAAAGCCATAGAACAATGCCACAGGAAATCTTATCACTTCAAAGTAAGGCAAATTGAACAGAACCTATTGAGCTACTCAAGAAAACTTAGGGGATCCTCTGTAACTGTAAACCCTCTTTAATTTCCTGAATTAACTTAGAAAAAATCATCAAAATAAAGGATGAAGAGTGGTTTGCAGCAAAACAAAAAGTACCATCACCTAACCACAAACACAGGAAAAAAAGCTGATAACCCAAGCTCTCTGAAAAGGTTTTCTCCTAAGGTAGCATAGCTCATCCCAATGTTCCCCAGTGTAGTGTTTCAGTAAGTGATATATATTAGAAAATTTTGCTCCTGGCTATGTTTTAAGACCACATCTGGGACCATTCTTATCCACATTCCAAGTATTGACTTCTCCATATTCAAAACTGATCTTCTGAATTGCTCAATGAGTGCTGTTTTTCACAGGTTATAGTACTATAGGAGAGGGAGATGAAGGGACTTTATTTATAGCTACTAAGCAAAGACAGAGTTTGATATGTTATGATGCTATTGATTTTTCAAAAAATATTGTTTATCAATGAGTGATCTATCTGCTATAGCTTCAAATTGTAACTTTTTAAAATGCGGGAAAAAGTAATTTGATTATATTTCTATTGTCCCTTTTCTCCTTTGCCTGCATCAATATTTGAATGCGGTAACTGTGACAGGTATTAGCTGTCCCGTACAGCAGTCCAGCACTGGGGCACGAAGCAGCCTGCAGCCACAGTAGCACCCAGGAAGATTCAGCAGTTTTACACAGACATGAATTCCTCCTACATTTTTAGTCCAGATGTTGTCTGATTTTGCTACTGACTTGCAAACAAGATGAATGGCATCTTCAACATTCTTTTTTCGGTTTTAGATTATTATTATTATTTCTCTTTTCCAGTTTAAAAAAGATGAAAAACAAAGATATTCTAAAAAGCTGGGCCATGGTAGGCTTTGCAGGTTTATTGTTTTGTTTGCTTTTTAATGTATTCTGGGCTGGAGCCTTGAATCCCAAGGTTTAGCCTGGAGCACCTTTTTTAAAACAGTTGAGTTATACACTTCCACAGAAAGGGTTATAATAGATACACTGACAGGCATTTAACTATAACAGTAGTAGCAGAGTTATTATAATAATTGGATTTGGGGTGGAATACAAAGCTAAATTTACAGATTCTTTCTGCCTTGGGGGAGCGATTCATTTCTGTCGAAACAGCTAAGGCAAAACTTAACAACAGCAATAGGAAAAAGACACTAGAAAAATGAATGGTTCCATCTCTATTAGCTCCAAGAAAACAATTTTTGCTTGATAGATTTAGTGATGCATGAAATATCAAAGCATACATCTGGGAATCACCAAAAAAAGAATAAATTGATTTATATTGACTGTCTTTCATTGTTGTTTTAAGCTAAAATGCAGAAGTTCATATTTGACACTTTTTTTTATTGAAAAGTTCACTGGAGTGTTAAATTAAACAAAAACACCCAAACAAAACTGAAGAAATAAAGGTGGAAGCAATTAAGAGCTTAGCCTGCAGATCATCTGAGGGTCATATGGCTCAATTCAATTTACAGAAAAATACACCACCTCTTTTATTCTTTTTTTAATTGCCAAATTTGTGAGATCGTGATAACATCTTAATGTTTATGCAAGTGATTGAAATTGCTTCCCTCTGTCAGATAAATAAATGAGATAAAGTCATCAGCAAATTACAGCCAGTGGCAGTATCAATAGTGCCTGGGGTAACACATCTCAGGATATGTTTTAGAGTTACATCTTTGTCAAACCTCTAGTGTTTGTATGTATCCCAATATCTCTTAAAAATACCCATTATGCTGCCTCATTACTGACTCTCCTGACACTGGGAAAGTTTAATTTGTAGTTGAATTAGGAAGATATGCCAGGTCATATTTGGAATTCCACTCAGTGGACTTCATTGCTCCAGATATCAAGCAGCATTATGATGACTCCTATCAAAAAACAGTTTTGATAAGTTGATAAGGGGGGGATTTTATTTTTCTGGGAATCCATACTTACCATTACCTAGATTATGATGTTCAGTTATCAGTTAGACTCAGCTTAAGCAGCAGGACTTGATGAGATAAAGACAAAGTAGAATTTATATTTAAGTATCAAAAAGCGTTTGTAATGACTGCATTTTTTAAGTGTCTTTGAGCAGAAGAAAAGTTGTTCAGTGACTTACATGGGATCTGTTCTCTCCCCCTGGACTGGTTTGGCAGCTTGCATTCCTTTCAGTGCATCACCAAGTAAAACAAAAGTCCTGCTAGGCAGCATATTCAGAAAAATTCTTTCAACAATAATTAAAAGTAGTTAGTATGAGCCTTAAATGAGTCTATTTCAGTGCTATTCCAAGCTTCTGAGGGCACAGCACTGAACAGAAACTTGATTACACTTTAAAAATTATTTGGCAAGAGGCATTTCTTGACTCTGTCCAGTTAATTTTGTACCCTACATGTGCTGACTGCCTGCACTGCTGCTGCCCATTATACACTCAATGACAGATGTGAGACTCAGCAAGGGGCTCCCTCCTGCTCTTGGAGAAGAAGCTGGAGCAAAGGCAGAAGGGAATCTTCTCTGAGAACACTTTTACCAATTCACCACAGGAGTCTGCATAATTTTTATAAGTAACTTAATTCAAGTATGGCTAGTGGAATTGTGAGTTGAAATTTTACACATGATAAATCATGAATTATGAATTGCCTTGTAAATGCTTTAAGAAGTAAGCTAAAATTTTTAACTTTAGGATAAGTTTAATATTGGTTATAAAGGTGCCTGTTGGAGCAGCATAATCTACCTATGTATTGTATTAGTTCTGTCAAACCTTGTTTTTTAAATCAGAATCTGTGTTTGAAATATCTTTTTTATTTTTTTCTTGCATCCTAAGGATACATTAATAATAATGACAGTGTAGTTATCTGAAAGCATCCCCATAGTGCCCTTCATAAGTGAGCACTGCCTTCCATTTTGGGACTGAATAGCTGCTGCTGAGCACAATAATTCATTAGGTAAAAGTTCCTACAGGAAACCTAACTAAAGAATTTGTTAAATGGCATTTTCAAGTATCAAACTGCTGACATAGTTGGTTAGCCAGAAATGTACAAGAAATTATATTATAGCCTATGTAAATATTGAATGCAAGCAAAAAAACAGAAAATTATCAAAAGTTCAATTGTCTGACTGGTATTTAAACAAGTAATGAAAATGGAAATATGTTAAAATTTTCCTGATAATTCTTTCTTCTTTTTAATATTTTTCTATACAGATTTTACTGTCATCTACTTTTCCAGGATTAGTATTGTAAAATGCCATAAAATTTTCTGTTAGGAAGTCTCCACTAACAAAAGTGAAATATGTTTCTATGTTTAATCTCTTTCAATTTTCTAGTGTTCTCAGTATTTGCCAAGACTCTTTCCTGTCTCATCTATGTGACAGTGTCTTAATCTCTGATATTTCTGTGGGTTTTGTGCTTGTCTCTCATTTATCCAGAGTGTTAACTCCTACTACAGCTGCTTTCATTGTTCTCAGAAACTATAAAAGGAATAAGATCTATATAGGCATTTTTTATTATGTTCTTTTATTTATTTATTTTTTTTTTTGGGTTTTGTTCACTTTATTTTTGGTTTGGTCTATTTTTGCAATATAGTAATACTTAACTCCTCATCTATAGTTTTGTTTACTATTAACATGGGCTTTTCACTTCAGATCCTGCAGCAAGACCATTTGTATAAAAGGAAGATATGGGTCTACAGGAAGAAAACTGATTAGTTTTCTGCAATCATTTATGTTCCATCATTTGATTTGTCCACAATAATTCTATCTCAGAGCAATTTCACAGTGGTTGCTTACCATTTTGAATGGCACATTTCAGTCTAAATTCTCTTTAGGTGAACAGAATATAGAATAGTCCTTGTGAAATACTTATTCCAAAATATTAGGTAGATTTCCTGCACGTGCCTTGGCTTTCTAGCATTCTTTAGTTACATGTAAATTACACTCTGTGTGTTCTGGTTGCTGAGAGTGGGCAGAGCGTATGGGTGTGGCCAGGCTGTTCTACACCCTGCACATCATCTCTGGGGAACATGGTTTCAGGAAGAAGAAAAGGTGAGTACACTCCTGGAACTGCACCATTTTGTTTCCATCTCTTCCTAAGACAGGTCGCCCTTGCACATCCTGCCCTTTCTCATCTGTCTTGTGCGTTCTGGTCCTCTGAGAATACAGCTCTGAAAGTGGCAAACACAGCTGGATTGTGAATGCAACTGAATGGAAGTTCCTGTGGTATAGGCGACAATGGTCAAAACAGAAATATGGGGAGGCTTGGCAGATTATTTGCATCACACTGTTGCAAGCCTGCCAAGGCAACCACTGTGTGCTGGCAGTGGTGGAAACAACCACTGGATAGTTGAGGATATACCCCATGCCTCACCACTGCACAGAATACCATCTTGGGTCTTGAAAAGAGAGTCCTGGGGTGACATGGCAGCCCAGAAATAATTCACTTAGGCAGTGTGAATCATTTCTTAAACACAGCTTTCCTCCACTTTCAAATCACATCTTTATTCTTTATGTTGTGACACTATAACTTCCTAGGAACACATATACTAGCAAGTGAAAATTAATTGATTGCTGAATGATTGCTGAAATTTTCATGCAAGTTTTATGTCCAACGTTTCCCTACTTGAAATCTGCCTCTTCATGATGGGAAATTAACCAGAACATATACAGAATTGTATATGTTAAGCTGAAGGTCTATTAAGACTAGAAATTAAGAGAGGATGTGAATAAGACTATAAGGATAGACTGACACCTTTCTGTTATGTATTCACCTGGAAGAAGTAACTCTTTAGAGAGTGAGCCTTAGAAGTAAAAAAGTAGCTCATTCCTCAGCATGTTCTTGGGTAGGCAGGTAAGGCTCATACTGAGCACTTAGATGCCTGCACTTTTTCTATAATGATGGAGGAAGCAAGTCCTCTTCAGAGAGGGATCATGTCTTAAATTTTCTCTAGACCAGTCATGAAGAGCACTTCAAGGATGATAGGATACCTTCTAATGATATTATTCCTAAATGAGGCACCTCAGGTAAGTGCTTAAAACACAGCAGGATAGATAGCTCTTCTCTTGGATGATTAGATAATCATCCTGGTAAGAGTCCAGAGGGTCTATGGTGCTCATGGCTGTCCAAGAGCCCAAGGCTCTGAAAAATCAGGTTCCTCTGTGCTTTATTTCTAAAGGGAGAGGGAAATAAAATCTCCGTCAGAATAAGCAGCTGAAATTCTCAGAGCAAAACCCTTGTGGATTGAATTTTCCTCTTCTCTGAGAGAAGCATACTGGGGGGCTCTAGAAGAAACTGAGATGTTCAACTCCTCACATGAAAAAATATCTCATTACAGATGAGGAGAAAAATAATCTGAAGGATTATGATTGAGTTGCTAAATGTTTGGATTGCCTAGATTACAATTTATAGCTTTTATTAATCTGCACAAAATTGTAATATAAGATGATTCAAGATCTTTTACACCCTCTGAGTCATTTTTTATTGTTTTATTAATATAGTCTTTTTACACAATGCATTTTTGTGACATTTTTAACATGAAATTTAATGATTCAGTATACAAGAGTACACTTAGGAAGCCAGTTTATTTCTAGAGTATGGTCATGTGGACCTGATTTGAACAAAGATAAATGGTCTCATTTTTTTACAGGAACCTTCATTAATAATACCAGGTATGTCATGTACATTATAACAGGTTCATTGCATTCGGTTCCTTTGACAATTCATGAGGCAATGATAATGAAAGCTGTGAGCTCCTATATAGCTTTTGGAAAGAAAACAGTGCTGCAGATTATTTACAAAAGTCTTTTTTAAATGTCAAATAAATAAATGAGTTCTTTTTGTAAGATGTTACAAATTCAATAAGGAACTGAGTAGAAACTTTCTTAAAACTATGTAATATTTCATAGGACAACTGAAAATCATTCATGCTAAAATTTTATTGCTGTACAATGAAGACATTTGTTACAGTTATCAGTAGATATGGAATAATTAGTGATCTGGATTTTGTGAACTACATAGATAAGATCTTAAGTTAGGCTTTAGTGTGTTTCTATTTTCTCTTTATAAGAAAGTAAATTTGTTAATTTGTAGCTGCTCTGGGATTTAAGCGCTGCGAGTTTGGTACTTTTTCTCATCAAAGTTCTCATCTTTGCTAAAATACAACAAAAAGAGTCCAAGTCATACCACTAGGAGTAGTACTAGTGGGGAATCTAGTCCTTTGAAATTGACACAGTAATTTGTTCTTTTAATACTATATTAAGTCACCAATTGGTTGTGCAAGTAGTGAAAGAATGAGGATAAGGATATATTTAACATAAATGCTGGAGGTAGAAGTCTACTTTTGAACATAGCTCACTAGCTGACTGAAGAACGAAACTGCACTATAATTGTACTATTGTGCTTATCTATAGGATAAGGAGCATAATCTATCCATCTGCTATAATGTTTTCATTTAATATCTGTAAATTTCCGTTAAACTTAAAAGGGTTACAGTCCAAGGAAGAATTTTCTGCGTTATGACAAAGCTCAACATCTCATTCTATAAAAGAAATATGACAAGGTATTGTCATGGCAATGGCTGCATCATTACAGATTGTGGATTAATTGTACTTCCACTGCCACTTCAAGCAAATGCGAATAATTGTCTGGTGGGAGAAAAAATTTTTGCTCAAATCTTGACAGCAAAAGGAAGCTACTAGCAAAATATAGAAGAGGAAATACATACTCTGTGAAAAATAATTATATTTCAGTTAAATTATGCTGTGTGGATTTGGGAAGTTTCCTCAGTCAGAAAATATCCATTTAATAGACTGAAGAAGAGCAGTAAGGGTTTACAGAAATGTCTCTAATGGGAACTGATATTTGAAAGCAAAGGCTAGTGGGACTGATTACTTTTCTCATTAGGCAGCATCTCTAACAAAATAAATCAGATGTTGCCATATAACATTTCACGTATCTGTCAAACTGAGGGATATAATCTGCAAACACACCATGAAATTAGCATAGATACATGCAGAACTGGAATCAACAAACATTTTCATCTCATACTAATTGACAAAAAACAGTGTTACTGCTGCACACAATTTCATCTGCAATTATTATTAGAGGGACAAGTGGAAACCTTCTCAACTACAAATTTCTCTTCATGTTTTAATGTCAAGTTCTGCCCAAACCAACGTCTGCAGGAAGCAGAGGTGTTTTTTTTTAATACTGTGCAATATACCCTTTTGTAGCATCTTCCCCTTTCCAGAGCAAAAGGTTAAATGAGATCCTTTCCCTTCATAGCTCTGGTTAGCTGTGCAGACAGAGTGTAAATGTTTCTCAGGAGGGAGTGTGGAATGGTCTCAGCATGCTGGCAGAGACTCCAGAGTGTTGGGTTCTGTGCCACAGAATGAGGTGGGGACAGAGGACACAGCCAATTGCTCCAGGGTCTCTGTGTGGGTAGCAGAGAATTATATCCTCTTCCAGAGGTGGCTGAGGGCTCCTGATCAGGGGCTGCTCTGAAAATGTTCTGTGCTGAGCAAGTAGCAAAATAATCAAAGTGGGGTGAGGCAGAGACATGGGGATGCTTTTAGCCAAGACGAACATTTAATTCTTTCATCTCAGTGATAAGTTATTTTGTTAGCACTAGCATTTTGGTAAGAACACCTAAGCTGAAATCCCTGCTTTAAGTC
>VRYO01001589.1:17889496-17913728 GCA_009812075.1 Sialia sialis
CTGTACTTTATTTATGTGTGGCAACATCAATTTGGCCATCTGACACTAGTTCTTCTGTTGTCAGCAGTGTAACAAACACTCAGAAACTCTGGGCAAATGAACAAATGTCTCTTTGTTATGTTCCTTTTTTGATGTGCTCACCAAACATAGAAGTAGTAGCAGCTCTTCTCCTATGCTTTCTTGAGTCCCTTCAGCCTCACCTCTCCTTAAATGTCTCCAGCTTTGGCGGAAGACACTGGGAGTTGAAGCTGGGGCTAGTAATCACCTCATTGTTGATGGGTGACAATTTACAGATTTTTGACAGTTGTCGTTTATCAGGCTGGCACATTTTGTAAAGATGTACATTCAGCAAAGCTCCTGGCTCTACCTGAGCCTTATGCAAGCTTTCTGGGTTAGTTGAGGGCTTTTTATGTTTTATTCTCTTTGTTGCATGAAGATTTTCTTTCTTGATAAATTAACAGTAAACAGACAATACACTACACTCTCTCCATTATCAGGCTGTCCAAAGAAGCATGATATTCAGTTCCATTGCAATTTCTATTTTAGCATAATTCAAATTGAATAGTCACTAGTGTTTAAGCCTTTGCAACATTATCCAGCTTTCCCCTATTTCTGCTAATTTATCCACCTTCTGTAGCAGAGAATGGTAAAATTTAATATGTATTGCCCAAGGAGACATGTCTCGTAGTTCACTATGAAATTGGACTTCTTTTGTTTTGTTGTTTTCTTATTGGAAAAAAATTAAAAGTGCTATGACAAAACATCCTCCTCAATCACAGCCCAAAGTATGTGTGGGTTTCTTTTATAGAAGTGGTCGCCTAAGTGACTACAACAATGAGGAAGGGAAGGGCTGCAGACATCATTTATCTGGACTTCTGCAATATTCTTCTCTCTAAATCATTGACATGGATTTAATCAGCAGATTGGTAGATGGATTACAAATTAATTGAATAGTTGCATCTGGAGGGTAGTGGTCCACAGCTCAGATTCCCAATGGACACCACTGACCAGTGTTATCCCTTAGGGGTTGATATTGAAACCAGTGTTATTTTCTATCTTCATTAATGGCATAGATGATAGAGCACCCCCTCAGCAAATTTGCAGATGATGCTAAGCTGAAAGGTGGCATAGACACATCTGAAGGATAGGATGCCATCCTGGACAGGCTCAAGAAATAAGTCCTTAGGAAACACATGAAGTTCAGCAAGGCCAGTTTCAAAGTGCTGAACCAGGGTCAGGGCAGGTATCACTCCAGGCTGGGGATGAACAGATCCAGAGCAGCCCTTCAGAGAAGGACCTGGGGGTGCTGTGGGTGAGAGGCTGGACATGACCCAGCCATGTGCCCTTGCAGCCCAGAACGCCAAAAGTGCCCTGGGCTGCATCCAAAGAAGCATGGGCAGCAGGTGAGGGGGGAATTCTGCCCCTCTGCTCTGCTCTGATGAGACCCCCACCTGCAGTGCTGCATCCAGCTCTGGGTCCCAGCACAGGAAGGACATGGAGCTGCTGGACTCAGTCCAGAGGAGGCCACCAAGATGATTTGTGGGATGGAGCACCTCTCTTGTGAGGAAAGGCACTCTCTCATGTGAGAGAGTTGGAATTTTTCAGCCTGGGCAAAGCTTCAGGGAGACCTAATTGTGGCCTTCTAGTACCTGAAAGGAGCCTACAAGAAGGCCGAAGAGAAACTTTGTACAGGAGCATGTAGTGACAGGACAAGGAGGAATGGCTTCAAACCAAAAGAGAGTAGGTTTACATTAGATATTAGGAAGAAATTCTTTAAAGTGAGGCACTGGAATAGGTTGTCCAGAGAAGCTGTGGGTGTCCCTTCTTGAAAGTGTTCAAGGCCAGGTTGGACAGGGTATTGAGTGACCTGGCCTAGTTGAAGGTTCCCTACCCTGTTCAAGGGGTTCTCAACTAGGTGATCTTGAAGGTACCTTCCAACCCAAAATATTCCACTATGGTCTAATCTCTTATTCACTGGCAAGGAAATGAGGGGTTACTGAAAGGTCAATCCCAACTGCTTCATATTCTCTTAATGCATGCAAAGATACATAATGAAAGAGAAGGCAATTATCAGGGTAACATTTCAGATTATAATAATTCTCACTAAATAATTAAACACCCTATTTACTCTAATCAGTGATTGTGCTGGTTTCACCACGATGAAACCTGTGGTTTCAAAGAAAAGAGTTCCTAACGTAGTTAACATTTACAAAACATTGGCACAAGCTGTGCTGCAGTTCAAAATCCATGTGTGTTCTTCTATGTAAAGGAAAAGATGCAGGATAGTGGCTATATATATTTGCACTAGTAGGGAAACAGGATAATTAAAAGATAACTAGGAAGATAATTAAATGAAAACAGAGACTAACCTGATGTGCTTTAGGCTAAGTGCAATAATTAATCTTGATAGATGGTATATAATAAGGGTTTTCGAATATAGTCTCCTACACTAGCTTGCTATTATGAAATCACAGTCCTCTGTGCAGGAAATAATTGTTCTAAAGTGAAATGTTCTTGTTAGATTTAGATCCTGTTAAATCTTCTGTGGAAGGTGCATTTTAGAGAGTAGGCAGGAAGAACTGAACAACTCAATTAGCTATGGAATTTTCAAGGCTTGAAAATACATAGGAATCCTCTGCACCTTCCTGCTCCTGGCTTTCAAAGACTTTAATGAAAAATGCTGGGGTGGTTGGTCTGGACACTAGAGAATCTCTGTAGAGGAAAAGCTCCATTGAACAGAGCGTGGTCAGGCACTGAAACAGAGTCCCCAGGGAAGGGGTCACAACACCAAGTCTGCCAAGTTCAAGGAGTATTTGCACAAAGCTCTCAGGCATGTGGTGTGATTTCTGGGGTGGTCCCGAGGATCCTTCCAGGCCGGGATATTCCATGATTCTATCATTCTCTGAACTGCAAGGTTACTTTAATCCTGTTTTAGAAGGGAACACTTCTTGGAAGGAATACTTCTTTCTATTCCAAAATATCAAAATATAGGCTTTGGAGCATTTTGCAGTTTAATTATTTATTTAAACAGATTGAAATATTCATAATCAGAATCCCTAGACAGGAGAAACTGAGTGAAACTGCCAGTTTATACCAATATGGAATGCAGTTATACTTGCCTGTCTTTGGCTTGCCTGGCCTCATGCAAATTGCTATTTTTCAAGTTGCAGTGCCACTTTACCATCTATATGGCATCTATATGTAGGTATCCATGTAATGGAAAGCAAAGGGAATGCTCAGAGGATGCTCTTGCAGCAAGGACATGAAGGGCGCAGAATTCTGTCTGGATCTCATTCAGAAAGGTGCAACAGCAAATACTGTAATCAAATTGACTCAAGAAAAGATAGAAATAGGAAGAGGAATAAAACTAGCACATCAATCCTATGTCCCTTCTGGTGATGGAAACCCTACTTCTGTGAAGCATCAGGGAAGTTCCACAGCTTGCTCCACAGACTCCACCTGTGGAGAGGTTTGGTATTCCTCACATACTTTGTTGTGTGTTAAAACATCATTTATCTTCTGGAAAGGTGGGACAATGAGTGCCACTGAGCAGCCTGGGGCACACTAGCACCTGCCCCACAGTGCTACCTGCCAGGGGTAGTGGATACACCAGCTACTCCTGCTAAGGGTAATTCAGCCTTCCCAAACCTGAATGAAGCACGAGACCCAATAAGACAGGGGTGACTTAGCTGAGACCATCAACTCCTCCAGCCCAGGGAACCCTCTACAGAGGGCTAGTTACCTAGTACAATATTGGGTGGGACTGGTACATGTATTACAGGAAATTTAACCTAACAAGATGCAGAAGTCTTCTTGACAAAACGGATTTAGGTGTAAAGATAAAAAATTGAAGGATTTCCAAACAGGTTATGTTTGTATATCAACATATGATTTCTCAAGTGAGGTTAGGGTGGGAAATTTATTTGGACAAGATATCGATTAGATGGAATAATCTAAATCAGACACCTAATATAGAGTCTCACAGAATATGGACATGTTTCCTAGCAAACCACTTCTCCCAAGATTGCAACTAAACTAGCCATTAATTAGGCAGTTGTTATTTGTTTATTTACACTGCTGCACTAGAAAACACCACAACTGTGATTTTCAAGGCCACAGGTGAAGTTCTAAATTCTTATTCTGTCATAAAAAATAAACAGAAAAGCATGCCTGACTCAGAGTAGTTGTTCTCCTGCATCTATGGACCAAAATAAGAAAGAGGTGGGAAAAGGCAATTGGACCTGAAGTGACTCCTAACATTTACTCTTTGACAATATGTCACCAAGGAGTCAATTACAAGAAATCTTTATCAATTACCAGAAACCTCCATCAAAAACACTCTTATATGTATACAGAATTATTTGTACTTCCTAGGGTAGATATTTTCATTAAGCACTCACTCTTTGCTCATCTCAAAGATACAGGCAGTCTATATCCACGAAAGAGAAAGCATCCTATCTCTATAAGGTTGAAATGCTCATCAAAATAATTGCCATGAAGTACAAACAGTACTTGAGATACACAGTGCAACCCCATTGGAGCAGCTATCGATGCATTTTTTTAATGACACACACAGTAATTTTTCTTAGATAGAAGAGAAAGCCCTTATAATTGCATGGGATGCTTTGTATTTTTAGTACTGATATGCCTCAGTGCCATTCTGCAGGTTATGAACTTACATTTATTCAGGCCAAAAAGATAAATGCAAAGATGAATACAGAAGCTGTAAGTTGTACATGCAATGGTATTCACATTACATTGTTGTATCATGAAGGAGCATGAAAGGATCCATCAGCTGAAAAAATAGAACCAGATACACTAGATGTTATAATTTCAGTATTTTTAAATGTGATAATTTCACTTGGCTTTACAATACTCTGAAAAAATTTCCTTTTTCTTTATGATTGCATTCACAATTTTCCTTCAAAAAATTAACAAATAATTCATTTAGACTGACTTTTGATAAAATAAAAATGATGACATCTTAATTAATAAACTAAAATGCAGTGTTGATGACTGATTTGCAGATTTGTAGCTCTGTATATTTGTTAATTAATTATCATTTGTTTAATGTTTTGAACATGTCAAACACCATGAAAGCACAAAGAAAAATTAGTTATGCTTTTGAAGACTTTAGTTGAAAGAATTAACTCAGAGGGATTAGAAGGGAAATAATCTGACTAAGTAGATGGATTTAAAAGATGACAGTTGGATTTCATTAATTGTGAGGATAAGAAGCAATTCTTGCTTCTTAAAGTAGACATAAGGATTCAGTCGCAAAATGAGGGACAGTGTTAAGGACACCATGTGTGGGATATCGCCTTTAGCATCTACAAAAGGGACAGACTATATGGATTTGGCATGCCTAGGGTTTGGTTCTGCAGGAAAGGAGAGCTTCTCTGAGTAGCTGCCAGAAGCTTCCCCCACGTCTGACAAAGTCCATGCCACTGGCACCAGGATGGACATGCACTGGCCAAGGCAGAGCCCATCACTGATGGTGGTAATGCCTCAGAGAAAACACTGTTAAGAAGGAGGGGGAAACCCCTGAATAATGCCAGCTGCAGCTGGAGAGAAGAGTGAGAGGAACAGCCCTCTAGACCCCAGGTCAGAAGGAAGGGCAGGAGCTGCTGCAGGTGCTGGAACAGAGATTCCCCTGCAGCCCTGGGGCAGCCCAGGGAGAGTCAGCTGTGCCCCTGCAGCCAGGGAGGAGCATGGGGAGCAGAGATCCACCTGCAGCCCAGAGAAGAACCCACAGGGGAGCAGAGATCCACCTGCAGCCCAGGGAGGTGCATGAGGAGCAGAGATCCACCTGCAGCCCAGGGAGGTGCATGAGGAGCAGAGATCCACCTGCAGCCCATGGAGAGCTCATCAGTGTGTGTCTGAAGGAGGCTGTGACTGTGCTAAGCCTCTGCTTGAGCAGGGTCCCAGCAGGGCCTGTGGCCCCATGGGGAGGCCACACTGGAGCAGATTTTCTGGCAATACTTGTGACCCCCATGGGACACCAAAACTGGAGCAACCTGTTCCTGAAAGATTGCCCCCCATGGAAAGGGATCCACGCTGGAGTAGTTCATACCCTGCAGCCTATCTCATGCTGGAGAAGCTAACAGAGGAATGTCCCACATGGAGCATCTCCACCCTGGAGCAGGGGAAGAGTGCAAAGAGTTCTTCCCCTGACGAAGAAGAAGAGACAGGAATAAAATGCAAGGAGCTGATCACAGACCCCATTCCCCCATCACTGGGGGAGAGAAGGGACAGAATTTGGGAATGAAGTTGAATCTGGGAAAAAGGGAGGAGTGGAGACAAGATATTTTAAGATTATTTCTCATAATACTTCACTGATTTGATTGGTAATAAACAAAATATTTTTCCGCCAGTGGAGTCTGTTTTGCTTGTGACAGTCACTGGTGATTGATCTCTCCCTGTCCTAATCTTGACCCACAAGCCTTTCTCTTGTGTTTTCTCTTCCTCACCCTGTCCATGAGGAGCAATGGAGCATCTTTGCTGGGCATCTGGAGTCCAACCAGAGTCAACACCAGCATTTCCCTGTTATGTGACATGACAGCAGTGATATGGCTGCGCAGCTTTTTGACTGTGCCTTTGCATGTTGCAACAGCAATTTTTTTCACTAATCTCGTGCTCTCTATTCTTTCATTAGTCATGCTTCTGTGAGTTTTGATGCCTACCTCTACTTATTCACGAATTTAGAGCAGTCACTGACATTTGGTACATATATCTAAAAATAAAATCCAACACCCTTGAGTTTAATCTTCTGCATCCTAAAGCCCAAAGAGTTTTCCATGACTTGCTGCAGCCAAGCATTATAGCTAAACTGGATTCCCTTCTTCTTTACTAAAGTTGTGATAAAGAATATGTCTTTATCCTGTCCTCAAGATTGTCTCAATAGAATATCTACCCAGCCTTATCAACCTTGTAAAAAAAAATAAAAATTGCAGTTATCCCAGTACCAAATAAAATAATAAATGAGTGTATTTTCCTGTGAGTGTTAATCCGGAGCTTCTACAAATTCATTGTGAGAAGTATGTAAGACAAATGGCATGCTCTGGATGTTATCCTGGGTGGACAGTGTTATAGTAGGGAAAAAAATCTGAAACTACATCTGTATTTAAGTGTAAACTGCTTTGTTCAAGAGAAAAGAAAGAGGCATGTATAAGGAATTGAAGAGAAAAAGACAAACCTTCTAAATACCCAAGACAACCACTGAGATTTTGGTTTATCTCTTTGTTTACTGAAACTGACTTATTAATGTTTAAAATGCCCTTATAATGTCTGCAAGCAGTTCACTAGAGTTTTAAATAATGCATATGGTATTTGGCTAGAGCTATACCCCATATTTCTCTTTGATGAATCTGGATTATATTTCCTTCATGGTTAGACTATGGCTGAAAGTAATATATTGATTGACCAGTGAAAAAGGGAATTAAATAGCACTCACCATCCTAAAGAATGTGGAATTACTGATTGGTGTTTTGCATCTTTCTAATTGTAAACTCACAGGTGGTGGGATTCAGTGCTTTCATATAAATTTGAATCATCTTTTCCAAAATTAGAGATTTATTTCCTTTTGGGGAAAAGAAATTTGAATTAAGACCTCAGAATATTCATTCTTCTGGGCAGCCCCTAGTAGTCACTATACACTAAATGCTGCATTAGAAATGGTATCAGCCTGCAAATCTTTTCCAGGATCAAATACTAATCCATCCATGTTGATAATCTGATCACTGTCTGGTGAGTCTAAAATAGGACAAAGGGTTTGTCTCACAAGAACATGCTACCATGCACAAAGGTTATCACAGTTAATTAAAATATTTTTAAGGACCACTTTGTATTTGAAAATTAGAATTATATGAGAGTTAGGTAGATACTGCTACACTATCATAAATCTGTGACTAGAAGGAGTTTGTATAAGTGCTTCTGAGTGAGTGTTAGGTCACAGGAAAAACAATATAGTAACATCTACTTGAATTATTGTTGTAAACTTTAAAACAATTACTTTGATTTTAAATTCTTTCTCTTGACTTTGTTTCTTCTAGCAAAGATGTCATCATTGGCTGACAGATTGCTGACATCTCTAACTCAGCATCAGCCTGCAAGTTCAGCTTTTATCCATCACAGACGAGTGACCTTCCCCTTTCTCAGCACAGCCTATTCATTTAGAGACGTCTAGAAACAAAGTTGATAGTAGGAGGCAATCTCACTTAACTGAAATTACCTCATTATAATAAAACTGTCCTACCAAACAGCCCTTGGAGTCGTCTCAGATCTTCATCAGAATAAATGGAAAATATCTGGCAACAGCTTTCTTTGCCTGTTACATTAAGTTTGTCTGGTGCACCTCTCATTGAATTGCTGAAACACCAGATCATGCAAACATTGTACATCAGTGGCTGTCATAACTGCTGCAGCACAGGGTGCCCCGCAAAAAATGAGATGTGCTCTTATGAAACAGTAGAAGCTAATAACTAATAACTGCTGTTCAGTGGGTGGCAATGGTGCAAAGGAAACAAGAAAAACAAGAGAACAAAGAAAGAATTACTTACTAGAGCCAGTTCTACTTCCAAGTACTGGTGCTAATGCCACAGTTTATTTGTCTTGCTGTAGACAGTGTCTTGATGTCAAACTACAGTAATTTCACAGTTTTAAGCCACACCTGATTAAAAGCCACACATCCGGGTAGCCGGGAAGACCATGGGATTTGTCCATATATAACCCGCACCAGCATATAAGCCGCACCTTACTTGGGCAGGGTACAGGTGCAACAAAGTAACGCCTCAGGACCTGGCACTCTTCACCCGGCCCGAGCTTTACGCAAACGTGGTAGCGGAACCGTGAGCTCGGCAAAGCAGCTGTAGCCTCGGCCGGAGCAGGGCTGCCTTATGCAAACGTGGTAGTGGAACTGAGAGCCTGGCAGCAGCCGTAGCTTCAACTATTGGAGTGCCAGGCTTCAAATCTCAGAGTGCCTCAAATCTCATGTCCCGTGCATGAAATTGTGTCTGAAAAATAGACTAGGAGTCCCTGCTGCAGCCCCCCAACCCCCAGCGCACCTGAAGCCACCCCTAGCCAAGAAGCTTTTATCTGACTGATTTGCAATGGTCAGAAGCGCGCCATTCGTTGAAATCACGCCTACTACACAAACCCGTACTGGAAACAACGTAGCCAAAGCAACTGCAACATATACAGCTGTGTGTCAGGGAACTTCCAGGTTCACAATTCTCCTGAAATTGTCCATAAATAAGCCGCACCTGATGATTAGCCACACTACTGGGGTAGGCTGGATTCTTCAATGAAAAAGTACGGCTTATAATTGTGAAATTGCTGTAGTTGCCTTATGTATGACTTTGTGCACACACGTGCCTCATGGATGGAAAATGCTGCCTTGTTGATGCTGTGGCATAATTTACAAGGATTTTGCAATATTATTAGCAATTAGCAATTCTACAATGCTAACTAATGATACAATGATAACTGATGTAGTAGTTATCAAGTAAAACTGATCCCTTTTCCCTTCTCTTGAAAGTCTGTTATGCCTGAAGAATCTGCACAAGGGTCAGCTGATCCTTTAAGAGGACTCTTGGATACAGCTTAAGAGTGACAGAGTGGCTACTTTTTTGTTCGTAAGAGAATAAAATTATTATTTTAGATAAGAGTAAAATTGAAATAAATTTTCCGTTTTTTAAGGTTTGATATAGTCATGTAAGAATTTTCTCATTGCTAAATATACATAAAGAAATTAATAATATTCAACTGCACAAAATTCTCCAAAACTGGGTTAAAAATACATATTTACAGGCATTTTTACAGGCATATTTACTACCCAAATGGAAAGGATTTTGTTCATGGTTTTAAATTTGGAGCAAGAACACCTAACAGAGAAAAAGCTAGCATACAACAAGTGCAACCAAAATGGGAAATCCTATTCCAACATCAGATCAGATACATGTGGCACTTAAAGACATGGTTTAGTGGTTGACTTGACAGTATATTTTAGCAGTGGGACACAATGATCTCAAAGGTTCTTTCCAACCTGAATGATTCTCTGATTTTAGTAAAAATAAAATGTTTCATCCTCCTGTGATTGTCTGTTACAGTACTAGAGCTAATGGGATGCTTTGCATGCTCAGTTTGCAGTATTAATGCAGTGTAGCAGCTGTAATATGTGAGGTGGTCTGGGACTGCACCTGCCACCTGCAATGGGCCAAGACACACACATTTTGAAACAAACATTGTTAAAGTTAACTGCTGGAACTGCATTGCAGACTAGTGACCCACATGCATGAAGACTTCTGCATGTAAGTACAGAAAGATCTGGCATGGAACTACTTTTTCTTAAGATTGATGATTTAAGAGAAAAGACCACGCTGAATTTGGAAGATGATGAAAAATGAAAATCCACTGCAAAGGGAAAAGGAGAAGTAATGCAGGACAAACTGGAGGCCAATTGAGAGGTGTAGAATCAATTTTTTGCCTCACGGCTCCTATTTGCTCGTTACACTTGTCAGCCAAGCAGTGGAGTTCAGATTCCTGGAATCCTGATTAATGTGGAGTTCAGAAGAGGGACAGCCCATCTGGAAAAGCAGCACTTCAGGAGTGCCAAAGAAAAAGCTGTAAAACAGCTTGAGCAGACTGGAAAGCTGTCTCACAGTGACCAACAAGAGCCTGTGTAAAGCAGCTGAGCTCTGCAGTGCTGTGTGCTGTGACACCTCACCGAACTATACCACAGCCTCTAAAGAAGAAGCAAGAGATGATCCATCAAAAGAGTGAAAATTAAACTTTTGTTGCCACTGACGATTGCTGATGCTAGAAGGGCACTTTGGCACACTATGCTGCACTGCAGAGCAGCAGCTCAACACCAAGAATCAGCTATACAGGCACACCTGCAGTGCTGTGCACAGCAGTGAGGTCAGAGCAAACCATCAGGCATTCCTTTCACCTATAAAGGATCTGACAAGAGAAGTGTCTGGGCAGCTGAGGTACACCAACCTAAAAGTGATCCAAAAGGAAACAGAGAATGCTCTTTTCCTAGTCAGAATGAGTACACGTAAAAAAAGAAATTACAGTAATTTCATGATTATAAGCCGCACCTTTTTCATTGAAGAATCCAGCCTACCCCAGTAGTGTGGCTAATCATCAGGTGCGGCTTATTTATGGACAAATCCCAGTGAAATGCCAATCCAGAAGTGAGAGCCGGCCAGGGAGGGCGCCTGGGGCTGCCTTTAAAGGCTTTGCTGGTCTATGAAAACTGTTTGCAACTTGAGCACCTGACACCAAACCCCGCACTGGCAGAGATTCTGTTACTAATTTGTTACTTTGTCACACATGGATCCTCGCTTAAAAAAAAAAATTTAAAAAGTGCGGCTTATATTCAGGTGCAGCTTATATATGGACAAATCCTGTGGTCTACCCGGCTACCCGGATGTGTGGCTTATAATCAGGTGCGGCTTATAATTGTGAAATTACTGTACATTTCTGGAGTAGAGGAAAAAGGATGACCAATGTTGACAAAAAATTGTCTTCTATCTGAACATCTAATGAAGATACTATCAGAAATTGATAAAAGAGATGATGGCTCATCGAGAACAGAGAATAATTGCAAGTTGAGGCATAAGGTACTCAAGAGCAGATTGATCAGAATGATGACCACCATCTCTTTTGAAAGAATATAAGTGGCCCAAATTCTATGTGTGTGCATGTTTTTAAACCAATCAACTTTTCAGGATATAGAAATCACAGTTGTAAACTGCTAGCTAATTAATAAACTGATTAGGAAGTGGAAAGTAAAAGAAAAAAAATTAATAAAAGTAGTCCTTCAACAGAAGGAGCTTACATTGTCAAAGATAGCCAGCTGGAAAGCCATGGTAACCCATGGATGAGCTAACTGTAGGCATAGAAGGTTTATTTAGCCTTCCAGTTAAAAAACTAAATTGGTAGCAAGCATCTGGAGATGTATTGTTCCTATGCGAGGCATAGTCTTAAAGACCAATCTGTTATTCCCCAAGGCTGTTCAACAGAAAGAAGATCCAGAGACACCACAGATGGAAAAACAGATTGCTCTGGGTGTACAAAAGACATTATACTGTCGCAGCATACAGTGAATCTGCCTGCAGATGGATAAGGCCCCAGAGAAAATGTATGTTAAACTATCCCTTTAATGGAGCTCACAATTCATTAACCTGTAACTTGGTTGCATCTTAGTTGAGGTCATAAGAGGAAGATATCAGCAGAAACTCACTGTGTTGAGGGATACAAAGACAGACCATTCCTGCTTCAAAAAGCGGGAGTGCCATAAATTTACATTGAATACACTCTGTGGCCAGCAAAAGATAGAAAGACAGATTCTGAAGAGCCTTTATCAGGATAGTAATAATACCTTTGATTATGAATAGTTTTCTAAATAAGAATTCGTGAAGGAACAATATGTTGACTATTTCAGAATTAATTAATTTCTCTAGGAAAAAGTACTGAGAACACTGACCACAAAAATACAATTAGTCCCATAGATGTGAATGAAACTCAGTGCAGACAGGTTTAATATTATTTGCCAGTATTAGAATTACAAAGATGGGGTATTTTTACTTAATTTTACATTTCAGATAATAAATATAGCTCGCTAAAAATAAACAATTAATATCTGAAATTTACTCGGACCAGATTTTGTAAGTTTTTTCATCTTGGCAAGTTTTTAAAGATGTTCTGAAGAGGTTTCTGATGCATATCCAAAATGGACAGGTATTCAAGGTTTCCAAGAGACCTAAAGAAAAACCTTTTAAAGATCTGATCACATTAAAAACTAATGCAACATTATATAAGTTAGATTATGCTAAAAGCCCCTTCAAATCATTAGAGAAGCCAAAATTGTTCACAACAATGGTCACAAAGAAAAGAAACTCTTAATTTGTATGGAACTAGCAGAGATAGTCCAGATAGACACCACAGCCAATCTTAAATTAAAGACGTGTGTTTAAAACTCCTCGGGATCCTTTGTACATTTTTCCCCCAAATAGCTGAACACCCCAGCAAATGAAGCTTGGGTCAATGAGTTACCTACTTGCCTTCTTTGAATGCTAATAGTCTTCTGACATCTGTGATTTTAGAGTTTCAATGTTTAATAAAAAGGAGCATTAGTTGGCCAGAAAAGTCCACATTTAGCTTATTTAGTAATCCTGGTAGTACTTTAGCCAAACTTGTAGTTTTAAAAGAGTTTATACCTAATAGATGTTGCCTAATATCTTTCACAGTTACTAATGGTCTGGAAAGTGCTTTGTTGAGCTTGTTTGTTGTAATCAATCATCCTGTTATTTCTTAAATTTTGTGGAAAAAAATATTAAATACTTGTGACTTTTCTGCAGTATTTTAAGCAATCTGTGTCCATCTATTAATGAACTCAAATTGTTCCTCAAATTGTTTTTACAATTTAATAAACAAATAGCAACAATTCCTCTTATTGTCATTACCTCTAGTAGCCATGGATTTCTTTGTTTGTTTGCTTATTTTGGAAAGATGACTGGGGTTAAAATTAGAGAAAACTGAGAAGTTACATTCACGTCATAGCAGAGGTAATAACAGTACAGAAACTATGGGGTAAATTATAGTTGCTGCTGCCTGGACGGAATGCAGTTGCCATGCTCCTAATCTATTCCATGGTGATTCCCCACACCCAAAATCTGCAGCCATAGCACCTGCTAAAGAGGATGGAACAGAGAGTGGAGCAGAGAAGAGACTCCACCACCAAGTTCTGCTGAAATCCTCACAGGGAGGGAAATTCAATGGTTTGAGCTGAAAACCACATAGCACCTGTCATCCAGGAGAGACAGGAGGAGATGTGCTGCTGCTGAGCCAATAGCTGTAGTGAAATCACTCTCCTCAAATGGGCATGGTTCATTATAACTTGATTGTAATATTAACACACCTCCAGCCCAAAGGGACCTCCAAGGCACAGCCACTCCTCACTGGGCTGTGTTCTAGATTTTATTGACTCTATCTTTCAAAGCCAAGCAAGAGAATCTTTCAGTAATCCTTAACAAAAGCAGGAATTACCAGGATCATACAAGCTCCACCTAAACATAGAGAAATAGTATAAAAGTAAGTTGAGCATGGAGAAAATTTAGGCAAGACTCCATCACAGCTGCTAGGATCAGTCAAGGGGCTGAACCTGTCTTCTCCCTTGTAGGGACACCTGTTGGGTAAGAACCACACTCTTTTTGTGCTGAATGCTTTTATTGGGGATTATAGCTTGTCTGTATGTTGCTTTGAATATGTTTTTGCAGTCATACTATCAACAACAGTCCTTGAATCCTAACTTGTCACAATTTTATATTAATAAAGAGTGTTATACCATAAACTGTTGGTCTGAGTTCTTCATGAGTGTTGGCAGTCACTGGCAGCAGGGCATACACTCAAATAAAGAGGAAGACTTGCTGAGGGGTCATAAAGTGGAAAGAGCCTATAAAGAATCTCCCTTATGCTGTTGAGGTGTGCCCCTGAACAAGTAATTTGAGCCACTCACCCACTCAGCAGAACTGTTCAGTGCAGTGTCCCCAAAATGAGACACTGACAGACTGGTCAAGCACAAGGGTCTCAGCTTTCCTGGGATGCTGACAGACAAATCAAACACTACCGACACAGAAAATCTCCCCACAATAAGAATCAGGGTCTCCCCTTTTCACATGACATTTATCTTCCCTTACCAAAATATTAAAATCCTTAACCTTTAATTTATATATCTTGTTGAACACATCTCTGCCTCTTTCTTTCACAAAATATTATGATTTCTTATTGTTGCTATTGCTTAATGAAAATTTATCTCATGTCATCCTCGCCCCAAATTATGGAATTCTAGGTGTGAAGATATGCAATGAACTCTTCCTAAAAACCTCCAAATTCATAACTTTTTTCACTTTTTCTTGGTTGAATTATCTCAAGATTTAGGAAGTTTTCTATTTGCAAGCAATGAACACATATTGACAGATTATTAGGACATTTCTTTGTTTTCCCATTTTAAACACAAATAGGTCAGGATCACTTACTCCTGGGCAATATTGAACTGACCTGCCAAGCTATTAATGTATCTTGACCTCTAATAATGAGATCCTGAGAAGAGATTCAGTGGCAGAAGAGCCAACTTAGGCATATATCAGTTCCCAATCAATAAAGAAAAAACATGAACATTAAACGTGCAGCCAGCTTACTTTTGTCTGTACATCTGTGCACTTGCTGGGCAGGAAAAAAGGAATGAATTTCAACACAGAAATCAAATTTTTGTATTTCTGTCTTTTTTTCCCTACTCAATGCATCTTATTTTGTAATCTCAATCATATTCTGTAATAAGTAGCCATGAACTTTTATTATTAATAATTTCACCTATAACCTTTTAAACATAACTGCAAAAAGGGTGTTCTAATTACAACGTCAATGGTTTCATCTTTTACTGAAAGAAAATATGTCACTTAGTAAAGTCATAATAATGATGGTTTACCCTATATAGTCTTGAGGTAACTCCAACATGGACAGTCTGATAGTTTCTGGCAGACTACTGTTATTAAAAAAGTATTTTAATTAGAATATATTGTGGACTACACCATGCTACATTAAATGGATATTTTATATGTATAAAAATATAAGCATAAAAATAATATAGGAATGTGCAATAGTAAGCACATCAAAAACCTTCTCAGATAAAAATACAAGAGATGCAATCTCTCTGTGTTTCATTTCCTCCACTGCAAAGATTTTCTTTGAGTTTGAGTTGTCTGTTTAGATGGAAAACTCTTCAGGCAGAGGCTGTTTCCTGTGCTCCTGTACTCACAAGCACAATGTTTTCTGTATCTCTAGGCTCTCTGATAAAACTAATTATTAACTTATTCACCTGATTTTCAATAAGAACGGTTTGGAGTTTCTGTTTAAATTAATTTCTTCTACTTAAATAATCATCAAAACAACTTCTTTCCTGTGTGCTGAAGTTTGGGATGGTTAGATGTGAAGTTTTCACCAAAACTAAGATCTGATTTTTACAACAGATTAATTGCAGGTGCACAATATCTTAGAAGTGTTCTAAGGCAACTCTAGGGTTTTTTATAAATAGCTTTCACAGTGTTTTAAAAAGTTTTTTAAGAGGAGCTACTATACTTCCCTTTTATTACTAACTCATTACCAACTATTTGTGTACAAATTTTGTTTTCTTAATTTAATTGAACAACTAGTATGCCTTTTCAATATAAGGTGTAATTTTTAAGTCTACAAAGGAGTTTTTTTATATTTCCCAGTTTATTAGTCAGTATTTCCTTTCATCTAAGATATGCTAAATAATGACTTTTCAGAAAAAGAGCTGGACCCCTCACTTATGACTTGAGAATGATATTTGCAAATCTAAGAATATTTCTTATATGAAGTGCTAACTTCTAATGTTGTAATTATGTATTTCCTTGGCCTGGCACACAGGTCTTCTCAGATGGATTCTGAAGCTTAACAGGGTCTTACTTTGTTGTTTTGTTGCCCTAAGCTTCTCCTATGCATAATAAAGAGCTCAAGCTGTGAATCAAGCTCCAAATATGAAAAATTTGCTCTTGCTGAAAGTTACTTAGCCATATGAATATATATGTCAACAGCAACAGCACTGTTGCTAGAGTAAGGATGGATCAGCATATGGAATTGTTCCACTGTTGGCTTAGAACTACACTGAGTGTTGTAGTGCAAATGACTAAAAACATATTTATTGCTTTTAGAATATCTGACTATATGACTTTGTCCAACTGCAAAATTTCAGAAGAGATTTTTTGTTAAATTGTGTCATTAACTGATTATGAATTTTTGCAAGCTTTACTGAATGGTTGGGTCAGAGAAAACACAGAAGTGTAGCAACAGTTCCAGACACCTGATTGACAGAGCCCTTTATTGTGCTGCTGATTTCAGGGGGTAAAAGGAAATATGCTAGCAGATGATACCAGCTGTCTCTGTTTTTTCCTACTGAATATTATTAAAGGTAATATAAATATTTCTTTTAATATTACTTTCCCAGCAAAGTAATTTCTGTAATTTCCTTTAGGCAGTGATAAGAATGAGAGAGAGTAGATGGGTTCAGGGAACAATCTCCCCTTTAAAATATGACCCTTCCCACAGATAATGTGCCTTTGCAGTATACACAGGAGAAATACACAGTTGTAAAATTTGAAAAAATTTACCAGTCACACAGAAGACTCACCTTCCAAGTGTTTTTACAAGAATATTACCATAGCTAGTCACCTTATTGCAAACTCAATTACTTCAACAGAAATAATTTCTGTTTTGTCCCTTTCTGGATGTATGCAGCTTCTGCAACATCTGCACACACAATAATGTACTTAGAGAGTGCTTATGAATTTTGAGCAAGGCCTGATTAAAACTGCTGAAATAATAGATGCCTCTGTACAAAAATTCAGTATAAATCCTAGCTTATAAAGTCCTTCTGTGTTAATGTAATAGCTGCCAGTATGGGAAATGTCATGGTTGGAGGTGAATCAGCAACAGCCTGCAGCATGTCTACAGACCTCCCAATCACTCATAGAGACAAGACAAAATCCAGTAAAGAAAAAAAAACAACCAAAAATGTTTGAAGGGGAAATAAGGCAACATCCATACTTTACAAATGAGGTCTGCTTAAGGATCTGGAGTAATGATTCATAGCATCCTGGCAGGAATCCTCCAGGTGATGCAGCATGCTCCCTGCACAAGACTGAGAACAAGAACTGCTTTAATAGATCTCTGGACTAAGAATCTTAGTTTTAAGACACACTCCTCTGAAAGTTTGGAAGGGGCAAACAAGCAGCATGAATTGTTCTGTGCAGACAATGTTACGCTTCTAAGCAGATGGCAAAAGACTCTTTATGAGACTTGACATGAATGCATCACTCCCAGTGAATCCATGAAACCTCACAACAGTGTGTGTGATATTAGTATGAGAATGTACTTTTCTTGCTATTGTGTGGCTTAAAGTTATTTATGAAAAGAGCAATGTCACAGGACATCAAAAGCAAGCAAAGTGCTTTGTGCTCGTGCTCTCGTCCTTTGTTGGTGCCTGCGCTCTCTGAGTGCTCTAAGCACTATGCTCAGTGAATTCTGGGCTTTGTCTGAAGTCAAATTTAGTTATTACATACAGTCTTTAACATTAACCATCTCGAGATACGCACTGTAAATGCAGATGGGACCTGGCCCTTGTTAATTAAGGACTTGATACATTTTCCTACTTATCAGGAACATTTTGGATCTGTAGGTAATATTGTCCCTTTCTTTCTCTTTCTTGCTGACTGTATTTGTAGGCAAAGAAAGACCTCTTCTCTTTCTCCCTCTATGTGTTGAACAGTTTAAATTTGTGTAGTTACCTAGTTTCTAATTAATATGAGAGTTTGTGCAGAACGAATTGATTAGCTATGTTTTTCAGATATTTAATCAGAGAATAGTTTTCAAAAAACAAAATGTAAGTGCTCACAATAGCCAAATTCAACCACAACATTTTTGAGGTCAACTTTATCTTCTATTTTCCCCCTCTACATTTATCCTTATACCCCTTTTAACCCTCACTGACCAAATGATTCTATTCTACTCTTCTAAACTGCAACTGGCTGCAGGGATTTCAATAAGCAATTTTCTCTAAGTGCTTTCTCTTGTGACGCCTGCACCTTTCATACACATCTCCCAATCTTTCCTACTGAAACAGAAGGCTTGTGACCATTCTGGCTAACAAAAGCACAAATGACAAATCAAACCTCATTTTGACAGTGTGCTTGCTATGGGAGATTCACGTATTGAGAGAGAGCTCTGCACAAATTCCGACTTCACTCCTACTTGGAGATACCTCCCTGTATAAAACCACTGCTGAACTAGGGCATGGGTGTATTCAAAATAATTCTGTAGCAGCAGACTGTACAAGGATAATGTCTCTGTCCAATGGATATATGCTCTTCTCCATTGCAGCACAGCTATAGCAAGCAAAAGCTGCAGAGAATACCAGTCTTGGGACATATTTCTATCCCAGATTCTCAAGTGGTTTTGAGAGTTATATGGCAGTTTTGGCCATGCTGTGTATGAAGACTGAAATATCAACTTGGATTATTTTTTAATAGCCTTAGAATACTACTAAAAAGGCAAAAGTGTGCTTCTAAAATATATTTTTGACATTATTTCTGGAAACAACTGCATTTCCACGAGACAAATCTATAGTATTCTCTAAGTATTAGTAAGGAAGTTAAATCAAACCATATTTCTTTCAAGTCCAACAGGTGTTTGCATTTGGATCTCATCCCAGTATTAAACCTTGAGGGATACTCCTTGTGCCAGCCTCCACACCAACCCAGTGACAGTGCTTGCAATCCTTTGGGATCTGCCATTCAGACAGCTCTCAATCCACCTCACTGTCTGCTTATCCCATTTGCACTTCCTGAGTTTGTCTGTGAGGTCGTTATGTGAGGCAGTGCTGAAAGGGCTGCTGAAGTCAAGGTTGGCAATGTCCACTTCTCTCCCCTTGTGACAGATGGAAATCAGGTGGAGAAGCATGGTTCACCTTTAGTGAATCCATGCTGATTACTCCTGATCACCTTCTTGTCATTCATGTGGATAGAGATGGCTTCCAGATTGATTCATCACATTCTTAACTGTCTGGAAAAGAACCTGGATTATTTTTCAAATACTGAATAAAAACTGACAGGTGTAAATGATTAACAACTGATGGGAATGACACTAGGATCATTTTTCAGGTCTATTATAATATTCTGTATTATTTTGTGCAATTTTTAAGGCTGGAACACTGATGAAAATTGGAAGATTAGAACCCAAATTAACATATTTGTGTTATATTTAATGTTCTGATCTCTCCCAAGGGTGTATTCCCTATGAAATAGACACAATATGTAATAATAGTTGATTTCACTCATAGTTATCAAATTGCTTCAAGACTGGGGGTTTTCTTGGAATTATTTGAATCTAAATGTATTCAAGCACATAATTCTGCAGATGCAGATTTACTTGAGGCAGGGGAGATGGACAGGACAGGGATATTGACCTCCCCTGCCACAAGCAGCTGTTCCGAGCTACTTTGCCACCGTCACCATGTGTTGTACTCCCATCCCTACTGCTGTGAAGGTCACCAGTAGGCAGAAAAACAAATAAAAAAGTTCAAGCTATTACACACTCACATGGTTTGCTGAATCAGGAACTTCAGCAACAAACTGAGCAAAACAAGTTTGTGGGAATGTGGGAAGCCAGAAATCAATGAGCCTTGAGTATGGGTCATAAATATTTTTGTAGTTAATATAATAGCACCTTACAATAAAGCACTAGGCTGTGGTATTTTTTACTCTACCACTATGTGCTGCCACCTGCCAGACATTGCCACATTTATCCTAACCAGCTGGACATTTCTGAAGCTGCTAAACACAGACCTGCTTTTCAAGTCAAGAACTGCCTCCTTTTGCAGGTGCATTGACAAGGCTCTGAAATCTGAGAGGATGCAGGAAAAGGATTTTTCTCAGGTTACTGGTCTTTGAAAAAGCACAACACATGCTGTTTCCTTGAGTGTGTTTAAAAGGTCAGTGTCAAGTCAAAAACTGTCAGATTCTCTGTTTTTCGATACTGATGTATTCACAGTTTTAATCTCATATACCTCTTTGAATTTTGGAAGGTGGAAAACTGTTTTTAGGGATCATTTTTCATCTCATTGTGATTTTTCTTCCGTGTGCCTTCTTTCTCTCTTCATCAGTGAAAGAACCGAAAAATTATGACTGCCAGAAAAAGAGACTGTTACATTTCAAGTACACACAGGACACTATTTGTAGAAACTGATTTGCCTTCTGAGAAAGCTTCATGACAGCTATGAAAGAAACTTCCTGTCCCTATTCCTTTTTTCCTGCCCTTCCTACCTCACGCTCTGTGAGAAGAAGGAAGAGAAATGGGAATTCTTGTGCAAGTTTCTGTAATGTGTTGAATTCTGATGAAATGGCAACAATGGAGCTTTCATAAAATGTTTTCAACACTGTACCACTGCAGCAGGTATACCTTGGAAGGGACCTGAGGATAAGTGCATTCTGGAGAAGATACACCTCAAAATACCAACAGTTCATGTTGCAGCACCTTGAGGAATCAGTGGCTGTGCATGAGACTAGCCCAAGGCAGGTCAGGTATAAGCCTGGAGAGACTGCACCTTATAGATAAAGCTTAACTTGGAGCAGGCATAGCCCAAAAGGGCCTAAGGACCAGAGCAAGAGCAATGGGAGCAGTTCACTGCATGGTAAACTCAGTCTAGTCCAAAAGGACCAGCAGCTGAGGTTTTAATATACCTTTAAACTGTTGTAATCCATTATTTGAGTTGCATGTTATGAGAATTACTGTGGGGGACAAGCCTCACATGAAAGAAATAGTGCAAGTGCAGCAGAAATGCCACCTGAGCTGGCTTTGGTAGGACATTAAGAACTCTTCAGGCATAGAAATAGCTGTAAGGATGTCTACATGGTGCCTCTCAGGTGTTTAGTGATTTCCATACCAGAGTTCTCAGGAGAGAACGTTTTGGGTGGAAAGGTCACAGTCTCAATGAACAGTTTGATGTGTCCAGTGACTGAGAGAGGCAGCATTTTGTCATAGTGGACTGAAGAGAATTTCCAACACTATGTGCCTTCTTGCTTTGGTTGGCATTGAGCAGGGGCTATCATTTAAAGGCATTCCAACCAAATTTACCATTGTAACTACTCAATATTCTTCCACTTACCTGAACCTCACTGATAAGGGAGAGAATTCTTGTCTCTCCTTCTAGCACAATGCTCTGGTACTTCTAATACAGTCATTGTAGTCTGCCCCTAGCTCATATCTGAGGCTGACAAACTCACAGTGGGCCAATTCAGGTTGACAAATACACAGCAGGATGAGCTGAAGTCTCTGTTGTTTATCCCTGAAGCTACCGTGATTCTGGGAGAGTTTGCTGACATCTGTGAGACCAGAGGGAGCCTTTTCCAACTTCAGCTTACCCAGCACCCTGCAGCACATAATAGCCCTCCGTAGTATCCATACTGAAATATGCCTTTTAGGGAGAAAATTACCATTGCAAAGTCTCTGGCAATTGGGAGATCTATAAGTGGAACACCAGTTCACACCAGGCTGAATTTCAGTTTTTCAAACAACTTGCAGGTTGCACAGACAACTATCAGATTCTTTGCTCTGTGTCATTTATTGGACTAGTGTATCTTCCTTGGGGAAGTTCATTTATTACTTTGGCTGAACCTGCTTTGTTGTTATAAAATTGTATTTACTTAATGTGTACCAGCAAAGAGAACCTTCACTTAGATGATATTAAATAGTGGAAATTAATCCCCAAGGGATTAATTCTGGCAAAAGTCTGTTGTGAAAGACAAAACTTTTGTCTTAGAGACCATACATAACCTGTTCATTACAAGGAGTGAATCTTGGAATGATGTATTTCCTTCATATGTGTAACAGAAAAGCAAAGTTTTCTGAACTTCTACTGACAGCTGGAAAACATTTTGTGTATCATCAAGAGAAGGTAAAAATTGAAGCATTAGAAAAGGATTATCTCTTCAACTGCCACTAAATTGCTTGTTCCATTTGCTGTCAAGTTCATTAGAAGTCATGAGTCAGGCCTGCTAATCTGGTCTGTATTGCTTTCCTGACATAAAACATCTGCAAATCTGACTAAATTGATACTATTCCATGAATTATTGTTGATTAATTCAATGAGTCCTACCAATTTGCTTTAGGGAAAAACAATGATTTTTTCCTTCACTGATTAGTGAAGAAATATGTTATTTGCTTAGCCCTTCATAAATTCAAATGAAAACCAAATCCACAAGATCTCCTCGTGTTTCTACAACCTGAATTTACCTAATTCCACAGACACTTACAAAAAGAGAATAGCATTAATTTCTGATGAATTCCAGTATCAAGCTTCATTCATGGTGTCTTCATCAGCATGACAAAGGTATCATTTTATGTGATTGTTAATTATTTTCTACTCTCATATTTGAGCCTATTCTCCTCTCTTTGCATACTATTAAAAGAAAAATATATGTTATTATTTTTCATTCTCCCTTTCAAGCCTTTCACAGGAAGAATGCCAACATGATCACAATTAAAATGAAATGTTCAAACAGAGCTGCAGCCTTCCACATCTGAGTGGAGCTGTGTAGAGCAAGTTGCTTTAATTGAAGTATGAATTCAGCCTTGAGTACCCTATGCAGCTATTTCTTTACTTTAGCAGCTATAGTAAAGGTTTTCTATTAAAAATCACATTACATTGAGAAATGTATTTGTCTGCATTTCTGAAATATCCATGTTGACTTCTCCACTTATATGTCTGACTGTATCACACTTTGTACTATTTACAGGAGCATGCACCAAGTGTTGAAAATCACAAAGATTTGCAGACTTTGGTTAGAAGAGCAATGTTCTTTGCGTTGAAAGAATCTATTTATCCTTTATACATTGAATCTTATTGTGATTTTTGTTTTCTTTGCATATCTCTACTGGTATTGCACTAAACACCACTTTGCTGCTAAGGTTCACAGAATGGCCCAGGGCTGAGGGCAGATTCAGCTGCTATTAAAGCTGACATAATTTGGACTGTGGCTGAGATGACCTTTTTCTTTTAGAGTTTGATATAGCTCATTTTTTAGTCAGCCCTACCCTTAAGGTCCAATTCAAATCTAAACTGAATTCCATCAAAAACCAGACATTGTCTCCAGCTGGGTTGGATTGGGTCCTCAAGGGCCTGCTGAGCATGTTTACACCATGGGTACAGAGACCATACATTTTTTTCTTTGAAGAAATAGAGAACTTTAACTTTCAGAAGAGGCAGCTAAGACTGATGTTCAATAGCATTGTATTAAAAAATAAAAAATGTGCGATATTGTTCTCTGAGTAAAGTTGGAATCTGCTTGTACTACGGCTTTTTTCATAAAAGCTTCTTATAGAGATATCTACATTATTTATATTTATAAATGGAACTGTTTAATTTGGTTCATTTGTTGAAGGAACGAAACATCAAAAATCTTATAAAATGTGAATCATGCAAGTTTCTTAGTGCATTTTTTAATGTAGGTAGTAAACACCAATTAATTCGGGCAAGATGAATTAATTTTTCAGAGCAAAATGTATCTAGCGGACACAATGCTACCGAGGGATTTTATTTGACTTTATATTATTTTATATTATTTGGTATTCTGTGCCACCTAAAGGCTATAAATAC
>VRYO01001589.1:17918583-18001419 GCA_009812075.1 Sialia sialis
CTCCTCATATCCCCTGGTAAGGACTGGCAGAAACAGCCCTGTGACCTAAAGGTTTGCTTGTGTCATCAGGCTTTGGCTCATCCCTGCAGGTCAGGTGTTCAGTGGTTTGTTTGTTTTGCTTTTTCCTATGGTCCCAATACTGCTCTATAATAAAGAATAAATAAATAAATAAATAAATATGCTTATAAAAGTAAGTTTATGTTTCTGTATTTATCAGCCCTATCTGCACATATTCTACCTGTTTCTCTCTGTGTTCTCTGTACTCGTTATGGTGCATGCTTTATGTAAATCAGGAATTTCTAATCTCTTTACTTCACCCAGAAAGAGCAAAGTAACGCTTCAGAATTCTCATAATTAGTCATTTCAAACCTCATAAATGAGCACATTTCTATTTTTACACAAAACATTCATACTCAGCTTTCTGGAATTTACCCACCGAGAACATGTTCCTGAGGCTAAGCACTATCTATGCAGGATTCATAAAGCCCCTGACTTTTGCACAGCTTACCTAAATACCCACAGTGCTTTTAATATATCTTTGTAAAAGAAAGGTTCTGGGGAAATTCTTATTTTCCCTCCTTTATCACGAATTAAGATTTTCCCCACTAAATACTATTCCACCCAGTCCTGATGCAACCTCTTGAACTTTCTGTGCTACAAATGCTGTGATTCCACAATTAATAAGACACCGCAGTAGTGAGACACTGTGAGAATACTGGTGCCTGCTGATCCCAAAATACTGCCAGAACTGTGCGAGAGAACACACAGCTGCCCTGGCACCGAACACAGATCTGTGCAGTGTAGAGGAGGTTTTGTGCGCAGGATTGGAGGTCCATGTGGTATGGGAGCTAACAGGAGATCCTGTGGATGACAATGGGGTTACTGAATGGGACCTGGGGATGGTTAGGCTGGAAGGATGCAGAAGCTGAAGCTCAGGAGAGTGGTGGTACAGGAAATAGCATGCTCCCTATAAAAAAAGCAGGAAAGAGTACAGTAATTTCACTAATATAAGCCGCACCTTTTTCATTAAAGACTCCAGCCTACCCCAGTGGTGCGGCTTATATTCAGGTGCGGCTTATCTATGGACAAATCCCAGCGAAACGCCAACCCAGAAGAGAGAGCCTGCGAAGCAGAGTGGCAAGTGGGAGCCCCTGGGAGCATGGGACTGCCCGGAACGGGGGCTGCAAGGGTGCGGGCCGGCCCCTGTGCCTCCGGGAGGTGCCGGGACCGTGGGACCGCCGGGAACGGGGGCTGCACAAGGGCAGGCCGGCCCCTGCCGCTGGGAAGCTGGGCTGTGTGGTGCCGGGCTGGAGCGCCCTGCCCCCTCTGCCGTGTGGAGTTAAAAAAAAAAAAAAAAAAAGCGCGGCTTATATATGGACAAATCTTGTGGTCTTCCCAGCTACCCGGAAGTGCAGCTTATGTTCAGGTGCGGTTTATAATGTTCAGGTGTGGTTTATAATCGTGAAATTACTGTAGTAGTAGCCACACTGTTGGAAAAATCAACAAGAAGAAGAACAAAACATTGTCCACTGCCAAGAGGTGGCTTACATGTATGGTTTGAATGACTCAGTACTGTGTGTCCAGTGTCCAGAAGGGAGCAGGAGCAACATCCACCTATGAACAGCTGAGTGTGTTTATGGAGCTGGGATTCCCTTCTCTGCCCTTGAGATGTGCCCCAGTGATAGCTTTTTCTCCTATTCATTTTTACTGTGCTTAGTACCAATCTGGATAGGGATAGTTTTGCTACTGGTAGCAACTAAAGTTGTGACTTAACTATTCCCCTGCACATGAATTACACGCCATACCATGATTTTTTCTTTAAAATTATTTCTCTGAAAACATTAGAATTATTTTAATGCAGTCCATTTGAAATATTTGCCCTTTCCAAACTGTTCTCAGAAAAGTCACAACCAGTCTAATTAGATCCTAGAATCCTGTATTAGAATCATGCCAACAGCTACATCTGGTGTGATTTTTTATTTTAAATATTCCTCAGTGCATTTCTAGAATTAAAAACCTCCTTTCAGCAATATAGATTGCTGTTAGATGTAACTGTACTCCTACTTAATACAGAGCTGCTTGAGCAAGCAAGCACCCCATTAATGGAGCACACACATTGTGGTCAGAAGTGGAACAGGGTGTGCTTTATTTGAGACAGAAGTTTGGGTAATGCTGACTGACCTACATTTCTGCATAGAAAACAGTAAAAAGGACACTGTAGCAATTTGTCTAAGGGCTACATAGACTTAATTAGAAATTTTTAGTCCCACAAGGGCCCAAAACTTTATCTGGAAACAATTATTTAAATATTCATTTCTACCCCCCAAAAAAGGAAAGAAAAAGACCCTATATAATTTTGTAAAAGTTTTCACATCTCTGGAAAAAAGGTCATCACAAATTTGTGACTTAATAGTCTGTGATTACTTCACCACATATTTTAAACTCACCCTCTAAGTAGCATTGAATTAATGAATGTGAGTTTGAAAAAATGAATGTGTTTTACTGCGAGGCTGAGTTTTACTTTCTGAATTATGTGTAATATAGGCAATACTTAATTGAAGAAAGGAAAGTTTTGTCACTTTAATCCCTGTAGGGGATGTTTTTCCTTTTGAACAATAACAACTTTAATATGTAATAATGACTATCCATAAATTGCTGATATTTTGTCCTTCATTTGAATTGTTTCTTACAGGTGTTAAAATAACCATGACTGATTTCCTTTTCTTTTTTTTTCCAATTTCTCTTTTGTGAGGCAGACTGAACTTGGAAACTGGGGGTAAAAAATTGTTTTTTAAATCCTTTTCTATTATTTGCCAACAGCAACTTCTTTTTTGTTCTGGTGATATTAAAAAAAAAAATAGAAAAAAGCATGTTATTTGATACTGAATGCTGTTAAGTAAAATTGAGTAGCAGCTGCCAGATTCATGTCTTCTAGTAGTTAGTAATCATACAGTATAATTCAGTCACTAGAGTTAAAAATTCAGGTAGCAATAATATTGGCCTTGGTTTAATACTTCCATGACTACATTGTCAGTGTTTAATATAAGACACTGTTAAATCATTCCCTATCATCAGCCTATTCCCCCCCACCTCCTTCTTTCTTTTCCTTCCAGGATATTTACTCTCTCTGTAATGACAAAAATAAAAGGTAAAATGTGTCTCCATTTCTCTCTTTGGAATAATCTCAAGGAAATTTGATTATGTTTTAACTCAGGAGGTTTGTCTCCAAATTCTCATTTTAAATTTGACCTCAAGCTTAATGGGGCTCACATAACTGTGGGAACAATGACCATAGGAGGCAAACAGTTTTTAATTATGTTGTTCACACTGCCATTAGGGGCACCATCCTCAGATTGCAGTGCTTCAAATGGTTTTGTTAAATGCTACATTTTTCATAGGTCATGCCATCCAAATAAGGAGTAAAAGGAATTTTCTTAATCAACATTTTACTGACAAAATGTTAGAAGTCATTCAGAACTGAAAGGGGTTTTTAATGCACTGTAGTTATTTCACCTTCATGTTGGCATTATGCCTGAGGTACAGCTTTCTACATAATGAGGTATTTTTAATTATTAATTTCTTCTTCATCACCATCATCACCATCATCTTCTTTGTCATTTGCATAACCATCAATTATGGTTTGCAGATGTCAGTTAACTCTTTTGTAAAAAACAATGTCCTTAAAGTGATCTTTCTTTCCTACCATAACATGTATTGTTTTCCATTTGAATTGACTGAATTTAGAAGGGATTAGATATGCTTGTAGTTTGTCTATAATAGCAGCATCTCAAAATTTGTTGAAATCTCTTATTGGCATTTTACTTTGTGTTCTGGTCCAGTTACTTTCTGAATTTAAAGTGCAGGATTACATATGCTTCCATCAGAACATATTTGAAATTGTTGTGTATATTTTGAGAGATTTTTGGAGTAAACGACTTTCTTCCAAATAGACTTTTTCTTTCCCTGGAGACCTTTTAAGTTTTCTTCTCGGAGATAGTCCCAAGAATAATCAGGTTAGAACTTCACTGGTAGCCAGAAAAATGCCAGGTCACTGGTGCAAGTCTGGGAACTGGACTGTCTTGTAGGTGTTTACTATGACCTTGGCACTTTAAATAATAGCTCCATGAAAGGGTCAGGTGTTGAGAGGTCAGGTAATTCTCCCAGCTTTTGATTTAAATGCTGGCACTTTCAGAGGTTAAGATACCTCTTTAAGTAGGCCACATGTCCAGGACTTCAGTTTACTATTAAACCTAACAGAAACACAAAAGTCTGATAAAGTTTTTTTCTACCCTTTCAGACATGGGAACTGGTTAGTGATTTACTTAGTAATATCCACAATACATCATATAATTCTATGCTCTAAAACGTTCAGAGTCTAACTACCCTCTGAAAACATAATTCTCTATTTTCTGCTCCTACACCCATATGTTTTAACAAAGGTTGAGTTACTCTGCAAGACCTTGTATAATCCTGAACTCCTTACTCCGTGAGTAGCTCTGTTCAAGCCAAAAGAGCACTTGCTTTGCTGCATACTGTAAATTGCAGCATGGACCAGAACACATGCTCCTCTTCCCAGCTCTTACTAAAGCTGCAAAGGAACTGGTCACAGGATTAAGCTTCAACTTGAAGAATTTATAGATTATTAGGAAAATTACATGTGTTCATGGATGTGCTGCAACCTTGATCTCTTACTACATGATGCCAAAAGGATTATACAAATGGAAAATTGCTAAATTCTTTTTTTTTCCTCCTTCCTTTTCTGTACAGTGAATTCACAATGTCAATGCTCAGTTTGAAAATAGAGGAATGATTAGTGCTGGTAGCAACAAGTACAAGGAGAACAAGATATTGAATAGAGCAGAGGTTTTTTGTGTGCAGCACCTTTGATAAACCAACCATAAAACAGGGCTCTTATTACTGTGGCAGCTTTTTTAAGAAAAATGTTCCCCTGCTGAATTTGTCTTTTGACTTTAAACATAACAATAACCTCACACATTCAGCAGAATTCACCTCTCAAAGCCACAGCTATGCTTTCTGCTTCCAGAAAATAATGCACTGAAGTGTTCTCATGGACTTGGCAATCAATTAGAAGAGCCCATTCTCAGGGAATATATAAATTTATATATAAAAGCTACTAAGTTGCCCCGTTACTGCTCCTTTAGAAAAGTGTTTCACTGGTTACACTATTTTTCAGATACCATGACAGGCAGCATTTTCTTTTTTTTCAGTGAATCTACTTTTTCATATACTTCTCTTGCACATGGTGCTCAAGTAGAATGCTATTGTAAAAGAGTATTTTTTCAAATAGGAACTTGGGTCATTAAATTTTGCAGAGAATTCCACACCACAGAATCTGAGTGTAATGAAAACCACTTGACTGCAGACATTTGGTGGCAATATTCATAGCTGGAGATGGACAGCAAATTAGGCCTGCTGTGTTACATGCATTGTCCTGCTAGAATGAGGAACATTAACTGAATTCAACTGTGCAGTCAAGAGATGTCTTTCCTCCTCTTAAATGTATAGCTCACTGGTGGGCAACAGAGAAGGAAGGAAGCAGAAGGGCAAATGGAAAAATAATCTAATAATTATGCACAATGCATTTTAAATGTGTATCATCTATGAACGTTTGCTCATTCTGAATTCTAGATCTCAGCAGCTAGTTTGGCAGTAAAAATAAGTTTTAGAGGTATGCTTAAAAGATATATGTATTGATTATGATGTTCAGAAAAATATAAGTAGTCATATCTATCTTAAAAACATTGCCATTAACAGGAGAAAAAAAAATCCATGTTAGAATAATATTAAAGCAACAAAAAATTTCATTAAGTGGCTGAAGATTATTATTTGCTTTTCATAACTGACTTGGAGAGGAAAAGTTAAATTTAGATTTTTTTGTTCAATTACAATTAGTAACAAATGAAATTACATTTCAGAAGTTTCTAGCAGAATTCTCAGTCATATATTTTCAAAATAAAGTATTTTAAATGTTTATAAGGTTTTTAAGTTTGAGTAAATATTCATGTCAAAGCAGATCTCACATTTATTATATCAAGATAGCAGCCAGTCTCTCTTTCAAACATTATGTTCTTTCTCTAAGAATACACATCTTTTTATTTCTTACTGCTGCTACTTGCATAGTTTCACAAAGCTCAGATGGTGACTTGGACAGTATCTTTCTATATTTATTATTGGGCAAAGTTGCCAGAAAACAAAATGAAGTAGCCACCAGAGACAGATAAGAGGCGCAGATATAAGAGACAGTTTTAAGACTGCTCTGCAAAACTCCATAGTGAATTTTATACTAGCTTCCATCCTGAGTATATTATCCTACTAGTGGTTCTTTCACACTCCACTTACCCATCCCTCTTGCGGTGGAGTCCCTAGAAAAGCAGAGTGCAAACCCCCTGGAACACAGGGTTACCCTGTCAATTTGTGTGCTGCTCACAATACTGGGAGCCAGGCCTGGCTGGGACTTTCAGGTATTCCAGCAGTGGCTGTCAGCACATTTTGAAAAAAAATAAATAGCACATTAGGGATTATTTAGTTATTACATTACAGACAAAAACTGTTGTACTTTTGAGGTCAGTTTGCCAAAATAATATTCTCCTAAAACAGCTTTCTTTCCTCAGTGCATTTTTCCTTATCAATATATTTCCTGCTGCAAGATCCACATGAAAGTATATATGAATATATGAAATCAATGAAAGTACTCATTTCATATACTTGACTGCTTTTCAGTGAACAAATAAATAAGAAAAACTTTTCAAGCCTGACTACTTGTACTATAAAACTAGATTTTAAGGTGATGCAACTTGTGTAACATACCCGGGATGAAAAATATTAATCTTAAAATAAACTCCCGGTATAGGCGCACTTTCAAAAGGGAAATATTTTCCACTTATCATATTCTGGATGGATGTTTAGAGCCACAGATGAAAAAGAAATATCTCCATTAGTCTAATTTCTTTCATGAGTGCCATTTTACAGCATTTATTTATTCAAGTAGTGAAGGATCTTTTCACCATTCAGTTTACAGAATGGATGGTGTCTCAGAAAGAATTAGGGAGAGGGGAAAGCATAACTCTACAAGGATTGGCCAATTTATTACAGGAATTCAGTAAAACATGATTGTCATTTAGCAGAGATTCCATAATGTTGTTTTGTGATATAGAGGCAACTAAATTGAGGATATCATTCACCACATAATTTGAGATATTAAGTATAAAGCTGAAATCTATTTTGTTAGCCTGTCCTTAGGAAAGTTAGCTCATTGAGGACATGTGGTCATTTCCAGAGTCACCTTGGTTCTTGAAGGCTTTTGAGCTCTGTTCTGCAGACATGAGCATGCTGCAATCCAACATGCCCTGGGAACCTCACAGTCTTCTACCAAGAAGAAGGGGAGGGTGATTCAAGATGTACTCCTGAAAAATAGGGGTTTGTTAGCCTCTTTTTCATCTTGGTTTCATCTCCTGTGAAGTGCAGACACTTCTGACTTCTTGAATTAATATAAACCCACTTCATAAATATACTTGAAGTACAGGTCTGTCAAAGGAATATATTGCTTCACCTCTCACAGTATGAGCTATAAATAGTATAGAATTTCAGCATATAAGACACAAAGTTAGACAAAGACTGTTAATATTGACCATAAATCTTCTTGTTTTTTCAGCTTTCTTAAGATATGATTTTGATGTTCATGTTGTTGCCGTTGCTCTAGTGATTTAACTACAGTTGTGGAAATAAATACACTTATGAGCTGCAACACAGGAGTGTCATTTTTTCTGGCCAAGGTATTGTGGGGTGTCTCCTCTTGAAGTGTTAGAGACATTTATAATGAATGAAGGCACATGTATGTCCTCAGTCTGTCTTCAAAAGCCATAGTGGGGCTCTCAAGCAGATGATGCACTGAGATAATTTGCTCTATATTAGGTTTTAGTGGCTTGAGAGCAGGGCAAAGCACATGATGGCAGGATCAGCACACAGCACTAACAGTAATTATATGACCGAACCAATTATTTTATGAGCAAAATGTGAGAAATTTTTTCTTATCTGGATGCTGCTCCACAATAGAAAAACTAGGTTGAGTTTAAATCCCATCCATGTTCACAACATTGTGACTTCCTCCAGGATGATTACTTCCTGCTGACTATGATGAATTACTTCAAAGTATTCATAAATTAAGTTAGGTACATTCCAGACTCAGAAATAAGCTGCTTCTATATCACACTCAAGTCACACAGATTTGCTTGGTTAATAGTCTGACTCAATGATGTTAGAGTTCTTTTCCAACATATATGATTCTATGATTCATGAACAAGGTATTATTAAGGCTAAACTAAAAAGTATTCAGTAGCCCTTCTGATTTAAAACTAGCCAGAATGCTGCAGTACCAGAGCACCCTAAAATACCCAGCTGTGATCTAAACACTAGCATTTCTCAAGTGGAAGGAAAGACAGACAGAACAATTTCTGCTATGGTTTATGGTTTAAATTAGTATTGACAAGGGAAGTGCTATGCCCTTTCCTTCCTTCCTTCCCCCTTTATTAGTGAGGGATTGAAATAGCAGAAAAAGGCCTAGCCCAAGAACAGCAATTCAGCTGTATCAGCGTGATGTCTACACAGATATATTAGCCTAGAAGGAGTGCCACACAAATGTCAATGAATTGCTTGTGGACTCTTGCTCCAGTGTCCCTGTGCTCCATGCATGTACCAGCAGATCAAGCAGCGTAAAGGACAACCCCTGTCAGAGCAGTCCTTTATTGCTCCTGCCTCAGGTCAGGTCTCCCAGACAATTCATAGGCACAGGGACAGACTGAAAGTCAGCTTCAGAGACAGAAAATTGGCCTCTCACACTGTTTATTTTACTATTATAGGCATATTTGCATAAGCCTGTTTACTGAGTACTTATAAGAATCAAATGGGAAGGATTCCCTCATTTACTAATTCTGGAAATACTTCTTTAGCCATAAAACTGGACATACCAATTTTCTTCCCTGTGGCTCTTTTCTATTGATGCCATCTCTCAAAAATGGAGAGTTCTGTTTGAATATCAATAACCAGATACTGCTGTAGTTGCAAGTCCTTTCCTGTTAGATTTTGAAAACTGTTATTTTAGAAGTCCTCTGAAGGGACTCATGTTATTGAGGTATATCAAGAAAATAACCTTACCAGCAGCAGTGTTGTCTGGGCTTGACATTGGATATGAAACCAAGAGGTCAGGAAATCAAAACTCAATTCACTGGGCTATAAGCAAATACAATTCAACCACTTTGATACAGTGCTGGGTCTAGATATTGATCTGCTCATGAAAGCTTTCAACCTGTGCATTTTAATGCCTCATACAAGCAGTCAGACTCACTGGAAAATGAAGAAACTCTTACCTTTCTTATGAAGTGAACCACAGAGGGCCTCACCATCAAGGTCTAGCAAATGGCACAGGAGTTATTGGAAGTCTTGATATTTTGCCTTCTCTTCCAACTTACTTGAATCCTGGCTAAAGTAGTTATGAATTCCAACCCTTTATCTCTACCTGAGGCCTTGTCCTTGATAATTCTTAAAAATATGAAAGCTCCTATGGAACTTTTCCCTCTGGTTTTGTCACAAAGTTTACTTGGGACTAACCTGCTTTAATAACCCTTTTTAAAAAAAAAAAAAAAAAAAAGTATTATTTTTACTACAAAGAAAGAAAGGCTGAAAAGATATTAATACATTCTCAGAGAGATCTATGTAAAGATGTAGGAATATTACATGAAACTGTGAACATAAAGATTTGCATTTATGCCTTAAAATTAAAGTGAAGTTAAAGTAAATTTGTGGAAACAGGTTTGCAACTCATGACAAAACATCTGGTTTTCATAGTGGAAATCTCTTTAACTGGTAGAAGTGATTGCCTTAATATGCTACTGAGTTCAAGAGCTTGGTAAGCTTTAAAACAACTAGCCATTTACATGGATAATGGGAACACCCACTGTTATAGTAGACAGAAATAAAGATTTTGTTCAGAATGGTAATAAATCTTCATGTTTTTATACTGAAACGTATCATTAGCTGTCAAGCAGTATGAAACAATTTACATACAGCCCAGTTATTTTAAAAGAAATGTCCATATAACTAGGATTTTGGTTTGTTGGTGAATAAAATTCCCTAAAAAACAACAGAACCCCAAAGTCTATTTGCAATAAGTCAAACATGAAAAACAACTGAATGTTTGGGGAAATGAAAAGAAAATTGTGTGTATCAAACAGAACCTCCAGTTTTATTTGCAGCAACATTTAAAATAAATTGATTTCTTAAGAATATTTAAAATAAAAATATATGTATATATAACCATCAGCTTCTAGAGAGCCATCTCTGAGGCTGACTGCTGAGGATGCCTCAAAGGCAGGTTGCTGGGGTCCTTCCTGAGACCCAGGCTGGCTGTTTTCACATGTGTCCCTCCAATGCACACAGGTTCTCCAGGGCTGAGGCACCTACAGAATAACCCAGGAGGCAGCTGAAGGATGAGTGGTGGCATCAGTCCTGCCTGAAACTACTTTTGCACAGCATGTGATGCTTTATGTCCTCACATACTAGGCACCTTAAGCAGATCAGTGAGACACATCCTAAATATCCTTATTCATCTGTATCATTTATGGAACTTAGCAGTACTTTAGGAAAGCACAGATAGAGATTGACAGATATCCACAGTGTTATTGCATAGCAGTGAACCTACACATTCACTTTAATGTCAGATGCTTACTGTACTCACTGCTAATTAACTATTACTTACCTCAGCACTAGTCTGGTTTTGTTTTAATAAGATATCTTCAACCACCATCATGCATTCACCACAGTTTTATCTGCATGAGAAGGCTGCAATGTATAACGGTTTTTAAATGCAATTATGGCATCTTCTGTTTATGGGTCATGGAACAATAATGAAGTCTTCTTCAGTCAGAGCAGTTGATACAATTTTTAGAGATGATATCCTGCCGCATTATAGTCTGATTGGTCACATTTAACCAGTGTCCATCTGCATGAGGTTGTCTCCTGATTCCTCAGTTTTCTGTACTTGCCTTGGAAGACCAGAGTACAAGCTCAGGACCAGGGTTTAGACATTTGATCATAATAATTGCCTTTAAGAACCCAGAGCTCAGTGAGGGATAGCATGGTATTCCTGCTAAAGATTATGGACTAAAAACAATCTAAATGTTAAATAATTTAAGGTTAAGTAATCTCTACAGCCATGCATGTGTTTTTAATAATTCTTATTTTAATTGATTTTTTTCTTTCTTTTCTCTTTGATAATCTCAAAAATTGGTGATTAATGAGAAGGATATTTATTAAACTCTCCATAGGAACATAAACCTGCAAAAGATCAAGGTTGCTCTTCTGGCATCTATCTGAACCTTCTCCAGTTAGATATTCCCACTTAACCATATATTAAATGTTATTGCATTGTGGGCTCATTTATTATTATTATTATTATTATTGACATATCAGGCAAAGAAAATTCTACATTGTTTGCTTTAACATATTTTTAGAGGAATTACATTGAGCTTAAAAAAATTTATATCCATCATTAGACTGTTCCTCAAGATGCAATTAAATTTTCTTTAAAAGGTGAACAAACCAAATTAGCATTTTGATGAAATTAAGAGGAAAGATCTAAGAACTTGATTGTATTCTAATGTAAAATAGCAATTTAAAGGAGAAGAAAAAATGTGGTAGAAGAAAAATTAGTACAGATTCAGAAACTCAAAAATTGCACTGGAAAGGAGCTATACTTCATTGGGCATGACATACCAAATACCTTTTTGATAAACTGTTTTATAATTGGGTTTGAGATCAAGAGTCAGAACAATTAAAAAGAAATTAAAGTAAATTTAAAAAATAACAGTTCCAATCCCTACAGTTATTAAGTATAACTTAATTTTACTATTGAAATAAAGTGCTTGAAATACATTTTTTAAAATCAAAGCTGCTTCAAATAGACTCCAGTTCAGCAACGCCTATATGCATAGTCCAAATCAAACATTCAGGAAATCACTTGTGAGAACCCTTTCATTTCATTACATTCAAAGATAAACAACAGTGTTCAAGTGTTTTATTTGCTTGTTTGTTGAATTTTAGAGATGGCTTAATTTCACAGATGAACTAAGAAATTAAACAAAACACTGTACTTTCATTTTTAGACTTTTTTCTAGAACTTGTTTTTTCCAAACAGGAGAAACGAGGAAAATTCTAGGACCAAATTTTGTATCACCAAATTACCTTTGTTTCTTTCACCACAGAGGTAATTTTCAGCCTATTGGTTAAGAAATTTTTCAGAGATGCTCAGAGGCAGGCAATACTTTCCTTATCTTTTACAAATCATGCCTGATCTGATCATGACTGTAGCCTGAATTGGCTTGTTTCACATTCCCAAACACTGTTCTTCCTTCTAACTCAGTTTAAATTCAATATTAACTTCAGGCAACTCAAAGATACATTTGTTTCAGAAAACAGTCATTGTAAAATATTTGTTCAGACACAATGCTGAGCCCTCAGGGTTCAGACAGAGCTGAAGACAAAGCAAGAAATATAGACAACATTAGTAACTCACTCTGCTATGTTAGAGAAGCACCCAAATATATATGAGTGGTTACTATAGGGATCTCTTCTAGAAGACCTGACTGGTCTGATATTGTATAAGCCTTCCTTTATTCTCATTAAAGGCAACACAAACTTAGGAATCAACTCTTTTCAAAGCAGTATTTTAGAAATCTCCCCTTTAAAACAGAAATCTAAATATATATGCCAGCTTCTCTTTGCTGACAAAAAGGTGTGGTACTGAAGAGGGTGAGTTTCTTGAACAGCTGGCTTCAGACACAAAACATTCTTTTTTCTCCTGCACTGAACCATTGTTGAGGCTCTTAAACAACAACTTCTAAAGAACGCCATCAGTCTGGACAGTCAGAAGTTCTGATTTATTTCAGCCTGTTCCCTTTAACTGTGGCACTTGTCTGGAAATAATTTTCAAAAGTCTCCTTCCAACTTTCTTTTCTTTTTATTCTTTTAAGCAGACACTGCCATTGTTCATATTCAAAGAAATCTGATCTGAATGAAGATTTATATGTTGATATGAAGACACATACATCCATAAACTCACATGTTCTGCAGTAATTTTAAACCTAGCTTACAAACCAATCTTGTCAACCAAGTTGACTCGAAAAAAATAATTTGCAAGATTTAATTGGTTACAAATTCATATGTACAAGATAGTGTTTAGACTAGAAATAGGAAAAATAATGATCATTCTTTCAGAATGTCAAAAGCAAAATCCACAGAACAAAATAAAAAGAAGAAAAATAGCTTCTGAAAGTGTTTAATGAAAAATTACAAATGGGGAATTGTTTCAAAAAGCTAACAGATATAAATCTAGTAGGAATCAATTCTCCTTTCCAGTCATATTCAACCTTAATATGATAGTTTTAATAGGCTCAAACCTTTCTGCCAGTTTCAGAAAAGACTTCTACTGATCAATAGCATTTGTTTCAAAGGAGAGAGCAAAGTGAGGGGGAGATGCTGGTAACTGGAGGCACAGTTTTCCACAGAAGATGGCTGAATAATGCTAAAGATTAGTGTGAAACACAGAGGCAATATATCAGATCATGTCTGTCACTCATGAAGCTTTCATTTCCAATCTAGTTTTGTTTATTTTCCTATTTAGTGCCTTACAGAACACAGATTAGTTCCTACTGTTTGAAACAATGCATTTTCTTGATTTTGGGATAGAAACTTAGTACAGAATTTGCTTCAGAAGGAATTTCAGTAGTATTGAGATATGAAGTTAGGACCCTGGGCACGATACACTACAGAGCATGTTCCCTATTGTGAGAAGCCTTTCTGTCTCAAATCCAGGCAACAGACTAAAGGACTGCAAGTCCTACTTTTATGTCTGGCTTTCAGAAATGAGCTTATATTGCTTCTGCTTCTGCTGCTCCAGTCCTTGGGACCTCTGTTTACATGGAAAACTCTGTGCCTTTAAAACAGTTTTTCTAGATTTCTTTTTTAAAGATTTTCCTTTAAAACATTCATTGTTATTTATTTCTCAGATCATGCCTCAAAAACTTTGTGGTCTAAATAGAGAAATAATTTTATGAGCTTCATTTGCTACTCTCCAGCCAGTTCCCATGGCTTTCAACATCGAGTTTTCTTTTTTCATCATCCAATATTTCCTTTTGTTTCTCTTCCCAGGACAAAATTTCACCATTACTCATTATTAGCTCATTGAATTCACAGCTGTACCTGTAAATAAAAGAGGGCAGGGAGTGCTCCCTGGCAGAGAGGTGACTGTTCCGTGTCATTAAATCCTTTATACCAGAACAATGTGGCCATACCCAGGCTCTTTATTAAAAGTGATTGCTGGGCTAGGAGCCTGGGACAGATCTAGATGAAACCAGGCGAGAATGAGGTAAGGACCTCCACCTCCCTGAAGGATCAAATTGTGGGGCCCAGGCCAGGCCAGATTAAGATTAGAGCCTCCTCTTCACCTCCTGCTCACATGAGAATGATAGTGGGATTTGGGTGGTGGGATTTTTTTCCTCTCTACTATCCATTTATTAATGAGTTCAGGAAAAGTGAAATACTCCCCATGACCCAGCCACCACTTTCTGCCCTTCCTGGGAAGCACAAGGTGCTGCCATCTCTGCTCATCCAGGGATTATAGCTAAAGAAGGAAAGCACAGATCAAAATAGAGTTTATGAAATCCTTAAGTTGGGATGTTTCTTATGTCCAGGACCAGGATTCACTCACAAATTTTCTGTAATGGATTGTGCAAAATCTGGGCAACATGGTTGAGTGTTTGTGAGATTTTGCACTCCCTACAGACTGCAAAACAGGCAGAAACACATATACTGTGTCCAGGGCTGGCCAGAGACATAGACATAGATTTTGAGATCACATACCCTGATTTTTAAAGATTGTACCAATCATAGAATCACAGAAATGTTTGAGTTTGAAGTAACTTTAAGATCATCTAGTTCCAACCTCCTGCTATGGGCAGGGCATTTTCCACTATACCAGGTTGCTCAAGCCCCATCCAGTGGCCTTGAACTCTTCCAGGCTTGAGGCACCCACAGCTTCTCTAAAACTTCTCTAAGCAAACTGAGTTGCCCAGTTTGACCTGAAGATGCCAATCTTTCTCCTAAACTGAAGCTAGTTCACATCCTGACTTTCTTAGGGTCAAAGAACTCAGATTTGCCTATACTTTATCACGTTACAATGCATCTTCAAGCATTTAACCCAGGATGCCCCCAGCCAGTACCTGGCTCTGAGATGTCCAAGTTCATGGCATGTGTAACCAAATGCTTGGAAGTGTTTTGGATTAAAAATCTGTACAAATCTGATACTTAGTAGTTGCCAGGCAGAGTCTGCTGAAGCGCTAAATGAAAAGCTATGGTTGAACTAAATAACACTTTGAGGGATGTTGAATATTTGAGTACATATGACTCATACAGGTATGTACTAAATTTTTTTTTTAAACTTTCCTAGGCAGATGTCTATTTTTTCCAAGTTTTTAAAATTTTAAATTAATTTTTGCTTCCTGTTTTTCTGTGCAGTGTTTCCATTGTTGCAGCATAGTGGTTTGATGACTGTGACATAACAGTTCATCAAAGTACACAATGTAGATATTTGTAAACAAAAAGCAAACAAAGAAAAAAAATTATTCTAAAGACTAAATGCAGTTAATTCTCAATGAGAAGCAAACTGGGATTTATAGAGGAAAGTGACATGGTAAAATATGGCAGTATGATCATTCTTCAAAAATATTTGAATGAGGAATGAGCAGCAACATATCCCAAAAGCCTAAGAAAAGATCTGTTGGTAACAGGTAACAAAATCCTTTGGTGTGTATGCTACGTGCAGCACAGAGACAGCATATTTTCTTTTATAATTTGTAGCATGAGGCAAATACAAATGAAACTAAAATAAAAGGTATGAAGGAGTGAATAAAAAAAAAGTCTTATGGCTTATTTTGAAACAGCTGCATACAATAGCACTGGAACTGTCTTTTATAAAATTGCCTAACCATTTTCATTGACTTCATGTCTTCATAAACAAACTTTCGTGTCTGTATACATGTTATGAGTTTTAAGTTTTAGAGCAATCTAAAGGTATGCCTTTAACACTATCTTCCAAAATATTGTCATAGCCCTCTAGCCCAGATGAGTGAAATGCCAAATGCATGAAAAAATGATCAGATGTTTGGGCTTCAAGCGTAGTGGTTAATGGATTAAATCCAAACATAGAAACTAGTGGTAGAACACTAGATTTTGATATTGGATAGAGCACTTTCACTCATCTCCAGGTCTAAATGAAATTTTACAGATACAACCTGTATTTAAATTGTGTCTCTGTTTATGTTCCTGAAGACTGTTCAAAGAAATCTTTCAACAGATATTTCTCTCCCTGAAAATTTATGCTTTAATATGAGAGATCTGCTTTCCTACTTCAGGCAATGTAACTTTGTGTAACTCTGTGTTCCTACTGTGAACTCCAAGTCAACAGTATTTGCTCAAGATGCAAAGCACACATTGTAATTTATTGCTTAAGGGATTTACCAATGTGTTTATATCCTGTTTTTGCCTAGTTTAGTAGGTGCAAGAACATTTAGAAATTATTGCTATTTAAAGATTAGTAGCTGATGGATAATGATGGTGTTTTAGTATTCTGCTTCTTTACAGGAGAGTGATGGTGTTGGGGTTTTTGTTCCTCAGTTATATAGGGTTTCTTTTCATTGGAAACATGGACTGTAGTAACTGTACTGGAAAGAATGAGTAGTGTGGGTATGGATGAAGTTATGAAGTTATATTTATCAAATGATGATTAGGGCAGGCATAGCTATTTCCATAAAGTATGCACTATTTATAAGGAACTTCTTTATCAGTGGAACTGCACCCATACTGCATTTCTGTCCAAGCTATTCTTGCTAATGCTGGGATCTGGCATCATAACACAATTGAGGTTGGAAGGGACCTCAGGAGGATTCTGGCTCAGCTTCATACTCAAAGAAGAGACAGTTCTAAGGGTATTAAGGCTCCATCTAGCTAGATTTTAAAAATTTCCAAAGGTGGAGACAGCCCTTAACTCTAAGGGTAACCCATTCTACTGTCTTATAAGTCACTTCTATAAACACTCTCACTTCCTCCCTTCCTCCCTCCCTTCCTCCCTTCCTTCCTTCCTTCCTTCTCTGTTTTTATGGCACTTACCATTCCTCTGTTTCTTTTCACAAGTTTTTCCAATTACTTTCTCCCAATAACCTGTCACTGCTGCATCCTCATCAATGTTTATTGTTATATAACAATAACAATAACAACATAGCCATGCTTCTTGTTTCTATCAGGCATATTATGTATATTGACTTTCAAATTAATGCATTCTTTTTAAAATATCTCCCTTTTATGGAAATTTGAAAACACAGCATTGTGAACACTTCTCAACATTGAAATTATTTTTCTTTTCTTCCTGCTTTTCTGCATAGATTTTTGAAATTTTAATTTTTCTCATACTTATCTTGTCACAAGTAGTAACTGAAATAACGGTGCAACCTTTCCCTAACCATGCATGGGCTGCACTGTATTAAACATTAAACACTAATGTGAGAATTATATTCAGTTTCACAGAATCAGAGACCAAGCACCATAATTTTGTCATCACTTGCTAGTGGCTTTGGCACATTTTTGGCCTGGGCCAGTGACCATGCTTCCATGCACTACATTTGCATGTTTCTGGAGATATTACAAGCAATTGTGCATTGGGTTTGCATTGCAAGGTTTAGGTAGTGAGGGAATACAGGGGTGGTTTCTGTGAGAAGCCCCCAGAAGCTTCCCCCATGTCTGACAGAGTCAATCCCAGGGGGCTCCAAGTGGGATCTGCTGCTGGCTGAGCCCATCAGTAAGGGTGGCAATACATCTAGTTTAAACATAGTTAAGGGGGGAGATCTGCTGCAGAGCAGTGGAGGGAGAGAGGAGTGAGAATATGTGAGAGCCACAACTCTGCAGACCTCAAGGTCAGTGAAGAGGGGGGAGGAAAACGTGCTCTAGGTGCTGGAGCAGAGATTTATTCCTTTGCAGCCCATGATGCAGCCATGGTGATGTAGCTCTTTATTATTTGTACACTTGTTTCTTTCTAAAAATGTTTGGAGGTCTTCTTTTTCCTTAAGGCAAAAATTTACTGATTTAATTTAAAATATTTTCTGTCATACACTCCAAAGAATCAAAACTTGTAAAATATAGAGTTGGATCCAAAGAATCTTTAATTCCTCATAGTTTCTTTGTCTATGAGGGTCTATTCATGCTACTATGCAAACACAGCAATTTCACTATAACCACAGGATAAAATTAAATAAAACAAAGCAAGATTTCTGCAGATATAACTTCATTCAGTACCTACAAACACATGTACATGCATTGTGCTTGTGCACACATTCCCACCTGCCTACAGGTATGCACATCCAATGCACGGAGAGAGGTCAGATTCCCTCTCAGGAAGCACGAAAGAGTTTTTGATAAACTGATCAGTTCTTCTTGGGGATCTAACAATATCTGTGGAAGCATCTTATTCATAAAATGCTAATGAACCGTAGTTTGAGAAAGCTGAATTTGAAAATCACCTCTAATTACATTGACTCTAGGAAGGCTACCCCAGTGTAAACCTGCGGGGAATGTGAATCAAATTCACATTTCAAGGCAATTTTAATTTGACATTTCTAGCATGCCAGGTAATATTTCAGGTCCAGCTAGTTTAATCAGGGCTTTCACAGGAACTGTCAATACATTATGTCACTCTAGATGTGTTTTCATATTAAAGAGCAAGTGCTTTTCTTATTTTAATGCAGCACGTAGGCAGCCTTCTCCTAAACTTGTGAGTGAGTAAATCCTGCTACATTCAGTACAAGTTATGTATCTCATGGAAGTGAAAAACAGGATTCTCTTTATCTGCTTCAGCCCTCATAACTAAGTTCAAATCTGCTATTGGTTGCAAAGGTCAATATGGAATGTGTCAGAGGACACAAAGCACTTTTGCCTTCCTAGCTGGGAACATAGAAATTACTGCAAATAAAGAATTCATTAGTGCCACCTATTTGTGAGAGTCTAAAACTGCAGTGAAGCCATGCAAAACTGCATCCAGTTAATAAGAAAATACATCTACCTCTGTCAACTCAGGTGAAAGAATAAGACATATAGGCCAGATCTCAAAGAGTCCAACGGATTTCCTTCAATTCTATATTGTTCAAAGTACAGCAGCAAAATATTTATATGTAAAATAGACACAAACACAAGTGGAAATAATATTTATTTATTTATTTTTTCAATATAAAATTACATACTTATATAAATATATAAGATTTCTACTTTCAGCTTAGTATACATCTTTTCATTTACAGAAACCCTGGTGCAAGAAAGCCAGACAGGACAAGCCACTGAAGTTATGGGAATGTATTAATATGTAAAAAATAGGAATTTCCAAGGGAAGTTATATACTAAAGAATAAGCTGTTTTTTTCTCTTATTTATCAGTTATTCAGTACTGTATTAGATGAAGAAGGATTGTACAAAATGTGATGAATAAAAAAAATCTAAGGAAACTCTTGGAGTATTACTAATGCCCTTGCCTCACCTCACTGTTGAAGCAGTGGGTTTTTTTGTTTTGTATTTTTTGTTTTTGCTAGTTAAAGTCCAAATCTCTGGAGATTTTTTGCTTAAGTTATCTTCATTTCATTCTGAAATTAGATATCATATTTTCAAGTTCCTAAGGAGATCTCGATCTTTGAGTGATAGGAGGGAGATTTATCATTAATACAGAGTAAATTTATGTTGACATACAGCTTTAAACTTCAGATGGACATCTTTAGCCTGAGGTATAAGACTTTGAAGCATAACTGTTATATAACTGTTTGTACACATGAAGCATTTTTAATATGTTTTCCTGAGTGCAAACAGGCACAGATTTTTCAGAAAACAGATAAACAAAGGATAGATTATCAAAATATTGTTTATTATCTGTTAATTCCTTTGTTGTCATTGACTTCCCAATGAGAATGACAGTTTAATTTGAAAACACGTACAGGCATGTGTTGTAAAAATCCTTTGGCTGACAATATTCATGCGTTGGCACAAGTATGTAAATAAGTAACTATGTAAAAAAGGGATGAGGCTTTGGGGGCAAAAATCAATTAAAGAAAAAGTCTGTAATTTCAAGAATCTTTCAATTGAATGATTCCTGTAACACAGCTTGAACAGAGCAGTTCAGATTTTGAATCTGTAAAGACAATTGTGCATAGCTCACATGTTGTTTCCAAGACAATGAAGGTACCGCATAGAGGGAAATGAAAACAGATGGTTTATAAAAAATGCTGAGAATTTTGCAGGAAGTTTCTTTCAGAAGTTCTAACTTTGCCAGGATAATGACTCTAGCCTGTGACAAAAAAGGAAAAGAAAAAAAGGCAAAAAAAGTACTGGCATTTATTATTTTTAATTTATAATTATTATAATTTATTATTATTTTACTAGTATTTAAAAATATTTGAAAATCAGAAGTATAAACAAAGCCAGATTAATTTCATTTGAGATATACATTTTTGGTTTGTTTTTTTTGTCCCATAAATAGTGTGCTTACCAATTGACTTCAGTATCAGGCTGGATGGGGCTCTGAGCAGCCTGGTCCAGTGGAAGGAGTCCCTGCCCATGGAAGGGGGTTTGGAACTACACGATATTTAAGGTCCTTTCCAACTCAAACCATTCCGTGATTCTATGGTTCTGTAAACTTGCATGATCAGACCTCTGTGGAGACATTAAAAATTGCTCATGAATCTTCTCTTCACATATCTGTAGATGCATTGAGTATATCAAATACAAGGATTATTTCAGTCATTTTACTATCTCTTCAAATATATTTGACTTAGTGGCTTATTCTTTCAAGTACAAATTGTATTATTTAGTTTATTTAGCTGAAATCATGTTATTTTATATCCACGACTGGTTGATTGTAGTATCTGATATAAGGCTCAAAATCCTGTCTGAAAACTTTGTAACTACGCTCAACCAAATGACTGAGGAAAGCAAACACAAAATGGTGGTAAATATACCAAAATAAATTAATTTTAAAAAATATGATGGTGATTCAGAAAATAGTCCTCAAACTTAATATTTATCAGTTCAGCATACAATGAGAAAATAAACATTGACAGTCCCACAAAGATCTGCAGACGTAGAATGTTGCAGGTGGTTCCATATGCTAGCAATAATGTCAAAGTATTTGATAGAAGAGGTTTAAATCACAGTAATATACCCTAAAACTTAACTAAGTTGTACCTTACTGGAGATAAAAAGTCATAAATTGGGAAAAAAATTGAAAGTTTTCAGTTTCTCTTATGTGTACTGAGGTTTAATGATATAATCAAATTGTGATTCTGTTTCTCAAAACCCCTGACTCATTCACTGTGTAGGTTGCTGATGATCATTTGGGAACAGCTGTTCAAGATTTTGTTCCTTTTCATTGTTAGCTATGTGGTTCCATGTTTTATTATTACATCCCAATCAGGCCCTCTTTTGAAGACATGATGCATACTCATGGCTTCAAAGAACTATTCTAGTTTTCAAGGCTGTTTTCCACTTCCAAATCTCATCAGAAATAATTTTAAATATTCACATCCACTATTTTTAAATGCCCTTTAAATACCAGTTAATTGTTAATATCTTTTAATATGTAGTGGATATTTATATGTCTTATTATGAATTCAACCCCTAATGCATGTTAGTTGGAATGTTAGATTTTTTATTTCTGTTTTCTTGGCTTTAGTTTTTTTTAGAAAATGGATTTTGTATTTTACTTTTTCAGATAGAAATTAAATATAAGAAGGATGCTGAAAAACTTTTTTCCTTAAGACAACTTGGAGAAAACATTGACATCTCTGAAAAAAATTAACTTGTCAACACATCAATATAAAGGTTGTAGCTTTATTTTAATGATCAAACACGTAACTACTCTGAGCTGTATAGAAATAATAGCAATGGCATGGCCTACGGGAACCATATTAGTTATGAATCCAATATCTAGCATGGGATAAGAATTTGTCTCAGCACAGTGGAAGATTGCTTAGATACAACATCCTTTTAAATTCTCTTGTCATTATCTGCCTGCTTCTTAGAATCTCTTTCACTCCTAGAGTGCATACCTATTAGAAATTCCTAAGAGAATTAAAATTATCTAGTTTTTACTACTATTATTGGCACTCCAATGATTAAAAAGCCTTTTGTGTAACTTTTGCCACTATGCACTGTGATCCAAGCTGATCCACACTTGGATTGCCTCTGAAGATCAAAATACAGAGTGTGGCTGTGGTAATTCTTCAGTGGCACGCCATCTGAATTACCCTCATCCATCCCTCCAGCCTGAATAACAACTCCAGATGTACTTTCCAAGCAGTTGTGCCTAACATTTATAGATGTGCAGTAATTTCCCACTTATAAGCCGCACCTGGTCATAAGCCGCACTTCCGGGTTATTGGAAAGTCCATGGAATTTGTCCATAAATAAGCCGCACTGAGTGATAAGCTGCATGTTTTTGTTTGTTTGTTTGTTTGTTTGTTTGTTTTTTCAGGGAGGATCCAGCTCTGGCTGGCCCCACCCGCCGCAGCAGAGGCTCTGAGAGGGGCCGTCCCCCCACCCGCCGTGGCAGCTCCAGCCCCGCCCCACCTTGGGCCAGCCCACCTCGCACTTCTGGGTTGGTATTCTGCCAGAATTTGTCCATATATATGCAACACCGGGTGAAAAGCCACACTTCCGGGGTGGGCTAGCAAACTTAGTCAAGAAGGTGGGGCTTATAAGCTTGAAATGACTGGTATTTCTTACAAAGAATGAAATGCTGCATAAACCTGATGTTCCAATGATGTTCCTCTATCTTATGTAGAGGCAGAAAAATAGTTTTCATTTTTGAAACTTTGGATGGATTGGTATAATCTTATTTATTTATACATTAATATGCTTATTTATGTACGTTCACATAGAGCTGCAGGCTGGCAAGCCTTAAGACTTCCTTGCAATTCTTTTGAAACTGGAAGTTGTATAATGAAAACTTTTTCATTCTTTTGAGAAGCTGCTCAGTTTCAGAGCAGAATGAAATTGGCTTTCATAGTTTCTTTTTAAGTTAATCAAATAGTTGTTAGAGTTCTGGTCTGCTCTGAGAACCTCTAAGAAGAAAAAGTTGCACACAACTGTCAGTTAGTATTTTTTAGAATTAATTGATATGGTATTTGTCTTGTATTTAAAATTCAATATTTGGTTTTTTCTAGCGAACAAAGTTTAGCATGAACCAATAGCACTATAATAGAGTCAATTTCATGTATTATTTTAAACCTTAGAAGTGCTATAATCAAATAGCAAACATGAAGTTACAAGAGGAGTCATTATATTGTTATATTTTCTGCTACATCTATCACAGTAGCTTGCTGAAACAAACTGAATAGACTCCTCCTTTGCAAGGGTAAAGCTCTCCCACAGTGAAACCCACATTTTTTTCCAGTACAGTGTGTTTAACAGAAACCAAAATCCCCTGCCAATAAAAGATATCTTTGTTCCATATTGCTTGTCTTTTTACCAGTATGTTTTACTAAGTGTATAGTCAAGGTTTCAGACTGAATACCAAGAACAGGAAGGTAAAGGAGGATGATACCAGAGTGAACTCTGTGATGTATCTCTTGCATGAATACCCCACTATAATCTCTAAATTCAGGCGAGTCTGGAGGAAGGTGATAGCAGAGCACACATTGTTATTTTGTAAGCAGATTTCTGTGATTCATTCCACTCTGGTATATTCTGCCAATCCTTTTCTCAGTAAGTAGATGGTCACTACAGAAGCTGTTCAGGTGACAGGATATAGAAATCTTACCTGTTAGACATTCATGAATAAATCACCTAGTCCTGCAAACTTCAAAGAAATATGCTGTCCAATCTGTGATTTAATCTGCTGCCAAACTTACAGAAAAATCTTTGCAATGTCACACACTAAAGCAGAAACTTCAAAGAAATGCTGATTACCAGGAACTGCAAAAGAGGGGGGTTTTCAAATGCTTTAAGTTTTAGAAATAAAAACCAAGGGTTTTTTTTTCTTCAGATACAGTCAGGACTTTGATATCTAACCACAAAGTTTCTGTATGAGTAGTGCATATGTAAAGAAACCAGTACCCAAGTGTAGGTCATCATAGAGGGAAGTCTCCTGATTTTTTCTAAGGACCAGATAAAAAAATAAGACACCATGGTTGTGGTTCTGGCACCAAAATACTCTGGATTTCTGGAAAGAAGGACAAGGGAATGAACAGCAAAATGTTTTTTGATATTAGGAAGGCTTGGGTAGGTTATTGAATCCTGGTTTGTTCAAATGTAGAACTTTAAATTCACTTTGATCAGCTAAAATTGCACAAACTATGTAGGCACAGGAGGCACAGTACTTACCTAGAACTTCTGAACATGGTCACTGTTTTAAAAAGATGTGTGCAGATTTACTGCAAAGGTTTCATTTGTTTGCTAGTTGCCCACAAGCAAAGTTTTGATACAATTGGTGCAGAGGTCAAAAACATTTCACTACGATATTTATTAGTGATACAAATTATCTGGGGAATTCAGATTAAAAAGACATTTAATAGCAAATACAAAATACATCTGATTCTGTTAGAATCCCTTTTTTCCAAATAGGAAATCAAATGGCAAGCACTAACCAAAAGGTAATTTCTTGTTTATGATGACTGTGAAAGAAAACATGTTAGAATGAAACATAGCACATTTTTTGCCGCTTGCAAGATATGATCCCTTATATCATCATGACCTCATGTAGGATGCAATCAACAGGATATTGTCATAGAATACTTGTAGAGTTTGAAATACATGAAGAAAATGTACAAGACTTGGGTATAAAGTTTCTATTGTGCCTAGGAACAAACATGATTTGCATTGCTGCTTGGGCAAGAGTCAGCGAGAATGCAGAGCAGCAGCAGCAGAACTTCCAAACCATTACAAGGCATGCCTTTATTCAGTGAGCAAGAATTGCCAGGTCAGTCTTTTTGAGACAGTGAGTTTAATCATAAGCTGCTTTGTCCTACACATAGGAAAGTGTTGAGCATTTTTAGAATGAAGTCGAGAAAGGAATGTATGTGTAATAAGCATAGGAAAACTTGATATTCAGTTTAGGTGACTGAAAAGACAAGTTTCCACCTATTATCAGTTGAAATGGAGATCTGACACTCAGAATAAGTTTATTTGATGGCACATGTGAAATTTCCTACTACATAATCATTTATTTTAAAAAGTTCATTGAAACAGTGAAGGAAGATCAACTCTAAGTTGCATTTCCAATTTTACCAGTGATATCTCTTCTATATTTACAGTAAAAATCTGAGTCTGCTGTTTTTTCCATTATCAGAGAAACACTATTGCATTTTTGTCTCAGGGTAGAATGATCCTATTTGAATGGGCTAGAAAAAATATAATTATGTTCATAGGTAGCTGTGAAAATATCTGAAAATATGTTCATGATTTTGCTTCTTGTTTCCAGTGCAGAACAAAAGATACTCGGGAAGTGGGAAACAAATAAAACAGCTGTACACTGAATTATATTTTATGACTCCATGCTGAAACAACTGACACTAACCAGAAAAAAAAGTCTGTATTATTCCATGTTAGCTCTTATGTTAACATTCAGCTTTTTTCTGTAGCATGTCTTCCGTTTTATACCTTGTTGTAAAACCAAATGACAAATTTTGTTAATGAAAAAAGGCATGCCGCTTTATATATCTGAAACTTTCAAAACATGATTTGAATCTGTGATAGTTTTTCTGACAAGCCAGAAGACAATACTGCATCTTATTCTGCAGAGCAAATATTTTCAGAGTTTACTCACTGCTTTTTGAAAATCTTGCATAAGTTTTAGAATTTGGAGTTAAATATGAACTTATTGGAAATTCACTTCAAAAAGCTGATATTTATGCTAAAAAGTTGAAACTTAGCACGACATTCAAAGGTGTTTTGACAAAGCAGTAAAATTTCAGAAATAAAAGAGTGAAATTTATGATCCTTTTAACAACACTGATCAAATCTGCACAAAGCCATACAAATCAAAGCTGGATATTGCTGGAATAACTTAGTAGCTTTTCATCTTTTTTCTTTTTTAACACGTAAACATTAAGACTAATAATTTAAGCAACAGAATATTTATTTCTAATTGATTAAGACGTCATATGTTTGGAGTTAATCTATTTGCTTCTTAAATGGAGATTATTTTTGTGTAGATAATAGAGTACGTATTTAAAATTAAAGCAGATTTACTCTGAAGACCTCCATGCATTTGCAATATGAAAACAGCAAGTAGAGAGGGCTGTGTATTTGAAGAGTGTAATTGCAGCCATGGCAGCCTGCATGGCCCTCATTGGGATTCCTGTGTACATCTACATCTCTGTGTACATTGTATATGTGCAGGCTGACTCATGCAGGCTGCCCACTCCACTCTGATTGTCTTCAAGGCATCTTTAATCTTTGACCTCAGAGACAGACAGCTGGTCAAGACAGGACCTTGACTGAATTTTTATTTCATGAAAGAGTAAAATATCTTAGCACGTAGCACAGGGCAGTATCTCCCTGGGGCCAGGAGAAGCAGGATCTCCCCAGGGATGCCAGGGCAGGTTCTGGCAGCCAGCACCCATCCACCAGGCCAGACAAGGGGGCAGCCAGGGACATTCCCAGCCTTGGGCATCAGGAACTTCCCTGAGCTAGGGACAGGCTGAGGCCAGCAGGATGTCAGCCCTGGGCTTGGGCCTGGCTAGCTGGTAGATAATACACTGTCATATCATCACAGACATCTAGCACAAACATCTTTAGACAGCAAACAAGCAGAGCCAAGAACTGACAGCCCATCCTGAGTACTCAGTTTCAGAGTGGTATAGACAGAGCCATGGTGCTCACTGATGCTATAATCTGGCTGTGCCCTCAATGGCATTAGTCATTTAATATCTTTCTGTCAAGTGACATTGGCTTGAGGGGAAGTGAAGGCAAAAAGAAGAGAGGAAAATGGAAATATTTTAAAGCTGCAGAGAAGAGAATTGGGAAAATGGAAAAAAAAATGCCTCCCATGCTACTGAACTGAGACTTGTAGGTAAAAATCAAAATGTCTCACGATGGGATCTGCCCTCCTAAAGAGTTCATTTCCCATGGCTGTCATGACAGTTTCCTGCATAGGAACCTCTTAAAGATTTTCTAGCTTCACATTTCCAACTCGGAGGAAATTCTCAGGAGGATGGCCAGGAACTTTTCCAAATTCAAATTCTATGAAATCAAAATGCTGATGTGTGTCAGAATCATCTTAGAAGAGAGAAAAAGGGAACATCAGCGAAGTTCTGTGTTGGCACTAATTTCCATGGAACTAAAATACTTTTTAAATTGTTGATTAAATGCAATGAGCAGCAGCATTCTTAAGGACATGAAATATTATTTTCTATGAGATGTTTTATTCTATTTGAGAGCTTAATCATCAGTGTTGGATAGCAGTAATTTTATCCGGAGCTGTAATTTTAAGTGGAGTAAAGTGTATTATTTTTAAAATACAAAATTATGATGATTTTCCATTAGTGCTTTAATGCCAGGAGACACAAATCACAGAATTTAGGAAGTCTAAGGCAGAGGCCCTGGGTCTATTTCTGCCCTCTGAAAGAAAATAAACTAAAACTGTAAGGGTGATTGGGAGTCTATGAAAGAAATACAGAGATTAATTTATGAGTGCGAAACCTTAGGCTGTATTTCACAGATATGGAATAACTGAAAACAATTAATATTAGAGGACAGCTGCTTCTTCTTCCCCTCAAAGAATAAGTGAAGCATATTTAGCAGTCCAAGTCAATAGCTGAAATTATCATGCATTACTAATTTCATGGCCAAAGGCAAGACTTACACTAATAAAACTGCCTGGCAGAAATTGAACAGCCTATTTTCCTCACATCATAGTTATAGTCTTTAGTCATAATACTATTCTTGTTTCCTACTACCTTTTATCTTGGATTTATGACTGGTTTTCAGTTTTAAGTTTTAAATATCATTCTATTCTGAGGAAAATTTATATGAAATAATTTATATGAAATAAAAACAAAATATGTAATGAAATCTTTTTAAACAACATTTTCAGATTTTCTTTCCATAATCTTTGTGTTGATTAATTTGTGTGTGGTTTCCCAGAACACTCCTGACAAACTGAAATCAGACATTTCCTTTGAGGTCTGATTGCTTTGTACTTTCCAGATTTAGTTTAAAAATATGATAAAAGTTCCACCCTTTCCTATTCCAAAATAGTGAAGGAATTGTTAAATCTCATGATAGAGTTTGAATTATAGTTTCTTTCAACCTTTCAATCCTATTTTTCTTCACTATCAGGATTTAGCCTGTTTAGTGTAATTATGTATCCTTGCTAAACTTACCATGAAATAAAATGTAAATGGACTGTCCAAATATATTCATATAAACAGCTCCCCACCTGCAAAACACTTTTGCAAATAAGATATCACAAAGCGCCTTAACCTTCTGCAACATCTATATTTAATGACATAAATGAAAGAGGATGGAATTAAAGCTTCAAAGCAGCAAAGATGATACATTTCCAATCATGCTGTCACAGTGATCTGCAAACAGCAGATTGGTACTCAAAGAACTGCTGTTTCATTTACTGAAGTTCAAGTATGGCCTCATCTCAAGTAATATCTTATTCTTCTGGTACTTCAAATACACCAAAGGCCATTAAAGTGCCATGACAAATATATGTGGTATTTTGGTAGATTGATCTCTTAAGACAAGAGAGTTAAATTGTTGTTTACACTTTTTCTCAGTTTGCTGATCTAAATTTACAAGACTAGGGTGTTAATATTGTTAATCATCTGATATGACTGTATCTGTATTAAAAAAACCTGTTTCTAACAGAAGGCCAAATGCAATTTATTTGCTTCAAGATTCTAAGTAAAAACTGCCCCCTGTCATGTCAGTAGTTGAGCCTGTGGGTTGTTTAAAACCACTTAATCTGATTGGATTGAAATTTAGAATTTACTTCGTCTCCTAGGTATCCCTAGGAATAATGTTAAGGTAAAACAGGTGCTATGAGATTGCCATGGGTTTAGCCTGTGTGGAGAAACAGGTACTTTCAGGTACTAATTCAAGCTCCCTTAAGATGGTGGTGTCGAATAATTGAATTGATCCTCACAAATGCTTTGTCTTCCCATTGCTAATTAAGAAGCCAAAAGCATATAATTTGAAATTAGATGTCCAATTTACACAAGTGTGAAATTAGATGAGATAAAAATCACTTTTAAAAACCAGAAAAAAATTTAAAACATTCTTAAATAATGCTGTGATGGCTATATATCTTTTTTAAAGGAATTGCGTGCCATGCAAACTCTTCAATATGCTTCACTTTCCATTTTTAACATGCCTTTTGTTGGGCTGAATTTCAAATTGTCTATCTCTTGTCCATAAATTGATCTCTGTACAGCATTTTATTACCTCTGTGGTGCTCAAGTGCCATAATTGACAAAATAATCACTCTGAATCTTGTATTACTCTCTTAAGTATTGAGTGTGAGCACAGTGGAAGCTGTTGAGAGTATAAATTGGCCAGAATATCCTCAGGACTGGGCACAGCATCTGACCTAACAATGAAGGCACTCTCATATAAAATGACATGTGTTTTTCACCTAATGGCTTTATTATTTTATGATGTTCCTCAAAACCTATAAAACACATATATAAAATACAAGAGGCTGAAATAGCACACTCTTCTGAAGCACAGAAATTCCATATCAGGCTGTCTGGGCCAAGTGTATCTTGCAGGTAAATCCTTCTCCATTATTCAGCACTGCATTAACCTCTGTTTAGTTTTGGCTTCCTGTGCCTTCAGAAGAAATATCAGAGTTCTGGATAACATGAGCAGTGAGAAAGACTGAAAGTTTTGTGGTTTTATTTTCAGTTTAAAGAGAATTCAGAGAGGAGTATGACCTGTAAAATGGGTGTGGTAATGGAGAAGCAATACTCCTCAAATACACATTACAAGTGTTTCAAAGTGTATCCTCAGACTGTTCTGTGTTCTTGATAGTTTGGACGAGAATAAACTGACTTAAACTGATATATATAATAAGAATTCATATAGAGATAAGAAGTGGTAAGACTAGCGGTAGATTGCTTTAGGGCATCATGGGACCTCAGTAAATGTGCATCTTAAAAAAAAGCCTAATCAGATATATATTAATAATGAAACAATTAAAGCAAATGATACTTAGGCCTAAAACAGACTAATTTATATATGACAGGTCTTTCCTCATCGCATGATTCTGTGATTCTATGCAATTTAAGTGTTGTAACTTTATACATGCAAGTTATATTTTAAATATTTAACATAACTTACTAAACATATTTTAATTCCTTTCCAGGTTTTGCAGGTCAAATGAAATTATCTCTAGCAAATAACCTACAGAAAACCTTGCTCTGATAAAAGACTTTCATCATTACAGACTGAATTTGATCAATTTAATAAGTATGAAATAGAGATCACAAAGGTGAAAAAGAAATCATATGGATTTTTTCATAGAGAAAGCTGCTTCTCAGTAAGAACAACAGAACTAGGCTCAAGAGAGCTTTTCACTGTGTTACCAGCTTTAGAAAGCTTAAATTTGCAGTTAGAGGAACTATTCTTAGGAATCTCTTTTCACGTTTGGTCTTCTATGATTTCAAATAATTTTAAGAATTAAATTTTGAGGAAGAATCAGCAGAACATACATCTGCTTTGAAAGGGACTTAATTCTGAAAGTTTTTGGGGAAAAATGCATCAGGATATCCAATAATTAAAAACTAATATTAAATAGGAAATGGTCCCTTTTCTATTTAATTTCAAATGCAGAAGCAATGTATGTCCCTTGACAAAGCCCAAAGGAAATCATTAATGGACACATAAGTGCATGAAGGTCAACGAGAGGGTATATTCTTCCTAGAGAAGTGTAAATAATGTGATATGCCTAAGGGATAACACTGTTCAGCTGGCATCAAATTGTTTCCAATGAAGAAATCTGATGAAGCAGTTGCCTTTTCTTGGACCACTATTTACATTGTAGTTTATTTATATGTCTATACATATATGTTTATGTTTATACATGGACTATTGTCAGTATTATTTTGCAGCACTATCTCTTCTTTTCTTCCTCTGTAAATTTCAGGAGGCACGTACATTATTTTATCTGAGTGGTACCTGGCTAAATTTCATGGCACTAACCTTCCCTTGAATGCTAACGACTGTTCTCCAAAGATTCCAAAGAAAAGTATATGAAACACTGTTCATATTATAGCCATGACACAAAAAACATTACAGTACAGATCTTGAGACAGAAGCATTTGATCTTCCACCAAAATTGTATGCAGATAATAGCTGTCCACAATCACAATTATTTTTATCACAGAAGGAAGATACTGAGTGCATCTCAACAGCCTGCCCTACTAACAGGTCGTCCATCAGGTTCTGTTTGTGCGTACACTATAAAATCAGTCTCCCACTTGTTAACATAAGAGCTCTCAAGACGCCTTACAATGTGAGGTCTGAAACAGAATTGTACATACTTAGACAGATAAATTCCTGAGAGCTGCAGGCATACACAAAGATCACAGTGAGTAGCTTTTATAGATGAAATTTCTTCACCCAGGACAGCAGCCATACTCACTTCATACTCACTCACTAGCAGGAAATCTGTTCTCAGACAATGACCAAAATGAATGCCTGGAGTCAAGTGTAAAATGAAGGCAAGGATGCTTCTACTGAGGACTATACTAGCTTTGAATAATGTGCAGCTTAGGAATTTCCTCTTCCAGAATGGTTTGTCAGTATTTAACAACCTACAGTAGATTTCTATGCCATTAATTTTTCCAATCTTCCTGTAAGTATAAGCTCTTAGCAACAAGAGCACCCAGAGATAATGATTTCTACAGCTATGAATTATATTAGAAACTACCAATGCAACTAATGCCACCCAAAATCACAAGAAGGGTCAGCATTTATTATGTTTGGAAAACTCAGTCTTACCATAGCTTGGCTATTATTCAAACTAGTTTTGCACCATAAATCTTAGAACTAGATTTATTTAAATGAAATTATAGGCTCTGCTCTGAAATTATGACAGTTTATGAGAACAGTATAGAATGCAAAATAAGCAAATGTTTCAAATGAAATTGCTGTGACAAGGAAAACAGCCCATTTAAATCGTGTATATTTTCTTTATAGTGTACCCTTGTAGAGCAGCTTTATTGTTCTGTAGCAAGCATTTAGGCTGTAGAAACACCTAAGGCTGTGAAAAATCCTACAGGAAAATGGTCTGTCACACAGTAATATTTATAGAAACAAGCCATTTTGCAGCCATCTGGAATTTAATATATCAGTAGCTTTAGTCTTGTGCACTAACTACAGTTAAGTTGTAACAAGAAGCTTCCTTCCCCTGTAGTGCATCGCAGGAGACAGCATCAACATTTTATAGCACCCATAACATATAGAATATAATGATATATAGAATATATAATACATATAGAGTAACTGATCTGCTTGGGCTCCACAAGGGAGAAACCCTTGCCTGATACTTTTAAAGTACTTGATGAAAGTCAGCTTGAAAACCTCTGAGGTCAGCTACCTCTACAGAAAAAACAGGATTTCCCTTTCTAATCCTTTCTCTGATATTCCCTCACACACAGCTCTTAAAATATCTTTAATGCAAGTGAATTTCACATATTAACTGCTTCTTTGGCTTGCTAAGACTGTTGCCTGAAGGGCCCAATCTTAAATTTTTATTCAAGGCACATTTCAGATCCCCAAAGATATTAATGGTGCAAGATGAAGCATTAAAAGTCTTACCCTTTAAAGTTATTTCCTAAAATATTACCTAAATATTCCTCTACAGTGTATTCAATTTCCAGATTTTTTTCTTTTTTTTTTTTCTACTCAATTTATATTTCTCAGAGTTAATAGCCTATGTTGATGGTGAAGAGACACTACAGTAAATAATATTATCATAACCTCTGTAACTCTCATTCTTTACTTCTGAGGTATTTGTATGCAATCACATCACTCTTTTATAGTTTTTCCTTCAAGCAGCAGCATAGTATATTAAATTGTCTTAATCTCTTCTCATATGTCACAGCCTCTAATCCTTCTCTCTGGATTTTTTTCTAAGTTTATAAAATGTTCTTTCCATATTGTGCATATTCACAGAAGATTCAAAGTGCAGTAGCAGCAACAGGCTGCAGCTTACTGGGACCTATAAAGGTTCACATGTTCATTCTCATTTAAATTCACTGAAGAATGGCAGTTACATTTTGTTGAAGCAACACACTGGAAAATAAAGTCTTATCTGCCAGTCACAGTGTCCGTGATTCTCTTCGGCTCTTCCTGCACAGAGAGTTCGCTGATAGGGCAGAGGTACAAAATCAGGTAATCGTTCTCCCTGGCATCCACCCACTGCATTTTTACATGAGATTCATCTAAATCCATTCTTGTGCACAGAAGCTTCTGTTTTTCCTGAAAACAGGTATCCTCACCCCTGAAGAGCAGAAAGAACACTTGCAAAAGTGATCTACATATCTCCATACCTTTCCTCTCCTTTTTCCAGTTCCTTGAACATGTTTAAGAGTTCAAAACTTGATTTCTGGAACCACTAAATATATGACCGAAAGTAACATTAGTAGCAAAAAAAGACATGATTATCCCTAGAAACTCTTCCCTTTTGCATATAGTGTTATTATAAGGTTGGATAGGGTGGTTTAGAATATGGCAGATACCAAAAGCAGTATTGCACATGAAAAGAACTGAGGCAAATAATCCCCAGAGATACTGAGAAAATAGTTGGAAAATATTTTGGTGAGAAAATTCCCAGCAGCTGTCCTCCATGAGGCAACACCCAGGAAACTGCAAGGTTGTTTAACCTGTGTGATCTGTTACATCATGCTCAAAATACTGCAGCTGCAAGCTAAGGGTCACCCCACCTGACACGAAATTTGACACTGCTTGCAGCAGTGCTTGGTAATTTCTGATGCATCCATCAGAAGGACATAGGACATTACTGAGTCCTAACACTTTCTCTGTAATTGTGGTCTTTTCTATAAACAAACTTCAGATGCCTTGACAATTTCAACTGTCTACAGATTTTCCCGCACAAAGAAATGGAGAGGCTCACGGGGCTGTGTTGACAGCACTTTCCAAAAGTTGTGTGTCAACTAAGAAACTTAAACTCACTTTAGCAATACAGTAGAACATTGAGCATTTTAAGAGAAAATCTGATTTCTGTAAATTCCAGAACTGGACCATGAGGTGGTTTAAAACCAGCTGGGAATTAAACTCAAAAGGTGCTCCCCTTCCCCTTGCACTCCATCTGGTGAGAGAGGGGCAAAGGCAGAGATCATGGCTTGAAATGATAATTTACTGAAAACAAACAGGAACAGAACAAGAAATGCCTAGTAGCAGCAACGATATTAATAACAAAAGAGAAGATAATTTACAGACAAAAAGTTTTTCAGCACCTTGACTCAGTTCCACGTGGCCAACAAGACAAAAACCAAGGTGGCAGCTAATCCTGCAGCTCTGCAGCAACACGCAATTGTACTCAAGACAAAGACAAGATGGTGGGTGCTCTCTGCAGTTGGCATTCCCCTTCCCTGAGCCCAAGACAACAAATACATTGAAGAAACACCCCCTATCCCACAAAAAGCAGATTATCTGCATTGAGACTGCTCCACTCCTCTGGGCTCGGCTCCTTCCAGCTCCACTCAGCTCGGCTCAGTCCCAGCTGGGAGGAATGGGCAGCAGTGGGTCGGGAACACAGATGAAGTGTTCCAACCTTCCTGAGGAAGAAAGGGAACAGAATGATGCACTTGTGGTGTCGAGCCACATTTTTATTCCCCTGAGCCCGCACGCCCAGCAATGCTGTGGGTGGTATAGAGCAGCAATTAAGCCACAGCCACACGGTGCTAGGCCTTATCCTTTTCTGCCATATCTTCCCTTTCAGGAGAGACCATGTCCCTGTAAAGCATCTGTTAAGACAAACTGAGTTTGCTAGCGATGTCCAGAACATGTATGATTTCTTATTTCACCCATTTTACAGTCCTTTAGTTCAATTCCTGGTTTTATTCACCTGAGTTTCCTGAGTAGCATGAAAATATGATTACTTTATAGTAAGAATAAGGAATGTAACTTATTTCTCTTAAAAATTAGCTTTGATTTAAGTAGTGCAATTCTTTATGATCCTTTTGTGTTTGATTGTTTATGCGAAACCTCCAAAGAAACTTTTACAGATGCAACAAGGCAGAAAACAACTAGCAAAATGAGTGCTTTCTTTTCTACAAATAAGTTTCTACTTTTCATGGCTAGTTCATAAATAGAGAACACTGTATGTTATTTTACTCCTAAAAGTCACTAAAAAGTGCTACTACTTTTACTGCACTATTCTTTTTTACCATTTTACTTCTCTCACTTCAGTTTTATCTCAGTGGTTCAGAAGAAGTCCCTCCCTTGTTTTGCTTGTTTTACACACATTCATTTAAATATGTCTGTGGTTATTTCTCTCAGTCCTGATTGAAATATATTTTCAATTCCATTATTCACCATTTTTAGCAGCCTAATGTCAACATTAAGCATTATGTCAGTATGAAGCTGTGGTTTTCCAAATACTCTTGTTTGCTTCCTGTGGTACCACGTGGTTTGATTGATGTCCTAATGGTCTGTTGGGCTCTCTCTTATGTTTTCCATTCTTTTCTGTACATACTGCATATGCCTCCCTGTCATGTTTCAATTCTTTGATTAACTCTCTAGTTCTCCCATGTTCATCCTCCGTTGCTTATTTGTGGATTGCTTTACTTTTCTATCTTCCTTGTGAGTTAGTCTATTCTGAATTTATCAATTTATTGCTTAACATCTCCACTCATGCGATTCGGGCCATTTTTAATGTCTAACATAATGAAATGTATTCACAATTAAATGAAAGTATTGTAAAGACCACATCAACTCCAGTCACAGTTCAATATTTGCCTCATAATGCTTTATGGATGTGGGTTCACTGCCTCCCATCCTACACATTCCTTGTACTGATGAAGAAGTTTTGGATTTCTAATTCTTTATCTTTTAAAGGCTTTGAAGAAAGAAGAATAATCAGATTAATCCTACCCTTCTCCTATCCTCCCCTGTAGAGAGGATAAAGATGGGTAATTTTTGAAAGGGAGAAGCTCACTGCCTATAACTTCTTCCTCCAACTCTGTTACAACTTTTATTTACTGATTAAGAAGCAAAAATTAATATTATACCAAGAATCAGAAATTGCATAAACTGGAACCACGAGTTCCATTTCTTCTGTGAGAATCAATTATTTTTTAATGATCTATATTTCAAAAGCAACCTTTCATATAAGTTCCTAGAATCCTAGGTTTGATCAATAGGAAAATTGCATGAGAGAGATATTCACCTCACGCTTTGCTCCAGTTATGGAAACAGCTACAGTTCACTGGTATTTTATGGATTTAGTTTCATCATGTTTTTATCTCAGAAATGCCCCTCTCTTCTACAGGTGAGCCTGCTTTGTGCCCGTCATCAAAGGCTTTTTGAAAGGAGATAATGGCTAAAACTAGACAAGCTAAAATGCTGCAGCAATAAAGCTGAGAATTCACAACACATGAAGAACTAAATGTCCCTATCCTATTGCATGTATTTTAAATGACCAAACCAAGGAAAACTTCTTCACCCTTTGAAACTCCTGCCATTTTATTTACGCATGGCTGTCATTACAGAATTATCCTCTTTTATGAATTAAACTTTCTGTTTTCATTCTATTTTTCTTTGAAAAAAAAAACCACTTCATGTCCATTTATTAATAAACATCTAGATTATTTTATTTAAGGCAAGAGATTGAACCGGGAGAGTGAAAATCTGAATGGAATAATTTTTTTAACTTTCATTAATTTTTAATTTTTTTTTTTATTTGTTGAAAGGAATGAGAATCATATTTTCAGTTCTCTGCTGCTGCTGCTTAGGGCTAACATTCATTCTGGACAAAATATGACTACAGAATCATTTCAGGCTAGGTTATTGCCAGTGTTATATCTCCAAAATACTTATTCCAAAAAATCAAGGATTTATTAGGGAAAATGATAGGTCTTTAATATTAACAGGCTTGAAAATTTAGCTTATGACTAAATCCTTTACCAACAGAAGAAACAGTCATAGTCAGCTGCAACTGTGAAGTCTATCTGAATTTAGATTTTTCATATAGCCAGAACTTGGTTTGCATATAGCAGTAGCCACACATACAGTTTTTGTAGATCTGAAGTCTATATATGTGTGAGTTTAAAATAGCTAACAAATGGATGGAGAGACAGGAGATTTAAAATAAATGAATAATGTAGTGCAAATTATTGAAAACAATTAAATAATTACAAGTGTTTTAAAAACCTTTATTCTTCTACAGAAATGGCTAACGAAAGTTATTGTCACAAATTGTCTGGATATAAACATGAATGTTTATGTTGAAGGCAACATTTTAATTCATCTTAATGAGAAGTCTGAGCAATATGCCTCTTGTCTGTCCAGCCAGGAGGAAGCATCTCCTCTCCCCAGGCTGGAAGTTAAAGTATGATATGTGTTCCACATTGTTCACTTCAGACACATATACGTCAAAATCGTTGCCAATACAGAAGGAATTGCACAGTGATGCTCTTCAAATTCTTACTTGGCTCCTGGATAAAGGCCAGATGCCCAAATAAATTGAAGTCCGTCAAAGAAAGCCTCTGAGATCACTTCTGACATTGTCATTAGAGACAAAGGAAACACTTCTTACTAGAGAAAGATTTTTTCCAAAGTATGATTTAAAAAAAAAAAATGAAGCTGGACAACATGGAAGGAGAAAAAATAGTTTTGATTTAAATATCACATTAAGGATTGTGATTGAGCAGGATCTATTTTAAGGTACTATTGATCTTTACAGGCTTGTGTTTATGTCTTGTTGCCTCTTCCAGTCTATGTAAGTAATTTCACTTAATCCTAGTTATCAGGTAAATTTATATCTCTAAAGGCTCGTACATTTGGTTTGGTTCTCAATAAACTCAAAGTCAACACCATTTCTGTGATGAGCTAAAATAGATAAGAAGGCACTTACTGAGACATTAAAAGTATTCCTGTTCAGATAACATCTAGGTAGTTAATCCAGGACTCTAGCTAAACTTTGAAAATTGTGATTGAGGCAGATAAGAGCCCTTGAAGACCACATTCTGATATGGGGCATGATCCAAAATTAATCCAGATTGCAGATCTTCAACATTTGCAAAAAAGACATGGCCCTGGGAGGATAAAAGAAAGATACAGAAATAAAAATGAAAAATCCGTCACATCCTTGAAATAAAATTTTGAATTCCCAGGCACCAGAAAAAGAAAAAAGAAATATCTTTCTTTAACCCTTTTAATTATATAATGTGATATAGAAACTATTTTTAAAATACTTTAATTAAGAATTCTGGCTTAAAGAAATATAACTTGACTTATTTTTCAGCAAAAGAGTAGCAAACAGCTGGAGAATCTACATATGTGTACTCTCCTGTCACTTTTATAAATTGCTTTTGAAATAATTTATAGCTGGTACATATTGCTACAGAAATTTTTATTATATTGCCTTTGGGTCAAACTGTTACATTAATTTTTATCTTGTTTCTTAGTGAGAATATTCATACCTTTAAAACTGAAATGTCACGAGGAGAAGTATTCATCTGAGATTTAATGTGCATAGCAATATCCTGACTTTTCCTTAGCATTTAGGAAAGGACAGAAATATCTACCCAGATATATTTATTTAAACCCTTTCTTATTCACACATATACAAAAGACATATGGAATTTGTACCTACAGTATTTAAGAATAATTTTGTCTTTTTTGTCTGATAGCTAAAATACAGGCTGAATAACATTATTTGATCCAAAGCTTTTCTCTCTAGAAAATCAAAACAGAATCATTGAATGTGGTGTCAATAAACAATTTGAGATGCCTTGCATATATTTTTATGACTCATTGAGAATATTCTATAACTACTATAACTCATTTGGTTATAAAAATTGAATGGAAAGAGTGTTTTGTATATCAATCAGCATTGATATCAATATATATCCTTCACATTTATATGTAAGTGTGTATATATATATATATAAAATTTACATTTATATAAAGTACTCAAACTCTTGAAACATGATCTCATTAGCCCTGTTATATTTAGAACAAAAATTGTACATCTTGGAAAGAAATGTCATGCAGCATAGTACAGAAAACATATTTAAATGTGTTACTTTTGCAGATATGAATCTACATAAGGAGATAAGAACATAAATCCTTGATCAGAAAAATTTATAGAGTCTGGACTATGTTTTTGACGGTGGCCTGTGAAGTGGCAGAAGAATAGTACAAGTATTGGGTGATATACCCAAAGTACCCAATTTCTGACAAATTGCAGTTTAGGTAGAGAATAACATTTTTCCTTTTTAAAATTAAATAACCCTTGAGAAATCTGGCACTGTAAATTAGCTTAATCACTTTTTAAAATCCAATTACACTTTGGATGTCTGTAACATTTCAATGGTGAATTGGACTATAAAAAGATTAACCATGTAAACAAATATTTTATTTTGTGTTTACTTTTTGTTATTCCTACCTAACTAGATAATCTTTATGTGGGTCAATGACTGTGGACTCAGTAAAGGAACTGGAGACTGATACTGGCATTCAGCATATTGTATTTGATAGCTAAGTGCAGTTACTCTGTCATGGACTAAAAGTCAACTGGAGCTGTAAGTCTCAATATCTTCATAAAGGAATGCACTAATGTCATCCTGCCTCTTCTTTGCATTCATAAAGTGAGATAATAATGATTGTTTACAAAACCCCCTGGAAGCAAGGTATGAAGCAGTCATTAACTTTACAGCAGGAAAATAATGAATAGCTTAGTTATGAGGAAAATTGAATACTATATAAAAACCTGCAGAAATTAGAAAAGAGGGAGAACGCAGAATATTTTCACTAAGGTCCACAGGAAAATGGCAGAAAAAAGCTGAGGCCTTTTCATGGCAGACCTATTCCAGGGATCATCTCAATCACCCCATAGGGTCCCTTTCAATCCCATAGACTTGTTTCATAACACCTTTTAGTAAACTCAAATTGTTCTTTTTCATGCTCTTTAAAAATCAGCAGCAAAGGAGTTTTGATAGTGTACTTTGATATTCCAGAAACCCAGTGAGATGCCTACAGAAAGGGAAAGTAATTTTCTGTTAAATCAATAAGGATTATCTATACCATTTTTCACAACTGCGTAATTAAAAACCTGATGTGTGTTCACTCAGCATGGAATGAAAAAAAAAAACCTCGATCCTAAATACCTCAGCATAAGACCAACAATAGTATATAGTACAAAATAAATGGGGGTAAATATAAACTGCTGTTACTTTGCTACCATAAAATTGGACTGTCTTGTCAGGTTCCTGGGGAGTCACAACTTTGAAGGTGAAGATTAATCAGAAAGTGTTGCAGATTGCAAGGAGTAAACATGACGTATGGGTATCAGGGAGATGCATAAAGCAAAAGTATCAGATTGAATGAAGGTAGAGATTAGGAAAACTTCATAAGTGCGAACACTGTGTTTTTGTTACCAGTGTTACTCTTACTTGAAGAGAATAAAAAGTGATATTCCTGGTTTATAAAAGCAACTCTACACATCCTTTGCTTTAAATTTGCACCCAGACTCTGTTGTTTTACACTCACATTTTTTGGCATCATGATTATATAAGTCCCTACATATTCACCTGCTTTGAGGCCTCTGGCTTAAAAAAAAATTAATTGGCCCATGACAGTTTCTTTACATAGAAAGTGAAAGCCTTACTCAATAATTTCATAATTAGTATCATTATTAATCTTCGTAAAATATCAATACATAAAAAGTAGCAGTCCACAATAAAACAGTTCTCATCATTAGTATTTCACAGTTCTGCATCTTCAATAAGAAATTTAACACTAAATTAGTAACTAATTCTCAGTCTACACCTTTTCATAATATTGCTTAAGTGATAAAAGCAATCAGTTCATATTAGAAAAGGAATTGATGAATTCCCACGTTCATCCAGCTCAGGTAAAAGTGAGCAAAGGTCTTCTGGGCAAGTGTCATGGCTTGATGGTCGTTAAGTGCCAGGTACTCACAAAAATCATTGGCTTACTCTCTTCTGCTACAGCTGGGCAGGGAAGATAAGTTGAGATAAGAACCAGGAAGAAACACCCTAAGGGCTAAACAGGCTCAAATTTTAAAGTATAAAGAAAAAAAAAATAGTAGAATTAAAGGAGGATTTTGAGAAGTGAAATAAACTTTCAGAACACCTGTCTCTCCCCTCCAGCTCCTCCCTCCTTCCCACCAACAGCACAGGGAGACAGGGTGGGAGTTTTGGTCAGTTTTTCGCTCAAAATCTTTCTTCAGTTTCCTTAGAGAGAGGAGTTGCTTCTGCTATGCCCATGGGAGACAGTTCTCTGTGAACTTCTCCAGGGTGGTTCTGACTTTCATGAGCAGCAGTCCTGCTTCTGTGCCTGGCTTCTTCCCTCCTCACCAAAATCTAAGCCATGCAAAACCAACACAACAAGTTAATTCCTTATGATCCAAAGAAGAGAAGGATGGCAAAGATTATTAATTGGTTTCACTTTATACTGAGTATGGTATTTTCACAACTATGAGGCACACTTAAAATCCTAAAATTTGATCAAACCCCGAACGTGCGCCTTATAATCTGGTGCGCCTAATATAAAAATAGTTTGGAAATTTATTGTTAACTGAGACTGTGCTGCACATTTCCCAAGCAAAAATGGGTTGAAGTCGATTTGCCTTCGTTGTTTAGACTACGGGATTGTTTGGACATGGTGATTTTGACCATTTGCGCATTTTTGACCACGATAAACCAATCAGAGAAAAGCTCTTGCCTACCTGGGGATGAAGGCGTTACTGAGGGAGGGTGTTAACGGGGAGACGGACACATTACCTTCATTCTATGTGCTTGTTGACCTCGACCCTGACTTTACGTGGTATTAGTATGCTGTGAAATCAGAAGTCCTGTAAGTCCAAAGTGACTTCGAAATGGCTCCACAAAGGAGACTTGGTTATGATGCATGTTTTAAATTGAGAGCAATCAACCATGCAAAAGAACATGGAAATAGATCTGCAGCTAGAGAATTCAACATTAATGAGTCCATGGTGCACAAGTGGAGAAAGCAAGTAGATGACCTACGTCTTGCAAAGAAGATGAAGAAAAGTTTCCATGGTAATAAAGCAAGATGGCTGCAACTAGAAGACAGACTTGACTAGAAGACAGTATTTTTTTAGTGTTTTGATTCTTTTTAGGCTGCATTTAAAGGCCATGCCAATCTGTGAAAAATGTTTGCAAATTGAGCACCTGCCAGTAAACCCCACAATCACGCAATTCCGTTAGTAATTTTTTTGTTTGCGAAAGTTGCGCACAGATCTACGTTGCAAGAAAAAAGTGTGCCTTATAATCCAGTGCGCCTTATATATTAAAATAGTTTGGAAATTTACTGTTAATTGATACTGTGTCTTAAAACATGGTGCACCTTCTGGTCGTGAAAATACGGTATTTATATTGCACTTTATATTGAGTAATTCAGATATTTTAAAACACTAAGGCTAACCAACCCATTATTTTGGCCCCTCAGACTGGCAATTTTATACAATCCCCTAAAAATGTTTTATAGATACAGTCCTAATGTCTGTGATCGGAAACTTACATTGTTATTGTTAGAGTAAAAATTTTAACTGCTGCTACTTTGGCTAAAATTATACAAAGCTTGCAAGCAAAATATATGGTTGAGTTACAAATGAAAATGCTCAATTGCCCATGAGCTATGGTCATGCATGTCAAAAAAAAAAGTACATTGAAAGTTGAATGGAAATTGTTAAATAAGCATAGTGGAAACAGAGTAAAAAAATTTTTTTTATAGGCAACCAAAGTTATGCATTGCAAAATCACATTAACCTTTAGACAATGTATTAAAAGTACATATTTTAATATCTTAATTCCAGGGTGGATAACTGGCTATTTAGGAAGATTTATATTGTGGCAGACAAATAAACATAACAATACAAGTAAACTGGGAGTATGATGAAACCCACTTTTCTGTATGATAAGTAAGTTCAAAGTAAGCTTATTTACCTGCTTCTGGGATTATAGAGGCTGAGATCAGTTCACTGATGAGTCCTAAGGAGTGCTAATAGAAAGGCCACACAGCTTCCACCCTAACTCTGATATTAAACTGTTCTTGACATCCCAAATGGCTCAAACTGAGGATGAAAACTGGCATTTTTTTTCTCCTGCCTCCACACTTGTTTGGTCTTAAAATGGATTTCAGGAACAGAGTGGATTTAAAATCCCTTGAGGCAGAAAGTTCAGAAAAGAAAAAATTGAGTTTTATTTTTAATCTACAAGGAAAAGATTTAAATTCAAAAAAATAAAGACAAGAAACTTCTGTATGAATTTTCAGCTTGTGCAAAGGTTTAAATTTAAGCATATGCACTTATGATCCAGCCTTGTGAACTATAGCTGCAGTCACAAATTCCTAGTCAATACCAGCTCACATGTCTAATGGAATAGTAAAATGACAGTGCAGTGAATTTATTTTTTTTTTTAATGTACTGGAAAAGTTTGAACTTCCTAGCGTGAAGGACAGAACTTACTATCTTATATAAACTTATATAAACTTATATTCCTAAAAATAAATCTCACCTCACATCAGATGTTTCTAAGCTCCTCTTGTTCTCTCCCAACTATAATCTCTTTGTGCCTCTGACTGTTTTTGCGGGACACATTTGGTCCCAATGCCTCAGTGTTTTAACTTGCATAGAACTGATTTGAGGTGAAACTGCACTGAACATGCCTGCTAAAACCAAACATTCCTCTTCCTCCTTTTAAAAGTTTTGCTAGTCAGAGCAATTGCTGCTGTTGGAGTACTAGAAGAGCTGAAAAATAGAGAAAAGAAGCTTCATAACAGAGGCATCCAAGTCTCCTTGGGGAGGATTGGTACAGTAAAATAGGTGCAGTATAAGTGGCTTTGACTTCTTAGTTTTCTTAGGACAAAAGTATCTATTTTTCTTTTTTTTAGACAATAAAGTTAGTTGGACAGTTTTCTCTTATTTCTTCTCCTCTTTTCTGCCATTATCAGCTTCATGGAAATAATGATTACACTGCCACTGCAAATGCAAAGACCATACATAAAAATAAACCAAATATCTTATAAACTGATGTAAGTACACGATATTCCATTTTTTGCAGAGGAATAATGGGAGTTTTCTAACATAGAATTAGTTCAATCCCTTGTTGTACTCCTATAGAAACCAAAATCTCAGTGGGATCAGTGAATATATGTATTGAATACATCATTTTGCTAAAAGCATGTACAAAATTTATGAAACACTTCATCAGTGGTAGCAGAGAAAAAATAGTTGTTAATGACCATTTTTCAGTCCTAAGGCATATGTTTTTCTCTGGTATCCCCTTCTCTAATCTGTCTGGTAGCCTGATTTGCCTGGGCATAAAAGAATTATTTTTTCTTTCTTTACTTTTTGCTAATATATTGCACATTCTTAAAGATAAATGCAGCTAGATTTTAATAGCATACACATAGAAAGAGAAAAAAAGCTAGACTGTTAAAGGGATGCTAAATTCAGATACAGACTGATGATATAACTAAACTCTGTAACTAAGCAATGAATCTAAGGACAACAAGGAAACCAATTTCTTCTGTATTTACTTTGTGCAAGCTTTGCCCTCAACTGCTGTGAAGAAAATTATCCCATGTAAATATTATCATACAAGTATACTTGCAAGAAAAAGTTAACGCTGAAAAGAAATTCTACCATAACATCAAAGTAATGTGGTGTTACAGAAAAAGTATTTTAAGTCTTGAACATAAAGACTATAGAATCCTTTTAAACTATCAATTTTAAATGTATAAAATATTTATTTTAACCCTCATAGTTTTATCACAAAACTGTGGTTTAACTGGTTTAGTACAGTTTTGCATATTAACATATTAGCCATAAGATTAAAACTTGTAAAAGTACAGTAATTTTACGCCTATAAGGTGCACTGGAGTATAAGGCGCACTTCCAGGTTGTCGGCAATTTTCTGTACTTTGTCCATATATGAGGCACACCGGACTATAAAGCGCACTTTTTTTTGCAGTCAGGATCCATGGGCAACAAAGTAATGAATTAGTAACAGAATCACGCGATCTCGGGGCTGCCGCAGGCTCGGCTCGGCTCGGCTTGGCTCGGAGCTGCGTGGGCTCGCACTTCCGGGTTGGCAAATTTCCGAACTTTGTCCATATATAAGGCGCACTGTCCTATAAGGTGCACTTCCAGCTTTCGATCAAAATTTCAGTCAAAAGGGTGCACCTTACATGTGTGAAATTACTGTAATTAAAAGTCTTCAAGATACTATTTTTATGTCTTGCCATCTTGATATTTCTTGGGATGCCATGAAGAAATGATCTTTCCTGTTAAACCAGATGTGTTGAAAAATTAATTTTTTCATTGGAAGAGAATATGCAAGCAGGTAAATACCCTGGGTTCCTCTTAACATTATCTTGAAAGAATGCATCTGTCCCCAGCAGCCTTATTTCAAGGTAACCATATAGACACATTTCTATATATTTATTATGCCTCTTCTGTCTAGATTCAGTTTGTTAGATTTCTTGTAAATGGAAAGGTTAGGAAGTAAATATTTAGCATTCTGCATAATATTTTTCCCCTTGTTTTGCAGAAATTCAGAAACCATTGCTTCTTTCAAATGTCTCTCGTATCCCATTTACCAAAATGAGTCCACTTAAGCAGCTTTCAGGAAAGGTAGTGACCACCAACGTTGTGAAGAAATGGGGACTATTTAGTCCTACTAAAATTGAGAGGATATTATCTTTCCCCAAAATGGTCACCAAATTGGGCTTTCTTCCACAAAGGTTTAGAAAAGAGGAACAGTTAATTTTTTAAAAAATTCAATTTCATATGATAATATTGTTCTTTGAGATATATATATATATATATATATATATTAAAGAGAAAAAAATTGGCCCAGAACTATTTAACCAGTACTTAGTTCTACAGCTCTATGCTATCCTAACACTAACATAATAAAAAACTGCACAATTTTGATCAATTTCCTTTGGTTTTCAAACCAAAGAACCTAACATAAATTAGATATGTGACAGGTAGCATAGGTCCCGTGGTCTAGTTTTAGACCACGAGTTTTGACTGCTACATCCTGAAGGAGGGGGATGCCTCTCTCTTTCTCTTCAGTACCTGAAGTATAAATCTTATGCACAGTTTTATGCACTGGACTTACAGATATCACTATACAGTTATCAGTATGTTCCTCAGTGTCAGACTGGAAAAAGGTAAAAGGTTAGTGGAATGAAACTAAAATGTCTGTAATGATAAATTTTCAGATAATTCCTTCATATAATTTTTGGCCATGGCCAAAAAAAGATTCTAGGCATGGTTCAGAGGTTAGCAGAAATATGCTGGTTGAAGACTAAGATAATTTCATACTGTGGATGTAGTGAAATTCTGCCAGCTGGACTCAGAACTGAAGAAAAACTCTGGCACTTATCTGATTCATATAAATATATCTATGAATAAATATTAATAACCCATTTTCCTGTACTTTTCAAAACTGAAAATGGAGAGTATAGTTAAATTGTATTCTTGGTACAGTGGTGCCTTAATTCTAAGGGCAAGTCTTAGCAATGTCTGAAAATGCTGAGAACTGCATTGGTATGAATTGAAGGCAATCAGAAATGACCCTTATCACAAATGTATGATATGAGATGTAAAGCCCTGGTCCTTGCTTGGCAAGTTTATTTAAAAATGGCCTCGAGGTACTACTTTTCCTTGAGGCAGTGCAAAGGAAAACTCAACAAAAGTTCTCATGAGTTTAAAAGAGCCCAGACTTTACTGACAAGCTTTTAGAACATCAGCAACTTGGCAAAATTTAAAGCAAACATTCAATTGATATAAAGAACCCATCCAACCTTAACTTGCCCAGATTTCAAGAGGAAATTATAAGTAGAAAAAGAGAGAAAGAGAGAAAAAGAGAAAGGCAAAACATACATATGGCCTTGAATGCAGTGTGGTGTCCACTGCCAAGGACAATAGGGGTGTGACCCTGTGAGTGTCTGTGCAGTGTTTTCCATCTGCTCTGGCCTCCTGTGGGATGTGGAGCAGAGCACATCCCCTGGCATGGAACTCGCCCTGCCTGCTCCCCCACACTCACTTTGCTTGTCTTGAGCAAGTAATCATTTCTTCCAGCCTCTTACAGATGATAAGAGGGAAAATTTCTCTGAAAAGACTTTCATTTAAATATTACCCCATCACATGCCTTTTGTGCCTTTTTAATAGAGGCTCGTGGGACCATTATTTTGTGGTGCTGCATTGAAAAAATGCAATAGTGTGTTTTCCAGCTTTGATAACACCTTGAGATTTCTAAAATTCTGAACCCATCCTCCTCGTTTATGTTTATTTAAACAACACATTTTTATTTTAAGTAAGCAGAACTCAGTATTGGCCATGAGGGAACACATTTGGAGTTTTGTTTGTGGGGATTTTTTCCTAATTCCCCAAATATTTTTTTTTATCAGTTGTACAGCAACATAACAATGTTTCTTCCACTGGGAAAAAACAGCATTACAGTGATTGCTAGACAGACCTTTGTTTTGTTCCTCACAGTATTTTATTTTGGTAAAGATGTCATGTCCAGTGCATAACCAAACCCACAAATCTGGTTTGACCCCTCATTGAGATTAATCAGACGCTCTGAGATAAAGAGGATTGGAAATCATTGAAATCCTGTGATAGAACATGGCAAAGACAGGGTTGAAGTCTCTATTTGGAGTCTGAGGCATGGAGCAAAGGCTCTTTCAAAACAGAGATAATTAGATGGGTAAGGTAAAGTGCAACAGCCAAAACTATTGATGAGCAAATCAACATCTTGGGCTACATAAAACTGCTGTTTGGGGGTGGGGATTATTTTCAGTTGTGCTACCTGCAGTACACAGAGAAACCTTCAGACTGACTCTGTGGGACACTGCTGATCCTTTAGGCTGGTAGTAAAATGTGCACATTGGTTTCAGTCACTGTGCTCTCACACAGGCAAGCTGCCCATCACAGGACAGAGGATGGCTGGCTGGCCCCACAGAATAATGTTATTTATGGGTTCCCTGGACAACAAATAAACATCTCAGTAAAATGCTTACACAGAAATCCTTTTACTGCACCTGATTATTCTGTCTGCGGAAGATTTTGCAGCTTATTTTGAAATGGAGAAGGTTAGAAGTGGGCATGTAACAAAGTTATTTTTTTCTTCCCAATCTTTAATCGTAAAAATGGACAGATTACCTTTGACCTTGAGTGTGTTATTTTCCTAATGCTCAGCTGTTTTTTGCTTTTTTATTTTTTTTCTGTTCCCATGTTCTATTAAACAGCTACTATATAAAACAATGATTTCAGAAGAAAAGAAAGTAATGACTTTGAAAGGCACCCTTCAAAATGTTTCCCTCCCACTGAATTCAGAAAGCTTTATGTCCCAGAAGATCTGAACAGTGCTGTTGGCTGATGCAATTTGTTTTAAAGTTACTGAGTATCCAAAATAGTTCCTTGACAAGAAGGAAGGGATTTACCTTCCTGTCTCTCTTTGCGCTGTACGCACAATAGAACCCTTTTCTCTTCACCTTTGATCCAACCTTTTGGGAGCCTTTTTTTTTTTTTTGTGCTTCTTTTCTGCTGTGTGATTTATCTGACACCTCCCTCTGTGCTCTTCTCACACCACATACAAATCCAATACTGACAAGCCAGCACAGTTTAAATTATTCACGCTTCAGTGTACGTGAGCTGCAGCGCAACAATCAACCGAGCAATCATTCCTTTCATTGCTCTCTTCTGAACTTATTGACAAAAAAATTGCAAGAAGACAAGAATCCTGTGTTGCTAACAAAAGCCTGAGTCTAAGTAAAATAATTTCCTTATAAGAAAACAGACAAAAAAATCTTAGCAAGAATTGTAATAAATGTATATATGAACACAAAAACCAAAAATATAATATTAGAAGACTGTGTGGCAATTATTCAGAGCTATTTTGCCTATCTGATATGGCAGCAAAAATCTCTTTTGTCTTCTAACAAATTGCAAGATCATCATAGCAAGATCATTCAATTGACTTCTGGTATACCTGTCAGAGGTAAAATCAGGCTAGTAGGGACTGTAAAAGGAGGACAGGAAACAATTCTATCTTTTGTGCTGTTTCCTAGAAGAAACAGAAATTTCCCTTTTCCCCCTTTCTCTTCCCCGGTTTCATAATTGCTTTTTTTTTCTAGAAAGTCATTGGCAAGAAAATCTCTTTTAATTGCTTCATGGTTATAGCTTGAAGTGAGAAGCTTTGCTGATAATCATAAACAGTTACATGGAACTAATTCCCCCAGTAATTTTAAAAGCTGAAGTTTAGTCCTTTTACAAGAATGTACAGTTTTAGTGTTTCAGGATTAGAAGGAAGTGGCAGTTGCTGATTGTCATACTTTCAAAGAGTAAAAACACACATTGAGCTCCTTGCAGGGCTCTTCTTCAGTCTCATCTCTTAAAGAGTGTTCAGCCCAGACAGACAGCAAAGGATATATTGTACTACTAACAATTCCTTCTCCCCTACATTAGATCACTGTCAGGTCTCCTTGACAGCCTTTTAGAAGTAGAAGGGATCAAACTCACACAAATGTATACAAAGTATTTTAAAGTAACAAGTTTTCAAAAATCATCATTCAATATTTTCCAAAAATAGGGTTTCATTTGGTGTGAAATTACATTGCTTTCAAGAATCTTCATTCACTGTTGAGTTATTTCAGGAATCAGGAGGGAAGGATGGGTGACAAGGTTATTTTCAAGCAGTTTGACATGCTATCTTGAAGAAAACAAAGATATTGACTATATGACTGCCTTTCATGTGAACAGAGCAAGATTTGGAAATGCTTCTATTCAGGTTTAGATTCCACACTAAATTCCATGCTAGGTGGAATGCCAGAAGCCTAATTTGAGTACTACCTGAGGTTTCCCTGAAGACCAAATATCAAGTACCAGACACTGGTCTGAATACTGTTTTATGGATGGACACAAGGAAGCATGAATCACATTTTCTGAAGTCTGAGAGCACAAGCTAAGCTTCTGAACATCCAAAGGGTTTTATATTTTCCCAATAGATCTGAGCACTTCTGACTGAGGCACTGTTTGGCAACAGAAGGAAATACTTCTGATCCATATGTTTGTAGTTAACAAATATGTCACTGGATTCTCTTGCTTTGACACAGATCAGTTCTCCCAGGAATGCCCCTCATGAGAACAGAGAGCTTGCTTCAAAAGAACCAGGTCACATACTAGAAGCTGCCTGGCCTTGGTAACATGGAGCACCTCTTAACATGGAAAAATAGCTTCTGTTGCAAAGAGCAAAGTTAGTTCATTTCAACTTAGCTCTCTACTGCTGCCTGGGAAGCATAAGCTATTTCCAGCTGTGCTAGGTGCCAGCAGTAGCTAAGTTGGTTCTGATATATTTTCCTGGGCCTAACTTTTTCCATTTCAGAGAAAATAGGTGTTCTAAACCATCTGGTGAGAGAACCTGATAATGATGGTTTAAATTCTTCTCTTAGGCACCCACAAATTATTGTACAATTTTAAAAAAGAATTTATTGGCTGTGTTACCCTCTACATTGTTCTGACCTATTTCCACGCTGATCATATCTGAAGGGCATTATTCCTTGGTAAACAAATGACAGACAGTGAATCAATGGTGCTGCATTTGGGATGTATCTGACCCATATTTCACTGTGACTGTTATCATCATGAATACCTTTTGGTTCTGCTAAACAGAGAGCAGAATGCACATTTTCTAGAACCACTCAGGAGAGCATGGGAATGCATCCTTCTGTCTTGCTTGGCTGAGAGATCTCAGTCTGTAGCATGAGACCCATTTAGAAGATGCAATATCCCAGAAAACTGGAGTATATTGCATAAGGGAAATAATTGCAAACGAAGATTCAACACTCTTATCTTTATCTGGTCACAATTTCTTTAGATTGCTATCTGTGGAAAAGTTGTATAAGATTGCTCTGAAAATGGTTGTGTGGATGCTTGAGTCAGTCCCTGAAAGACACAGCATACGTGTACATAACCTCAGGATATTCTGCACAAGAAGCTGAGACAGGTAGGATGAATGTGTTGAGACACCAAACAAGACATCTAAAAATGAAGTCCAAACAGTCATGTAAACTCTGTTTCTAATCTTTTCATAGCTAGAATTTAGAAGATTACTGAGACCTTTTTAGATTGAGGCAGGTCCAGAATTCACTTTCCTCTACTCATCATAGACAACATTTTAGCTCTTCTCCTGTCTGTTTTTAAAATTGTCTTAAAAATTATTTTCAGAGATAACTAGGCTGGAGATTCTGTTTCCTATAGGGGGAAAAACTGCCAAGGCATAAGGATTCCCACCTGTTAGAAACTTGAAGCTCACAGGGCTCCCTATCCCTCACACACATCCCTCAAAGGCATGCACAGATTCAGTATTGACCTACATATTTATCAGAAAATTATCTGATTTGTCTAATGCAATTTACATTTGTATTTACAGGTGAGGTGAACAAAACCTAAGAGTCTTATGTATCTTCCTTAAAGAGAAACAATTTTCACTCAAATATAAAGTCCTTTACAGCATTTTTTTTATTTCTTTATCTACTTATTAAATGGTTCTTGTTAACACGAGATATTAAAATTCATTAAAGCAATGCTAACTCTTTTTTTTCTATAATTATAAATATATAAGATCTGCTAGTATAACACTGAGGTACTATCCTAACAGAATGAATGATGCTGTAAACCATCTCTGCTGGCAGGTGTAGACTGGATCTGCCTGAGTCAAGCTTTCTTCGACTTCACAAGGGCTTGTTGTTGGCAAAACCTGGTTGTTGTACACAAAGGCATCCCTGAAAACCTGCTGATTATTGATGAAAAGAAGGGGAAAAGAGGAAGGACTAAGGTGACAATGTACAGACTTCCTATGCATGAAATCATTCTAAATATTCAAAAACCTCAGCTCAGAAATGCCAGTCATTGTCATAAAAAAAATATGCTTGAGAGGAAAAAAATAAAATGAAAAATAAAATGTCAGCTTATCTTCTGAAAGTGACAGAAGTGAAAAAGCACAACAAAGTAAATATCAAACACACCCCACAGAAAAAATTGTTCTTTTCCAAAGCTCTGTAGCCTGAAACAGTGGGTAATGTGGGATTTCTTAGCAGAACAAATTGTTGTAGTATAAACACAATGGAGCAGGTCGGTCAAATTGCTATATTGGGCAGCTGAAGTACGGAAAACAATCTAATCTTAACTCCAGAAGAACAAACATGCCAATATGTTGGTTGAGTAAGCAGTGCTTTGGACTTGTGCTTGAATGGCAAGTTAAAACACATGGCAGAAATCTGGTCAATTTTGTCGGTACAAATCTTTACTAATATTTTAAGTCATGAAAAAAATCAAAATTACCTGTTAACTACTTGTTGTTCTTATTGGAAATGCTTTTTCTTATTTGTATAGTTTAGACACTGTGTTCTAAGAGCTCAAGAGCCACAATTGCAAGTTTTTATGGCAACTTCTTAATTTATTAATGAAAACCTGAGATTCTGACACAGTCACATGAACCCAGGCTTCAGAAAAACACTGAATGGTGACCAGCTCTGTACAGAGCCCTTTAACACAGCTTTGGCACTGGCAGAGCTCCCCTGGGCATCAGCAGAACCATATTGGTGTACATTCACAGAACAGTTTGACTCTGCACATGTGAGTGCAAAGATATCACTGGAATGATTTTATAAAAGAACTGGAACAGGGAAATTTTTTTTTTTAAATGCAATTTCTGCAATACTAAAGAAAATAACACCAGGCCCTCCTCTTTTGTCTCCAGCTGTCACAACTTGGTCATGTCCATTCTGTGAAAGCCTCTTAGCCCCCTCCCCATCAACCTGGATGCACTTAGCCTGCAATAAACCCCTGTACTACACCTGGAAAATAATTTTGAGAGTGTTAGTCAGCCAAAGTGAAAAGCAGGGTAGGGATTATTGCAACAACCAAATAAGGAGCATAAACAACTGAGTTCTAGTGCCTGCATAAGAGGAATATTACTGCAGTTCTACCCTGGCTAAGATCTGCAGATGATGCTGTTGTAGCTCACACAGCTAATGATGCTCCAAATCATCTGTGCAGCAAGGCAGAGAGGAAACCAAGCTATGATGTGGAGTTGATGAAGGAGGTAGAAAGGATGGGAATGCTTCTTATGGAAAGAGGAAATGTTGATTCTGCTGAGCCACTGCTGTCATTATTTGCTCCTGCTCTCCTATCCGGCTGTCAGGGAAGAAGAGGAAAGCTCAGTCTGCACGTGAACAATTTTCACTAAAGCTGAAGTCAAGGTTAAAAGGTTGTAGTAAGAAGCCAGCAGTTCTTAGGGGGACCTGAAACTGAGGAGCACCTTTGGGAATAAAGAAAAACAGGGGTTGGTGAGAGAGATCCTGAAAATGTAAGGGAGCAATAAAGATGGGATGGATTTTAGGACTGAGGAGCTAAACATCAGATTTGAGCAGTAGTTATTTGAGAATTGGAGGGCTGAAAGGGCATTGAGGCACAGTCAGAAGTCTTGTTCAGGAAAAAAGAGGAAAGCAAAGAGTTCAGAGGAGTGAGGAAAGATGCTAGTTGTGTCTAAGGGTTCTTAAAGTAATTCATTACATAAATGAACTCTCCCACAGTTTGGAATTTCTTCCTATCAGAATCTAGATGTGAGAAAATAGAATATCCCCAAAATCATTCCTACCACTAATATTCTACATGGACAGACTGACCAGTGTGATAATCTTCATATATTCAACACAGATTATAGAAGTTCAGCCAGGAGCCTGGATGATATTTTGAGAACAAGGGTAAAATTGTGTTTTCATTACTCTGGTACTTTGGTTCTTCTCTGCTGGTTTGGGAGGACAAGAGGGAGATTTTTAAAACAAAACAAAACAAAGCAAACACATTATATTTCACGTCCTGAAGAAAAAGAAGCATAGTAAAAAAAAAAATAATAAGGATTATTTTCATTGCTTGTGAATGTTAATATATAAAAACATGGGAATAGTGAAACAGCCAAATCAATTTGAAATGCTTGGCTGCAAAAGTTATTTTAATGCTGTATATACAAGAAACCAAACCCTAATCTCCTGACAAACTCTCTCCTGACATGGGCAAGAATATGCTTTCATCAATATAGAAAGCTTTCACTGAAACAGTTGAAAGAAAGATCTGGATCCAAGCAGTAAAGGAAAATTGTAATGTGTACATTCAATGGAGTCTTAGATGGGCTCCCACAAGTCCTCATGTGTATTCATATAAAAGCTGGATATTTTTATAACTGTCTGTATGCTCAAACCAAACTGCCTTTACATCTAGTTCACTGCCCAGATGGGATCAAATTATACAGCTTTTTCAACAGAACTAACTCTACCTACGACCCAAACCAGGATAGTGCAACCCAGTTCTGGTCCCAAAGTAAATGTGTTAGAAGTGCAGGAATATGCCTGCAGGCTAGTGAGCCACCTGAGAGACAGAATGCATTAACACTCTTCCCAGTTATGTCATGTTATGTCAGGGTATGCAAATTTATCTAAAAGTTATCAGTGCCAGGTTTGTCCTATGCCCCAGTGCTTTGGGACACTGGGGAACTGACCCATGGCTATCAGCACTTAACAATCTAAACAAACTGCATAGGATTTTTCTCATCTAATTTGGGCACCTAAACATTTCTTTTGGTCAGTAGTAATTCCCAAGGATGATTCAACACACATATTTAGGAGCCTAAGGTAATTAGTTTGAACTGTAACAGCTAATGCTTAGCTACCTAAATTAGATTAAACTCAGTATGTAACTGCAAATATCTTTTGAATATAAAACAGTTTCTTGCCCTTATAATAGCTATACTTGCAACTGAAAAGCCTGTGCTTTTTCTTTCTGAAGGAATAATTACTTAGTATGTATTGTAATGAATTTTTAATGGGGGTGAATGAATTTTTAGGAAAAAAGGAGAGCTTTAGAAGTGTCCCATAGTACATAATACCATTTTCTTGAGTCATTCTCTTCAGGGTGTGAATCTAACTCAGGTCAGATAGTGCTTAGCCTCTCTAAGGAAGGCTGCCAATATACCATGGTGTCAATTAAGGTGATTTTTACTGAGAATATTCTTTGGGAACTGTAGCTCATTTCCTCAAAACTGAAGGCAAGCTTGAAAATCATTTTATTGCTCCATCAGATTGAAAGAACAATCTGTTAGGAATGGCCAAAGATATCTTTAAAGTGGTGATCTACCAGTAAAATTGCAGTGAAAAGTCATTATGCAAAGGGAAGAGCAGAAATTTTTAACTACAGGCTTTGAAAATTAAGAACTATGTGAGGAAAGCTGTAAATCTGTCGATGCCTAATAACCTGAAACAAGGAATGTCTGGCTTCTATAAGGCTGTCTGTCTACTTTTCAGGTGTCCTCAAAATGCAGCTCATGGAATCAGCCAAAAGAGAGTTCCACAGGGTAAAATAAGGACAGGCATTGCTGAAAATACACATTAACCTATACTGATTGATCCCATCTGTTTAGGAGAAAAATGTTCTTCTGGTTTTGCATCCTTCTCAGGAAAATATTGGCTTTGATTCTCCATCTTCTCTTGTATAAATAGTACGTTCACGTAATAGTTCCAAATGTAACTATTTATAATGGTGACATGAATTGGGTAGAGAAATGTCAATGGCTGCTGGTTGCAACAAAAAAAGTAAAATTGCGTATCAAGTCCCTGTGACAAGCTACATCACAAATGGCACCTCCGGAAAAAAGAGAGGATGTACTGAAATCACTTTTAGAGCTGTGCAGGAGAAGTTCTCCTTAAGATTAACAGAAATTACGTGCTTAAGCTACTGTAAATGCTGTGGAGATTTCTTTCTGTGTTATAAAGCAAAAAGCATTGATTTCCACTAAAAAATAAAGCTGCACAGTCAAAGGAATGGATGAAGAATGTATTCCTATGTTGTCAGCAGTCACAGATTGTGAGCACCAAAACAGTCAAGCTAAAGAGAAAAGAAAAACTAGCTTTTGCAAGCATGGCTATAACACCTTTTACTCACAGTTTACTATCATTTACAATTTAGTTAGTGCTGTAACTAAATTTCCAGCCTTCAAGTAACATCTCAGTCCTCACAGGCCTTCTCAGTTCTTTAGATATAGATACCGAACTAAACTGCAGAAACCAATCATATATCAGCAATAAATTATGAAGGCTTTTTTATTAATAACTGCCCTCTCAAATGAAGCTTGTTTCAGGAAACAACCTAAAAAGTGTAGTATAGGTGAAAATCACATTTAAAGGCCCTATAGCATAAAATGTATAATCTTATTTCATACGCAATTTTTAATGGTTTTCATCGCAAAGGTAACTGAAGATGTAACAAAATTATCCATGCATTTAATTTTTCGAAAAGCTCCTGACTTCAACAATGCTATCCACAATTTTTATTGACAGGAATTTGAGCAAAATCTCCTTTCTCTGGGGAAGGTAGGAAGTCTGGCAGAGATACCTGGGAGCATGGATCAAGGTCTGCCACTTTAGCCTGGTGACATTTAAACTCAGCAATTTTCCTTTCTTTACTGTCATTTTCTAGGGTTTGTGGACTGTTTTGGAATGCAGCTTTGGTTCCTGAAGATTAACTGTGCTGATGTGACTGACAGTTTATTTGATAACATTGTAATCTAAAAGGAGAGAATGATGGGTGTGGCACACTGGCATGATATATTCTCAGAAGCCTGTATTGATCCTTCTGCTGAAAAAGTGTACAACTATATTTCTGGGTGCTTTTGGTACGTGGTGTCACTGTTTAGTTGTTATCTTTTCTAAGCATTTTTGACATTCAAGCAAAGAATAATTAGGAATAAGTTGCAGTGTCCCACAAAACACTAGTTTTTCTGTTTTGGCTATTAGTTTTCTTCATTTGATGATTAATTTGTCAACTCTGTGGTTACAACCGTGACATAACTGGAGTTAGAAATGAAGACTTGAGGATCTCTAGTTGATCCTTATCACTAATTTTGGGCTATTAAACATAATCAGGTTCATGACATTACAAAGTCATCATTTAAGTTGTTCTGATATGCTAGTTTCTGGATTTATAAGCAAAACTATAGAAGAGTTCAGATTACTCAGTATATGCCTCTGAAATGTGCAAATCAAAGTCACAACCATTCTGAATGGGTCTTCCTGTCGTACAACACAGAAACAGCAACAACCGACAAAAAACCTAAAAAAGGCAGATAATGTTATTTAACAGCAATTAACGAGAGTGGTAAGGCACTGGAAGAGGCTGCCCACAGAAGCTGTGGATGCCCTCTCCCTGGAAGTGTTCAAGGCCAGGCTGGATAAAGCCCTGAGTATCCTGGTCTAGTGGAATGTGTGTCTGCCCATGGTAGGGAGATTGGAATGAGATGATCATTAAGGTCCCTTTCAACCCAAACCATTTCATGACTCTATGATTAATTAAAGAGAACTTTCATTCCATATTCCATTATTCCATTATTTGTTGTGGTTTTCCAATAATTCAGGTATGAGACTTTCCTCAGCTCGAAATATGTCTGCACAAAATACAACATAACTATAATAAATTTACCACAAATTATAGAGATGCCCTTGTTCAGTGATGATATATGTTAGTAACAATTACTTTTTAATTCAGAATTTTCCATTCACATATGATGTCATCTAGTCTTTCTGCATATAAGTTAATACTGTTATAACATAACAGTAAACATATGTAAAAGGAATAAATTTATCTTCCCAACTTTCCTTGCAATATTCTGTAGTCCTGCTCCCTTTGATGTGTGTAGAAATAAATATGTGTAGGAATAAAATCCATAGGTTACTTAGGAAATGAGACATTCCATTTCATCTTGACTCCTAGTAAAATTCCCCTTACACAGGTCTAAGTCATTTGCTGGTCATGCCTCATCTGGCTCTGTTCCATTAAATAATAATTTTGCACGTTTTTATAATCTGAGTTAAAGATTATGCTACTACAACATAATAAATTGCCATTGTTTAGACAGCATAGCATAACCTCAGCAATTCAGTTCTAGTGACACAGTGTCTAATAATAAAGCCTTAGACTTCCTATGTAACTCAAAAATTTGCCAATTTCACACTTGATTTTCCACCTGCTTTACTCTACAGTTTTCATGCATCTTGTTCATGTTTATAATTTTTTCAGAATTATTTTTGATCAAACCATTAGGAATCAGTCTTTAAAAAGTTTCTTGATGTAAATGTTATAACCCTGAAGTCAGATTCTAATGTTTCTGAATTTGTCTTTCTTTGGATCAGTGGTTTCCAGCTATTTCTATGCTATAAAGAAGTTTGAAATATTTCTTGTATAGCTGTAAAGAACTTCAGTTCTAACAACACTACACTCTGTACCAGTGGACATGCAGCATTACTGAAAATACATGTCCTAGGAGCTCTTTTTATGTTGCAACACAGAGACCTGCACCAAGCATCCTTGTGATCTCCACTCTGCTCTCCTCTGCTAGAAATCCTAGCAGAGAAACTAGATGATAAAGAGGCCAGGTTTTAAATACACATTTACACTGTCAAAGAACTTAGTGCCCTGGCTCTCTTTACTCTCAGAAACCCATTCACTGAATTGTCTTGGAGTCTCTTATGGAGTGAACCAACTAGTGCTTCCTGAGATGAAACTTAGGTGTGCTTCAGAGAATAATTCACCTCAGAGCCATTTGATTGGTAATTTGAATATCTTTCTTACTATTTCAGTGACTTGGATCTTCAAATAGTTATATATGTCCTTGTGCTTCTCCAGAAATTGCATAAGCTGATCTTAGTTTCATAGTATATATTAAAAATAGGCTCTCAGAGGATTTCAGATATTTTGGAATAGATAAAATATATGAGCTAATAATTGTTTCTCACACACCAAGAGATACAACATATGGTGCAAAGCAGTCTTCTGCCTTCATTGCTAATTTCGACAGCAGCAAAGCTTTGGACATAGTCACAGTATCGATGAGCATAGTTTTGACCAGAGTGTCCTTGTACACAAACTAAAGAGAGCTGGACTGGATGGACAACCTATGAGTTGGGTTGAACACTGACTGAACACAGGGCTCAAAGTGCTGTGATCATCAGGATGAAGTCTAACTAGCAACTGATTATTAGTAGGCTCCCTAAAGGCAGTGTCTAGGGATAATATTGTTTAATAACTGGGTGACGCAAGACCCAGTTTGCAGAGGACACAAAACTGATGTGGAAAGTGATCAATACACTGGCAGGCAAAATGCTGTTCACAGAGATTGGCTGCATATGGCAAAAACTGACAGTCAGTAACCTCATGACCTCAGCAAAGGCAAATGCAGAGTACTGCACCTGTGATGATGGAAGAGATCTGCTCAGAAAGGGGGTTCAGTTTTGCAGCAAAGGAACTGGGAGTCTTGCCGAAGCGGATGAACTAGAATCCAGTGTTCCTTTTCAGCAAAGACAAACTGCACAGAGGACTGTGTTAGCAGAGGTGAAGCCAGCAGCTTGAGGCTCATTCTTCCCTTCTATTCACACTTATGGGATGACATTTGGATACTGTGTCTTTTCCTCAGGACTGCTCTCACTTCATTCTCAGCCCAGACTCCACTTGTGATTGGGATTGCCCCAAGCAGGTACAAGACCTTGCACTTGGCTTTGTTGAACTTCACAAGCACCTCTCAAGCATGTCCATGTCCTCCTGGATGACATCTCTTCCCTCCAGTCCACTGACTGCACAGCTTGGTGTCATCAGCAAACCTGGCGATGGTACCCTTGATCCCTTTATCCATGCCACCAGCAAAGATGCCAAATAGGGCTGGCCAATTGCATCCTCCAGCAACAAAGGAGTCAAGGCTTTATGGGATTACTAGGAAGAAACCAGTCTGTGGGATTGGTGAGGCAAAAAGTGAAAGATTTCACACGACCATAACTGAGTTGGAAAATGAAAAATGTGGGAAAAAATAGGCCTTTGCAGTCATCAGTGAAGATGACATGAGAACAAAACTAGAACTTTTTGCGATCAATATTTTACCTTTCATTTTCTTAGAGAATAAATACAATAAACTGCTTTGAAAAACTCCCTTATTAAAGTTATGATTCAAAGTCAGATTATAGAGGCTTGTAGAGGAGAGAGAATAATGTCTGAGTTAGAATTATGATAGCAGTTATGTACTGGAATTAAGTTATGTTTTAATTATTTTTATTCCTATAGAAATGTCGGGAAGATTTAAATATTTATTTCAGGGAATAGAAACAAGACCCAAATGGGCTCCCTAGGTGCTTCCAATTTAGTTTTCATGGTATTTAAAATTAGCCGCTAGGGTGGATCAATGGATACAGTCAGACACCCAGGCTCTCCAACAGGCACCTAGCAGATGAGACATTCTACAAACAGCACAAAAACATGCGCCTGGCACAGTCCATGAGTGAAGTGTTTATGGCAGACAGCTACAGGAGAACCCTGGCTGGACTTCCTTTCTGGCAGAAGACATCACATGTCATGCCTCACTGTTTTTGAAACACAAACACTCTAAGGGCCACTTCTTATGAAATACTCAAGGATTGCAGAGGAATATAGTCCTCTCTTGGGAATAAGATACCTTAAATTATTGTTTATTTTTTGTATAATATTAATCCTATTGGGTTTTGCAGATGGTCAAGGATAAATATCCAGGAATTGTTTTTCTTTTAAATAAATTCAAAATAATTCAAAAGTAAGTTAAATAAAGTTGGAAATAAATTTTATATATGCCCTATTTTTAGTACATTTCTTCCGGAAAAAATTTATTGGCCATAGAAGAAGGAATCACTGGGATTATTGTACTCTTCTTTGAAACAGTGGGGACAAATTTAGCTACTGCCTGAAGGACACAACTTCTTCAAACAAAAAGGAAAAAAAAAAGCAAAATTCAAACTTCCTCAGTTCATCTAAGCATTACAAAATACTTCTATTGTGACATACAGATTTAATTTTTCTAAATTGTGTTTCCACATATTAGACATTCTTGGACTTTTTTAGGGTTTGCTGACTGAGAAAGTGGGTCTAAGATTATTCTTCATTACTAAAAATATTGCTAGTGTGCTATATCTTTTAACCTATGTATTTTAACTCATTGAAGCCAAAAAATTTTTCTGGGAATGCTTGTCCCTTTGCATCCTTTCCCACTCTGCAGCCTCAGGTTTATGTTAGTGAACTCCAGGTCACTTACTGCAACTTAGTCACCTACTGTTAAAATATTTGCATGTTTCTTGACAATTTTTTGCCTTGGCCACTCTTCCACACAAGTCCTTAGAGTAATTAAAAATTTAGCTGGGGTGAGGGACATATTTCAGTTGATTTAATTACTAGTAAACACACACATTGAATGCAAGCATCCTATATTTTTGATCTTAGGAGAGTTTATTAGCATTTATTCAAAAAGTATTATTCTTGCAGTCAGAAAATGAATACCTAAAAATTTAGTCCTGTATGTAGTTGGTTGTGGGAAGAAAAAAACCAGCAAACTAAAACCACATCACAGAACTAAGAAATAAACAAAAAAATCTCCTTTCCAAGGTGTTGATAGCTGAGATAGAGTACTTTTCTTCCTTGTTTAAATAACGACAATGGATAAATGTAGTCAAATACACGAGCAATACTGCAGACCGACCCTCACAGTAATGGATGCTGAAAAGGTTTTACAGAGGGAGAACAGCATAAAATCACAATTGCACCCTCTCCACAGAAGGACTGGTGGTTTCATTCCCATGAAAGCCCTGGATTTACAACAGTCCCCCAAACACAATTTTTATATTTCAGCTGCTGAATTACCAGCCTTACAAATAGCACATATTTTAAATAAATTCTCCCTGTGGGTTTTGAGCCCTGTCTCTGGGAGTCCAGTAGGCCCTTAGAGCCCCTCTGAGCTTCACCTAAATAGCACTAAGATTAGCCTTCCCATCCTGGCAGGGCACAATCTAGCTGCTGAGAATTCTGGGTATGAGTCACTCAAAAAATGTGTTGGATCTGCAATTAATTTTTTACTAGCTTCAGTCAATGAAACAAAGTCTTCTATGGAATTCAAGACCTTTCCACTACTATGTCTTAGAACAGTAAGTTTGAGAAAGCAGAGAAAGGCTTTTAATTAGAAAGCTTTCACAAGGTTTTTGCATACTTGAGGACAATGTGAGACCCCCAAATGTACTAAAAGGGCTAGAGTTTGACAAATGTTAACTCCTTTTATATATTCACACATGTAATTCGCAAATGAGCAATATTGATTGAAAGGGTTTCTTTAATGACAATGCCAGGCAGTGGAGTAGAGGTGACATGTAAATTGTCTTTTCTTCACTTGATCTGAAAATGGATTTTGCCATTATGAGCCATTGTTTCTATTCAGTAGGCAGTTCACAGTTGAATGCATTAAGAACTGAGTTATCACAGAATAATGGTGACATGAACAGGTTTCACCTTTGTAAGATTGTACATTTAAGGGTTTTTTCTGAATAAATTGTATTGATTTAATATACTTCACTAATGTTCTAACTTTGAAAGATTCATGTAGTCAGTACTTCCATAATGTGGGTTAACTGAAAGCTTTTTGCTGTTAAAATTATAGAAATGACCTTTGCTTTCATAGACCTTAGCTTTTGAGTATTTATTATAGGGTACAGAAGTTATTTAATAGATAAAATTTCATTTGACTGGTTTATTCTTAATATTTCTACAAATCAATTGGCATTTCGACCTTTTTTCCTGTTTTTCTGTCTAATTTAATTTGCTGGAGGTCCTTTAGGTATTGTTTTGTGGGGTTGTTTTAACCTAAGATTGAAGACCAAAGTATATAATTTCTTGTAGAGAGTTAATTTTTGTGCTACGAGAAAACTTATGGATCAATTAGCTCACAATCATAAGTGGAAGGAAATTCTGCTTCTAATGGAACAATACTTGTTAACATATATGTTTCTTTGTCTCCCTATTTTTGGAATATTTTCTTAGTGAAAGACCTAATTTGTTCTAAGTATTGTCAGTCTGTTGGCAAAATGCTTTGCACCTCTACTTAAAACACACTAAAATTAATTACTTGGTCTTAATTGTCAAAATCTGCTATCAGGCTTGCCAGGTTAAAGTCATCAGATATTGTTATAATCTGCCCAGAAAAACAGAACATCCACCCATGGAGATGTTTACAACAAGGTCACAAACAATGTATTGGATCAGTCCTCATCACACTTCAGGCTTCCAGAAACAATTCCATTTTGATTCCTCCAGAGAAATCCACATCAGCAGGGTTAATGCTTAAGTTAATGACACAGGAAGAATAGTTCCAAAAATTTCTTCAGAAATGAATCGGCAAAACTTCCTGATGAATTCTTCTTCCTATTTTCATCATAATTCCCCTCAGAATTAGAGCAATATCTATAACGTAGACCAAACTGACAAGCACCAACAAGAGAACTGAGAGAGCAGTTACAAGAAATGTAAAAAAAATTATCCAGAGGAAGAGGAACATATGATAAAGCGTGAAGATGCAAATTGAAGAGGTTAAAAGAATGAAGGGTTGGGGATGACAGGCAGAAAGGGTAAGGACCATGAAACTGCAATAGTTGATAAATAATAGTCTTCCAGCCAGAAAGGAAGAATATGAAGAATTGAATGGAAAATGCTTACTGTTATCACCTTCACATTCTAATCTTAGTAGCTGCAGAACTCAGAATTATAGCACATTTCCGTGTCTCTACTATCATCACTCTTTTAATCCACTTTCTGCTTGATTCTTACCCTTTCATTCAAAAACGTGGCCCGACTGGCAGATTTGGCTTTGTCTCACTCAATATGGCCCTCTACCTTTTTTCATCTTTTCCCATGGACCAGATATGTCATTATGTATGGCCGTAAAGAAGGAAGTATATATAGTTACTGGGTTTTACCTATCTGCCTGTTCTAAATTTAGTATGCACTTTTCAGAGTCTGAAATATCTGAAACACCACTGTCAGTATTGTCTGGATCCTTAATAGTATTCATAGAATATGCAAGAAGAGATTTAAGAAGTTACTGTTCAAATAGCTGAAATATTAAAAATTCTAGCATGCACCTCGCTCTTTTTCTTTCCCCATTCCCTTTTTGTTTTGATAGATGAAACATATCAAACCCACTCCCTGGTTATATCTCCACTTACTTAAAATGTAATCGCATTAGAAGGAGATTTACTTTCCTGGTGCCTTTACTGCTAATCTCAGATTATCATGCACAGAGAAATAAAAGAAAGAAACATTAGGATTTGTACCTAACTAAGTAATATATGCCCCAGGAAGCCAAATAACAGTCTTATCGATACAATAGGTGACATACTGGACCCAAAGATATTTTACTTAATATGCCTAACAATAAACAGTTACTTGCAGGAGCAGGGCTTATTACAAATAAGTTTAAAGATTCAAATCCTAACTAAGAGGAAGATAGCATGGTATTACTAGAAGTGAAATACAAAAATTTATTTATAACTCCAGAGATGTAGTACTGTGCACTTGTTATTGGCATGTTTACACTTGTCTCCAGCTAGTAAAGTCCCCTTGAAGAGCAGAATGGATGCCTTTCACTGGAATACATATACTGCAGTAGATGCAATGCAGATATAAAGCACATCCACACTTGTAAATTAAACAATCCTGCATTTGTTGTCTTGCCCTTCCCCAGGCTGCATGCTGACTCCCACTTTGTACCAAAGGACAAACTGGGTAATGCCAGCTGGCCCCAGTCTTACTCATGGTAAGATCTGTTCAAGTAATTTAGCTGTCTAGATGTGGGTATTTCACTGCTCATGAAAATCACTAGTTTAATTTAACACAATATCTATGGAATTAACATCAATTTGGAACCTTATCAGCAGATTCCCTGAGCTTCTCATAGTAAATCAAGAAATAATTTCTGTATGTTGTGCATTTTATCTGGAAATAGCCTTGCTAATGTACTAAATAGATCAAGTTCTAAAATGTTTTCTTGGAGTAAAAAGGGAGATGAAGTTGGGTGTCAGAAAGTCAAAGCATATACAGCAGATTTCTAAACTGCAGTGGAATTAATCCTATTCTGGATATATGATACAACCCACACTTCAGTTCATTCAGAGTTGGAAAGAAACTGTATGAGATCATGAACATTTTTTTGCTAATTCTGGGAAGTTTGAGGGAAAAGCTTTGCTTTTTTGCATTGTTTAATGTATTTAAACATGATGAATTTAGATAAGCTGTCTGTTGAGAATAAATCAATGTGAAAGCTATCATGTTATTTTATCACATGTCATAGAATGAAATAAAATGGCAAAAAAAGCTCAGAAAAATAAGCATTGCTTACTTTAGGAGGTCCCTGTCCATTATTTGTAAGGCAATCCCTTCTATTCCCATTGACCAGGCTATAACAGATTTGCAGTGACAGGTCACTGTCAAAAGAGTAGTTTATGGTCTCTTATTTCAGTGAAAACAGTTCTACAGCCTGCAACTGTTGTAACTATACCAACAAAATGTTTCTATAGCAATATGTTGACTATATTCCCAAATGTTATCTCAACAGCACTTAAATAAACCTCAGAGTGAAAACCAGAATTTTATTTGGTGTCCATAGGTATATTCACTGAGATATCCATACTGTATATTGAATACACAGAGCTATTTTCCTCAAATTCTGTTTTACTCTCAGGGAAAAGATGGATAGGGAGCCTACACTGGATTGCACAAGCAAAATTAGGATCACAGGAAATGAAATACATCTCTCATGCTAAATGGATTATGAAAAAATAGGCATAGGACTCAATGAAATGGAAACATATTTTGTCCATGTTTTGCTCGTATCACTCTTCCAAGTTAAATAAAGCAGTCAAGAGACCAGGTAAACATTACATAAGCAATTTCAAATGTTATTTTCCTGCTTCTTAGGGAGACATAAATTCCAGCCAAAAATCTAATACTAGTTTTTGTAGCCCAAATTTTTAACAGGAAAAGAAACAAAGAGAGGAAGAGCAAGGAGTGAAGCAGTCAGAAGTGCATAAATATCAGTTTTCTAGATTCCAAAGGAAATATAGTGAGATGACTTTTTGCATTCAGATTTTGATGCAGCGTTTAGTTACAGGTTCACATAGAGCTTTTTTCTTTACTGCTGCGGTCAAGGCAGAGAATGGCAACTGTCCATGTAATGAGCAACTATTCAATTGCTGGTGTCTCGTTTGTGCCCAATGAGTGGTTCAACAGATTACTTACTGCATGTTATTTAAACATGCTCTGAATACAGAGTTATTCATTTCCTGTGGCTTTTTTTTCCTGCTACTTCTTAGTGTATCTCACTCAGTATCTGAGTGCTCTTCTTAGACTAATGACTACTTCCACAACCATTTGATGAAATGATCATCCCCATTTTAAAGACTGAGAACTGAGGCACAAAGACAGAAACGTCCAAAGTGCCCACTAATTTTCTCATTCAATCAAACACACACAGGATCTGATTTTTTTAAGTACTAAGAATTACACAGCAGTTCAGATGTTCAAAGCAGCATCCCACAGTCAGTCATGGCAGCTGTGAGTGTACACAATTTCTGCAAATCAGACCCTAGAGCTTCAATAGAGGAAGTTAGAAAATAAGGATCACACAATTATGTGTGTCTACATGGTACACTGCAGATATCTGAGAGATATCTGGGGCAGCAGTGAACAATTTGGTTACAACAAGCAGCATAACTGTGCTTATACAACATTCTAAATTAACTATTTAGCTCTGGGAAGTTGGATATTTCAAGTCTGCTGTATCATTTTGCTGCTTTCGTCCCAAAACCTTCTCAGCCCAACTCATGGCTCACTGTTCACTCACTGTTCACCTGGCGTCTTCTGCAGCAAATGGCTCCACAGGGCATGTGACAATGACAAGGAGGGTTTTTGTCCCAGGCTGCTTCCTTAGAGGCCTCCTTACTCTACCCTTACACAATGCTCAGTGGAAAAAACCTAGTGTGTAATATGTAACTATCAAAAAAGTCTAGTCACTAAGAAGACAAATTAAAATAGCACTTCCATTTTTTGACTGCTTCATGGGCAGCAATCCCGAGCAAAATACTCTGGTTTGAAAAAAAAACTAAAAACATTCCCTTTTTCTAGTGGAAACAAACAAACAAAACAAAGCAAAACTGGCTGCATGAACACTTCTGGGTAATTTTATCCCAAGCATTTCAAGCTTGGCAAAATTATCAGCAACTGAAATGAAGCCCAACATTTAGTAGTCCTGAAAGTCAACTTTTGTTTAATACTAATTATTTCCAATTAATGAAAAATAGTATTTTAATTTCATTTTTAAGTTTTAGATCTGCATTTAGTAATTTGATATATTAGAGATAGACCTTTGATATAGACTAATGCTTATTGAGATGGAGCAGTCATCATTACAAACTGAGGATATGAAGAACAGTTCCTTTGCATACAGTTAAACATATGCAATTGCTTGGTTAATGATGGTCTAAAGAGTAAAGTGTAATTAAATATGGGACCTTCTTAAGTATATTTGAATGAAAGTATTATGAACAGTGCATAATTCAGACTGACACAAAAAATTACTATTTTTTGGTTTTCACTTACAATTTGGATACAAAAATACAGAAATCGGTAAAAAATACAATCTTCAGTATTTTTCATTCACATTTATCTTAGAGTCTCACGACACATTAACATGGAGTTTTCAATCTTGCTTCTTTTTTCTCACAATCTTACAGCAGGAAGCTGGCAAATGTGCAAAGCAAATTCATGAATTTTAAACAGGAGATAGATCAGGAATTTAGCTAAAGTACTGGCCTTTTTATTGTTTGAAATTCATCAGGTATCTGTTCCAGAGAAGTTTTAGACAGGAGGATCATATGGATTATCTAACTCTTGAGAACATTAATAAAATACCAAAAAAATCAGCACTTAATAGCACTGTTAGCTTCAGTGTTTGGGACCATTAAGGAGAAATACTTCAAATACATGTTAAAGTATTGCTAATGGACACAGCAAATGGAAACAACAGCGGATAATCACATTTTCAAGGAGGAGAGAAGTGAAAGGAAATTCTACAGGTAATAGAAATCTATTTATATTAAAATCTATTCCACTGAAAAACAGATTAGATTGTGGGCAGAACTCAGTCCAGGTAATGCAGACACCTGACTGGAATGCAGTCTTACAAAACTCCTAGGTGAGTGTCCTGAAGGTGATCTGGGTTTGATGTTCCAGTCTTCCTATCATACTCTCAACAGATGGAGAAAGAAAACTGCTGAAAGAAGGGGTATCTCCCACCCCATTTTGTGTTCTTTCCTCTTTGTATCAGAAATCTCTGCATATATACATCCACTCCTTCTTGTGGAAAGTAATGGAACCAATGGTAAATATTAATTTCTTCTGTGTATTTGGGATGTTTGAGAATGGTATATTTTGCCTCTTAGTTAAATTCCAGATTAGATAATAGTAATTCAAAATAGACCCATTTGCCAAAGCAACAGACTTCAACTGCAGTGCAGCCACAGCCACTGTGCCACAGTGCCAGTATCTGTGCCAGGCCTTTCCTTGCAACTGGATGCCTGTCCAAATAAGCAGCGCATTGAATGTGCATCCAAGAGCTGGGCACACTCTCTTCTCTGGGAAGTGGTATGGCTCACTGGTTAACTAATTACAGTAACTTCACAACTATAAGCGCACCAGATTATAAGGTGCACTTCCAGGTTGTCGGCAATTTTCTGAATTTTGCCCATATATAAGGCATACTGGACTATAAGGCGCACTTTTTTGCAGTGAGGATCCACGCACAATAAAGTAACAAATTAGTAACAGAATCGCGCGATTGCGGGGTTTACTGGAAAGAGCTCAATTTGCAAACATTGTTCATGGATCAGCACAGCCTTTAAACGCAGCCCCAGGCACCCTCCCTGTGCTGCGGGCCCCAGCACTACCACCTGCCCCTGGAGCCAGCTGGTGTGGCTCACACTTCCGGGTTGGCAGATTTCTGAACTTTGCCCATATATAAGGCTCACCAGATTATAAGGCGCACTTCTGGGTTTTGATCAAAATTTTAGTCAAAAGGGTGCACCTTATAGTCAAGAAATTACTGTACTCAAGGAATGACACCCAGCAAAGCCCAAATTTTACTCAAAGTGCCACTCATTTAAGGAAAGTGTCTCAAGGTTTGACACTGCATTGCAGCATGTAGGCTGCATTATTTTCTGGGCTTTAAGTGGATTTCACAACTAAAACTCACAGTTTTTTCAGCATTCAGGAGACACCACATTTGTTTGCAATTAGAAACACTTATTAATAAACAAAATGGCATTTGATAAATAATGAGCAGGATTATGAAATATAGTCCAAAATAACAAATGGCAGAAAAAGGTCAAAAGAATGTACATAAAGACGTCTCCTGATATTTACAACCCATTGTGCTTCCTGTAGCCTTCCTAGCAATGCTGTTTTGACTCTGCCCCAGCTCCTGGGGATGTAGTGTAAAACAGGCAGTATTCAATTTCTCATATTTTGCACCTGAGACTTAAGGGAGTGAACAGACAGAAACTCAGGTTATGGATGGGCCTCAAGTGACTGCCTGGCTCAGGAGAGTGAAGGGGAAGTTTTATTATCTGGAAAGGACACTGGGAAATTGGAGGAATGCTGTGAAGAAAGTTAGAAAGAAAACATTAAAACATATTAAAAGAGAGGTTATAATCTGAGTTTTAGAAAGACTGGAGGAGCAGGGTATGTGTCAGAAAAAAGCAGGTGAACTTCTCATCTATTTACACCTATATGTGTGCCCTGTTATTAATATTCCCCATCCCCCAAAAACACCCCAACAAACTACAAAAACTACCAAAACCCAACCAAAACAGGTTTAAATGAGAATATAATAACTCTAAATTCAGTCCCTGGGAGTGATTACTCTATAGACCAGAGCTTCTTCATGAATTAAACCTTCCTGGCTCAATGCTATAGAAAATTACTCTCAGAGGTGGTGAATCTTCTGGAAACCTGCTTTCCACCCACTGTTTATGACACCGTGAAAATGCTGAGAAAGCACTCTTTTAAAACTGGTATGTCTGTGAGCTCATCTTTGGCATACAGGAGTGCTGAAACAAATTCATTCACAGATATTAAATATACTGAGATAAGGAATATATGAGGTGCACTGTAAGCAGTATTAATCAGATAGAAGAAACATGACTAAAAGTAGATGTTTAGAGAGGTGGTACAAGGCTGGACCAATACTCTAAGAGGGAAGAAAATATAAATTAAGGTATTAAAAACCGCCACATTTAGCACCATTTATCTGAGCAAAATTGAAAGTTATGTACTCCCAAGTTGTTCATGCACTTTTGGAAATTCAACTCCAGTGTGTCTGTGCACATGTTAATATTCAAATAAATAGAATTTTTATCACAATGAATTCAACAACCAAAAAATGAAAATCAAACAATAATTAGAATTGAGTTTTTCCTAATCTCAAAGTATCTTTTTTGTGTGCATTTTGTAGATATCAGCCATATACTTTCTGTAATACAAATCAGTTTTAATTCTCTTTGAATTCCTTGGGACATTTCAACTTCTTTTGTCATTCACATTCTAGGGAAAAAAGGTCCTAATCACCTGCAGCTGACAAAAACAAAGCCACATTTTAAATTAAAACACAAAATGGAAGTATATATGAATATATGAATAAATGAATAAATGAATCTCGACTCTAGTTAAAAATCCTGTAGTGGAATTAAAGCAGGATGGACATTACAGGTGTCAGCAGTATCAGGGTAAGAAGTTATGCTCCTCCTTTCCTCTATTTCTTTAATCTGTGGGAGTTTTCCTCCACACAATCTGTGCTGCCGTTAAAAAAAGCAGCATGTTCTTGCAAGCGATAGTTTGAGTAGACAGCTGTTTATTGAACTGCGCAGTTTTTCTACAAAAAGCATCTATGGCATGAACTGAGATTTCTCAAAATTTTAAAATCTCTTAAAAAATATTCCCTTTTACTTTTTCCTCACCCATCTTCCCCCTTACTCTACTTCTCTTACAGATCATTGATCCCCTGTGCTGAATTCAGCACTAGGACTTTTGAAGTGAAATGCAACAGGTGAAAAATTCTTGGGGTGTGTTTGGCCAACAGCTATTCTAGTGTCAGAAAACCATCCCACTCTGAAATGGAAAAAAGAGAGGAATTATCCATTTGCTGGCATTACTAAAAATGAGCTCAGAAACCTTCTAATGAGGTTACATAAGCTGGCTCAAATTTTTCTTATATTTTTATTTTATGTATCTTCAAATATTATTAAGTCTATCCCAATAGCAAAGCATTGCCAATGAAGTCTCATGGATAAATGGAGCTCATAAAGATATTGAATTTTCTTCTGCTGAGGTGTGCTAAGAAAGCCTGGCATCTGCTCTGATATTGATGCCACCTTTTGCCATCCCTTCAGCACCAGTTGGATTAGGAAAAATACCTTTTATTACAAATGGAAAACATTTTGTAACTAACTACTTTGTTTTTTATCCATTAGTTTTCCAAGTGTTGTTGAAAAACCTTGCTGTAGGACACATTTTCATTGATTGTTGTGCGCCAGATATTGAGCCATGGAAAGTCTATGATAAACGAATCGAAACCATTTGGAAAAAAAGGCACATATAGTTGATTTTGAATAGAAATTTGTCAAGAACATTATGTACTGATTTTGATATGTCAGACTGTGTTCTCTTAAATGGGAAATGCTTAGTGTTGCTGACATGGGGACTATAAGACTAAAGAATGGATTTCAGTGAAAATCCTTTTTTTTCTGATCGTATAGCTTTTTTTCTGATTGTTCCAGTGCATTGTGAATTATTTTATGCATGCTCCAGTTTTGTAGCTTTATAAAGCACTGCTTTTGTATGCACTCCTACACATATACCCACATGCACAGCCAACACTGACCCTTGTAGCTATGAATATTTGGCATGGAGATGTTTTATGACTGCATGATTCATTTTTTATGAACTAGAAAGCTCATTTTGATAAACATCTAATTCACAAATTTAACACATTTGGTTTTATTCTCCAGAGAAATAAAATAAAAAACTTCAAAACTAATATTTTTTTTCTCCCATAAAAAAAAAAATAATGCAAAATCCCCAAATTTACAAACAAAACCACTAAAGACAGGAAGACCTAACTAAGTCTAACTAAGCTCATTTACTGGGCTTTTAACAGCTGTAAAATCCCCTCAACACAAAGCTTATTGCAACTTTACAATGTTACAACATTCTTAAGTTCTCAGAAAATGTTCTCATGAGCACATAAGTCAGTAAGGCAAGAACAAGCTATTCTGTTAAATCACATTGGACTGATGACCCACTATATGATATGTCCTTTAGAACAGAACATTCCTGATATTTAATAAAGTAACATCAACTTCATGGTAAAAACAGGAAAAAAGTTAAGTGGATCTATATCATACATTTATAGGTACAGATAATAACATAAAGCTGGCTTTATATGCATGTATATGTATCTACATATATACACAATTTTTCATTATGAATATACTTATGAATAGATGCATATGAATATATATATATGTATATATATATATATATATGTGTACATCAGTATTATGTATGTTTCTTAATATTTCACTTTGCTATAACCGTAGAGTTGCAGTTTAGGTGGCTGTACTCCAGAATCCTGGAAGGTGAGAGGTTATTGCAGAAAAGCATTATATTTGTGCTCACTCTAATCTTAAATTTTTTTACTAAGCATCAGTTTCTGGCTGCTGTCAAAGACAGGATATTGGTAGTTTCTGAGTCTGACCCCATGGTGCTGTGCTTACTTTCACAAGTAAATCTTTTTTATTTTTAAATCTCAAAGTAAAATCCTGTCCTATAATAAAAATATATATATTACTCATTGCATGTGCTCTTCAAGGGCTGTCTCAGCATTGGACAAATGCTTCATAGTGGTGCCTTATACTTCAGATCTTGAAAACCAAACCCTTGCTTATGTAGCTCTTCAAAAAGGGATGATCCCTCTTCCTTCGTGGCTTTAACTCTACCCGACATTCATTCAGTCGTGCATCAGGAACAGTTAAAAGTTATTTCAGGCACCTATGGAACTTGTCCTTTCTTCCCCACTGATGTCCTTGCCACAGGAACATATTCTCACAGGATCATGACATGCCATTACTCTTTCAACAAAACAGGCTTTCAGCAAGAGTTCCTTCATTCTCCAGCTTCAGATGTATTTTGGTTTGACAGTTTATCTGTAAAAGACTCATATTTTTTTTCATTTTGGCTGTTAATAAAATAACTTGTTGGCCTCAAATTGACATTTTCCATTATTTAAAACAGTTAATTCTCTATTTCTGCCACAGTTCAACATAATCGGCCGCCGTCTTTCTAGACTGCTTTCTACTTTTCCGTTATCTTTATTTTATTTTTTTTTTAAATTCTTCTGTTAATTAAAATGGCTATGGAATTCTCTGAGTTTAATTCAAGTTTGGGTTAGGAATTTTAAAAAATTCCCTAAATTCAATAAGAAAATCACTGCTAATTTGATTAGTGAAGGTAAAGTTCAAAAAAATGGCACTCTTTCAGCTGATCCACTTTGAGCTGGAGAATCTTTTCTACACATACAGAGATATTTTCTATTTTAGCAAGATGATTAGCTGGAATTAAATATTTTCTACTTGTCATCTATCAGTAAAGACCCCATATATATAAATGCCCAAATAAATGTCTACTCTGTGTGTGCACGTAACTGTTATGATGCTACAAACTTTTCAACAGTAATTTTTCCAATGATTCATAAGCATTCTGGTTCACTAAGATGAACAAAATTTGAGATAGAACTTAAAAAAAATTTATACACAGGACTTTTCATCCTCTGACTAAATTCAGCTCTGCGTTAGAGACTGCATACTTATTAGTATGCAATATACTTTGCTCTTTTCTTTCTAAGCCTGAGTCAACACAGTCATGCTGCCTTCAGTCAGTGCTGCAAACATTTCTTATTTCATAAAGAGACCTTTTAAATTTTAAGTAACTTGCATATTCTTAAAAGCTAGCACGATGAGTGGTAATTACCATGTAGAATTGCAGGCATTAGTAGGAGACACTGGTCTTTACTCCTGCTGATACATGCTAATTAAAAAAAAAGGAGAAGTTATATTGTTAGCAGTAATCTTGAACTCTGTGTGGATATAACATGACATTACTGGGTATTCTTTGTTAAGCTTGAAAAGCATGCTCTAGCAGTGAAGGCAGCCATGCCTAAGATAAATAAAAGAAGGGGATACTTTTAGAAGAACCTTGCTGGATTGTTATCTCCATCTTCAATACTTCAGCATGAGTAGATACAGTTCCATTCTAGCTAGTCACATTTGTGTCCAAGAAAAAGATTACTTTTTCCCTTTCATGACAGAATCACAAAGAGTAGCTGAGCTTGGAAAGGAGCTCTGCAGACTGTCAAGTTCAGCTCAAAGCTGGACTTGTTAATTAGCCAGATATTAATATTATGAAGGCCATGTTAATTTTGTGTAAGAATGCAGTATCCAACCAAGGTGAATAACTCACAAAATTGTTAGTAAGTTATTTAAACCCTGTTGCTTCTATTAATCATGTTTGTCATCTCATCTTGGCCACTCTTCCTTTCATTTGTGTCCAGTATATGTTGATTTTACGTTGCCTGGGAGTACATGCATATCCCATTTTATCATTTCAAATATTGTTACAGACATTTTTTCACTTCTAAGTGATATGAAATTAGTGAAATTCAAATTATGTTTTAGGATTAGGTTGCCAACTTGGCTAACTTAAAAATGCTCATTTTTTAAAGCAAGTTTTCATTTGCATTTTCAGATTTAGCAGCCTTTCTAAAGAGGGCCCCGTTTGCCCCACAATACCACCCAGAGGAGTGTACAAGCTCCAAATCTTGTGATACACTTCAGCTCTGGCTTGCCATGTATACCTCAGACAGCATCCTCATGAGACAAACTGAGTAACTGGAAAGGTGATAAAGCATTGCAACTTGCTTTTACCTTATCTTGTCATCAGGGTTATCATCTTCCCACTTCTCTAACAATAATATCCACAAAATACCTTGAAGGAAGAAAAATATCCGATCTTGCATTCAACTGCAAGCTTCCCAAAACACATTTCAGTCATTAAAAATAAAAAAGAAAAAAGAAAAAAGAAGAAAAAAAGAAAAAAAGAGATTGTAGACATTTCCCTCTTTGTAACTTCTGCTGCTGCTTTTGAGTTATGTATTGTTGAAAGTTTTTTTTATTTGCCAGAACATGCTGAAATTTCTTTTTTAAGAAGGTGTTGCTGCTTATTTTCTCAGATCAGATTGATAAGGACTAAATTAAAATCACCAGTCTCACTGTTGCCTGAAAATGCATAGAGATGCTTCTCATAGAAAGTCTAATCTTTTTCAGGCTGAAGAAATACCACAGTCTCAGCTGTGGTCCCTGAGTCACATCTAGCTTAGTTCCACCATGACCTTAAGTCATTATCACCTGGCAGATGTCTTCTGACCTATGGGAAATCGGTGTGTTTTCAAACTTCATCTGCCATAAAATGCTGGATTTCCTATACATCCATGTCCCTGATGCAAGACCTGACAGCTAAGCAGACAGGCTGAGAATTGAGTGAGCACAGGCACTGAACACCTCTGCTCTGCTAGAAATGGCTTCTTCACAGCAGAGGTGAAACATGGTGATGGAAGCTATGTATAAAATGCTTATTGAAAACCTGGACAGCCTTATGTCTTTGGAGAGGCAGGAGGGGAAGGTTTCTAATACTGCCATTAAAAATCACCCTAAAATGTCACTGTATAAAAGAAATGCAAATTCAAGGCTTGAGGGGAGAAGGAAGAACTGCCTTTCTATTTGTTTTATACCCACTTTGGAAATGTGAGGCACTGTTTCAAAATTAAATTGCCCGATCCTAAAAAAAGCTAATAATCACCAACTGCTACTGAAGCACTTAATTCTAATTAATTCCTCATTAACACTCAGTTAGGATGCCACTCCACATATACCCAATAGGAAGAAATAAATGAGATGAACAATTGATATTCTGCACTACTGTACATGGTATTTTTTCCGTTAAGCTGTATTCAGTATCAAGAGTGTCTCATCTAGTAGTGTCAGAAATCATCTCAATGTCCTCGTTGTGCTGATCAGAATAGATTTTTCTAATATCTTGGAAAGAAGTGTTATCTCAAATCAGCATGTTCTCACTTTATAAAAGAATCAGGTACTTTGAAATTAATTTTAAACTCCAACAAAGTGTTATGAATTTAGGATAATTATTTGTTCTTTAATTGGAGGGATATTTTACCAATTTCTGTTAATTGCATTTTGTGTATGGATGGAAAACCAAGTGTTTTTGAGAATAAGCATTGAAGTCGCACTGTTAATTTAATAAACCTTCACTTCTGATATAACTGGGCATTCTCTTTACAATATTGCTTGCTGCAGTGATTTTACTGAGAGTCTTACAATGTAAGGTGTCTTAAATCAAACTACAGCCACTGGAATAAAATCTGCTTTTACTTGATAAATTAAGTTTCTCTCCCTAGGAAACAAGAATTTAGGAAGGGGATACTTGTCACAGTACATTGTGTTAGTAGCATTCTTTAACATCTGGACCAAAGTGATATTTACAGATATATCCTTTATTTGTTTTTGTCTCATTCAGTGATTAACCATGGTTTTGGAAATCTTAATGCACATCACCTGATTCCATTTTACCTTGGTTCAAACATTCAGACTTGGATTTCAAATTCAATTTCTCAAAAATCAGGAGGCTTGGTATCTTCACAGTGCTTGAAATCTTGAGGCACCATCAGTGTGTCATAAGAACCAGGGTATGATAGTCATACATGAATCATATCTGTGAATATCTGATTGTCCACATCCTAATACATGATAGAGAAATAACCCTGAGAGTTTATAATTATGGATTTTATATGTATGTGAATAAATATATAAATGTTTATTCATGCATAACCTATATCTACCTTGATGGCTATAGACATATATAAATGTGTCTACATGCTTATATCTTATAAAATGGATGATGAGGTGAAAAAAATCAACCTCATGCTCAGGAATAGCAGTATTATTAAAAATGCTTGTTTGTTAGCTTAATTTTGGAAACAGTTGCTTAACTGAATTACTGTCTATGTTGGTCTTTTGATCCAGAGTTAGAGTTTCTCACAATTCATCACTCAATATTATTATCAAGCCTTTCCATTAAATGTAATTAATCTTGTGTTTTTAGTGCTGTTTACATTTTGCAAACCATCAGACTACCAGGACCATTGAGAAAAACCCATGGAAGAACATATGACATAAATAGTTTTTAAAACATCATACTTCTGACAGTAAATGCAAATTTATTTCATTCAAACTTTTATTCTGTGATCATGTACCTTAGCCTCAGAGATGTAGTGCATGCAAAAAGTGTGGAAAGGTCTCATTTTCTTCATGGCTTTCTTGTCACCCTCCACAACAAGTCTGTATACACCCTTTTTAAAAACTCTACTAGCAATTAATATAAGTAGACCTTCTAACAACAATTCCCATAATAAGGACAAATTTTCTAACCAGATGGACCTTTCCAGCTGCCTGGAACCACATTTTACAAGGACTATTAATTGAGTCTATTGTGATTAGATAATTAATACAAGGAAAAGTACTTGACAAAAAGAGTGGATTTAAATTTTTTAATGATGTATCATAAATCAGCTAGCACAATGCAAAGGTTTTCAGCGCCTGTTTGGAACATCTAAATGTACAATTTCCTGGTCTTAATTAGAAGTATAATAAAACATTTTCATGGGGTGTCAAACATGGAAATGCATTACATCTCTCAGCAGATACAGGCTTATATTTAAAAACAATACATCTATCAGATGCTACATTTTTCATGGCTGTAGAAGTGTCAGTGTCAAAGATTTCTCCTTTTCTTTACAACCTTTTCAAACTCATATCCCTATGAATCACTCTAGGAACTCCAGCGGTTTGTGTTGGCTACACTGATGCAGACCTGGAGGATGGTGTGAATTGTGCTTCTGTCAGGTTTTCCACTAAGCAATTCCTTTGACAGCAGCCTGGATTTGATGGAGTAATTGGCCAACTCAACAGCTGTGACTGAAATACCTGCCCAAAGTCAAGGGCAAATGGAAATGTTTCTGAGACATCTTAATCCTCAGAGAATTCTGAATTTTGCACTGTGCTGCATTAAGGTTTATATTTACTATGTTTTTGCTCTGTCTGAACGATTTACTGTTTAGATAATGAAAGATTTTTTTTTTCATTTATGAATGTAAACTTTGGAAGCTCTACAAATTATTATTTATCTACCTTTAAAACTTTTTAAGGAATTCACTTACAACAAAAAACAATGTCATTTCTATCAGCCTGCAGTCTGATTCTGTCACTATTTCAAAATGGAACAGTTGAGGCAAGTACTTTATAATCCTAGAATTACATCTTCTTGGTTTTTTTAAGTTGTATTGGTAGGGTGGAGGTTTTTTAATCAGTAAGATTTATAATCCAAAATCTTGTCTACATAATAGAAAAAACTCTATGATCTGGTTCATGCTGAAAGCTCATGATAGAGAGTGAAGGGAAAGGACTGGATATATTTTCAGAGCTCTTACATGACATGCAGAGTAGACTGCAGGGGCATTTGAGAGTGTCAGGCATTCTCAGGAAGCAGGGCATGCCCATTTTGTGTGCATTTGTCCTTAACCCCAAAGTTCTCTGTTTGTTTGGGTTATTCTGAATGCTACAGCTCAGCTTCCAGTCCAAGCTATGGACCTGTCTGAATTAAGGAGTAAGCAGACACAGATGGCATGCCTACACATGGATGAAAAGACATAGAACCTCAGTAAAGTCTTCTGTTCATTTCAGGAGACAATTATATTTCTGATATTTTTCTACAAGGCAAGTTGGAACTTTTCGTCTTAATTAAAATACACAACCATGGTAGTATAGCAAAAATATTTAATTTCTCCATGAAAATGATGACACAAATTGACCACATGCCCAAACGCATCATGTCAGATTGTTCTTCATTCCCGAACAGACAGTAAAAACCCATTCCAATGTAATATGAGGCTGTCACTGATGTCAGTAGAAGATCAGATAGAGTCTGTATTGCACAGCACAGGGAAAGAAAAATGGGGAAATAAAGGCCTCTGGGAACTGCCATCTAGTTAGAGCTGCACAAGAAGTACATATATAAGCTAGGGCATCTGTCCTATCTTCTCCTCCAAACAATCTCTGACAGTGTAAAGTTTCCCTTAAAGTATATTTCCACAGGAGGAGTGATAGGAAATATCCAAGATCCAACAAAATACAAAAACGATTGAACTGTTTTTTGTCTCCCCCTAACCAACAACTCTGGGGTGGGCTCCTGCCAGCTGCATTTCAGTGAGCCCTTAGCAGACAAAGGTTTTTTTGTCTTTAGGAACCAGCTTCTGAGATTTATGAACAAAAGGGAATCCTTTCCTAATTTTCAGCTTTCTGAAGCCCCTCTTCTTTGCACATCATGTTAATTTTGTAGGCGTAAACAGTCAATCCAAAATGCCTCTTTCCCCACAACACATAGGGAGTACAGCTTACCCAGTTGGAATGCCACTGATCTTTATCATTCAGAGCTTTTTTATACTTTAGATTCCTTAATTACATGTGGTATGAGATCAAAATTTATTCTTCCCTGGCACCCAGCTTGGAGAGTTTTGGGGAACCTGAAGAGATCCTTTCTAGGGCTTTCACAGCCAGTGAAGCTGACAGGGATTAATAACTCTTTGCTCATGAATAATTTTTATCTGCTAAAATGCACTCCACAGTCCTACAAACTTTGCAGTGAACATGTTGCCTTTCTTCTGAGTCAGAGGCACATTCCTGTTGGGGCTTGCACTTCAGAAATGTTGTCTGTGCCAGTGTTTACTCTTGCTTGAGCATCTGCAAATGCTGCAGTCATATTATTTTGACCTATCATCCTCATTCATCAGCCAAGTTAAGTTTCCAGATTGCTGGGACTATGAGAAAACTTAGAAGGGTTTCTAAAATACATTCTAAATAAATAATACATACATACATACATACAATACATACATACATACATACAATAAATACATTCTAAAATACATTTCCAAAACAAATGCCAAAGAAGAACCATGAAGGTGAAAAGTTGATTTAAAGTATCTGGTTAAAGTGCCAGAGTTGAGTAAATTTTCTAAGTAAATTTCTTGGTCTTCACTCATAACAGGTATTTATTGTAGCAGCTACTACTTTTCTCATTAATGCCATTATGCATCTAAGACTCAAAATACCCTCAGTTCTCATTAGCCTCAGGAGAAATCTGTGATTTGGGTGACTTTATGTAGAGATTCATTTGATAGGATAAAATCCTGGGAGTGGTATAATTTTTCTAAATCCATTGTTTTTAAAATAAGATTTAAAATTAGAAGGAAATAATTTTAGCAATGTGAAAAATGCCTCAGCTTAAGTGTAGCAAAAATGTAGAGAAGCTTTATGCTTTATTAGCAGTTTCATTACTTAAAATTACTAGAAATACAGTATCATCAAGTTTGTAGGGAATTTGGACTCTGCTCAATTTCAGTGAAAGAGTGAAAAAATCAGACATATTGATTGAAGTGGGGGTTTGAATAATACATTTTTTGATTTAAAATTGTTGATTGGCAGTAACCTATGCTATCACTACCAAGTGTGTCCATATCTTTTCAAAATGAAGGCTGAGCTACATGTCTTAACAGGAATCTTGACAAATAGCATATAGTTAACTGTTGCTTAACATAGAGTAACCATGCCCTTGTCCATCATTCATCTGCCTCTGCCAGGTTGCATAACTGTGCCTGGGAAAACACAGGCACACCCAGGCAAGAAATGAAAACCCAGTGAGCAAATAAGCTTCTGCTAATCGTGGAATAAGAATTACTTTAGAAAACAGGATGATTTGAAGTCATCTAAGGAAAGCTCTGAAACTCGGTACCTTTAGTAGGGAGATGGAGATAGAGGAAAGACATTATGTGGGGGAAAAAAAATTAGAAGCCTGCTTGTATATAATTCTTCACTTAGTAAGATAAATAACACTGGGGAACACAGAAATACTGTAGAGAACTGTGTGAAAATATGACTGATGCAGAAGGAACCCGGCACATTTCAGACGACGGGAACTGTGCAGGCACCCTGAACTTCCCAAGGTGGAGGGACTTGAGCTGGTGTCAGTATTGTACAGATCAGCTGGGGAGTGGCTCTGACTCCTTCCTACCTACTGCCTCAGGTCCTCTGCAGGCAGAAACTGCAGGGCTAGGAACAGCCCAGGCATTTCCTTCACTCTGAAAGCTCAGAAGGAGCTCTTATTGCAGCTGTATTTTCAGTGGTCAGCTCAACTTCTGCCTGTAAAGCAGTGGACAGTAGGCTCAGGACTAGGGAGATTTTCAATACAGGCATATATCTCACTGGGAAAACAGAAAATACACCATTTTCATACTTCCCAGCAAGCATCTTGAAATCATAGGAAATATAGCTAATATAGCACACAGTGAGCATCTATAGCTCTTCATCTAACCTTAAATGAGCTTCCATAAAGATTGGAAGTTACCTTAATATTGTCTAGTTTGTATCTTTATAACTTAAGACAATTGCAGAAAGCTACCCAGGAAAATGAAAATCCCACTTAGAAGTGAATCTAAGCTAAAAACATGGGAGTAACTTTCGACAGAGTTAGGAGTCGACATCTGAACTAGACTTCCCTGGCAGTGAAGAGAAATAGGTAATTCTTGGTGCCATTCAGTATTTCCTGGTGTGCATGTGTAAAACAGGCATGAGAAACTCTGCATTTCCAGGGTCTTTTTCTCCCCACAAGCTACGCCAGGAGGTAAGGCTGCTTCCCAAAATGTAGGTACTTCTCTAAAGAGCTAACATTTGGTGATAATGAGATCCATCTCCAGTGAATGAGGCTTAACTTGCTACCCTTGCCTTCCATTTCCCTTTTTATGTAGTCCTGAGCATTGTTTGGATGTCATTCAAGTTTTTGGATGGCCTGTTAAAATATAAAATGGTTCAGAGCCCCATGCTATTCCAGAAAAACAGTGAAACAGAAGAGCCATTACACTCATTTTAGCGATCTTGCATCACTTCAGGGAGAGATTAAACTTCCATGACTAGTCGGTGTTCCAAGAGCAAGGCATGGCTATTACACTCAGTTTTGAGCTGTGCAGCCCTCCTGTTTGATTTACACAAGTATGAAAAAGTGAAAAAATGTGACCTTTAAAATGCATGAATAGGTGCAGTACTACTGAAAGAAAATGGAACAAAAAATGTCTTCACTTCTTGATGTATCTAAGAGAGTAATACAAATCTCAAAAATTCAATATTTTTCAAAGCTTTGTGGCTGTAAAAAGAAATGTTGATCTCAGCTATGTGGGTTGTTTGTCTCTTTGGGTTTCTTTCTTAAAAATTTATCCACGAAGAAGCATTATCTTTTCCCAATTACAGTAAT